>CM076851.1:54380147-54980147 GCA_039519185.1 Astragalus membranaceus
GTTCAGTGATAACACCAACTAGGGTCATTTTGTTTATAGTGAAAATAGGTTAGTGTACAAATTAGTAGTTCATAGGTTCTAAAATAATAATAAAACGAGATCAATAGAATTAAAGAGAAGAAAAAACCAAAAAAAAGATGAGGTAAAAATCGAACCTTTTTTTTTCAGCACCACCAGCGGTGGTCGTCGCCGCCAGGCGCGGCTGCCGTCCTTCCTCTTCTTCCTTCTCTCTTCTTTCCTCTCTCTCCTTTTTCGTTTTTCTCTCCCTCTCTCCATGGCTGGAACTACATCTTCTCTCTCTCTCTCTCTCTCTCTCTCTCTCTCTCTCTCTCTCTCTCTCTCTCTCTCTCTCTCTCTCTCTCTTCTCTCTCTCTCTCTCTCTCTCTCTCTCTCTCTCTCTCTCTCTCTCTCTCTCTCTCTCTCTCTCTCTCTCTCTCTCTCTCTCTCTCTCTCTCTCTCTCTTCTCTCTCTCTCTCTCTCTCTCTCTCTCTCTCTCTCTCTCTCTCTCTCTCTCTCTCTCTCTCTCTCTCTCTCTCTCTCTCTCTCTCTCTCTCTCTCTCTCTCTCTCTCTCTCTCTCTCTCTCTCTCTCTCTCTCTCTCTCTCTCTCTCTCTCTCTCTCTCTCTCTCAGAGCTGGATGCGGCGCCGTGAATTGTGGGAAGTTGAAGGAATTAGGTTTTAGATGCCCACATAATTAGCCTTATATAGTTCTGTGGGTTTTTATTTAATTAATTTGTTTTCCTACGATCCCCCACCCCTTTCATTTTAAGTTTACGGCCAACCCTTCTTTTTTTTTTTAAGAAAAAAAAAGTCCAGAAGTGGTGGACCTACAAGCTTGAAAACCATACTGGGCTGCTGTCTGCACCCCCCTTTAATAATACCACCCTTCTATTAATTACACCCCGTTTTACTATTGCGCCCTCTTTTGTTTTTTTTTATTATTTTTTTTTATTTATTCATTTCTTTTCAAAATAATTTCTTTTTTTACTAAAGCTAAAAAAAATGGGGTTGACCGAGATGTACATTTCGTCAATCCTGGTTTAAGAGACTTTAGCTGTACAACTTTGATCTTAAACCCCTTTCAAAAAAATTAAAACCAACCAACAAAAAATTTCGGAAAGAACTACGTGACTTTTGAGTTCCTCATTGCACCTGGGGATACGTAGGAGCGGGGCTTCCTCGTCAAGTCAAAACTAAATTTTTCTAAGCTAGTTCTTATTTTATTTCTTTGTAAATAACTAGTTTTTTTTTACTAAATATTATTCTATTTTTATTTTTGGGGTAAAGCAAATAATTAAGTAATTTATTAATACTTGCACAAACAGATTTAGGGTAACTGTCTTAGGACAGATGTATTAGGGGTGTAGTGGAATTAGGTTTTCGCCCTTCCCTTTGCATAACCGACTCCCGAATCCAACCTAGGTTACGCAGACCATAAATTAAATGTAGGTTTTTCTCAATTTCCCTGTTAAATAAATTGGGTGGCGACTCCCTGAAATAATCAATTTTCGAACCGTCTGCGTCGGGACCCCGGTCACGACAACCGACTTAGCTTAAATTGGGAATGTTACAGAGAGACACCACTTTATTCGATACTAGAAGTATACTCGTGCATACGCACGAGTGACATCGTATTTTTTGTATAAATAGACTTAAACAAAATTCAATTAAAATAAATCTTTGAAGTTATTAAGAAATGGATTTTTACAACTTTAGAATATTTTCTTCATTTGACATTTTTTATCGTTACAAAACACATTTTATCAATCATAAAATTATAATAACAACATGTAACATTTTCCCGTTGTATCTCAAATGCAGAATATGTAACATCCCCAATTTAACTAATTTCATTTAGAATAATTAGCTAGAGGTCATTGATAATTAACTAGCTATTCTAAATAAATTAGAGTAATTAATCAATTATGAGATAGTTTATGATTGAGTAAATGAATTATTGATTTAATGCTAACTAGGAATTGAATTTAGTGAAAATTAGAACAAAGGGTATTTTGGTCTTTTCCACGCCAATTAAACTTTCAGCTCATGGTCACATTGCTTAACCAATTGAGTAATTTAGTTGATTTGATTATTAAGGAAACAAGAATGTGTATGATTGTTTGATCACTTGTTGTTGAGAAATAGATTTAAGTGAGAAAGAGATATAGGGGTAGTTAGTTCATTTTCATCTCATTTAAACCTCAGCCCTCTAAGTCATAAACAACAACACTCACACTGAAACATTGATTCAGAAATTAAAAAAGTCAAAATGAGAGTAGGGAGAGAGGAGAGGGTCGCGAAGAGGGAAGGGAGGAAGAAGAGGGGAGAGCTGTCAAATCCTTGGTTGCATGTAGGTAATTTCTGAACCATTCTCTTCCATTTTTCGTGCTCTTTTCTTAGACACTAATTTCAGTAGCTCAATCTCCTTCTTTCTCATCCTACCATTATCAAGCTTCAAAGCTCATCTTGGACAACAATGGAGTTTTAAACCTTTAGAAGCTTTGCATGCCCTAGTTAGGAGTTGAATGGTGACTTGGTGACTCAGAGGAAGTTAGAAGAAGATGTAAGCTAGTAGATTGAAGTCATGGTTAGAAGATTGGATCTCAAATTCGTGGTACTTTGTGGTGGGGTGGAAGATGCAAACTCATAACAATATTCTGCAGAAAATCATGTTTGAGCAGCCTTCGGTAAATCCTTCGAAACTCCCTCCATAGTTATCAGTTGAATGTAACTTTTGTTTCTCCAGAAACTAGACACGAAATCCTTCAGTTTAGGCACAAGAACCACTTAATTTGACTGAGTATTGTGGGAGAAAAATGATGTACAAGTTTTACTTTTGAATCAGTGTCAGTTTTGAACCAGTCACAGTGTTTTAGCCATAACTCCCTGAATACTCATCATATCAGTGTGGGACTTGAACCATATGAAAGTAGAAAAAATTATATACACATTAGGCACTGGTTTGAAAGGTTTTGGTTAAGAATCGAATTAGTTATGTTTGTTGCAAAACAGCTCTCAGATGCTGCCAAACCGGTTTTTGGAGTTCGTTGACGCGTTCTAGAAGTTGGGGTTAGATCGGAGTAAAAAGAGGATTACATTGTTGATTCGAGATACAATTGGGGAAGCTTCGGTAACTGGACACGTTTGGGGATCCCTAAGGGGTCGATTTGATGTTCGTGGAGGCAAGAAATTCGAGTACGGGGATTGTTTGTGCGGTTCCGTGCGATTGTTAAAGTCCCGTTGTTGTCGTTGTGTGCGATTTCATCGCCAAAGGTGAGTTCTATACTCGCTTAGGGATTTTGTGTCGAAATATTGTTGCATGTTCTGTTTTGTGTTTAGTCGTGCGTTTTTCGAGTCAAAACTGTTTTACGAGAATTATGTTTCGAATGAGGAACTATAAGGTTGATTGATTGACGATATGAATGTTGATTTATTGATATATTGGTTGTGTGTTGATTGATACATGAATTATGTGGACTGTTATTATGTATTGAATGACTGTTTTGAAGTTGGATTAAGATTGGGTTATGGGTTGGATGCGATAGGAAAAGCGAAACTGAACGAAATAAGCGATTTGTGATTTTGCTACAGGCAGCACGGGTCGTGCTACCCTTAGCACGGGTCGTGCCAACCTTTCTGGTTGACTGAAATTACATTTCCAGGCAGCACGAGTCGTGCTAGGTATGGCACGGGTCGTGCCAGTTTTTCTGTTCCCGGTTACCAAAATTCGTTTCGTCGCTCCTTTCGATTCCAAACCTCTTCTAATCTTCTTCCCAACCATCCCTCATGTTATGGAACCATTTATACTCTGTTTTTGAACATGATTGCAAGGTTTAAAATGAATTGTTTTTGGAAGTCATAATTGTTTCAAAAACCGCAAAGTAGTATACGCGAGAGGACATGGCTTATGTTTAAGGTTATGGAACTATATGTTCGATCAAGTTTATGTTTATGTATTAACATGAATGACATGTAATGAAAATGGATGAATAAATATTTTCATCAAAGACTGTTGAGGTTTAAATATATAAATTATATCGAATACAGGAGACGGCCCAATGCAGGTATTATATAAAAGACGGCCCAAAGCGGGTGGATATATAAATTATATCAAAAGGATGGGTGACGACCTAGTAGATTAGTATACTAGGGGAGTGGAAGTCATGAGCCCCAGAACCTAGGCCTCAGAGGTTTGAAGCTAGTAGAGAGGTTCCAAGGTAAAGGAAGAGCTTTTACCGGAGATGTACTATGGCATGAAAAGAAAAGATATATGGACGTAGGACCTATATGGACTACGATTAAAGGAAAAGGAATAAATGAACCGAGAGAGTTAGTAGGGGGTCTCGATAGGACTCACTGAGATTTGTAATCTCACCCTTTATATGTTGACGTTTTTCAGATACGCAGGGAAAGAACAAAGCGAGAAAGCTAGCATGGTTAGATGAGGTCTTATGGAGAACCCGAAGACTTAGCGTTTGTCTTCATTTTGTTTCTCCTAGTTTTAATGTAATTTCGATGTTATGACTTGTACATGTATTAGAAGTTGTAAATCGTTTCCGCTATTGTTGTACTTGATATTGAATAATAGGGATTAAGATTGATCACTTGATGAGTTATATCAAGTTTTTAATTTTGTTCAATATCCAAATACAGGAATTTTACTCTAATGTATACCAAGTTGTGCATTTTAGTATTTCTACTTGTTAGAAATATTATGGTGTGACAAAATATAAAGAGAAAAATGAGTTTTAAATGTGAGATAAAAAAGTTAAGAGATGATATAGGAAAGTGGGACCCGCAAAAGATAAAAATGTGATAGAATAATTTGAAATGACATATTTGTCCTAAAAAAGTGGATTTTAGAAATTGGTATTTTTGATAGTGCTTGAATTATTAAATAGATAAAAAGAAATGGATATAGATAATAGATAGATTAAGAAAATTGAATTGTGGAGAGAGAGAGAGAGAGAGAGAGAGAGAGAGAGAGAGAGAGAGAGAGAGAGAGGAGGAGAGAGAGAGAGAGAGAGAGAGAGAGAGAGGAGAGAGAGAGAGAGAGAGAGAAGAGAGAGAGAGAGGAGAGAAGAGAGAGAGAGAGAGAGAGGAGAGAGAGAGAGAGAGAATAGAGGAGGAGAGAAATAGAAAAAAAAATTGAGAAAGCTATGAGTGAAAGAGAGGAAAGAGAAAAGTGAATTTTAAATGTGAGATAAAAAATTAAGAGAAGATGTCAAAAAATGAGACCGACAAAAAATAAAATTTGAGATAAAATAATGTGGAATGATATATTTGTACTCAAAAAGTGGAATTTAAAAATAGGTATTTTGATATTAGTTAAATTGATTAAATAGATAATCAATTAGTTTAAGAGTACTTAAAAACAATATGGGTAACTTTAGATGGGTAAAAAACAATATGGGTAAAAAAATCAATTAGCCTCAAAAAAATGTGCAGTCTCTTTTTAAAAAAATATTAAAAAACATTAGTTTAAGAGTATGAAAAAACATATTTATCCTCCAAATAATAGAACATTAGATAGTTAAATTAGTAATTCAAATGACCCATTTTTTTCTTAGATTGAAGAGCCAAGCTTCACTGACACTGCCACTATGTAATGGTAATTTTCCAACAAAGTCAGAATTAAGACTACCTATATAAAGATGGTCCTCAAACTCCACAACTGAAGTCATAAAACTGATCACCTTCCCATCACTATCATCAAACTTGCTTATTATCTTCCCATCAGTTCCCACATTCAAAGCAGATGCCGATTTCGTTGCGCCTATGATCAAGTTAATTAGACTTGGAAAGCTTATCAAAAAAAAAATAGACTTGGAAATTAAGCAAACAAGTGCTTGGATACCTTAGAACTGTGCACAAATCCCAGTCCTTCAGAATTCATCCGTCGCATCAAAACTAAAGAAATAACATTAAAAATTGTGTTTAATGATGTTTAGTTGATATAGTTAATAAGTTGCGACACATTTGTCTAGAACATATACACTAATATCACCTGAAGCAAAGCGATCCGGAAAGAGCCATCAGGAGCAAGATTAATGTTATCAGGCCAGGGAGGTTTTCAATGAAAATATATGTTTTGTCTTTGTTTGCTCCTTTAAGCCAAATACCTCATACACCTAAATCTAATTCACAAAAAACAGAAATAAATTATAAATTAGACAACACAAAGTGTACCAATGTGTAATTCACTTTGAGTTATTAGCGAGTTTAGTCTTTGAAATTTTATAAAAGTTCAATTTAATCCCTCACATTTATAATATATCAACTCAGTCACTGATTTTTTTTGCAGGACTGTTTCAATTTAGTCGCTTTTTACAAAATAGAAAGATTAAAATGATATGACGGAGGGACTAAATTAAAATTACAACAGTCAAAGACAAAGATAATATATTGTAAATAGGCTTAAATATATGTTACCCCCTGCAAATATCCTCATTTTCATTTACCCCTGCAAATTTTTTTTTAAAAAAAAAAACAACTTGCAAATATTAAGTGTTTCTAGTTACCCCCTATGTTAAATTTTCTGTTAAAAAAATGATGTGGCAAACGGAGATGGCGTCAGCACTGACATCAGTGCCACGTGTCACCATATTATTGGACATTTGTGCCACGTGGCACTAACACGCCAGCATCCTATGTCATCATGGCCACGTAGCTCTGACATGTGCCACGTCAGCAACCAATAGATGGCTGCCTCGTGGTACCTCGCATGGCAATGAAGAGAATAGTGTGTTACTAAAAAAATTAAAGAAAAAAAATTTAAAGATTTTGGCAAACAAGGGACTCGAATATGTGACCCTAAGTGGTGCAAACACTTTTATACCACTAAACCACATCCAGATTTGTGTACCTCTTTTCAACAAACAATATATAATACATAGTTATTTATTTATTTTGATTAAAAAAAAGGAAAACACTGTCTTCATCATCATCATCATCATCATCATCATCATCATCATCAAACTCATCCATCTGCAAGTCGCGTTTTCATCTGCAACTTGCGTTCTCATCCATCTGCATCTCGCGTTTTCATCAAACTCGAAGCAAGATCTGGCATTCAACTCGCGATTGAGAGATAAGAAGAAGCCCTAAACTAATTTCAAGAATCATTTGACATTTAGTGTGTAATTTCAGATCTGGAAAGAAACGAAATGAACCATTAAAACGAAATGAAGAACGCGTTTTTGGGTTTCTGGAAATGATTCTTCAGCTTCAAACGAAATGGAAAAACACTATGAAACTAAGAAAAGCGTTGTAGATGATGATGATTCCATGGCGTCAAAGCGAAAACAAAATTATATTAACGCAAGTATCAATATTTGATGATGATTATGATGGTTTTTCGTTTTTCCAGATCGATTTCCATGGCCTCAAAACGAAAACGAACCGAAGATGAAGATTTGTACGAAACTGTTGTTGTTGATGATGAAGATGAAGATTTGTACGAATTGAAAATAAAGATTAATTATGTAGTATATATTTTTTGCTTGTTCACAAATATGCAAGTGGCTCAGTTGTATTAATTAATTTGTATCACTCATGGGTCAAAGGTTCGAATCCCCGGCTAGCCAAAACTTGAATTTTTTTATAGTAACAACAGTGTGCACCACATTGCCATGACAGCGCCACGTGGCAGCCATCCATTGGTTACTGACGTGGCACATGTTAGTGTCACGTGGCCAAGATGACATAGGGTGTTGACGTGGTGTGTCAGTGCCACGTGGCACAAATATCCAATAGTATGTGACACGTGGTGCCGACGTCATCTCCGTTTGCCACATAATTTTTTTAACAGAGGGGGTAACTAGAAACACTTAATATTTGCAAGGTGTTTTTTTTAAAAAAAAAATTGCAGGAGGGTAAATGAAAAATGAGGATATTTATAGGGGATAACATATATTTAAGCCTCGTAAATATTAGGAACTAAATTGAACTTTTGAGAAATTTTAGTGACTAAATTAGCTACAAACTCAATTAAGTTTTGCAAAAATCAAGAAATAGTGTATATTTATATTACTTCCAAGTTTCGCAGACCACAAGATAATCTTCATCTTTGGAGAGTGCAACTCTATTGGCAAAGACCAAATTATAAAGGACAATAGCTGTTTCATTTGATGTTGGATCGAACTTGAGAAGTTGTCCATGAGGTCTTGCTTCTAGCTGGCACATCCAAATACCAATTGTGTAAACCAAATTTTGTACTAGGAATGCTGAAATATATATTTCCATCTGATATTGTCAAAAAAATATATATATATTTCCATCTGATGCTTCTATCACTTCATCTGCAAACCTGGTTCAATCATTAATTAATTAGAAAATTCATTAACATATAATAGCTTCATAAATTAAATTGTGCGACAGTCTATGAAGCCCTGATACTTTAAAAATAGACGTATCTGTGTCCGATACGTATCCGATATCGACACGCACCCGATACTTACCGATACGTACGCAAAGAGTATCCAATAATTTTTTAATTCTTTTTAAAAAATATTTGACTCGATACTTTTCAGATACATCTTGGATACTTTTTACCAACTAAGGATACTTCTCAGATACATTTCCGATACCTCTTACCAACTAAGCACGTGATTGTCACTCATATATGATACACTTTAATACCTCAATAATTAAAAGACAAAATTATCTGTTTTTTCGTAACACAATAATAGAAGAAATAATACATTATGATATGGGTGAGATAAATATACGAAACTATCTCTACTTGATATGATCACAAGTATGTATTTTTACAATGTGATGATCATATATTGACTAATGATATGCTTATGTTTTATTGAGTAACTACGTTTTAAATAGATGATCATATAAAAAGTCATCTATTTTCGCCACTGACTATTCGGATTATACGATTTTGGTGGTCTCAGTTACTTATCCACCCTTACTTTTTATGACTAGTCACTCATACATAGGTGTGTCGGTTGTCCTATTCCTTTCATCCATATATTTTGTGTGATTTTTTTAATCTATTTGGGCAGTTTTTTCATATCAATAAAATGCAATATTTCTGTTTTTCATCTTTATTTTTTTCTATTTGTGTTTCTATTCTATTTTATTTTTTCTGTTATGTTTTTATATATTTAAATTTTAATCTAATTTTTTATTAAAGTATCCCAGCTGTGTCGTATCTTGATTTTCAAAATTTTCCCGTATCCCCGTATCTGTATCGTGTCGTATCCCGTATCGTATCTCGTATCCAGGCTTCATAGGCGACAGTTCAGTGAACCTTACTTAGAATAATATAACAAAATAAAAAATTTATACACTTATTAAATTACCAACATAACCTTTACCATTCTAAAACATTTCCCCCTATCCTTCATCTCTCTTCTTCTCATCCAACTCCAACACACTCCCCTGAAACACTCCCCTTAAAAATGACTTTGGGGGTGTTTCTGTGAGTTTATTGACCCGACAGTTGAGTTCTTGAATGGTTCGGTTAAGGGCAACCGAACCTATTCGATTAGGGGCAGCCGAACCTGCGTATGATCAGAATGTCCAGTAACTTGATTTTTTCCCTTTTGTTTACAGTTTTTGTTGATTGATAAGACTATAAAATGGAAGAAAATGACGCATTGGTTGATAAGAAATAGTTCGTTCACAACGGATAAGGTACGGAATAAGTCTTGTTTTTTTAGGTAATTATCCCAAGTAAGTAACTGACATTTATTTTTATTTTCAGTTATTTGCTAATCGTGATGAGTTGTTGGAATGGGTACGTACGGTTGGCAAGTCTCTTGGGATGGTGATTGTGATATCTAGATCTGACACCGGATCACGATCAGGTAAAGAATTCTGCATGTTGACTTGTGAGAAAACTGGAAATTACAGGTCCAATGTTGTTGAGGGAATAAATACTAAAAAATGTTGCTGTAAGTTTAGATTGAAAGGAAAATTTATTAAGAAGTTTGGAGGATGGATTTTGAGGGTTATGTGTGGAACACATAACCACACATTAATTACTTATGATGAAGGTCATCCGTACAATGGTAGATTACTTCGGAAGACAAGGAAGTAGTGGCTAGAATGACTAGGAATCATATTGCGCCTAATCTCATCCTTAATGAAATCAAATTCATGAAGCCTAAAGATAGCCAATCTCGTAAACACCCTACTCCTACTCAAAGTAGGAATTCCATTGGCACTCCACCAATACCAAAGTGTCCGGCACCTACTTCGTCACTAAGCAAAAAGCGAACTCAATGCAGGCTGACAGTTCAACTCTACACCTACTCCTCCGCTACCTAAGAAGCAAACACCCACACCACTTCCTATTAAGCCAACTCCTACTGTTACACCAACTCCTACGCTTACACCAGCCCTACTCCAGCCCCTATTCCAAATTTGACTCTTACGCCGAATCCTATTGTTACTCATAGGAATGATTATTATAAATACCTAAAGGGCTTGCCAGAGATAATTCATCCTTATGTTGAAAATATTGTTAATGTACTCAGTGATAGAAACTGTGGATTTCGGTGTATTGTTGCATTACTTGAAAGGGGTTAGGATACTTGGCTTTCTGTGAGAAACGATCTGTTTAACGAGATTAGGCAATACAATGACTTCTACATTAATCTATGTGGTGGTATGGGAAAAGTCACATTTCTGATGAAGTTGTTGATGCAGACAAACAAGAGTTTTAAAGATATATAATAGGACCATTCAGAATTGTCAATACGTTCAACATCTGCTATACAGACGAACACTTTGTCCAGGTATATCGACTTCTATTTAGAATTCATTTTTATATTATGAAACATTAGTTAACATTATTTTGTTTTTTGTCTTTGTAAGGTATAAATATGAAGAATGGAAGTCCAATGCCCCCACCCGATGCGGTATGGAATGTTAACAGAGCACCCATAGCAAAGGGTTGGGACACTCTGTTTACGGGTCGCATGCAAAAGTGGAGGTCGATGATAATAGAGACACAACCCCCGACTTATGTAGATTTAAGTAAAGATAATGAAGATAATGATTAGTTTATAGATTTGTAATTTTTGTATTCCAATTTGTATTATGACGACAAATTTTCCACGTGTATGACTGTTATGACTTCAATGTGTTACCTCGTTTTTTAAATCAATACTAACTTGTCTTATTTATAACATAGTGGATTTGTAAATTGCAATATAAACAGAAACATTTCTATTTCTGATTCTGTCATGGGCAGTAAGACGAAGGTTCGGGCCATTCCTACCGAACATGTCCGGTTCTCCATCACCGGACTAACGAAATTGATAAAAACACCCCTTCTTAAATTTTTACCACGTCCGGTTGACATTAGCCGAACTGGTTTGGTTGTTCGTAACTGAATCCCCCCAGATACTTAACCTGGCAATGTAGAACCATACTCGTTCGGTGTGACGTAACCGAACCACTCAAAAACACGTCCTCCATCAAAATCCATGAGCGTTCCACGTGAGGGTATTTTTGAATATTTCTAGTTAATGGGTGTGTGGTGAGTAGGAGGAGGGGTTGGGAAAAGTATGAGCTTTTTTTTTGTGAACAACAAAGACCCTTTTATTTAGATTGGAAGCCATGCTCTTGGAGCCATGTGCTCTGCTATATATCTTTTTGTTACAAAATTTTAGGGTGAGGGGATGACGCCCCAATCCAAGGCAGGGAAGACTAAGGTCTTTGAGCACTTACGAAGGTAATTACATTTACCTTCCCCCAAGCGGACTAGGGGGATTTGAACCCAGGACCTCCCGAATACAAATCTTGTCATGCTCCACTAGGCCCCTTGGGGTTGCTATATTTATAGGCCATTTATATATATATATATATATATATATATATATATATATATATATATATATATATGTTGTCGTCAATCTCTTAGGTCCTAGCTGTGGATTCGGCCAGAGATTTGGACAGTCTTTGATTCCTCTGTTCTTCAAGTGATTGCGTTGAGGAGGGAACTCTGCTCCCCAAGTGTGGGTTTCACGACTCCTCCAAAAAGTGTGAGGTTGGGTAGAGGTGATACGAGGATTGGATTGTCTATTAGCAAATGCATAAAAGTAAAATAAAGTAAAGTGCGATGAAGATAAATTGCGAGAAAAATAAGTTTTGTATTGATTGATTGTGTGTGTTCTGTACAATTTACTCTTCTCTCTCTCTCTCTCTCTCTCTCTCTCTCTCTCTCTCTCTCTTTATATATATATACATAGGCCCTCGTTGACACTACGCGAGCCAACACTTGCCTACCGTTGGATCAATTGAAGACCAACGCCTAATCTCGTTCCTAGCCTTAAGAAATCGGAGCCATTACTCACGATCCCACTAGCACGGTTAGTGGGGTGCAAAAACCGTTTCGCTCCACTCTTCAAGGCTTCCCTTCTTCGCTTAACCATCAACTGCTCCCACGTTCTGTATACGTGCTTCCTTTCCTTGCCTTCCAAGCAATTCATCCTTACATCGGTCATATAATTCCTCGGTTGATCCTCGTCCTCGGCCTGCAGCCGTTATACCTAGGCAACAGAGTCATTGTGGTCGTGGCACTCTATAGGCTGAAACTTGCTCTGCCTCGGCTTCTTCTGATGTTCCTCGAGCTTAACCCTTCCTCGGGGCGTTCACATTGTATCTTGCTCGAGCTTCTTTTAATGTCTCTTGGGCTCAATACCACTTTGGGGCGTTTTATATTATCCTCTTGCCTCGAGCCCCTCCTTCAGCAAATACCTTCTGGGTTTTGTCAAGTGGCTCGCCTCGGCGCCCTAGTCTTCTTTTAATTATCTTTCACAGTCCTCGGCCTACGACTTGATTTATTTTTGGGTGTTTAATAATATAAAAGTAAGATACAAAGTTTGGTCTTTAGGCGGGAAAAAGTTCGCCAAAATTAGGGGTAAATTTGTCATTGTTTCTATAGGCATCATTTATTGTTAATCTATTTATAGTTAATGCATTGTACATTCCCCATGCGTGTTTTACGTTTCCCTAGACATCATTTATATAGTAATAGGTAATTGTTATCGTTAATCTTTAATTATTTATAATTAATACATTGAAGAGAGAGAAAGAGAGAGAGAGATAGAGAGACGGAGGGAGAGAGAAAGATATATAAAGGGTGAAGAAGACCCATCAAGGGGATGACCTCAAAGATTTACTAGCCACTCAGTGTCAAAATGGAATACTAATGATAGGTTTACAAATTGTTAGCTTATGAACTAAAAACAATCTACTTTTGTAGATGTTTGTATATCTTAGGCTAAAGTGCTCCCCGGGGTCCCTTATCTTTATTTAAAGTAACGATTTGGTCCTTTATCTTTTTTTTGTCCCAAATCAGTCCTTTATGTTTTAAATTTTTGACACATAAATCTTTTTCTGTCCCAAATCAGTCATTTATGTTTCAAATTTTTAACACATAAATCCTTTTTTTGACACTTAAATCAGCACTGTTAACGGAAAAGGATTTATGTGTCAAAAATTTGAAAGATAAAGGACTTATTTGGGACAAAAAAAACATAAAGGACTAATTCGTTACTTTAAATAAAGATAAGGGACCCCGGGAGCACTTTAGCCTATATCTTATATATATAAAAAGTAAGATACATTTGTTAAAAAAAAAGTAAGATACAAAGTTTGGTGTTTAGGCGGAAAAAAATCCGCCAAAATGAGGGATAAATTTGTCATTGTTTTTTTAGGCATCATTAACCGTTAATCTATTTATAGTTAATGCATTGTACATTCCCCATGCATCTTTTACATTTCCCTAGGCATCATTTATTGTAATAGGTAATTGTTGTTTTTAATCTTTAATTATTCATAATTAATACATTGGAGAGAGAGAGAGAGAAAGGGGAAAGAAGACCCATCAAGGGGATGACCTCAAAGATTTCTTAGCCACTCAGTGTCGAAATGAAATACTAATGATAGGTTTACAAATTGTAGGCTTATGAACTAAAAACAATCTACTTTTGTAAATGTTTGTATATAAACTTGAAAATGATATTTGTAAGTTTACACGAGTACATTTTTCATTTTCAATGTAATTCTACTATTCAATGATGAAAATTGAAATTGTGAATAGCTTTTTTGCTCTATTTCTTGAAATTGTGATGGTGCGGTCTTTATTTTTTGTCTTATTAATTGATGATGGGATAAATTGATTGTTATTGTTTCGATGAAATAGATAATACCAGTTTGATGATTGTTGAAGTAATAAATGAACTTCACTACAACATTTGGACCCTATGGTATCGCCTAAAATTGGCATGTCAAAAAACCCGTTTCCTTAGGCAACAATGGCAATGCTTTTTTGAAGCCGTTGCCGATTCATTTTTTTTAATTTTTTTAAATGGCAACGGCTCAAAACCGTTCTCATAAGGTCTATGGCAACGGTTTTTTGTTTAAGCTTTAACCAACGGTTCAAAAACGTTGCCATATGAAAAATTATTAAAAAACAAAAAAAATTAAGTGCTAAATAATAGCGCGTTTTCTGATTCCCCAATTTTTTTTGCCAAACCAAAAAATTTTCAAACCAAAAATAAACTTAAACCAAAAAAACAAAAAAACAAAACACCCTAACACTCAGTTCCTCTCCCTCGCAACTCATTCTCACGCAAAAACACTCTCAAGAAATGCAAAAACACTCAGAACCAGAAATCGTTCCACCCTTTAAATCGTTCCACCATCTAACGATTTCAAGCTATCAACGATTTCAAGCTTCAGGTTCGTTTCGCTCTCTCGCTCTCCTGGTTTTCCTCTCTCTGGTTCGTCCCTTTCCTGGTTCGATTTTGTTATTGACTCATTTTTTACTGTTCATCGTTTTGGGGGTTTCACTGCATCTATCTTCTTCTTCAATTTAGGGTTTTGTTTACATCCATCTTCTTTATCTTCAATTTAGGGTTTTGTTTTTTTGGGTTTGGGGGTTTTGTTTACTATTCGATTCAATCTTTTCTATTTTAATATTATTAATCAATTCCTAAACAACATAAATAGTAAATTCAACTGGAGACCTACTTATTTGCATATTAAGGAAATCTTTATGTTCTAGATTATTTTCCCTATTGCTGTTCAGCTTAAATAGAAAATCTACAAGTGAGTTCTGTAATCCATGTTGTTCCAGTTTACCATTTCTTGTATGATGCCAACTATCTTGTTGGTCAATGGGATGAGAGTACTAATAATATGGAACTGCAGGTTATATTCTCACTTATTATTTTCCTTTTCCACGTTTGTGAAAGGTTCAACTGGAATTGGAGGGAAAACTGTATTGAATTCAATGGGAAATTCTGTTACAAGCTATCATCTGGTTTGTGTTCCAGAATCTATTTCTGTTACAAGTTTAACTGTTAAAAACTAAACTAGCAATAGCAGCAGCAACTACTATTTATATTACAGTTTTATTGGCTGAAATGACTGAAATACCCTTCCCCTAGCTAGTGTTCCTCCTATAGTACACTTTCTTAACATAAGGTCTACTATCAATACCCCCCCCTAAGGCTTTCACCTTGTCCTCAAGGGGAAAACTTGGAAAAACCTGTAGTAATTTCTCCACTTGCTCCCAAGAATTTTCACATTCTGGGAGGTTCTTTCGGCTTACTAAAACTTCAGCATCACCTGCCGCATTGTAACGTAGCTGTAGCAAGTCTTCAATGTCTGGTTGCAGTACTCCCTCCTCTGTCAGTGCCTCGGGCATCTGTTGAGGCTGATAGGTGCCTGGTATCGTCTTCTTCAGCTTGCTCACATGGAACACTGGGTGTATCTTGCACTGAGGTGGTAAATCAAGTTTATAAGCAACCTCACCTATTCTCTCTATGACTTGGTATGGGCCATAGAACCTAGGACTCAGCTTCTCATTCCTCCTAGATGCCAAAGATTTCCACTTATAAGGGCGAGCTTTCAAGTAGACCCAATCCCCTACATCCAGGGTGACTTCTCTTCTATGTTGATCAGCTTGTTTCTTTATTCTTTGTGTAGATATCTTGTGATGCAGACTAAGTTTTGATGATGAAGTGGTTAAGAGATTTTGATGATGAAAAAGACAAAAGCTAAAGTTGATAATAGTAAAAAGGCCAAAGTTGATGGCCAAAGGTGATGAAAGTGACAAAACATCAAAGTTACAATCCAAGACAATCAAGCCCAAGAATTGAAGATTCAAGTTAAAGGGTAGTCCTTAAATATAAGGGTAGTCCTTAGGGTTTGGGTGTGTCTTAGGAAAAAGTGTAAGCTCTTCCGAAGGTCGGCTCGTCTCTCAAAGTCTCACACATTCACACAAGTTTTCAAAATGCATGCATGCACACGTAAACATAAGAAGCATTTTTGAAAAGCATCAAATCGATTTTCTCTATTTTATTCTATACATAAAAATCGATTTTCAGGTCAATACAAAAGCTAAAGAATCGATTCATACTAGCTTCACTAAGTATGCAAATCGATTCCTAAGTATTTCTAAAAAGGAAGAATCGATTCATACTATTGTATACTAAGCATAAAAATCGATTCTCAAGTGTCTTTAAAAGGAAAGAATCGATTCATATTATTTTTACCAAAGTGCATAATCGATTCACAAAGTATTTTTCAAAAAGGAAAGAATCGATTCACACTATTTTTCACTTAGCAAAAGAATCGATTCCTAGATGTCTCAGGAAAGCCAAGAATCGATTCATACAAATTACATTGAGTATAAGAATCGATTCCTAGCCCTCATGGTTCTCAAGAATCGATTGTCCCTATTTTTCAAACAAATCAAAATCGATTCCTCACTTAAATAAATCGATTTCTAGATCAAATGCTTTCAACAAAGAATCGATTCCTACACTATTTTCAACGTAAACTTGATTTTCTCATAGCCTATAAATAGGCACTGCATTACGTTCATTTTCACACAACCCATTTTCACAAATCAGAGAACTTTTGAGAAAAACTCTTCACGCTTTTACTTTTGCTCGTCACGCACCGTTGGTCCGTTTGAGCTGATCTTTTGCTAAGAGTTAGTTGGAGTTGCATTCTTCAAGTTGTATTATCTGCCTTCATTAGAGGTATTTCTGTCTTTACATTTGTTATTATTTAATTGTTTGTGATTTGTACTAGGGAGTGGGGTATCTCTAGGGTAGCTGTTTGTACTAGGGAGTGGGGTATCTTTCTGGGGCAGCTGATTGTAACAGGGGTGGGGTATCTCTTGTTATTGTTATATTAGATTTGAGGGCTCTCCATAGGTGGGGTATCCTAGGAGGAGGGTGCCTGAGTCTGTAAAGGTTTTCCAAGGCACCTGTAAGCCTTGTTGTTTTGGTTAGTGGAAAATCTCACAAGGGTGTGAGGACTCGACGTAGGTCACTAAGAGGTGACCGAACCAGGATAAATCTCTTCGTGCTTTACTGCTTTCCTGCTTTACTGTTATACCGCTTTACTGCTTTATATTCTAATTCCTTCGCTTCCACTTAACCTGCGCGAAAATTGATCTAAGTCATTGAAAAGGGGAAAAACGTTTTCGAAAGATCTGAAAAGTTTTAATTCTCAATTCACCCCCCCCCTCTTGAGACTGAAGCCACTTGGTAACAAGTGGTATCAGAGCTAGACTCTTGTATAAAGGGCCTAGCAGCTTCAAGAGAAATGGCTTCAGGTTTGTCTACGCAAGAGGGTGCATCTCTTTTCCGTCCTCCGGGATTCAACGGAGAAGACTATGCATATTGGAAAGAAAGAATGAGAATTTTTATTGAAGGGGTAGACTTAGATGTTTGGGATGCTGTGGAAAAAGGACCTTTCGTCCCCACACACATAGTAGATGGTATTCTTACAATAAAAAGTAGAAATGAATGGTCTGATGATGAGAAAAGAAAAGTGCAACTTAATTTACGTGCTAAAAATATTATTACTTCTGCTTTGAGTGCTGATGAATTTTTTCGAGTTTCAAACTGTAAAACTGCCCAAGAAATGTGGGATAATCTTCAAGTTACTCATGAGGGTACAAGTGAAGTGAAAATGGCAAGAACAAATACTCTTACCAGAGAGTACGAATTGTTTAGAATGAATACAGGTGAAACAATATCAGAGATGCATAAAAGGTTCACTCATATAGTGAACAAATTGGGTTCATTAGGAAAATCATTTCCTCCCGAAGACTTGATCAACAAAGTGCTGAGATGCCTAAACAGAGAATGGCAACCAAAGGTGACTGCAATAGCTGAGTCAAGAAACTTGACTACCATGACTCTCGCCACCCTGTTTGGGAAACTACTAGAGCACGGGTTAGAGCTCACTCGCCTAGCAGAGCATGAAGGAAAAGACAAGAAGAACAAAAACTTAGCTCTCAACGCTTCCAGTTCAAGCTCATCCGACGATAGTGATGACTCGGAAGATGAAGATGAAGACGAGGAGAAAATGGAACTAATGGTTAGTAAATTCAAAAAGTTCATGAGAAGGGAAAGATCTCTCAAAAAGAATTCTCCAACCAAAAGAGGCTCAAGCAAGGAAAACCTCTCAAATCCACCAACTTGCCACGAATGTGGAAAATCGGGACACATAAAGATGGAATGCCCAAAATTACAAAGAAGACGGTCAAAGTTTGAGAAAAAGGGATCCAAAGGAAAGAAGAGTAGAAAAGCCTACATAGCATGGGAAAACAATGACCTGAACTCATCAGATAACTCAAAGTGAAAAAGGTCAAATTGCTCTCATGGCCGACCACGACAGCGAAAGTGAAACTGAGGTATATTCTAACTCTGAATCTTTACAAGATGCCTATGATGAATTATATGAAGCTTTTACTGAATTACACGATAAATCTTCAAAATTAGCTAAAGCTCTAAGCAAATCCAAGAAAGTTATCACTCATCTTGAAAATGATATTATTGCTTTAATTAAAGAAAAATTAGAACTTAGAAAAGAAAATGATAGCCTTGTATGCTTTAAAGAAAATTATACCTGTGATAAATGTGTTGTTTTTGAAAAGAAAACTCATGAATTAGAATGGACTGTTGGAAAATTGTCTAGTTTACAAAATATGCATCATAGATCTCCTAGAAACAAACCCATAGAAAAGCATTACAAACCAAAATTTTCCACTTGACCTTATATTAAATGTTATTATTGTGGTAAACCTGGACATACTGCTTCCGTTTGCAGAGCAAGAGGTAAACAAAATGTGAAAAAGGTATGGGTTCCCAAAAGGACCATACCAAACACAAACCCACAAGGACCCAAAGAGATTTGGGTACCGAGAACCTTGTTTTAGATCTTTGCAGGTATGCTTCAAGGTATGGGGGC
The DNA here is from genome assembly GCA_039519185.1 of Astragalus membranaceus. Classification (NCBI taxonomy): domain Eukaryota; kingdom Viridiplantae; phylum Streptophyta; class Magnoliopsida; order Fabales; family Fabaceae; genus Astragalus; species Astragalus membranaceus. Next base: position 54,399,395 of record CM076851.1, read on the forward strand.
AGATTGATACCTTGGCAGCAAAGACTCAAAGCGCATGACCGGAGACGCAATAAAGTTCTTAACACTCACCCCCGGAAAAAGTCGTCATGTGACTTGTGATAAATAGAGGAAGAATCACCGGTAAAGGTCAGATTGGTTAAAATTTTATTCACCTCTATTTTGAAAATGTGCTTAAGAATAGTTTATTAAGTCAAATATGTGACTAGTGAAACAGAGACTAATTTCATGCATCATTAAGAACAATATTTATAAGCATGATTAGAATAACAGGAATCAACAAAGTATTCTAGTCAACCCTCTAGGACTGATCATATAGAAATTATACATCACCTTCTTAGAGGTTATGGTTAGAAAGGCGATAGTGTGATTGAGTCAGTTGAATCGTCAAAATCAGCTAGTTGATATTTTTCACAAATCCATTGCAAAAGAAAATCTGGTTCTTCTTTTAAATGAGTTTTCAATTAAATTTTTTTTCAAAGTGATTCTATAAAGAAATGTAAAATCGTGACTTGTGAATTTCTGCAGTTGAAGTGCTACTTTCTTTAATCCATCTTACAATCAACTGCTAACTCTGGTACTTTTCGAAAAAAAAATACATGCTCACAATCGCTGTTTATCTAGAATAATCTTTTTTTTCAAAACTCTACTTCCCACCTTCTAGCTGCCGTCACCAACTCTCAAAAACTAAGCAGCATGAAACGTGCGAAGGCTAAACAAACTGCTTCACGGATTTTTGAGACTCATAATTAGCCTTTACCTGTGTTTGATAAAATATTCTCTTCATGGTCTCAAATATGTTTTTCTTCAAGTTTTGATGATCACTTACAAATCAGCAATTGCTCTTTTACCTTGTCAAATAGCTGTGACATTCGATTCGCAAACTTTATCATATATCGACCCTTTTGATCATGACAAAAAGGGGGAGAGAAATATAGGGTTGCATAAAGCATATAGAATGAGCATATAGATCTGTCATAAAGCATATAGTCAATAAAACAGGGGGAGCATCATGATAGGGGGAGTATCATATATATGCACTATCTGTCTGAACTAACCTCCCACCTTGAGATGAGTAAATGTTTTGTCATCATCAAAAGGGGGGAGAATGTAGATATCTTGTGTTGCAGACTAAGTTTTGATGATGAAGTGGTTAAGAGATTTTGATGATGAAAAAGACAAAAGCTAAAGTTGAACATAGTAAAAAGGCCAAAGCCAAAGTTGATGGCCAAAGGTGATGAAAGTAACAAAGCATCAAAGTTACAATCCAAGACAATCTAGCCCAAGAATTGAAGATTCAAGTTTAAGGGTAGTCCTTAAATATAAGGGTAGTCCTTAGGGTTTGGGTGTGTCTTATGAAAAAGTGTAAGCTCTTCCGAAGGTCAGCTCGTCTCTCAAAGTCTCACACATTCACACAAGTTTTCAAAATGCATGCATGCACACGTAAACACAAGAAGCATTTTTGAAAAGCATAAAATCGATTTTCTCTATTTTATTCTATACATAAAAATCGATTTTCAGGTCAATACAAAAGCTAAAGAATCGATTCATACTAGCTTCACTAAGTATGCAAATCGATTCCTAAGTATTTCTAAAAAGGAAGAATCGATTCATACTATTTTATACTAAGCATAAAAATCGATTCTCAAGTGTCTTTAAAAGGAAAGAATCGATTCATATTATTTTTACCAAAGTGCATAATCGATTCACAAAGGATTTTTCAAAAAGGAAAGAATCGATTCACACTATCTTTCACTTAGCAAAAGAATCGATTCCTAGATGTCTCAGGAAAGCCAAGAATCGATTCATACAAATTACATTGAGTATAAGAATCGATTCCTAGCCCTCATGGTTCTCAAGAATCGATTGTCCCTATTTTTCAAACAAATCAAAATCGATTCCTCACTTAAATAAATCGATTTCTAGATCAAATGCTTTCAACAAAGAATCGATTCCTACACTATTTTCAACGTAAACTTGATTTTCTCATAGCCTATAAATAGGCACTGCATTACGTTCATTTTCACACAACCCATTTTCATGAATCAGAGAACTTTTGAGAAAAACTCTTCACGCTTTTACTTTTGCTCATCACGCACCGTTGGTCCGTCTGAGCTGATCTTTTGCTAAGAGTTAGTTGGGGTTGCATTCTTCAAGTTGTAATATCTGCCTTCATTAGAGGTATTTCTGTCTTTACATTTGTTATTATTTAATTGTTTGTGATTTGTACTAGGGAGTGGGGTATCTCTCTAGGGTAGCTGTTTGTACTAGGAAGTGGGGTATCTTTCTGGGGCGGCTGATTGTAATAGGGGTGGGGTATCTCTTGTTATTGTTATATTAGATTTGAGGGCTCTCTATAGGTGGGGTATCCTAGGAGGAGGGTGCCTGAGTCTGTAAAGGTTTTCCAAGGCACCTGTAAGCCTTGTTGTTTTGGTTAGTGGAAAATCTCACAAGGGTGTGAGGACTGGACGTAGGTCACTAGGAGGTGACCGAACCAGGATAAATCTCTGCGTGCTTTACTGCTTTCCTGCTTTACTGTTATACCGCTTTATATTCTATTTCCTTCGCTTCCACTTAACCTGCGCGAAAATTGATCTAAGTCATTGAAAAGGGGAAAAACGTTTTCGAAAGATCTGAAAAGTTTTAAATCTCAATTCACCCCCCTCTTGAGACTGAAGCCACTTGGTAACACGTTGCTGTGCCAGAGCTAAATTCTGTTTAAGTTGTGCTAACACAGTGTCACGTTCTTCATATAATTGGTTGACTTCCTCAACACTTGAAGGAATAGCAGGGCCTTTTAGGATAGGATTAGGATCTCTTCCATAAAGAGCTTTGTATGGTGTCATGCCAATAGAGATATTGAAGTTGGTATTAAACCATAACTCAACCCAACAGAGCCACCTGGTCCATGACTTTGGGTGGTCCCCCACAAAACATCTTAGATAAACTTCCAAACACCTGTTAGTCACCTCGGTTTGTCCATCGGTTTGTGGATGGAATACAGTACTATACCTCAGCTTTGTGCCTGCCTGCTTGAAGAGTTCCTTCCAAAACTGACTTAGAAAAATACGATCTCTGTCAGATATTATAATTTCAGGGAAGCCATGCAACTTAATCACACCAGATATGAAGACCTGTGCTACTTCACTTGCACTGTAAGGGTGACCAAGCAACAAAAAATGGGCATATTTTGTAAGTCTATCAATGACAACCAATATGGTGTCCTGCTTCTTCACTCTAGGTAATCCACCAATGAAATCCATTGAAATTTCAGTCCACACCTTGCTAGGAATTGGAAGAGGTTGCAGTAAACCTGCTGGAGACAGAGTTTCTGTCTTGCTTTGCTGACACTGTTGGCATTGCATAATGAATTGTCTAATATCTTGTTTCATTCCCTTCCAATAGAAAACCCCTACAATTTTCTTATAAGTCCTCACAAAACCAGAATGTCCTCCCTGTAAAGAAGCATGGAATTCCATCAAAATTGTAGGTATTTTGGAGAATTTACTGGGGAGAACCAAACTGTTTCCCCTGTATAGGAGCCCTTGCTTGATTGAGTGCTTGTTTGCACCAGCCTCCTTGAGTACCACCTGCTGCATCAGTGCTTGAAGAACAGAGCAGCTACGAATCTCATCTTCCCAAGCACTCCATTCTGTCATTGTCACATGAGAGATTGCAGCAAATAACATCTACCTAGACAAAGCATCAGCTACTTTGTTGGCACCACCAGGCTTGTATTGAACATCAAAGTCAAATCCCAAGAGTTTAGAAGTCCACTTGACTTGTTCACCACCCAACAGATTCTGTTCAGTTATAAACTGTAAACTCTGTTGGTCAGTTCTCACTGTGAAGTGTTGGCCCAACAAATAATGTCTCCATTTCTGAATTGCCATCACCATGGCCATCAATTCCCTCTCATATGCTGATTTTTGTTGTGCTCTTATGGACAGTTTCTGACTGAAGTATGCAATTGGTTGCTCTTCTTGCATTAAAACTGCTCTAACACCTTTACTAGATGCATCAGTTTCAATCACAAAGTGCTTGGAGAAGTCAGGCATTCTGAGAGTGTAGTTAGAGCACATTTAAGCTGCTGGAATGAAGTTTCAGCTTCTGCAGACCAACTGAACTTGTCTAATTTCAAAAGATCTGTTAGAGGTTTAGCAATGACACCATAACCTTTCACAAATCTTCTATAGTACCCTGTTAAACCTAGGAACCCTCTCAAAATTTTGAGATCCTTGGGAGTAGGCCAACTGGTCATAGCCTCTACTTTCTTAGGATCTGCAGATACTCCACTTGCAGATACCACATGCCCGAGATATTCCACACTACTGACAGCAAATTCACACTTTTTTTTGTTCACAACTAAGCTGTTCTGGTGTAAGGCAGTGAATACCATCTTTAGGTGATCAGCATGCTCACTCATGCTTCTACTATAAATCAGAATATCGTCAAAAAAAACTAGGGCAATTTTTCTCAAGAATGGTCTCAATACTTCATTCATTAGTGCTTGGAAGGTGGAGGGTGCATTGGCTAGCCCAAACGGCATCACCACATACTCATAGTGGCCCTCATGTGTTCTAAAGACTGTTTTTGGAATGTCCTCAGTTTTCATTCGTATTTGGTGGTATCCTGATTTCAAATCCAGCTTGGTAAACACTACTGCACCAGCTAATTCGTCTAGCAGTTCATCAATGAGAGGGATAGGGAATTTATTGGGCACAGTCGACTTATTCAAAGCCCCATAATCCACGCAAAATCTCCAGCTTCCATCCTTTTTTTTCACCAGTATTATTGGGCTAGAGTAGGGACTTGTACTCGGTCTTATTATTCCAGTTTTCAGCATATCATTCACTAATTGTTCAATCTCATTCTTTTGATAATGTGGATATCTATAGGGTCTTAGATTAGGGATATTTGCCCCTTCCTTAAGCACTATAGCATGGTCAGTGGGTCTGCTAGGGGGTAATTCACTATTGTCATGAAACAAAAACTCAAATTGATCAATGACAGCTTGTATTACCTCTGGTGGACAGTGTGGACTCTCTTCTGTCACTGCCAAGCTTCTGCATTCTATGATAAACATCTCCTCTGGTTCACACAGCTCTCTTTTCAACTATTTTGCCAGCACTTCTCTCCTTGACAGGTGAGGATCCCCCCTCAAGCACATCTTCTCTTCTCCCACCTTCACCTTCAAGGTCATGTCTTTGAAGTTTGCTTTGATGTCACCGAGTTCCTTCAACCATTCAATGCCCAAAACAACATCCTCTCCATCCAAAGGAAAGACATAACAGTCTACCTTGATGACCAGTCCCTGTAATGTGAGTTCCAGTCCCCTGCAAACTCCTCTTATCATGATCCTCTCACCATTGCCAATCTTAACCCAACATGGAGTAATATCTTCCACCTTCAAGCCCTGTGTTTGGACCAGATTGTTTGACACAAAATTGTGAGAAGCACCACAGTCCAGCAACACCAGAATCTCAATTATGCCAAGCATTGCCCTTAACATGAAGGAACAATTGGAAGAGAACCCTGCCATGCTATGTAGATGCAGGCTCTTCAATGTAGCCTCCCAAACTATCTCTTCATCCTCCTCCTCCGCTTTATCTCCCTGTGTTTCTTCCATTTCCTCCACATACAGGACCTTCAAAATTTTGTTCTTGCATACATGCCCTGGTGTGTATTTCTCATCACACGTAAAGCACAACCCCTTCTTACGCTTCTCTTCAATTTCCCTGCTCCCCACCGTCTTTGTGTTTGCCGGCGCATTGTTCTTGCTTCCATCGGCTATCTTGGCGCCTCCCCCTGTATCTGCTGCGGTTTTGTTGTTGAAACCACTGTTCTTGAAGTTGTTGAATCCATGACCACCGTAACGCCCTACCGCTCCAATCTTTTCTTCTGCAAGCAACGCAATATCCATCATTTCTGCAAGATCTTTTGGTCGTTGAAGGCGAACCTCAGCCCTGATATCTTCTCTCAGCCCGTTGGAGAACATTCCCACGAACAAGGACTGAACTTGAATCTTGATGTGGCTCGCTACTGTTTCGAATTTCTTACGATATTCTCTAACCGAGCCGTCTTGCTTCATATTCATCAGAAGTTCGAACACGTTGGTCACCACCGTTGGTTGAAACCGGCGGAGTACGGCGTCCTTCAAACTACTCCAAGTGAGCACCTCGTTGTTCGCTTCCCACCACTGCATCCACGCGAGCGCTTCTCCTTCCATCGCCATCAACGCCGCGTCTAACTTCTCGCCCTCGTCGATCTTGCGCACTTTGACGAAACGTTCGATCTTAGTGAGCCAACCGGTGGCGTCGTCGCCGTTGAACACCGGCAAATCCACCTTACGGAGCCTTCGCTTGCCATCGCCCTGATTTCCCGCGACATTCACATTTTCCTTTGCCTTCGGGTTACCGGGTCCCAGTTGACCCGAATCCTTCTTTTTGCAACCCTGTGATCATCGCCTCCATTCTTGCAAGCGTTTCTTGGAGTCGTCGTTCACTGCGGGTCTCAGCATCTTGAAGTCTTCGTTCCAGCAATTCTTCAATTCGTGGATCCATTGATGAAGTAGTGGTTTTCTTCTTCGGCATGAATCTTCCCAAAATCGATTGCTTTGATACCAGTTGAAAGGTTCAACTGGAATTGGAGGGAAAATTGTATTGAATTCAATGGGAAATTCTGTTACAAGCTATCATCTGGTTTGTGTTCCAGAATCTATTTCTGTTACAAGTTTAACTGTCAAAAACTAAACTAGCAATAGCAGCAACAACTACTATTTATATTACAGTTTTATTAGCTGAAATGACTGAAATACCCTTCCCCTAGCTAGTGTTCCTCCTATAGTACACCTTCTTAACATAAGGTCTACTATCAGTTTGGTTTCTAATGCATGTCTGCTGGTGTAGACAGGCTTAGCTTCTCATTTGTGTGCAAGTTTAGTAAGGGAATTTAGGATAATCTGATGGATATTGTAGCTATACTTGTAACCTTACTAGTACTTCCTATTGCTTCAATTCTAGGAATTTTTTTTGACACTGTACATATACATATACATACTTGAATTCTAGGAATCTTTTTATTGTAAGTCAATTTCTTTTTTGATACAACCATTGAGTGATATTGAGGGAGTAAAAGAGTTCAATATTTTATTGAAAAAGCTTATCTTCATTAAACCTCTTAAGTAAGCTAACAGGTCATACAATGTGGCACATTAAGTTTCTAGGTAATAAGTCTTTTTAGATTTGATCCTGGTTCTAAACCATGACTTATGTGCATATGTGCTTTGTACTGGGGAATGAATGTTATATCTTAATTCATTCCTTTTCAATTCCTTTTCCAAAATCTAATCTCTAATCAATACCTGCCTAGAAGAACATGCCTTGTCCTCAAGGCTGAAATTAAACTGGTATATGAAAACAGGCTCCTTATTTTTTTATTTGATTTTGTGTGAAGATTGAAACATGGAAGCAATGCTTATTTTTAGCCATTTAATCACTCAGAGCATCTTATGATAACAACAGTATCCGATTCTAAGCACTTAAAATGCTTCTATTTTCTGAGTTTTTTTTAATATATATTATATTATAGTTGATGAGATCATTGCACGGACACTTCGAGAAGAGTTTTCATGGCTAGAGATTGCTGAGTGTTCAAGGTACTCACAGGCAGATGAAGAACACTTCCATGCATGTGAGCCTGCATATGATTGGAGTAACATATCGATGACAAACTATTGTTCCAGAGGTATGAGTGAATCCGCAAAGCTTCTGAGTGCTTCTTTATAGTTGAAATCTATCTTTTAGCATAAATTTGGTTAAATGCATCAAATTTTACAGATGCAAGTAATGATTATACCCATGGAGCAGTTGATGACATAAAACCTTCTAGTTCAAGTTGTAGTCCTTGTGAAGTACTGGGGGAATTTTCATAGGAGCTTATTGACAATTATCCACTTGATGATAAAATAGGGAGGAGATTGAGTCAGATAACTCCAATTCTTGTATGTTTATCCCCTTGATTTATCTATTGAATCCAATCCATAAATAGAGACTATATATGCACCTAATGGTCATTTATGTACCAAAAAGCTTGGTCATTATGTTTTAGTTTTGTCAAGACTCATTTCTCTTGATCAGTTGTATGACCTGCTTAAAAATTGCTTTTTTACCTCCTTGAATTGCTTTAGTTTTGTCAAGGCTTCGGATCATTATGTTTTAGTTTGGTCATTATGCTGATGCTGTGTCTGTCAGTGTCCTGTAATTTGTAGATTTCCATTAGAGCAAACCTAATGTCATAGACGGGCTTCCTTTTGTGTTTGCATACGCACCGACATGAAAAACAATTTAGCTAGTTTGTTTGCTCTAATGTGAAGATTACATGCTAATATACCATTTATATAGAAGTCTTTTATACATTAAGTGATAAAAATTAAAGTGTTGAATGATAGAATTTAGAAACACACTGAAATTATTTTCAAATATTGTTGATTGTAATACAATATTTTCAAATAGAATTTAGAAACACCCGGAAAATATAAGCCTTTTATATTCTGGTCTGTTTATAGATGTAGTTTGTAATGAGATTACTATGAATACAATATGATCAAATCAACTAGTTGTGAATGAATGCATTTGCTAGTTCTAAACAATTTTTTTTATTACTTCCTCTCTATTTCTACTTGGAGCATACTTAGTATTCTTATTTGTTTTTTTGCAGAAAGATCAAAAGGAATGAAGTGAATAAGCATAATAATCTCATGTTAGATGCACTTGGTTACTACTCTACAAGCACAATGGTTGTTTAAGTGGACTCAATTGAGGATGACTGGCAAGCAACAATTTAAATAGAGAAAAGGATTACTGGTTTTCTTCATTAATTGGCTTTTAACAGTGATAGGCGTTGTGAGCTTTAGACTTTTACTTAGTTGATTGGAAACATTAACTAATAGGGCTTTCTAGAATTTTATTGGTAACTTTTTCCGTAATTTTTTCCAATTTATTGTGATTTGTAATTTTATGTGTCATCACAAAAAATAAAGGACAAATTTAGTGTATGTTGGTCTGTATATAGAGTGCATGTATCTATTATTTTTTTTATTTTTAGTATCTATGGCAACGGTTTTGAACTGTAGTGTATGCTGAAACATTAGGCAACGGTTTTTAAGTGTTGCCATATCTAGCAACGGTTTTAGCCTGTTGCCATTGCTTGAAAATCAAAACCGTTGTGTTTAAGTTACCAGTGGCAACGGTTTTAGTTTTGTGTTGCCTTTGGTCACAAAAAATCGTTGTCTATAGTTTAGGCAACGCTCGCAGAAACAACGGTTTCAAAACCGTTGCCGAATGTAAAGGCAACGGTTTTTTGGCTTTATCCAACGCTTTTCAGGCGTTGCTTTTGGGTCAAAATGTTGTAGTGCTTAGAACACTTTCTCCCTTGGGAGTGATTGGGTTATAACAATTATACTTTTTCATGCAGTGCATAACTGAGAAGGAGAACAACATAAAGCAATATGGAGACCGATATGGGTTTTGAGCACATGACTTTTTTTTATAAACTATTGATATGATAAATCTCAAATGTGTTTTTTATTTTTGACATTTGCAATGTGTGAATGAGAAAGTGATAGCAAAACTACTTATGGGAGACAAATTTGTCCATTTGTGTACAATGTGACTCTTTTTCTGTGGTATAATGTTATGTTGTATAGTAATGATTGGACCCTCCTATTTTGAAAATTAGTATGAATGATCCACAACAAGTTGCTTATTGAAAATTCAGAGGATGCCTCTTTATGTGGTTAAATATATTTGATGGGGGTGGATTTGGATGTGTTGTTATTTATATATGTTTGTACTTGGTTGTCTTATTTTTTTGATGGTTTTATATGTTTTACACAAGGCTTATGCTTTCTCAGTTGGATAGTAGAACCATTATTTTGTTAGATGTCATGGATGAATGCTAAGGAGGCGTGGTTGAGGCCCTCAACATATACAAGAAGTGGAAAGGTTGCAAGGTAGACTATGGAGGAGTATAGAACTTGGTTCGATTTGCTTTCAGTTAAAAAAAGACAAGTCTTGTTTGGTAAAAAATAAATGAATCAGAATCTACATTGAGGCCAAGAGTTATTGGTAACAAAGGCCTTGAATATGAGATTGTTGCGTTAAAAACGGACGTGGAGCAAATGTACTCTTTCGTAGAAGTAATATAAAAGATTAACGTTTCCACATGGACTATGCCCTGCCCCATGGGTACTCTGCCCCGAATTTACTACATGAGTATTTTTATTATAGTGATAGTGATATGTTATAATATAAGTAATTGATCTTTTTTTGTTTTTTTAAATAAAAATATTATATTATAGTAATTTTATATTTTTCTTCTTAGTTTTATACTTTTTAAATATTAAAATATTAAAATATTAAAATAAGACTAAATTTTATATTTTTTATATTAAAATATTTAACTTTGTGTTTTTTTAGTCTTATTTTTATATATTTTTCAATTTTATTATATTTTAATTTATATTTTTACCAACTTTTAATAAATTTTCGAGGTCTGCGTGGAGACCGTGGGACAGGGATGGGAGAGGAAAACTTCCTGAGACAAGGATGAGTGGCAATTGAATGACATTGTTATGTAACTCTAACAAGGTTAATTGAAATATACCATTAGAGTAAAGACCCAAATTGGTTCCTAACAATTTCCTCGTGAGAGAAATTGGTCCCTGACAATATTTTCGGGACACATTGGTCCCTGATAATTTCAAAAACGGGACACGTTAGTCCCTCCGTTCATTTAGTCATTGTCAACACAGTTAACACCTCATACATGGCACATTAAGTGCCGTCTTGTCACGTCAAACGCCACGAAAATGGGTATTTTGGGCCAAATAGGTCCTTGGCGTTACAAATTTGAATTTTTTTAAAAATGGACAAATCAGTCCCCAGACGTTTTGGGACAAATTGGTCCCTGGATTATCTTCAACCTTAAAACTCTGGTTTCTTAAACCAGAAACCATTTTTCACCCATAGAAAGAGAGAGAGAGAGAGAGAGAGAGATAGAGAGAGAAGGAAGCATAGAGAGAGAAGGGGCAGAAAGTAGGTGTTTTTCACTATTTCTCGTTTTGATTCAAAATACAAGATGGAAATAAAAATGACACACAAATCATGAATCAAAACGAAAAATAGTGAAAAACACCTACTTCTTCTCCTTCTCTCCCAGTCTCTCTCTCTCTCTCTCTCTCTCTCTCTCTCTCTCTCTCTCTATGGATGAAAAATGGTTTCTGTTACGGATTGGCCCAATTCACAATACTAAGGCTCAACACCAAATGCAGATCCATCAACCAATGGTGGAGATTAAAGACCTAGATCCAATGGTTCCCATTGGATCCCAAAACCTATCAATAAGCATTCAATGCAATGTCTAAGGTACACACTCTTTCCTACTCTTTACCTCTAATCAGTTCCCTAGCTGACTTGAGCGTCGGAGTGTCCCCGCAGGTACCACCTGCCCCGGATCGGAAGCGGAGCTCGGTTGATCAAGACCAACCCCTACCAACTATCTCGGATCGGACCTTGTGTCTAAGATCGGATACAGGTCCAGAGATACAGTACATAACAGTTTCTGATTTAAGAAACCAGAGTTTTAAGGTTGAAGATGACCGAAAGACCAATTTGTCCCAAAACGCTCAGAGACTGATATGTCGCTCTTTTTAAAAATTTGAAATTTGTACCGCCAGGGACCTATTTGGCCCAAAATACCCATTTACGTAGCGTTTGACGTGACAATGTGGCACTTAACGTGCCACGTAGGAGGGGTTAAGTGTGTTGGCAACAGATAAATGGACGGAGGGACTAACATGTCCCATTTTGAAATTGTCGGTGACTAATGTGTCTCGAAAAAATTGTGAGAGACCAATTTATCCTGCGAGGAAATTGTCAGGGACCAATTTAGGTATTTACTCATACCATTATTATCTATTTTAGTGATGCAACTAAATGCACTTTTTCAAAAAGAATTGAGATTTTTTTATCCACGCGTCTTTGTCCCCCGTGCGATTGGTCTAGTATAGTTAATTTCTAATTTTGGCTAAATATCATTTTTTGTCCTTTATCTTTGCTCTTGGTTTCACTTTGGTCATTTATCTTTTTTTTGTCTGTTTTGGTCCTTTATCTTTCATTTTCGTTTCACTTTGGTCTCCGACGTTAGTTTTTTCTAACGGACGCCACGCTGGCAGTTAACTGCTGACATGGCATAGCGTCCATCTTCAATAAATGACGTGGCAAAATTAATATTATTTAATTCCAATTAAAACATTAAAACATTAAAACAATTAAAACATTTTCTAAAGATCTGTTCCAGAAAAATCATTTTTCATTTTCGTTATTATCTTCCAGAAAAATATTCATCATCATCATCATCAATATTCATCATCAATATTTACCATCGTTGAAAAATTAAAAAGCATAATATTCATCATCAATATTCAATCTTCATCATCAATATTCATTTTCGTTCTTCCAGCATTTGTTCATTGTTCTTCCAGAATCGTTTTTCATTTTTCGTTCTTCCAAAAAAATCATTTTTCATCGTTCTTCCAAAATCGTTTTTCGTTTCCGTTCTTCCAGCATTTGTTCATCGTTCTTCCAGAATCGTTCTTTCAAAACCCAGATTTGGGAAGCCCAGAAGGATCCAAAAGAAGATAAAATGGAAACCTAGAAAAACCCAGAAGAAGATGAAGAAGATCTGAAAAATGGGTTTCGAATTGGGATTGAAATCGATTTGGGATTGAAATCGAAACCTAGAAAAATCCAGCAAACACAAACCCAAATGAACAAAACCGAACGAACAAATCGAAACCCTAAAAACGAATCTGAATCTGAACGAAACCCATTTCTCTCTAGTTTGAAGAAGAAGAGGAATTTGTGAATCTAAAGAAGAAGAAGAGGAATTTGTGTGTCTGATTGGAGAACAAGAAGAAGAAGAAGAAGAAGAAGAAGAAGATTGAAGAAGGAGAGGAACAGGAATTTGTGTTTAAGTAAGAAGATTGATGATTGAAGAAGATTGAATCTGAACGAAACCCATTTATGTTTTTGTTTTTTGTTTTTTAACAAAAATTTATGTTTTTGATGTTATTAGTTTTAATGTTATTAGTTTTTTGTTTAATTCTGTTTTGATTATGTGTAAAATAATATTGAAATAAATAATAAATTTTTTGCCACCTTAATAATGAATGCCACATCATTTAATGAATTTAAGACGCCACGTCAGCAGTTAACTGCCATCGTGGCGTCCGTTAGAAAAAAACTAACACCAGAGACCAAAAATAAACGAAAATGAAATATAAAGGGACAAAAAAAAGATAAAAGACCAAAGTAAAATCAAAAGAAAAGAGCAAAAATAAATGACCAAAATTGATATTTAGCCTCTAATTTTCTATTTTTATCTAATTGTTTTGGAGCCTTCCCTGATCACAAGTTCTAATCTTCTATTTTTCCCCTCTCTCGCTCGCAATCTGCAATTTCCCTAACCCTAGTTTCGTTCCCATCACCAACAATCCCAACTTGAACCCAAAGCAACCGTTGTCCAAGAGCACATGGCCGTTGATGAAGACCAAACCACCACACAGGAAGAATATCAGTCTCAAAAGGAACAACAACAAGAAGAACAAGACGAAACCCTCAAAGATCAACAGCAACATAAGGAGGAAGAAGAAGAAAACGAAGCAGAAGCTTCGAACGATGCCGCCATGGTGGAAGTGAACGGTTCTGGAGAAGCCAACAACAACGAAGAAATAGATGAAGAGGAAGATCTCGATTTGGAGGATCAACCTGTGGAAAAGCTTCTGGAACCTTTCTCGATGAAGGAACTGCAGGCATTAGTTAACCAGGCATTTGAGAAGGATCCTGTTTTTGCCGAGAATGTTTGCCAGCTGGCTGATATGGACCCTGCTCTCCGGAGAATCTTCATCCACGTACACGGTAGTCTCGGCTGGGATGCCACGACTGAAACCCTAACTTCCGTGTTTGAGAAGTACGGTGAAATCGAAGATTGCGAGCATTATACTGACAAGCACTCCGGGCCATTGGAGGGCTGTGCTTTCATTTTGTTCAAGCATAGCAGCAGTGCTCGCAAGGCACTGAAACAGCCCCTAAAGAAAATTGGTAACCGAGCGGTGGTGTGTAAGTCTACATCATCTCATGGACCAGGTACGCATCTGGGGCTTTACAATAATGCGAAGATGAATAAGAATGTTTTGGAAAATTGTAATAAGAATTTTGAAGAGCTTCACAAGAATGTTGTGGTGAAGCTGGCTGGACCAATTCCTGTTGCATATGGTAATCAGGCTGCTATGATCTATGGGATCCAGCCGGGGGTGGAAAAAGGATACCATAATACTCGGATGGATCAGGGCGGTCACTATTGGAACTCGACGTGGATGCAACAGGGATACCATAATCCTGAGATGGGACAGAGCGGTCACTATTGGAACTCGCCGGGGATGCAACAGGGATACCAGAATCCTCATATGGGACAGGGCAGTCACTATTGGAACCCGACGGGGATGCTACAAGGATGCCAGAATCCTCAGATGGGACAGGGAGGTCACTGTTGGAAACCGTCGGGGATGCAACAGGGATACGAGAGTCCTCAGATGGGACAAGGCAGTCACTATTGGAACCCACCAGGGATGCAACACGGATACCAGAATTCTCAGATGGGAAAGGGCGGTCACTATTGTAACCAGACGGGGATGCAACATGGATACCGGAATCCTCAGATGGGAAAGGGCGGTCACTATTGGAACCCGCCGGGGATGCAACATGGATACCGGAGTCCTCAGATGGGACATGACGGTCACTATTGGAACCCACCAGGGATGCATCAGGGATACCAGAATTCTCAGATGGGACAGGGCAGTCACTATGGGAACCCGCCACCGTCGTGGATAGAACACGAATACCCGAATCAGGGATACCAGAATTCTCAGATGGGACATGGCGGTCACTCTAGGAACCCGCCACCGTTGTGGATGGAACACGGATACCTGAATCCTCCGATGGGACAATGCGGTCATTATGGGAACCAGCCATATGGTAATCAGGCTGCTATGATCTATGGGATCCGGCCGGGGGTGGAAAAAGGATACCATAATACTCAGATTGAACAGGGCGGTCACTATTGGAACCCGACGTTGCAACAGGGATACCAGAATCCTGAGATGGGACAGAGCGGTCACTATTGGAACTTGCCGGGGATGCAACAGGGATACCAGAATCCTCATTTGGGACAGGGCAGTCACTATTGGAACCCGACGGGGATGCAACAAGGATGCCAGAATCCTCAAATGGGACAGGGAGGTCACTGTTGTAAACCGTCGGGGATGCAACAGGGATACGAGAGTCCTCAGATGGGACAGGGCAGTCACTATTGGAACCCACCAGGGATGCAACAGGGACACCAGAATTCTCAGATGGGACAGGGTGGTCACTATTGTAACCAGACGGGGATGCAACACGGATACCAGAATCCTCAGATGGGACAGGGCAGTCACTATGGGAACCCGCCACCGCCGTGGATAGAACACGAATACCCGAATCAGGGATACCAGATTTCTCAGATGGGACAGGGCGGTCACTATGGGAACCCGCCACCGCCGTGGATGGAACACGGATACCTGAATCCTCTGATGGGACAGTGCGGTCATTATGGGAACCAGCCAAGGATGCAACAGGGGTACCAAAGAACCAGATTTTGAAACCTGTAATTTCCTTTTATCTTGTTCCATTTCTCCCCAGACAGTTTTTAAAATCATGTAGGACCTATTTTTCCATTGTGAAATTTGAGAGGTTGAATTTTGGGGCAAGAAAACTTTGTTACCATAACTTTTAAGTGTGCTGTGAACCTTGTTTTCCTAGACTTCTAAATTCTAATTATGTTTTACCATTGTTATTTAGCTACGTAGAGCTTGGTTGGCACAACTGTAAGTTGTTTTTTACTTGTATCATTGAGTTCTAGAAAAAAAATGAAAATAAGATCTCAAGTATGAAATAACAATAATAAGTAAAAATATGTAATACCTTATTGTATGATTCTTACCTTGCTCAAGATTCTCAAGTTCTTTCAAATCATCCTTATTAAGCATAGGCGAATGTGATCCAAACCAATCTTGGGTGGAGGGGTAGACATATCATGTTCGGCTGTCTCGAAAGCCGGAAAGTCATTAGAGTCCATGTTTTGCTGTCAAAACAAATAAACAGCCACAACAATGATATGTATGCTTGAATGCAATGAAAAAGATCAGTTCTATCTATATATATATATATATATAAAGAGAAAGGAAGCCAATCCATGAACACATAGTGCTTATATGTTTAGGAGAGCTTGCAACTTGCTTTGAATTGATAGGAATCCTCAGGTTATTTGTGATTAAGTCTTATGAGGCTGAAGGATGCGTAGTTAGTTACTACCAGCATGTTTAGGGAGATTTTAAAGGTTTGTAAAGAGGCTCAGCTTGCTGATGTTGCCTTGTGGGTTTTGAGGAAAATGGAGGATTTTAATTTGCATCCGGATACTGTGATGTATAATAATGTGGTAGTAAAGTTGTTTTGTAAGAAGGGTAGGTGACATTGAAATGGCTGATAAGTTGATGGGAGAGATGAGTTTGAATGGTCTTTGTCCTGATTTGATTACGTATATATGATTGAGGGGTTTTGCAATGCCGGTCAATTTGAATGGTCTTTGTTATTGATTTTAGATGCTTCAAAATGAGAATGTTTTGGTAGGTATTGACAGCTTTAGATTTCGAATAATTTCCAGTCAGCTTGAGTTTTGTGCTGATTTTGGATTCAGACTTTATGTGTTGGGCTATTATTTTAATATAAGTAGAATTTTTGAAAATTGAGGCTTTTTTTTGAGTCAACAGTTTAGAACTCTTGCTAGTTGCTACTTTTGGCCTTCTTCCCAGTAGGTGTAGAAGTTTGAGATTTGAAGTATGGACTATGGACTATGGTGATTATAGAATGATTCAAATCTTAGGCATTGGGGAAAATAATTTTTTTTTTGGGTATGTAGACGGAGTGGCAAGTGCCACAGGAAACTGGCACATACAACTGTGAGATCTCGAGTTTGAACTCTGGAAATGATATCTAGCTTAACAATTTCGGCATTTGCCAGTTGAGCTAAGACCTTATGGGGGGAAATAACTGTTTAGAAAGCTTCTTTATTTTTGCTCATCCTAATTACTTCAGCTCTCTTTCTAGATGTTCTAAAAACAACTGTCATTCATTGGCTTATATGCATTCATAAATCAGTTGGATCATGCATGGCATTATAGATGAGCAGAATATCAATTGTTAATGTAAACTCTCAAGTTTCTTTTTTTCCTTCTCTTGTTATGATATGCTTAAACCCTAACTAGAAAAACATTAAAAACATTCTCCGAAAACTTTAATTAGTTACATTTTTCTGAGGGACTAACTTAAATCTTGGATTGCAGAGTAATTTAGTGTTGTGTTATTTTGGTGGAGTATTAAAGCCATAGAGACAGACAATGCCTATTATCAATAAAGACTTGGATTCCACATTCCAAACTGCAGTATCAAACCCGTATCCTTACTACGATTTTCTTTCAAATTTCTTTACATTTTGGTGTATTGAGAACCAGCTGTTGGTTCCGGAGTCACAGTCAAACTATCGCAAGTTCTATACTGGAAGTGCATACATAGTTCTGGATTTAAGATATTTCTCACTTTATTTTACTGTTGATCCTTTTAAACGCACGGAGAAGTTGATGACTTGAAGACATTCCTGTTGATCCTTTTTTTCATAGTTTCATTGTCCTTTTAGAAGTTGATCTCATGACTTTTTGGAGCCTTCTTTACCATAATGGAATTCTAGCAATTCCATGTCTTTATGAGCTTTAATTTCATCTATATTATGTTGAGATATAGTTGATCTACACAATTTTACATATTTCTGGAAACAGGCAGTTTATCCCAAAAATGACCCTCCTCAGTATGATGTTCATTATTGGCTGGGAAATGACAAAAAGTAGGTTTGTACTATTTCTTGGTTTACTATCTTTCTTGCAGTGACTATTGTTTATTAATGTTATTAATGGTTAGATAGACTAGGGTATTAGGATTATTGGAACAAATATCTATTGGGACCATTTGACTTGATAGATGCATTATAAACAATGGACATAGAATTTTATAAAATCATGAATACTGAATTACAGTGATTAGAGAGCATGATCTGCATTTACCAGTGAATTATGTATTTACAGGAGGATTCAAACTTGGCATCAGATTGAGTTGGATACGGCCTTAGGATCCTGCAGCGTTCAATATAGGGAAATTCAAGGCCAAAAATCACAGAAACTTCTATCATACTTCAATCATTGTCTTATACCATTGAAGGAGTATTTACTTCAAATCAAGGGACTTTGAATGGTGAATACCAAGTCAGCCTGTACACATGCAAGGGAGACTATGTTGTCCGCGTGAAAGAAGTGAGCCGTCTTTAAACACTTCATTATCAACTGCTTCTGTTATCTGATAGTATGAATCTCCTCCTTTGCCTGTTGATTAGTGTAGTCTTTCTAATGTGCTTATATATTCATTTGGTTCCTTTTCTGAGGTCATCATTGAATCATGAAGATGTATTTATACTTGACACTGCATCAAAAATCTTTCTCTTCAGTGGTTGCAACTCTACCATTCAAGAAAGAGCCAAAGGTTTGGAGATTGTTCAATATATCAAGGAGAATAGGCATGGTGGAAAATGTGAGGTGGCCACAATAGGTTGGAGTATTTATAAATTTTTAGATTTAGATAAAAAAAAATGTAATATTTTTTTCAATTCTATCTTCAAACTTAAATACTGCTCATTAGTACTCTTACTTTTGGCTATGTAGCTCACGATTTATTGGATTGTTTCAATAAGAGAGAGAAATATACCTTGAATGAAATAATAATATTTTATTATTTTATTCAATGTCTGTGTATCTCTCATATTGGAACTCTTCACTGAAGAGGATATGAGCTCGTGGGTTAACTTTTCACCTTCACACTTTCCAAAATCCTCAACAATTTGTATACAAAGTTGTCAATTTTTGTTTTGCTTCTTCTAGATAATGTCGATTGTCAGTGATGTATTATACCGATAGGGGGCCAATAAGTGGGAAATATTAGACAATTTAGTTTCTGAAATTTTACCAAGTTCAATTTAATTCCGCATATTTACTATATATTAAGAGTAAAAGCCCAAATTCGTCCCTGACAATTTTTTCGGGACACATTGGTCCCTGACAATTCCAAAACGGGACATGTTAGTCCCTCCATCCATTTTGACGTTACCAGCACATCCAATGTCTACTACGTGGCACATTAAGTGCCACGTGTCACGTTAACTGCCACGAAAGTGTTTATTTTGGGACAAATAAGTCCCTGATTTTACAAATTTGAAAAGGGACAAATTAGTCCCTGACTTTTTTGGAAAGGGGACAAATCAGTCCCTGAAACCATAAACTAGTCCCTGAAACCAGAAACTAATTTTCCCCTTTCTCTGCATCTTCATCTATCCAATCTCATCTACTTCTTCCCTAATTTCTCTTCTTCTCTCTTGTGATTCCAAATTTACTATTTCGTTTTCTGATTTCATTTTGTTTTCGAAGATTGAAGATGCAGGATTTCAGGTAAGATTTGGGTTCTTGGAGATTGATGATTTTGGGTTTTTGAAGTATGAAGTTTGGCGATTTCTGATAGCAAATTTGGGATGATGTTGGCGATTAAATGACTTCTTCTTCCTAAATTTCTCTTCTTCTCTGTTCGATAATTTTGATTTTCGTTTTGTTCTGCTTCTGCTCGAGATATGAGTTTTCGTTTTCATCTTGCTTTCGAAAATTTGGATATGGGTATGTTGTTTTGATTTTTTGTAGATGAAGATTGAAGATCTGAATGATCTAGATAATGAAGTTTTGGGTTTCATTTTTGAAGAAGATGAACCAAAAAATTTTATTTTAGTTTTGAAACCAGTTTTCTGCGTCCTTCTCTCCTTCAATGGAGAAAACTGGTTTCTGGTTTTAAAAACCATAGTTTTGAGGTTGAAGACCACTTCATGGATTGATTTGTCCCCTTTCCAAAAAAGCCAGGGACTGATTTGTCCCCTTTTTAAATTTGTAAAGTTAGGGACTTATTTGTTCCAAAATAAACACTTGCTTGGCATTTAACGTGACACGTGGCATTTAACGTGCCACGTAGGAGACGTTGGATGTGCTGGCAACGTCAAAATGGATGGAGGGACTAACATGTCCCGTTTTGGAATTGTCAGGACCAATGTGTCCTGAAAAAACGAATTCGTCCCGCGAAAAAATTGTCAGGGAAGAATTTGGGCTACTCATATATCAATTTAGTCTCCGACTCTTATAAAAGTGTTTCAATTTACTAAGTTGATATATTGTATTGTTAGGGACTAATTTGAACTTTTGTGAAATTTCAGAGACCAAAATGACTATTAACTCATAAAAGTAGTATAGTTATTTTCATTTAGGCTTAAATGCACTTTTGGTCTTCTCATTTACCTAAAATAGGATTTTAGTCTCCTTATTTCAAAATTTTAATAAAAAAAGTCTCTTTATTTCAAAACTTTAGTTTTTCGTAACACAGTTTTATACGTTGCAATTTTGGTCATAATCCAAATTTATAACCTAAAAGTAGTGATATTTGAGCTAAAAATAGTGATTTTTGGTTTCAAAAGTCATAAATTTTTGTGTTTTCTCTTCATATTGAAAATTGTGGTAAGAAATCACCACGTTTTGGCTAAAAAATCACTAATTGGACCCAAAAAATTATGGTAAGAACCAAAATTGCAATAATGTACGAAATTGGAGGCATAAAACCCTGAATTTTGAAATGTGGACTAAAATAAGGGTACCAAAAATGAATTAAAGCATTTGATTTACGAAATGTTTTAAAAAAAGAAATATAAACAAATCTGTAGGACGAGATTAGTGTATATGTGGTTAACATATTATGATGTTGCCACCTAACATTGTTTGTTTTGTTGGCATATACAATTTTGCACCGACCCATGAGCATGAAAGTTGATTGCGACCATAGCAAGAGCTTAGGCTGGACCAAATAGGAATGGATTCTCTCAAGTGGAAAACTCTCAAGTTTTTTCAAGTGGTTAAATCTTCACTTTTGTATACACTGTCTCTCCCTTGGAGAGGATCCCCTCCCGGACAAAATATATTCATCCGACCGGCATCCAATGAATTTGTCAACAATTTATGGCCAATCGACGGTTTAAGATGGGTGTCTGGTAAACGACTTAAGAGACAAGACTCACAATCGGTTGACATGGTTGAATGCGGTTCCTTGTTGCATGATCCAGCGAAAATTGTAATCGACTAAATAACCTATAAGATGGTTTTGATTTTTATACCTCCATTCGCCCACTTACCCCAGTTTCGTTTATTCCGATTTTACCCCAAGTAAAACAATCAAAATTTAATTCAGAATATAATTTTTTAATGATATCAATTTTTTACCCCAAGTAAGCCTTATATTATATCAATTGATCGCACATATACTATACTATTTAACTGATCACACCAATAATACTTTAAGAATGATCGAAGACATTTTATCTTTGTATGAGAAGTGAAACCATGTAATCAATTGGGTTCTTTTTACATCATTTTTTTTTCAACAAGCATGATTTGGTCATTATGAGTGTAAGGATATAATAAGCTGGGATTTATATATTGTTATTGGTTAATATATATACTAACGGAAGACCGGCACTTTCGTGTCCGTCTTTCACTTTCATTACCGCGCTACCGTAGATACTTATATAGTTGTAGCTTATTGCCGAGCCGAGCTTGATTGTTGGATCAACAGGGTGTGGATAACAGTTTCTAGCGATGTGCTTTTTGGGCCTTTGGAGCGAAGCCCATTTGATTCGAGTTAACCCAGTCTGAAGCACACAATAAACTACGACTACATAAGTATCTACTGTAGCGCGGTAATAAAAGCGGAAGACGGGCATGAGAATGCCCGTCTTCCGCTAGTTTCATATAAAAGCTTTTGTACGAAAACTAATATAGCGTACGGAGTCTCGTTCCTAACATTTTATGGGCCCTAGGCAAATTGTGAGAAAATGACCCCCTTACATAACTATTTTTTAATTTGAAAATATTTAAATAAAAGACAAAAAAAAAAACTTATTTCATAGCAAATAAAATATCATACCAAATAACCACGTATCAAGAAAAAATTCAAAACTTTCTAGTGCATTACTCAAATTCTCTGCCTCACCCTTTGTCTTTGCATTATTATCACAACATTCATATAATTTCGTCAAAGCCAATCTTATTTGGAAACACTGAAATCTAATGACTTTAACACTCCTAATTCGAGTTTCCCAACGAGTATTAGACAAATATTTAATAGTCAAACCAGGAACATTATCAAGCCAAATTTTCCATCTCGTTGTTGATCCTAAAAACAATGAATATAATCATTCTTATATAACTCCAAAGAATGAAATAGCTTTAACACAAGAATGCGCCATATCACCGAGAGTAAGATTAAGACTACGAAAAGCAAATGACATGTATAATGCTCTAGGAATAATCTCAAGAAATATCTCTTGAACACCTTGATGCTTTTGTTTCCTATTGGAACCATTATCATAACCTTGCTCCCTCACATCATCAACATTAAGATCAAGAGAGCCTTTATAACTTTTAGTAATTCATTAAAAAGTCCTAGTATCATCGACTTTTAAAAAATCTAAAAACAATTCCTCAATCTTTATTTTATTATTTGACACATTCACACAACAAATTAGAAGAGTCATTTGTTCTTGATGACTCACATCAGGGGTACAATCAAGAGAAATAGTCGATGTAGGTTTTTTTACTTAATTTTTTTGGTTATAACACTAGTATAATTTAGACTTACTATAAAAAAAATTGGCCCCCCGACAAACGTGGGCCCTAGGCGGTCGCCCCTTCAGCCTAGGCCCAGGGCCAGCCCTGAGCGTACGATATATATATATATATATATATATATATATATATATATATATATATATATATATATATATATATATATATATATCACCAAACAAGGAAACTTATTGCTTCTTGTCATGATGGAAACATTGGCATGATGGCCATGAAGAAAACATCAATTTCCATTTGTTTCTTGGCTTAAAGGTACATGTGGTCCTTGCAAATATTCAAAAAATCCCGTTTCGTCCCTGCAATTTATTTTTTTTTTAAAAAAGCCCTTCCAAAACCAAACACTTCTAATTTGGTCCATACTGTTAACTTTCCATCCAAAAAAGCTGACGTCACTAACGGAGATGACGTCAGCAATGATATCACTACTACGTGTCACCATTTAATTGGCCCTCAGTGCCACGTGTCACTAACATGCCACATCATCCCCATGTCACCACTGCCCCGTGGCACTGACATGTACAATGTTAGCAACCAATGGGTGGTTGACACGTGGCGCTAGTGTGGCAAAGGGGAAAATAGTGTGTTACTAAAAAAATAGAAATTTTGGCATGCAACAGGGTTGAACCATGACACCCCATGTCATAGGCATTACCAAATACCACTGAACCACATGACTCCTTGTGAATATCATTGCAACAAACAATATATATTACATACATAACTTCATCTTCTTCATATCTTCATAGATAAACCCATAAACGCAACAAAAGGAATAAAACCCATTTTCGTTTTCCAGATTCATCATTTGTTTGAAGACTTTGGAAATTTAACACATCTTTCGTTTAAATCATTAATTTCGTTTCCAAATTTAACAGATCAAACACAACAGATCTGGAATTTTCGTTTCCAAATTAATCTTGTTTTCATTTCCATTTTTGTTGCATCTTAAACATCCATAAACGAAGAAAACCAAGATTATGGAACAGATTTTAGTTTTCCTTTCTTAATCTGATTTCTTCGTTTTCGTTTCCTGAACGCGTTTTGGAACATCCATCATCATCTGATTTTCGTTTTTGTTTTTGTTTTCTGGGTTTTGTGGGATCTGAAGAATTGATTGAAGAAGATGAACGGCTTAATGTATATTATCAGATTTTCGTTTTCGTTTTCGTATTAAGTAATATATATTAACAGATGGCTTATTGTTCACAAGAAAAGATGTGGTTGAGTGGTAATAAGTATTGTTTATAAACATAAGGTCATTCGTTCAACACCCATATTTTGCAAAATCTCTAATTTTTTCGGTAACACACTATTTTCCCCTTTGCCACATGTTATTCCACATCACAAACATTAAAGCCACGTCACAAGGAAATAACGCTATTAGCCAAAAACTAACATCAGGGACGAAATCAAAAGTGTTTGGTAATTGCAAGGATTTTTTTAAAATTGCAGGGACGAAACATGATTTTTTGGATATTTGCAGGGACTAAATGTACCTTTAAACCTTGTTTCTTTTATTATGTCACAAGAGAATATGAATTAGACCCAACTGATCAAGCAAAAGCACAACTAGAAGTGAATGAGTGATCACTGTTTGATAATGGGACTATAACCGATCTAAGGAATGTCCTAGGAATTTTATTGAGACCATGTAAATGCCAAAGTTGATGTTGATATTTTAGCAACTTGTTATGTGATACTGTCAGATACAATTGACATTGTAATACTCTGTTATCCTCATTATAATGAAGGATATAATTGTGTTACTTATTATTAGTTTTTATTTATTAACAGCTCCATGTTATTTGTTTCAATGTACATAAATTGAATGGTTCATCTCTTAATCATAGAAAAATAAATCCAGTGGGAGGGTTGTGAGACGATCACAACTCCTATCTATATACAATGACTGAAGTGACTCATGCTGATGGTTTTGTTTCGGAAAATCCAGATTTCTACAATTCTCAATGAACAAATTCTCCAAGGATTCAGGTAAACAGTCTCCTGGGAATGATATGGCAGATGAACAATTTTTGATCTGCAACTTTCGAAGAGAAGTTGGTGTGGTGATGGCGGTGGATTCAAATACAGACTCTATCACCTGTCTTCTTGAAATTTCTAATCATTAATTTGGGACAATCATTAATCATAAGGTAATTTACGAATAACGCAAATGGATCAGTTCACTGTTCACCTATCAAATCAGGTAATGCATCACTACAAGAATATGTGCTACACAAAAGCATCTGCTGAAGCTCTTAATGGCATTTACGAATGCATCCACTTAAAGAAGTAGAATGCCATGTCGTTTGATGGTCGAAGCATCTGAAAGATCAAATCATCTGACCATTGTGACTTGCAAACGAGAACATGTCATCAAGCATCATTATCAATCTAGTGACTTAATATTCTTAAGAAGTATAGCCTCTAGAAATCATGACTGAACATATGTCAATGGCTACTAGCTCTCTCTCTCTCTCTCTCTCTCTCTCTCTCTCTCTCTCTCTCTCTCTAGATCTCTCTCTCTCTCTCTCTCTCTCTCTCTCTCTCTCTCAAAGTACAATACAACCTGAATTTACTTTATCCTTCTAAACGACTAGTTCTACGAAGGTCTGAACTCCAAAGGATACAACTTCTTCGGTATAAAAAGGAGTTCATTTGAGTTGAAGGAGTTCATTAAAAATACTTGTGTATATTAATCTCCTAGTTCATCTCTTTATAGTGTCGTGTTCTCTGTAGGTTAACTTCTCTCTTTACTAATTTAGTTTTAATTGAGGTTAAATGCTTTGGTAGAAAACACTCTTTTAACATAATGAGAAATTTTCTAAAAACATAAAACACAATTCAAATCCTCCTTTCTTGTGTTTCCGGTACCTTCAATTGGTATTAGGGCACGTTCTAATTGGATCAAGCACTTCACCGTCCATGAGTAAAATTTGCGATGTGATGAGTCCCACAACTTGTCAGTAGGTGGTTGAAACTAAAATCATTGTATAGACTAACTTAAGTTAATTTACTAAACTAATATTAGTTTCATGAATGACATACATTAGGGCTCTTCTGTTGGATTTTCAAATACTCACCAATCTACTCTACCACTGTGATATATGATTATCGTTTAAGGACTTATGAAAGTGCATACCTACATATTTAGTGTATTTTTCAAAACTATCGTCAATTAAGTATCAATTGAAAAGCTACCACATAGCCTATGATCATGTTAGTTGGGATTTTTTAAAGAAGTGCCTTCTTGATTTTGGATTCCCACCACTATCACAATTAGTCTAATTATGAATTGTGTTCTTCTGCTCATTTGTTTCTTATTTGGAATGGGAAACGTCTGTCTGCTTTCTCTCCAACTAGAGGCCTATGCCAAGGCGACCCTCTATCCCCATACTTGTTTGTAATTTGTATGGAGAAGTTGTCTCATGCTATCCTAGCAGCTGTGAATAAAGGGAATTGGAAACCTGTGCACTTGTCTCAGAATGGCCCTGCCCTCTCTCATTTGTTCTTCGCCGATGATGTCCTCCTTTTCTCTAAAGCAACCGCCTCTCAAGCTAAGATTGTGGCTGACCTATTCTCTAATTTTGCTTTGCAATCAGGTCTTAAGGTTAGTGTGAAAAAATCTCGATTTTTGTACTCTAAGGGTGTTCCTCAACCAAAGAGAAACAATATTGCCTCTATTACAGGTATAAGGGAAACTACCTCCTTCACTAAATACCTAGGCTTGCTTATGTTTCAAGGTAGAGTCACCAAGTCTGATTTCCAATATTTTATTGTGGAAAAAAAAATCCAAACTAGACTTGCTTCTTGGAAAAACAAATTGTTGAACAAAGACGGTCGCCTAACATTGGCCAAGTCTATGTTAAGTTTGATTCCGGTGTAATATATGCAAGTGTCTTGCCTCCCACAAACAACTTGTGATCATATAGATAAACTTACTCGTGACTTCATTTGGAAAGGCAATCAAGACCGGGGGATAAACCTTGTTAGGTGGGACACAATTACTCGTAGCAAGGAGAGTGGTGGCTTGGGTATTAGAGTGACCAGAGACATGAACATGGCGATGCTGCGCAAACTGCTTTGGGATATTCATGCTGCCAAGGATAAATTATGGATTAATTTGATAACTAACAAATATATGAAGCACGAGCAATGGCTCTTACACTTGGTAATCCATCTTGAAGTCCAAAGACATCTTGCAGCTTGGATATGATTTTTGTGCAGGGAACAGTGCCTCCTCTTTCTTGAATTCTCATTAGTCAAAATTTGGTGCTCTTGCTAAAATTGTTCCATATGTGGATATACATGATATCCACCTCTCTATTGCTGATGGTTATGTTGGTTTTTCTAACCATTTGATTTAACTTTCAGGTTGCAAAATCAAATAGCAGGGGTGCAACTATCAATTTCCCAGCCCACTAGAATCGGCCCACACTGGCCAAAAAAAACTCAAAAAGAGAAGCCAAAAGAGAGAAAAGAAAAGAGCCAAGAGAGCAACAAAAAGAAAAGAAAAGAAAGAAAAAGAAAGAAGAGAAGCTAGAGAAGAAAAGGAAAACCATTGCATTCATCAAGCATATAAGAACAGTAGAAAATCATGCATTCATAAGCAAAAGAAAAAGAAAAATCATGCATTGCGTACAGACAAGAGAAGAAAAGGAAAATCATTGCATCCATCAAGCATATAGGAACAGTAGAAGATCATGCATTCATCCGACATAGACAAAGGAAATAATAAACTCATCATTCATCATAAGAAAAAAGAAAACAGCAATCATGGCATTTGCATTGCATGCATTTGTTCATTTTCAGCTACAGGTACAAAGAGAGGGTGAGCACTTCGGTGTTAGCCCTCGCCCCCAGATTCCAGAAAATGTTCCCCCAAGTTGGGAGTTCAGAAAGAAAAAAGAGAGAGAAATAGAAAAGAAAGAGAGAAAAGAAAAGAGAGCGCTCAAGCGCGCATTGCGGATCGGAGCACAGAGATCATCGCTCCCTTCTGTCCAGGTCTCACGTCGCGTACGAGCAACGCGATGGACCGCAGCCCCATGTGAGGTTCAACGGAATAGTTGTATCAGCCTAAGATACAGTGGACGCCGTGCATCGATCAGTATATCAGTTCCGGAGCTGATAACGATCCCCCCGGTCGCTCGAAAAGGCCAACAGGAAAAGCGTGCTCCTCAAAGCCACGCGCAAACTCGGATTCGTCAAGAGTCCGTTTAAGGATTACAGGTTTTAGGCAGCCTGGGCAATTTACCGCTTTCTGCACGCCAAGTGCCCATTTACCGCTTTCTGTTTGCACGCCAAGTGCCCGTTTTACTTTTCTGTCTGCACGCCAAGTGTCCGTTTTACTTTTCTGTCTGCACGCCAAGTGCCCATTTTACTTTTCTGTCTGCACGCCAAGTGCCCATTTTACTTTTCTGTCTGCACGCCAAATGCCCATTTTACTTTTCTGTCTGCACGCCAAGTGCCCATTTTACCTTTCAGTCCGGACGTCAGTGTTCATTTACTTTTTTCGCACCAACACGAAAGTGTCTATCTCTCCAAAAAAAAAAGAAGAAAGAAAATTCGGATTTCTCCAAATGGACAAAATTGGTATAATTTCTGAATTCTTTATTTCTATTTTATCTTCGAAATATGTCTCGCGCAATTCATGTTTCTTGGTAAAATCCAAATAAAGAGGGGCAGCTGTCGTACCCCAATTTTGTCCGGCTTAGGTCCAAACCCTAACTTTCAACACAAAAATTACATAGTAGATTTAATTTATTTTTCTTGTTACAATATCTTTAATTAAAAAACGAAAATAAAAAATAAAATAGATAAGAAATAATACAAATAAAAAAGGGGAGGTGCAATAAAAGATTATTATTACAAAAAAGGAGAATGTCCATGTACATGACTTGGCCCAAGAATGCCAAAGTTACAAAAATACAAAAATAAACCAAGTACCCAAAATTGCAGCTACTTTGCAAAGGTGATTTCTCTCTCTTCGGACATTATTTCGACGATCCGACCGGTGAAAGTGAAGATGGATGTCTCATGAACTTGGTGTCAAAAAACAACGATGATCCAACGGTTAACGAATCCGGAATCACACTGTCAATATGGCTGGTTTGAGAAAAAACGGGATTAGTTTTTAGCTACTTTCCAAATGCAATTTCTCTCTTCTCAGACCTCGTTTCGACGATCCGAACGGTAGAAGTGAAGATGGATGTCTCATGAACCTGCTGTCCAAAAAGAAAGATGATCCAACGGTTAAAAAATCCGAAATCACACTTTTACGGAGGCTGGTTTGAGAAAAACGAAAATTGCTTTTTCTATGTTGTTTTAGTCCCACATTGCTTGGGAGAAACAAGAACTCCCTAGCCTTTGGCTATAAAAGAGATGGAGATGCAAAGGCTATGGACATGGGTGATTGATGGGGTAAGTGATCTTTTGGGCTAGCATTTGCAGTCCATTAGATTAAAAGCCTGTCTTTAATTCTTTTGGACTAGCTTTTGCAGTCCGTTAGATTAAAAGCCCGTCTTTAGTTATTTTTGGGATGGCCGTGGAGGTCCTTTACTTGGTGGTTTTCGGGTGAAAACGGACCAGATAGGAGTCCGGTTCGCGGTTGATATGGTCAGATTGCTCGGTCCGTTTCGGCGTTGATCGCATTGATCAGCTGGAGGTTAGTTTTGCATTTATTTATTTAATTTATTTATTTATTTTTTGTATATATTTATTTATTATGTATACTGTTTATTTATGTACATACTTATTTATTATTTATATTGTTTATTTATCTATGTAAATAATTATTTATTATTTATTCATTTATTTATTTATATGTATAGTTATTTATTTATTAACTTTACGATTTATTAATTGTTAGTGTCGTCATTAATTTTTTAAATACACAAATTATTTTATAAAAATTTCAAAAATATAAATAGGGGATTAAGTCGACTGTACAGTCGGATTAGTCAGCTTTTTAGGACTACAAACGAACCGTTACGGATCATGTCCTAAAATCCCTATTTAAAACAAACAATTTCTAAATTAAAATAAATACAAACATACTTCTTTCCCCTAAGTAAACCTTTTTCTCACCAACCTTTTTTCCAAAATAACAGATTTTCTTTTCCCTAAACGAGAATCAATCCAATTGCGAAAACTCTTCAAAATCAAACTTTGTTAAGTTGTCTTGCGAAGCCTTTGCTTGCATGATTATTAACAATGAGGTACTAGTGGCGATCACTTGGAGCCTTTGCTCAATTGATCATCATGAACGCCTAATTTTCCTAAAGATTTTCACTAAATCAAAAACTTTGTTAGTAGTCTTGCGAAGCCTTTGCTTGCATGATTATTAACAATGGAGTGCTAATGGTGGTCACTTGGAGCCTTTGCTCAATTGATCATCATGAAAGCTCAATTCTCACAATTAAACAAGATAAAAAACAAAAAACCGTTTTCCAAACACAGAAGAACTACGTAGCTTTGAATTCTCCATCGCACCGGGAGATACGTAGGAGCGGGCCATGTCCCGTCAAGCACTTCTTTCTAAAAACCCTTTTTTCTTTTTCCCCTTTCCCTCCAAAAATAAAAAATTTTATTAAGTTCTTTAATTCGTTTTCAATAAGAAATAAAGAGGCGAATTAGGTATTTTTCAAATCAACACTTAAAACCACACATTTAATTAAAGGTTCCCTCTCAGTAGAGAGGACGTGTGAGGTGCTAATACCTTCCCCGCGCGTAACCGACCCCCGAACCCTATTCTCTAGTTTCGCAAGACCAATCGCTTTCCAAAAAAGGTTTTCCTAATATTTTCCTTAATAAATATTGGTGGCGGCTTCATTGACTTTAGAAAAGTTGTGAACGAGGAAGGCTCTCCCTCGGGGACTTTTTCGGGCGCAACAGCTGGCGACTCCACTGGGGACACTAAAAAATATTTTTTCAAAAGTGGGTCAAGCCTAAATTAATTAAATGTGTGGTTTATATGATTGATTTGAATATCTTGCTTTGCCTCTCTTCTTTTTCCTTTTTCATAAGCATGTTACATCCATGTGCATTCTTATTCTATGTTTGCTTTTGCAATAGATAGTTACTTCTTTGCTTAGTTCCCTCATGCATTTCTTCCCCTTTCTTATCATGTCCCCTTCTTCTTTGCTCCCTTTCTTGAGGTAAGTAATGCATTGTTATCGGCACCCTAGATTAGTTTATATTGGATCGATATTGAACCCTAGGATAAACAACATGCTATTTGTCTGGACTGCTCTGGATTTTCATTTGCAGGTGGGGAAGGGTAGTTATTCCTAGGTGTTGTGCCCTCGACACACACTTCACATCCTATACTTGTGAGCATTGAGTGGGGCCTAAAACCCAAGGTCTGAACAAAAACCTAGGAGAGTGGGAACGATTAGTGACTGCCATTCGTAGACCTTTGTCTGTATGGCTCTCATGAAAGTTCCGCCCAAGAGTGCACTTTGTCAGGATGCCTCACACTCGGTAGCTTTCTACGATTGTGGGTGCCATCATGAGAGAGACTTTAGCTCTTGGTTGCCATTGCAAGGAAGTGATTAGAACCTACATGGGAGGATTACCCCTTTCGTCGACTTTAGACCCTAGGATTCCCACCCTTTGTAGGACACGAGGGCACGCCTTTGTTTGTTGCATTAGTTTAGGCATTCCTTTTTCTTAAACTCTATTTCCAACAATCGTAGAAAATAATATCCTTATTTTCTTACCCTCTTTTTATGTAAATGACACATCATTTCGCATCCACATCATTTCGCATTCACATCATTTCGCATCATTGCATCACTGCATCATTGCATCATTTGCATTGCATAAAATTCCAATTTTGAAAAAAAAATATTAGTCTTGCATTCCCTTTCATTACATAAAGATAAAACAAAAACAATTATCATCTGCATAGCATAAGCATTTCATTTATAATCATGCAAAAAAAAAAAATCCTCGTCAAGTTCATCCAAGATGAGACATCCATGCATAAGCATTATTTCAAAAAAGACACAGTAGAACTACGCAAGCTTTGATTCCTCCTTACAATGGGGATACGTAGGAGCGGGTCATACCCCGTCAAGCACATTTTTCTAAAACCTTTTTCCAATAAATCATTTGCATCTCCAAATAATTTTCAGAATCATGTTCCAAAACTAAAAAACAAAAAAAGAAAATCATTGTGAGTATCATGCATTTCATTGCACAAAAAAAATGAATATAAGAAAGCATCTCATTCATAATCATGAATAAAAATCATCATCAAATTTATTCAAAATGTAGCATTCATGCACCATTTCATTAACCTCATCACTTTAGTACATCATTCCTCTATACATGCATCTCTCAAAAAAGGGAAGGGGCGTTGGCATTTCATACTTTGCCTTGCCTCTAAAAATCATCATTTAGAAAAAGCATCATTCCTGCATCTTTCATCATTCAAAAGAAAAGGGGGGCATTGGTATTTCGTACCTTGTCTCGCCTCTAAAAAATAAAAAAAATAAAAATAAAAAAAAAATCAAAATCAAAAATCATTTTGAAAAAAAAGGGGCATCATTCTTGCATCATTCGCATTGGCATTCCATATTTTGTTTTGCATTAAAAATAACAAAATTATTTAGCCACACTCTTCGAATGGTCATTCTCCACGCATTTGCATCATACTTGCATATCATAATTTGTTCATTCATTCATTGCATAAAATAAGAGTTGTGATGAGAGGCGAGACGTTCTTGCGAAACAATCAGCCTTTTTGAAAAAGTTAATCCTTACTTGGTTGCAAACTCAAGGTGTCCCAAGGCACTCAGTTTTTCAAATCAATAGCTCATTTGCATTTCTTTCAAAAACACTGCATCCATTCTATGACAAAAGACTGAAATAGTGTATCAAAGAAAAAAAACAAATTTTTAACTGATGTTAACTCTCTGTGAAGCATTCTTCTAATGAGCGTGCATGCTATGAGTACATTCTCTTGTTTGAGTCCGTTGGTTTTCCCCCCTTACCACAGTTTCCCGTCCAAGTCTAGTCCCGCCCCGTCCACCCATAAAGTGCATATTCTCCCCATCAGTGCGTATTCGACTTTTGGTTCAAGTCCTCCATGCTGGGGCAAGTCTGTGATCATTAATTCCCCTTGATTAATATCATATTCCTTCAGTGCAAGTCTCTCAAAAAAAATAATAATAATAATATAATAAACAAGAAAACAAGCTCGCTAGGTTGAAAACCCGCAAAGGACGGCCTAGGCAAAAAGGAGCGCCCGGTGGACTGAAAACTCGCAAAGAGCGGTCCAGGCAAAAATTAGGGCACAAAAAAGGAAAAAAGAGCAAACACATGAAGATAGATAAATTATTGTTCTAAAGTTAAGTCTTATAGAAATAAGCAATCGGGATTTGAAACGAAGTTTGGCCATCTCCTCAAAAACCCCAAAATCCCAGAAAGTCCCTTTCCTACCCACCTTGAGCCAAGAAAAACCAAAATCCAAAAATCACCCTAGACAAGGATCACCCCAAATAAAAAAACAGTGCATCACTTTTTATCAGCTCACCCGAGTCGAAGAAGGAAAAGAATCATAAAAAAAAACGGAAAAAGAGAAAATCAAAAAAGGGGGATTCAAAAATGAAAATCCCAAAACAAAAGAAAATACAAAAGAAATGTAAGTGGTGAGCTGGTACATGAGATCCTTGTCTAAATAAACCTTCAAACACTTCATCATTCCAACGCCTGATTCCATAAACCTTCAAACACTTCCTTTGGCCTCAACATCAAACCCCTTAGTCATTCTACCATGAGACACGAATTTGCTTTAACGGAGCCCAAACAAGCCCAATAACCATCTTCCTCATAGACCATTAACCGTCAATCAACGCCGAACAAAACTCATCCTCCCTTTAGCCTCAAACACTTCATTAAGCCTAACCCTCTTTCCTCCACAAAACACCACAATCCCGAAAAGTCCATTCCGATCAAAGACCGATTGCTTTTGTTCACTCAAATTCTAATCTTAGGACGAACAAGTTTATCTATGTACAATATGTTTGCTCAAAAGAAAAACAAACGATCAGAAAAAAGAAAGCTGATCAAGAAAGAATAAACCCTCAGAAAAAAGAGAACTGAGGAAACAAAAACGAACAGTCAGAAAAAAGAAAGCTGACAAAATAAAAAAAGAGGGACTTGCACTCCAAAACACATTCAAGATGCATTAAAACAAGGTTTAGTGATCACCAGGTAAAGATTCTTTCGCACCAAAAGTCAAGACATCAGTAGAAAACCAAAGCTTTGCACTGAGAATACCACTCAGACCCAAAAGTTGGGGCATTCTCTTCACCACCCACACACCCTAGTCTTGGGAAAGTCTGTTCAATGCCCATCCCATGTCATTCCAGTTGTCAATGTCATTCCAAAGTGGGGCAAGTGCATTCCCATTCCTTCACCTCATTCATTCCCATAAAAACCTCACCGGGGCAATCTCTCAACTCACTATCCTAAACAAGGCCTTGTCATTCTAATTGGGGCAGCTTTGTCCCTGTTATGACTGGGACAACATCAAACTTTATGGGTTGAGACAAAATCTCTTTTGATCCACCTTCCCTTTCAAAAGCCGAAGCGTTCCCAATTCATCATCTTCTACACCCCTAGTTGTTGTCACCACCTGACAGGGGCAAACCACTCACTCATCAAAGACCTGAATTGGGGCAATCTTGTATCTCTTGATCCCTCACAAGTTTCGGCAATAGCCATGTCGGTCATTCCTTCACTTGCCATAAAAGTCCATGCCCTAAACCAATTCCAAGTTAACTGACTCATTCATTCACATTTGCATTCTTATGCCTGCTTACTAGATAATGCTTCAAAGGAGAGAACACAAGTTGTTTACGTGATATCTAAAATTCAGTCATCATGGAAAGAAAGAGAAAACAAGTGAGGTTGTTTGTAAATAAAAACCTTGAGAACACCAGAGTTTGAATCAAATTCAATTTTTCAACAGAATGGTCAATAATCATCTCAAGTCCTTGCATTCAAAGTCTCGCATCTCATCATCACAAAAATGTTTACCTCATGCATATAGGCATTATAGCATATGCATCAAAGCATTACATTTGCATCTTCACATTTTGTGCATAGCAAAAAGAAAAAAAAATTTCCACGACAGTTGCGCAGAAAAAGCAGAAATCTTTTCATTGCATTGGCATCATGTTAATGTTCGCACTTCATAAAAAGAAAAGAACAAAATCATTGCATGTCATTCATCACTAGAGCATTACATTTTGCATCAGATATTTCGTAGAAAAAACAAAGAAAGCAAAAAGAAAATAAAGAAAAGACAAAAGCATTCCATGTCATTCATCATTTCACAAAGCATTCCTTTGTCATTCAATCATCAAACATTAAAGCAGTGCATATGCATCATATTAACGTTAGCATTTCCATAAAATAAAAAAAAATAAAAAAAAAAGAACAAGAATCATTGCATCAAACATCAGAGCATTGCATCATATTAATGTCTGCATTTCATTGAAGAAGCAAAAAGAAATAAACAGAAGTTAGAACAGGAGCATTTCATTCATCAAAGCATCAATCACCGCATACATTTGCATCAAACATCAAAGCAATACAGTTGCATCACATTAATACTTGCATCTCATAAAAGAAAAGAAAGCTAGAACATCCCATGTCATTCATCATTTCATGTTATTCATCATTTTTCCCAAAAAAAAAGGGGGGGAAGAGAAAGTTTCCTTTGCATTAAAATACATGAGCTTTGCATTCGCATTCTTAAGAGAGCAAAAAGAGAAGCCAAAAGAGAGAAAAGAAAAGAGCCAAGAGAGCAACAAAAAGAAAAGAAAAGAAAGAAAAAGAAAGAAGAGAAGCTAGAGAAGAAAAGGAAAACCATTGCATTCATCAAGCATATAAGAACAGTAGAAAATCATGCATTCATAAGCAAAAGAAAAAGAAAAATCATGCATTGCGTACAGACAAGAGAAGAAAAGGAAAATCATTGCATCCATCAAGCATATAGGAACAGTAGAAGATCATGCATTCATCCGACATAGACAAAGGAAATAATAAACTCATCATTCATCATAAGAAAAAAGAAAACAGCAATCATGGCATTTGCATTGCATGCATTTGTTCATTTTCAGCTACAGGTACAAAGAGAGGGTGAGCACTTCGGTGTTAGCCCTCGCCCCCAGATTCCAGAAAATGTTCCCCCAAGTTGGGAGTTCAGAAAGAAAAAAAAGAGAGAAATAGAAAAGAAAGAGAGAAAAGAAAAGAGAGCGCTCAAGCGCGCATTGCGGATCGGAGCACAGAGATCATCGCTCCCTTCTGTCCAGGTCTCACGTCGCGTACGAGCAACGCGATGGACCGCAGCCCCATGTGAGGTTCAACGGAATAGTTGTATCAGCCTAAGATACAGTGGACGCCGTGCATCGATCAGTATATCAGTTCCGGAGCTGATAACGATCCCCCCGGTCGCTCGAAAAGGCCAACAGGAAAAGCGTGCTCCTCAAAGCCACGCGCAAACTCGGATTCGTCAAGAGTCCGTTTAAGGATTACAGGTTTTAGGCAGCCTGGGCAATTTACCGCTTTCTGCACGCCAAGTGCCCATTTACCGCTTTCTGTTTGCACGCCAAGTGCCCGTTTTACTTTTCTGTCTGCACGCCAAGTGCCCGTTTTACTTTTCTGTCTGCACGCCAAGTGCCCATTTTACTTTTCTGTCTGCACGCCAAGTGCCCATTTTACTTTTCTGTCTGCACGCCAAATGCCCATTTTACTTTTCTGTCTGCACGCCAAGTGCCCATTTTACCTTTCAGTCCGGACGTCAGTGTTCATTTACTTTTTTCGCACCAACACGAAAGTGTCTATCTCTC
Organism: Astragalus membranaceus; assembly: GCA_039519185.1. Classification (NCBI taxonomy): domain Eukaryota; kingdom Viridiplantae; phylum Streptophyta; class Magnoliopsida; order Fabales; family Fabaceae; genus Astragalus; species Astragalus membranaceus. The sequence goes on from CM076851.1 coordinate 54,436,235, forward strand.
CAAAAAAAAAAGAAGAAAGAAAATTCGGATTTCTCCAAATGGACAAAATTGGTATAATTTCTGAATTCTTTATTTCTATTTTACCTTCGAAATATGTCTCGCGCAATTCATGTTTCTTGGTAAAATCCAAATAAAGAGGGGCAGCTGTCATACCCCAATTTTGTCCGGCTTAGGTCCAAACCCTAACTTTCAACACAAAAATTACATAGTAGATTTAATTTATTTTTCTTGTTACAATATCTTTAATTAAAAAACGAAAATAAAAAATAAAATAGATAAGAAATAATACAAATAAAAAAGGGGAGGTGCAATAAAAGATTATTATTACAAAAAAGGAGAATGTCCATGTACATGACTTGGCCCAAGAATGCCAAAGTTACAAAAATACAAAAATAAACCAAGTACCCAAAATTGCAGCTACTTTGCAAAGGTGATTTCTCTCTCTTCGGACATTATTTCGACGATCCGACCGGTGAAAGTGAAGATGGATGTCTCATGAACTTGGTGTCAAAAAACAACGATGATCCAACGGTTAACGAATCCGGAATCGCACTGTCAATATGGCTGGTTTGAGAAAAAACGGGATTAGTTTTTAGCTACTTTCCAAATGCAATTTCTCTCTTCTCAGACCTCGTTTCGACGATCCGAACGGTAGAAGTGAAGATGGATGTCTCATGAACCTGCTGTCCAAAAAGAAAGATGATCCAACGGTTAAAAAATCCGAAATCACACTTTTACGGAGGCTGGTTTGAGAAAAACGAAAATTGCTTTTTCTATGTTGTTTTAGTCCCACATTGCTTGGGAGAAACAAGAACTCCCTAGCCTTTGGCTATAAAAGAGATGGAGATGCAAAGGCTATGGACATGGGTGATTGATGGGGTAAGTGATCTTTTGGGCTAGCATTTGCAGTCCATTAGATTAAAAGCCTGTCTTTAATTCTTTTGGACTAGCTTTTGCAGTCCGTTAGATTAAAAGCCCGTCTTTAGTTATTTTTGGGATGGCCGTGGAGGTCCTTTACTTGGTGGTTTTCGGGTGAAAACGGACCAGATAGGAGTCCGGTTCGCGGTTGATATGGTCAGATTGCTCGGTCCGTTTCGGCGTTGATCGCATTGATCAGCTGGAGGTTAGTTTTGCATTTATTTATTTAATTTATTTATTTATTTTTTGTATATATTTATTTATTATGTATACTGTTTATTTATGTACATACTTATTTATTATTTATATTGTTTATTTATCTATGTAAATAATTATTTATTATTTATTCATTTATTTATTTATATGTATAGTTATTTATTTATTAACTTTACGATTTATTAATTGTTAGTGTCGTCATTAATTTTTTAAATACACAAATTATTTTATAAAAATTTCAAAAATATAAATAGGGGATTAAGTCGACTGTACAGTCGGATTAGTCAGCTTTTTAGGACTACAAACGAACCGTTACGGATCATGTCCTAAAATCCCTATTTAAAACAAACAATTTCTAAATTAAAATAAATACAAACATACTTCTTTCCCCTAAGTAAACCTTTTTCTCACCAACCTTTTTTCCAAAATAACAGATTTTCTTTTCCCTAAACGAGAATCAATCCAATTGCGAAAACTCTTCAAAATCAAACTTTGTTAAGTTGTCTTGCGAAGCCTTTGCTTGCATGATTATTAACAATGAGGTACTAGTGGCGATCACTTGGAGCCTTTGCTCAATTGATCATCATGAACGCCTAATTTTCCTAAAGATTTTCACTAAATCAAAAACTTTGTTAGTAGTCTTGCGAAGCCTTTGCTTGCATGATTATTAACAATGGAGTGCTAATGGTGGTCACTTGGAGCCTTTGCTCAATTGATCATCATGAAAGCTCAATTCTCACAATTAAACAAGATAAAAAACAAAAAACCGTTTTCCAAACACAGAAGAACTACGTAGCTTTGAATTCTCCATCGCACCGGGAGATACGTAGGAGCGGGCCATGTCCCGTCAAGCACTTCTTTCTAAAAACCCTTTTTTCTTTTTCCCCTTTCCCTCCAAAAATAAAAAATTTTATTAAGTTCTTTAATTCGTTTTCAATAAGAAATAAAGAGGCGAATTAGGTATTTTTCAAATCAACACTTAAAACCACACATTTAATTAAAGGTTCCCTCTCAGTAGAGAGGACGTGTGAGGTGCTAATACCTTCCCCGCGCGTAACCGACCCCCGAACCCTATTCTCTAGTTTCGCAAGACCAATCGCTTTCCAAAAAAGGTTTTCCTAATATTTTCCTTAATAAATATTGGTGGCGGCTTCATTGACTTTAGAAAAGTTGTGAACGAGGAAGGCTCTCCCTCGGGGACTTTTTCGGGCGCAACAGGCACCCAGACCCACTTACACTTACCCATTTTCTAACCATTCTATTCACTGTTTATGGTTGATTCAGAAACCCTAATCTGAGTTTCTGTCTTGTATGAACTGTTGAACACTTCAAACGTGATCAAGAACTCAGCGAAGGCACTCTTGAAGGTATACTGTTCTTAAACCCTCCGTTGATTTGCTGATTGATTTCTTAACAGAAAAACCCTAATCTGGTTTTTGTTGTTTTGTTGCATGAACGAGTTTCTTCAACACTGATCTTGCAAGGATCGTCACCACCTGTGAAGATTGCAAGATTACAAACACGTAAAGGTATAATCTCTCCCTCTCTCACTTTCTCTCTTGTTTTTCCTTCTTATCTGTTTGAAACTTGAACTCAGACACTCACTGTTTGTGTTCCTGGTGTATGTGAGGTACACTTTACCAACGCAGGCTCACCAACTCTCTCTCACAGAACGCAGAAAAAGCAAAAGCACAAAAGGATGAAAGAAGACTTGAAGAACTTATAAAATTTTTTGCAATGTAAAATTATTATTTTTCTATGTTAATTCAGTGTAAGTACATATGATGTAACCAAAAAAAGTGTATGTACATATGTATTTATAGCTTTCTCAGGGAATAAAACTAGCTGATAGAAGGAGTTTGTTGTAGCCAACAAACTCAGTTTGTTATAACAGATAACAAAATCGTCAGTTAGTTAGAAACTATCTTTGTTACAGCTGTAAAAACAAACTGTAAATAAGAACTCTCTTTTTTTTCACATTATTTCCAACAGCTATTTTCTGTTAGAAAAATAGCTGTTAGAGTTTTAGGGTTTTGCTTAAAAAAACCAATACCCTTCCTTAAGCTAAACACTAAAACTAGAACCCTTCCTTAAGCCTAGAAGGATTTAAGCTTAGAGACAGATACTACACCAGGACAACCCCCTGTTAGGCCATAGAAAATATTGATCTGGGACAAGCCCCCAGATATTTAGCTTTCAATTGTTATTACCTTTAAGAAGTTTAGAAGATAATAACCCATAGTTGTCTCCTAAGCTTAGTGAATAAACTCACCCTTTAAAGCCTTTTGTAAAAAACCAGCCTGCTGCTCCTTAGTTGAGCAGTAATCCAGCCAAGCTGCTTGAGTGGCAGCTTCAAAACCCAGAGTGCATTCTGCTATGTTGCTGGAAGAATTGCATTTTGCCCTGTCCAGCCTTGTTAGGACCTTTTGAGCACATTTGTAATGTTGTAGAGTGATGCCTTGAGGTATCCTTAAGAACTCTAGCCCTAGGACATAGAGTAAAGTCCCTAAGTCTCTCTCAATGTTAAATTCCTCCATCATAGTGTCTTTAGGACTGCTCCTCTCCTTAGGGCAGCTTCCTAGCCTCTTAATAATCTCCTGAAATTGGTTTAGACACACCAAAGCTTCTCCTTTGGGTTTGATTAGGTAGATCCAAAGTTTTGAATATTTATCTACACAAGTTAAAACATAACTATTACCACATAATATCAACACATTAAATGGCCTACAAATAGATAAATATGCAGCATACAATCTGTTATTAATTTCTGATTTCTGCCTTTCCAAAGGCTGTTTTCCTAGCACACAAATAGTGCTAGTTCCAATAGGTCTTTCAATTTTAGGTAGACCCTTTACCACTTACTTAGTGTTTAGGTTAGTTAAACCTTTAAGGTTTAAGTACCCTAACCTATTATGCTGAGATGTACCTTCAGATTCAGCCTTTGTATTTGGGCATTCTGCCTGAACAGTGCAATTGCTGATTTTGAAAGTTCTACTCTTAGCAAGGGGTGTACTTAAAATCAGCCTATCCTCACTATTAAACAACTTTAGCATTAGGTCCTTTATTATAATAGAAAATCCTTCTTCTACTAATTGCCCTAAGCTAATCAAATTACAGCTTATACCTGGAACATAGAATACATTTTGTATAGATATTACCTGTCCATCTTCCTTTTTGAACAATATGTTCCCCATACCTTCTGCTGTAATAAGTTTGTTGCTAGCACACTTGATGCTAGTTTTTCTACTAGGATCAAAATTAACTAACCATTCCTTATGGCCAGTCATGTGGTTTGAACAACCTGAGTCCAAGTACCATACTTCTTCAAAAATCCTACCATCATTAGTTGTAATAACAAAGATAGCAAATTCACAATTTTTATCTATCCTGGATTCAATTTTAGTTACCATAGAAACTTCCTTAGTTTCTGTTTTAGGTTTAGTCACAGAACTCACAGATTATGAATTCAGAAATTCAGAATTCACAGTTTCTGAAATCACAGTTTCAGAATTCACAGAAACTACCTTAGTTTCTATTTCAGCTTTAGAACTCACAGAAACTACCCTAGTTTCTGTTTCTGGTTCAACTGTAGCCACAGAAACTTCCTTAGTTTCTGTTTCTTCTGATTCACCAGTGATCACAGAGACTTCCTTAGTTTCTATCTCCTCTGGTTCATCAGTAATCATACTAAAAGCTACATGATCAGATTCTGAATCAGAATCTTCTTTAGCCACATTGGCTTCAGTTTCAGTTTCTTTGGACTTAGAGTCCTGTCTAGTGCATTCAGTAGCATAATGCACATATTTATCGCATCTATAGCATTGCACATTAGACTTGTCTTTGCTTTTAGATGCATTGCTATTTCCCTTATTGAAATCAGATTTAGAGTTAAATTTACCTGACTTACCCTTGGACCAATTAGGCTTACCTGATTGGATGCTTTCTTTGGCTCCTCCTCCTCCTCCTCCTCCTCCTGCTTCTTCTTCTTCTTCCTCTTCTTCTTCCTCCTTTGCTTCAAGCTCTTTCACTTTAAGGTCATCTGGTGAAGTTGTATCTTCAATACTGTTGACTACCCAGCCAAACTTCTTAGTCAAAGACCTTAGGACTTTCTTACAGATCACCTTTTCTATAAGAGTTTCCCCATACATTGTCATAGTATTAGTGATTTTCTTTAACTTTGTAAAGAAGTCAGAAATACACTCCCCTTCCTTCATCCTTAATGTTTCATATTGAGCTCCCAGGGCTTCCAACTTCTCCTCTTTAATAGGAGCAGCCCCTGTGTAGTATTTTTCTAAGGCTTCCCAGACATCCTTAGAAGTCTCTAGATTCCTTATCCTATCAAAGTTGGTTTCATCACATCCTTGATGGATGAGATACAGAGCTTTGAAATTATTTTGCTCATTTTCATTAAAGGTGTTAGTTTGGGCAGGAGTAGGATCTTCAGCCAATGGCTCATAGCCATTTTTGACTATCCTCAAGACCACATGACAACCAAGAATTGCTTTCATCTGAATGCACCATCTGTCATAGTTTTTCCCATCCAATTTAGGGACTTGTGTGTTTAAACCTGCACTTGTCATCTTACAAACTGAAACTTTAAACACAAAAACAATTAGCCACTGCTGCTCCACAGTTTCACACTGTGCAGGCTTTAAAAGTAGGAAATATTTAAAGAAAGCTTTAACAAAAGACTCACACACACAGCCACTTGCTATGTATTACAGAAATTTTTGACACTTAACAAAAACCCTTAAAGAATTCTAAAAGAAAGAGATAGAGTTAGAAATTTCCTGTTTTCCCTGGATTGTTACCAGCTCATTGATACCATGTTGGATTTTCTAACAATTTGATTTAACTTTTAGGTTGCAAGATCAAATAGCAGGGGTGCAAAAACTCTACAGCCCAGCCTTGGCTACCAAAACGGGTTATGCGGCACCCAGACCCACTTACTCTGTAGCAACACACGGATCCCTTCTACCCGCTCCACTACCCGTAGTATATAAGGTAAACCCTAGTTTTTCTCCGTTACTGTTTCTTGATTTCTCTCTCTGTGTTCTTGAAACTCCGCCATTCTCCTTTTTCTCCTCTCACACCGCTCTGCTAGGTTTTCCTTTCTTCACCAAAAACCACAGTGATTGAAGCTTTGATAAGTCTATCTTTAGAGTCTTTTTAATAGTTATTTTCATTAAGTTTTTTTAGGTATTTTAATTATATTTTATATCTTTGAACTATTTTACTACATATGTTTGCTTTTTATTTTCAGGTTTTATTTTGGAGCAAAAGAGAAAATATGAGCTAAAATGAAGAAAAAAAGGAAATATTTGAGGAGGAGCAATTTTTAAAGCACTAGACACCCTCATGGGCGCCAAGGGCCCCAAAAACCGAAAACTGACCAAGGGCGCCAAGCAGCAAAACTGGCGCAGCACAGGGCGCCAAGGGCGCCAAGCAGCAAAAACTGGCGCAGAGCCTGCGCACGACCCTGGCACATGTTGCACGACCCTAGTGCAAAACTGGCGCACGACCCTGGCAGATAGGCGCACGACCCTGGTAAAAACTGGCGCAGAGCCTGCGCACGACCCTGGGTGCACCACGCACGACCCGTGCGTGTTTTCAACTGAAAATGGCCCATTTTGGCAGAACAAGGCGCACGACCCTGGCACATAGGCACACGACCCATGCTTGCCAGCAACGCAGAACAGCTGTTTCCAGCACATGGCGCACGACCCTGGCACCATAGGCGCACGACCCTAGTGCAAAACTGGCGCAGAGCAGCCAAAATTGACTGGCCAGGGCGCACGACCCTGGCACATGGGCGCACGACCCTGGCACCAGACAAGTCAATTTTGGCTGCACCCACTTGCTGATGGCTTTCCCTTGCCACTTGATTTGCCACTTTTTTTATGACCATTTTGCCCCTCCTCTCAAGTGCCTTAGACCTAATATTTTCCTATAAATAGAGGCTTGATCCTCACTTGTAACCAAGCTTAAATTTTGTGAGAAAAATCCATGACAATGTTTCCTCTAAGATTCATGACTTCACTTTAATTTCTCGCTTTTTACTTTCTCGCTTTTTACTTTCTCGCCCTTTTATTTTCCAAGTCATTTACTTTCCTTGCTATTTAAATTCTCGCTCTTTACTTTCTCGCTCTTTACTTTTCGCTCTTTACTTTTTCGCTCTTTTATTTTCCCTGCTATTTACTTTCTTGCCCTTTTATTTTCCAAGTCATTTACTTTCATTGCTATTTAATTTCTCGCTCTTTACTTTTCGCTCTTTACTTTTTCGCTCTTTTATTTTCCTTGTTATTTACTTTTTTGCCCTTTAAATTTCCAAGTCAAGTAAACTACTGGCAAGTCAAGTAAACTACTGGCAAGTCAAGTAAATTACTGGCAAGTCAAGTAAATTACTGGCAATTTACTTTTCAAGCAATTTACTTTCTTGTCATTTACAATTCCGCTATTTATGATTTTTGCACTTTACCGCTTTCTTTTATTTCTCGCTATTTAACTTTATGTCTTCTTCTTTTATTTTCTTTTCTCCTCTTTTGTCTACAATGATCATGAGTGAGTAGACTTTACTAAAATATTCCTTCTTTCCAAAAAAAACACTTTCTTTTCAGTTAATCAACTTTGAAAAATTAGATTGGTATTCACCTAGGCTCTCCCTGTGGATCGATAACTCTTTTATTACGCGATACGACCCGTGCACTTGCGGGGCTATCAAGTTTTTGGCGCCGTTGCCGGGGAGGCAGTGATATTGATAAAGTTTTTCGAAACCGGTTAGACTGAAATTTTATTTTCTTTATTTTTACTTTTTCTTCTCTTGTCCCTCGAATGCGAAGAACCAGAAGTTTCGGTGAAACTGTTCAACAAATTCCCGAAATCGAAAGGTTCTTACATAGAAGGAGGAGAGAAATTCCCGATAACCAAATGGCGGCTAATGAAAATCGTGCTCTCAAAGAGTACGCAACACCTTCAGCAGAGCCATCGGCTGCCATTGTACATCCAAATGTGGAAGCAAATAATTTTGAACTCAAAACATCTCTGCTTTCGATGGTACAACAAAACCAATTTTCTGGTTCTCCCACGGAGGACCCAAATCTTCATATTTCAATTTTTCTTGAATACTGTGGAACTCTCAAATTAAACGGGGTACCTCCGGATGCCATAAGACTAAAACTCTTCCCTTTTTCATTAAGGGATAGAGCTAGAGCATGGCTACATTCTTTGCCTTCGGAATCCATTACCAGCTGGGACCAGCTAAAACAAGCTTTTCTTGCTAAATTCTTTCCCCCGAGTAAGACAGCTCAAATGAGAAATCAAATTACTCGATTTTCTCAAAACGACGGGGAATCTCTTTATGATGCTTGGGAACGTTTCAAAGAAATGTTAAGGCTATGCCCCCATCATGGACTAGAGAAATGGCTTGTTGTTCACACTTTTTATAATGGATTACAATATGCAACAAGAATGACTATTGATGCAGCTGCAGGTGGAGCTTTAATGAACAAAAATTTTACCGAAGCTTATGCACTCGTTGAAGATATGGCTCAAAACCATTGTCAGTGGACAAGTGAGCGAGCCATAACGAATAAGCCAGCCACATCAAAAGAGCCAGGTAAGTATGAAATATCTGTTGTTGATCATCTTACCTCAAAAGTGGACGCACTTTTTCAAAAATTTGAAAAATTAAATGTAAGTGCCGTCTCACAAACTTCTTCTCCTATTACTCCACCATGTGAATTATGTGGGGTTGTTGGCCATATTGGAGCTGAATGCCAGCTTGAGGCATCTAGTGCTGGAAACAAGCATATTAACTATGCTCAAAAGGAAGATCCGTTTTCAAATACTTATAATCCTGGGTGGAGGAATCATCCAAATTTTTCTTATAAAAATCCTCCACCCAATCCAGCACCTAGACCACCTCCTGTCTTTCAAAATCAAAGGGTTTTTAACAACCCACAAAACAACCCACAAAAGTCGAACTTGGAATTTTTGATGGAAAAATTTGTGTCATCTCAAACAAAACAAAATGAAGAATTCAAAAATCAAACTGGTTATTTGAATGACACACTTATCAAATTAGTATCAAAAGTCGACTCTATCACCACTCATAATAAAATGCTTGAAAATCAAATAACACAAGTGGCAACACAGGTAGCTTCATCCTCTAAGACTTCAGGGGTATTTCCTGGGCAACCAGAACAAAATCCAAAAGGCCAAATAAATGCCGTCACCCTTAGAAGCGGAAAACAATTAGAGGAACCAAGAGCAAACCAAGAAAAAACTGTGAGTGAAAAACATAATTTACCAGGTGAGCTAGAAGAGAAAGAAAAAGGGAAAGAACCAGAAAAAGAAAGAGAAGAACCACACATCCCCCCTCCACCATACAAACCACCCATTCCTTTCCCCCAAAGATTTGCAAAAAGCAAAATTGACGAGCAATTCAAAAGGTTTGTCGACTTGCTTAAAAAGCTTTACATCAACGTTCCTTTCACTGATGCATTGTCTCAAATGCCGTCTTATTCTAAATTTTTGAAAGAAATTTTGTCCAAGAAAAGAAAAATAGACGACTATGAGACAATTGCATTAACAGAGGAATGTAGTGCAATTATCCAGAACAAGCTGCCACAAAAACTCAAAGATCCAGGTAGTTTTTCCATACCTTGTGTGATTGGAAGCGAAACTATAAACAGAGCGATGTGCGATCTAGGAGCCAGTGTAAGTTTGATGCCTCTTTCTCTTTGCAATAGACTAGGGGTAGGCGAACTTAAACCCACAAAAATGACAATACAGTTGGCAGATCGTTCCGTTAAATACCCCACTGGAATCTTAGAGGATATCCCTATCAAGGTAGGGCAAACTTTTATACCGGTGGACTTTGTTGTAATGGAAATTGAAGAAGACTCCCAAATTCCTATTCTTCTAGGGAGGCCTTTTTTTAGCTACTGCAGGGGTAATAATTGACGTTAAAAACGGTAAGTTGGTTTTTAATGTGGGGGATGAAAAGGTTGAGTTTGAAGTTTCAAACTTCATGAAAAGTCCATCTGTAAAAGACTCATGCTGCAGGATTGACATTGTAGACTATTGCGTGCGAGACTGCTCTTTAGCATCATCTTCACAAGATAGTCTGGAAGATTGCCTTTTAGGCAACACAAATACAAATGCGGCAGGGGAAACCCAATTCTACATAAAACTTTTGGATGAAAATCCACCATCAAAAGAATTGGGTACTGAAACCTTGGGTGAGGAAAAGCCTCGGCCTCTCCCAAAAGAAACACCAAAAATAGAACTGAAGCCCTTACCATCATCTCTCAGGTATGAGTTCCTTGGCCCTAATTCTACTTTTCCAGTAATTGTAAATGCAAATTTGAAACAAAATGAGACTGAAAAATTGCTTAATGTTCTCAAGAAGTATCCCAAAGCCATAGGGTATACTATTGAGGACATTAAAGGAATAAGTCCGTCAATCTGCATACACAGAATACTACTGGAAGAGGACTATAAACCTTCTATCGAGCATCAAAGAAGATTAAACCCAAACATGAAAGATGTTGTAAAAAAGGAAGTTTTAAAACTCCTTGATGCTGGGATAATATATCCTATTTCCGATAGTAAGTGGGTTAGTCCTGTTCAAGTAGTACCTAAGAAGGGAGGCTTAACAGTTATTAAAAATGAAAAGGATGAATGCATTTCCACAAGGACAATCACGGGATGGAGGATGTGTATCGATTACAGAAAGCTTAACAAAGCTACCCGGAAAGATCACTTCCCTCTCCCGTTCATTGATCAAATGCTAGAAAGGTTAGCACAGCACTCGCATTTCTGCTATTTGGATGGTTATTCGGGATTTTTCCAAATTCCCATCCACCCTAGCGACCAAGAAAAAACAACTTTCACATGTCCTTTTGGCACTTATGCCTATAGAAGGATGCCCTTTGGTCTATGTAATGCTCCTGCTACCTTTCAAAGGTGTATGATGTCCATATTCTCAGACTTTGTTGAAAACATAATGGAAGTGTTTATGGATGATTTTTCTGTCCATGGCTCAAATTTTGAAAACTGTTTAGCCAATCTGGAAAAAGTCTTAGAGAGATGTGAAAAGGTAAACCTGGTTCTAAACTGGGAAAAGTGTCATTTCATGGTTAATGAAGGAATTGTCCTAGGGCACTTAATTTCTCACAGAGGTATTGAGGTAGACCGTGCAAAAATTGAAGTGATTGAAAAAATGCTACCTCCCACCACAGTAAAAGAGGTGAGAAGCTTTTTAGGCCATGCGGGTTTCTACCGTCGGTTCATAAAAGACTTCTCAAAAATTTCAAAACCTATGACAAGTCTGCTCCTTAAGGATGCAGCATTTAATTTTAACGATCTTTGTCTTGAAGCTTTTAACAGGTTGAAAAAGGCTTTAGTTACTGCCCCGATCATACAGCCACCAGACTGGAATCTTCCGTTTGAAATAATGTGCGATGCAAGCGACTATGCAGTTGGGGCAGTCCTGGGACAAAGAAAAGAAAAAAAATTGCATGCCATATACTATGCAAGCAGGACCTTAGACGAGGCACAAATGAATTACGCCACAACTGAAGAAGAATTATTGGCGGTAGTTTTTGCCGTTGATAAGTTTCGATCATATCTGGTAGGTTCAAAAATCATCATTTTTACTGATCACTCGGCCATAAAATATTTGTTAAACAAAAAAGATGCCAAGCCGAGATTGATCCGATGGGTTTTACTCCTACAAGAATTTGATCTTGAAATAAGGGATAAAAAAGGCGTTGAAAATGTTGTGGCTGATCATTTGTCCCGTCTACAAGGAACAAAAGAAGAAGAGTTGCCGCTTAATGATACATTTTTGGATGATCAACTCTTCTCATTGGTCAAATCTGAAGCACCATGGTATGCAGATTTTGTAAACTACTTTGCAGCAGGAGTACTCCCCCCAGATTTAAATTATCAGCGGAAGAAGAAATTCTTCCATGATCTTAAACAGTATTACTGGGACGAGCCACTGCTTTTTAAAAGGGGAGCTGATGGGGTGTTCAGAAGATGCATTCCGGAAGAAGAGGTAAGTAACATTCTATACCATTGTCATTCTTCTTCCTATGGCGGCCATGCCAGTTCTTCAAAAACTGCTACGAAAATTCTTCAATCTGGTTTTTATTGGCCGTCCCTTTTTAAAGACGCGCATCAATTCATTTCTAAATGCGACCAGTGTCAACGCACCGGAAATATTTCAAAAAGAAATGAAATGCCCTTAAATAATATCTTAGAGGTTGAAATTTTCGACGTCTGGGGTATCGATTTCATGGGACCGTTTCCTTCTTCTTTTGGAAACCAATATATTCTGGTAGCCGTTGACTATGTGTCAAAATGGATCGAAGCCATTGCTTCTCCTACAAACGATGCAAAGGTAGTCATAAAACTTTTCAAAAAAATAATGTTTCCAAGATTCGGGGTCCCTCGTGTTGTCATAAGCGACGGAGGATCCCATTTCATCTCAAAACATTTTGAAATGTTACTGCAAAAGTTTGGAGTAAGGCACAAAGTTGCAACGCCTTATCACCCTCAAACAAGCGGTCAGGTTGAGGTATCGAACAGAGAAATTAAAAGTATTTTAGAAAAAACTGTTTCGACCTCAAGAAAGGACTGGTCGGTAAAGCTCGATGATGCTCTCTGGGCTTATCGGACTGCGTACAAGACTCCCATAGGAATGACTCCTTTCAAATTAATTTATGGGAAGTCTTGCCACCTTCCGGTAGAACTAGAGCACAAAGCTTACTGGGAAATTAAACGCCTTAACCTGAACATGGAATTAGCCGGAGAAAAACGAAAACTCCAACTAAACGAATTGGAAGAACTGCGAATGGATGCTTATGAGAATGCCAAACTTTACAAAGAAAGAACAAAAAATTGGCATGATAAGCGTATTATTCGTAGAGAATTCAAAGAGGGTGACCTGGTGTTATTGTTTAATTCCAGGCTAAAAATTTTTCCGGGAAAATTAAAGTCAAGATGGACCGGTCCTTTTGAAATCCGTAAGGTTTACCCCTTCGGATCTGTAGAGATCTGGAGCGAGAAAACTGGATCGTTTAAAGTCAATGGTCAAAGGTTGAAAAATTATTTAATTGGTGACCCAATTGAGAAAGGAACTAGTTTAGTTCTACACGATCCCAATTGAAAAATTCTTTTTGACCGTCAAGCTAGTGACGTTAAAAGAGCGCTGCGTGGGAGGCAACTCACGGCTTAATGAATTTTTTGATTTGTTGAAAAATAAAATACCCCAGGGCCGAGTATCCTGAACCAGACAGCCAGGCGAGCTCTCCTAAACCCTTTTTTGTTTAATTTGAAAAATCATTGAGGACAATGCCTAGTCCAAGCATGGGGGGGGGGGGGGGTATTTTATTACTCTTATTAGGAATGTCTTTATTGCTTTGCCGAGTTTTTATCTTTTTGTACTTTGAGTTGTATCTGCTCCCTCCATCGCGAAACTTTGTGAACCCTAAAGCATGTTTTAGATAAGCCTTTTCTGGACAAAAATAATTTTTCAATCTTTCATTAGCAATCATCTAGGTGGACTGGTTGGGAGCAACAAAAATTGTATCATGGTTCGATTTCTACCTCTAGGGCTTTTTCACACACACACTACTGAGACTGTTTTCAGTTGTTAATACAATTAGAAGGACTGAAAAGAAACTAGTGACCTGGTTCTCTTGGTGACATTCACTGGATGCGCGGTTACTGGAGAAAAACGTCTGAGTTGGGGTATTCAAAAAAAAAAAAAAAAATTTTGCAAAACCAATTCAAAATGCAAAAATTGGTGCATTTTAAATGTCAAAATGAATGGTTAGCATATACAATCAAAGAAAAAGAAAAAGAAATATTGCTTGAATACCCAACGTATAAAGACCCTCCTTTGAGACCCGGTCTTAGTGAATGGAGGACCCAAACTTAAGAATGCTGGGGAACCGGTTCTATGATGACATTGATATCCTCTCTAATGTATTGATACTTTAAATTTGTCTCCCAATTCCACAAGAAGCCCGGATAGTAGTTCTCAAACCAAAGTGTTAGAATTGCCCCACAGTTCGCTTAATGATTCGATGTGAAAATAATTTTCCTTCAGAATCGGCCTAAGGATTTACACTGTTTTTGCTTGAGGACAAGCAAAGGTTCAAGCGTGGGGGAGTTTGATAAGTCTATTTTTAGAGTCTTTTTAATAGTTATTTTCATTAAGTTTTTTTAGGTATTTTAATTATATTTTATATCTTTGAACTATTTTACTACATATGTTTGCTTTTTATTTTCAGGTTTTATTTTGGAGCAAAAGAGAAAATATGAGCTAAAATGAAGAAAAAAAGGAAATATTTGAGGAGGAGCAATTTTTAAAGCACTAGACACCCTCATGGGCGCCAAGGGCCCCAAAAACCGAAAACTGACCAAGGCCGCCAAGCAGCAAAACTGGCGCAGCACAGGGCGCCAAGGGCGCCAAGCAGCAAAAACTGGCGCAGAGCCTGCGCACGACCCTGGCACATGTTGCACGACCCTAGTGCAAAACTGGCGCACGACCCTGGTAGATAGGCGCACGACCCTGGTAAAAACTGGCGCAGAGCCTGCGCACGACCCTGGGTGCACCACGCACGACCCGTGCATGTTTTCAACTGAAAATGGCCCATTTTGGCAGAACAAGGCGCACGACCCTGGCACATAGGCACACGACCCATGCTTGCCAGCAACGCAGAACAGCTGTTTCCAGCACATGGCGCACGACCCTGGCACCATAGGCGCACGACCCTAGTGCAAAACTGGCGCAGAGCAGCCAAAATTGACTGGCCAGGGCGCACGACCCTGGCACATGGGCGCACGACCCTGGCACCAGACAAGTCAATTTTGGCTGCACCCACTTGCTGATGGCTTTCCCTTGCCACTTGATTTGCCACTTTTTTTATGACCATTTTGCCCCTCCTCTCAAGTGCCTTAGACCTAATATTTTCCTATAAATAGAGGCTTGATCCTCACTTGTAACCAAGCTTAAATTTTGTGAAAAAAATCCATGACAAGGTTTCCTCTAAGATTCATGACTTCACTTTAATTTCTCGCTTTTTACTTTCTCGCTTTTTACTTTCTCGCTTTTTACTTTCTCGCCCTTTTATTTTCCAAGTCATTTACTTTCCTTGCTATTTAAATTCTCGCTCTTTACTTTTCGCTCTTTACTTTTTCGCTCTTTTATTTTCCCTGCTATTTACTTTCTTGCCCTTTTATTTTCCAAGTCATTTACTTTCATTGCTATTTAATTTCTCGCTCTTTACTTTTCGCTCTTTACTTTTTCGCTCTTTTATTTTCCTTGTTATTTACTTTTTTGCCCTTTAAATTTCCAAGTCAAGTAAACTACTGGCAAGTCAAGTAAACTACTGGCAAGTCAAGTAAATTACTGGCAAGTCAAGTAAATTACTGGCAATTTACTTTTCAAGCAATTTACTTTCTTGTCATTTACAATTCCGCTATTTATGATTTTTGCACTTTACCGCTTTCTTTTATTTCTCGCTATTTAACTTTATGTCTTCTTCTTTTATTTTCTTTTCTCCTCTTTTGTCTACAATGATCATGAGTGAGTAGACTTTACTAAAATATTCCTTCTTTCCAAAAAAAACACTTTCTTTTCAGTTAATCAACTTTGAAAAATTAGATTGGTATTCACCTAGGCTCTCCCTGTGGATCGATAACTCTTTTATTACGCGATACGACCCGTGCACTTGCGGGGCTATCAAGCTTCAAATCTGCTTCAATCATTCACAAATGGTGAGTACAGCAACGTATCACCAAAACCCCTATGGTTTTGGTTACAAATCTCCACGAAATCGCACTTCTCACCTACGAACAGAGTTCCGTATGTTCACTGGTCAAGACTGCTTGAAACCTTCAAAACAGAACACGATTGGAACTGCGAACAGGTATATCTCTTCTTCTTGTTCTTTTCTATTCACTGTTTATGGTTGATTCAGAAACCCTAATCTGAGTTTTTGTCTTGTATGAACTGTTGAACACTTCAAACGTGATCAAGAACTCAGCGAAGGAACTCTTGAAGGTATACTGTTCTTAAACCCTCTGTTTATTTGCTGTTTGATTTCTTAACAAAAAAACCCTAATCTGGTTTTTGTTTTTTGTTGCATGAACAAGCTTCTTCAACACTGATCTTGCAAGGATCTTCACCACCTGTGAAGATTGCAAGATTACAAGCACGTAAAGGTAAAATCTCTCCCTCTCTCACTTTCTCTCTTGTTTTTCCTTCTTATCTGTTTGAAACTTGAACTCAAACACTCACTGTTTGTGTTCCTGGTGTATGCGAGGTACACGTTACCAACGCAGGCTCACCAACTCTCTCTCACAGAACGCAGAAAAAGCAAAAGCACAAAAAGATGAAAGAAGACTTGAAGAACTTACCAAATTTTTTGCAATGTAAAATTATTATTTTTCTATGTTAATTCAGTGTATGTACATATGTATTTATAGCTTTCTCTGGGAATAAAACTAGTTGATAGAAGGAGTTTGTTGTAGCCAACAAACTCAGTTTGTTATAATAGATAACAAACTAGTTAGTTAGTTAGAAACTAACTTTGTTACAGCTATAAAAAACAAACTGTAAACAGGAACTCTCTTTTTTTTTTCACATTATTTCCAACGGCTATTTTCTGTTAGAAAAATAGCTGTTAGAGTTTTAGGGTTTTGCTTAAAAAAACCAATAGTTTATACAGCAGGTGGATGGAATTTAAATGTTTTGTACACGAAGCTTCCCCAACAGGTGCTGGATCATATTCTCGGATTAAACTTCATCTTCAATCAGGAGGTCCAAGACACTGTGAGTTGGACAGGGAACAATGATGGTGTGTATAGTGCGAAGTCGGGTTACGTTTAGCTCAGGGAAAGAGCGAATGCTAACACTGCTAAAGATATGGCCATCTCGTGGATCTGGTGCATACCTGGGCCTGAGAAAATCATGTTTCTAGTCTTGACAGCCTGCCACAATGCCATCCCTACGACATCGATGCTTCACCACAGAGGAATGCTACATTCTGCAACCTACCAGAGGTGTGGGAATTCCGACGAGACAGTCCTTCATTGGTTAGCCCTCAGTTTTGACTCGGTGTATTTCTTTCACAATGGCGATCCGACGGAGTGGTTTAAGCTAGGCATTCAATACAATAATCTTCATCTGTTTCTCGCGACTGAGTGGTGCCTATGGCGAGCAAGGAACGTCTCGGTAATTGCAATAGAATCTATAAATTCCTATACTTTGAAGCTCTCAATCCACAACTTAGCTTCACTTATCCCAAACTGTTTCAAAAATGTTGTGTCTCAGCCAGCTCCTACTAGATTGATCTATTGGCACCCCTCTAGAGCTGAAAATATTATTCTCAATGTGGATGGTAGTAATGTTGGTAATCCTGGTAGGGTTGGTGATAAGTCTTATTTTAGTGCTTTTAAAGTAATTATTTTAAATATAATTTATGCAATTTTAACTTTATTTTTGAGCTATTTTACTACAAAGTGTTTGTTTTTATTTTCAGGGCTAATTTTGAGCAAATAAGGAATTTTGGATGATTAAAGATCAAAGGCCAAGATTGCACAACAAAAGGGACAAAAACAAATAATAGGAAGCCCAAAGTCAGCAAAACACGCACGGTTCGTGCGCCTCAAAGCAGCAGACAGCGCCCTTGATTTAGGGCACCACGCACGGACTGTGCGCCTATGCGCACGGACCGTGCATCCCTTGCTGTCCCCATTTCACTTACTTTTTGCTTTCCAATCCGAATTGAAGGGTTTTGTCCTTCCATCTTGCCTATAAATAGAGGCCATTGCTGAGTGAAAACTCATTCCTTGATCATAGAAGATTGGTTGATCTTAAATCATTCATATCTCTCTAAAATTGGTCTTGAATCACTTGTACAAACTCTCTAAACTTTCACTTCTAAATTCCATGCCATTTACTCTTCTTGCACTTTAATTTCTTGTTCATTTACATTCCTTGCACTTTAAATTCTTGCTCTTTACTTTCCTTGCTCTTTACATTTCCAAGTCATTTACATTTATTGCAATTTACTTTTCCACAATTTACATTTCTCGCAATTTACTTTCCCGCAATTTACTTTCCAAGTCATTTATGTTTCTCGCAATTTACATTTCCGTCATTTATCACTTTCCTTTATTTCTTGCCATTTACTTTCATGTCTTCTCCTTCTACTCTTTCTAAGTCTTTGTCTACAATGATCATGAGTGAGTCTAGTCTTGGGATTGTGGGCATAATCCATTGATAGATCCCTAAACAATTCCAAGTCTAAACTTTATTTTATCAAAGTTTTATTTCTAATTTAACCGCATCGTTTTTAAAGTTATAATTCAAATATCAAGCGAAGTACCGAGAGGTGAAGTTGATATTCGAACTGTGCGGTTAAACAAGGTGATCAAAACATGAGAATAGTTTTGTGAGTCTTGGGACAATAAGGTTTGTACTTAAGGGGTCTTGGCGATAATCAACCATGAGAATAGGTTTGATTATTGTTTCGAGACACACTCTTGTACTCTGAAAGGAGACTTGAGTTACCATTGAATACCTTGTCCAAAGAAATAAAACCTTGACATAAAATAGGGAATGGACAAAGAATTGTGAACGTTCTATCATTGCGATAAAACTACAATCCTAAGACGCTTTTATTTCTGATTTCAAAAACCAATACCTTTTATCGTTCGTTTTAGCTAATCACCACCGAAAACAAAATCGGTAATCACATAAGTCTCTGTGGGATCGATATTTTTACTACGCGATAGAACCGTGCACTTGCGGCCTATCAGCTGGGTCTCGTGGCCTCTTGAGGAATGTCGATGGCAGTTGGATTGCTGGTTTTGCGGGGTCTATTGGTATTTCCAACAACCTTCACGCTGAGCTTCTCGCCCTAGACAATGGGCTTCTCTTTGCTTGGGATAGAGGACACCGTTCTCTTGTGTGCTATTCAGATTCTCAGAATGTGTTACAGCTCGTCTCGAGGCCTCTATACATGTGTAGTAAGTACGCCGTCATTACTCAAAACATCAAAAACTTGTTGTAGCGTGATTAGATCATTCATGTGAATCATACTCTTTGTGAAGAGAACACTTGTGCGGACTATTTAGCAAAAGCTGGAGCTACCAATAGCAACCCTTGGATTGTTTTTGAAGCCCCCCTGTTGGCTTATCCTCCCACCTACTTGCTGATGCAGCTGGTGTAGAGTTTGCTCGCGGTTGATTTTGTTTTGTTGCCTTTTTCCTTTGTTTTCCTCACTTTATAAAAAAAAAAACTACCACATCAACGAGATGCATTGTGACAGTATATCTATTATTTGGTTTGACTAAAAATCCAATAATGGATTCTAGAGCAAAGTATATAGAATTGAAAAAAGACTTCATTTGATACTACTACCAGAAGGGACTTGTGACACCCATATTTTGGGCAAGCTATATATCTAACACCAATTACAATTATAATTGTTGAATATCATTAAAATATTTATTGAATTGTATCAACACCTATATGACATTAGTAGAATTAAGAGGAAATAGTTGGGATATTGATGAATAAATGGTAGAAACTAGAAGTATCCGATAATAAGATATGGAAAATTATTTACACACCCTTAACAGGCAAAAAACTGACTGCACCATTGATTTTATTATTAATTACCTATATAACACTTTTTTAAGCACAAAAGTAGCACTTTTTTCTAAATGGTGATGCCATCAGCCCCATCACCGAAATCCCAACCTTTGTTTCCATTTTTTATTTGTTAAATTATTTTGTATTTTTTTAAAACCAAAAATTGAATTAATTAATTAATAAAATAAAGTAAATTAAATCAAATTATAAAATTACTAATTATTTTAATTAAATTATCAATGGCACACTGTCCGGTGCACCCTCCTCCACTCTTTTTTCTATCTAGAGAGACAGAAACATCAATGGTACACTTTCGGGTGCACCCTCCTCCACTCCCTTTCCTGTCTAAAAAGATAAAAACATCTATGACACACTTTTCGGTGCACCCTCCTCCACTCTTTTTTCTATTTAGAAAGACAGAACCATCAATGGCACACAGTCTGGTGCACCATCCTCCACTCCTTTCCTTGTTAAAACGGGCAAAAACATCAATGACACAATGTCCGGTGAATTCTCCTCCACTATTTTTCCTTCACACTTACCAGAGCATCCTCCTGCAATTTAAACGGTAGAGATCAAACCGATACAATAAACGGATGGGATGAAATCGGCACTATGTGGCTTATTCTTATCACCTAATATCTACACTATGCATTCCTCTTCAGATCACAATAATTAGTAACTTACTTACACCCCTATAAATAGACACACTTGGCAACTTATTCTTCAGACACAACTCATCCTCCTGCTCTCACAAATTCGATCTACTTACCTTCTTTATACCATTTCCTTCCTAAATCATGCCTCCAACATAGTGCTTTCTTTCTCTCTATTACAAGGACATGCCGAAAGGAGAGACACAGAAGGTGTGGTCCTTGCATGTAACAATACAGTGTTGCTCAAAGTGAAGATTGACATGAAACTAAATGTGCTGATACAACAAATCCAGTCAAAGGTTCAACCTAAAAGGGTGGTAGAACTTACTTATCGATACCCTACAACTCTTGCACAAGAACGTGTTTGGTATGAGTCATTAGATGTTGTAGGAGATGGTGACATACAATTGATGTTTGACATGCTTAAAACCTCTAAACGCCTTGGTGTTGCCACCGTGGAAGTTTATGCAAAGTTGGTGGATACTCTCATTGAGGACACTCAAGTCAAGCCATCATATTATGAACCATACCACGACTCCACCAAACCCTCTTCACACCCTTTTACCGAAACACAACCCCACTATGATTCCATACCCAGTGGCGGACCTGGCATGTAACCAGGGGGTTCAGGTGAACCCCCTAGAATTTTTTTTTTGCACTAAACACCCTATATAAATAACCTAAATCTCCTGAAATTTTAATTTTGACACCCCTGAAAATTTGAAATTGTACTAGTAGACCAAGTTTTGCACCCATTTGACACCGGCCTTAAAAAATTTGACACCCCTGACCCCAGGGTCCTGGGTCCGCCACTGTCCATACCCCCGTCATACCCATTTACCGAAACACAACCCCACTATCACTCCATACCATTTATTCAACACATCACTCGACACCATCCTTTCAGGGGATTGATCTTAACACCCCACCCTGGGTCAAGACAACCTAGATAATCAATTTATAAGAAGTCAGTGATTTAAGTGAAACTGAAGACTACCTTCTTGTGCGACATGTTGCCGATGACGATGAGGATCCCACGATATCTGTTTCAGTGTTGATTGCACACATACATGAACGATACACATATACTAGTACATACAGAAAGAAGTGGTTGGCAAAACAAAAGGCTGTTGAAAGGATATATGGGAACTGGGAGGAATCCTACAAGGAGCTTCCAAAGTGGGCCTTCACTTTCCAACATTATCTTCCAGGTACTGTTTGTAATTTTGAAACATTACCCTTTGTTGAGGATGGCCAAGTAGTTCCTGGAAAGTCTATCTTCCATCCTTTCTTCTGGAGTTTCCAACTATGCATTAAGGGGTTTCGTTACTGCAATCCAATTGTTTCAGTTGATGGAACATGGTTGTATGGGAAGTACCGAGGGACCTTACTGATTGCAATCGCCCAGGATGGGATGAACAACACCATTCCTATAGCATTTTCCCTTGTGGAGGGTGAGACATCAGATGCATGGTTATTCTTCATCCGACGCTTGCGTTATTGGGTCACACCTCAACCTGACTTATGCTTGATTTCAGATAGGCATGAAGCAATAAAAAGTGTTGTTAGCCGTCTTAGCAGCAATTGGGTTCATATCTTCTGCATTCGACACATATCCCAAAATTTTATGAGGACTTTCAAGAATGCAAACATGAGAAGAACTGTCACTAATAAGGGTTAGTATACCATTCATTTGCATTCACACTTTTTTTTGTTTTTATTTTGTCTTTACTATTTTGAAAATTGTTTCTTTAGGATACTCCATGACTCAACCGAGCGCTGCATACTATAGGAGCCAAATTAATGATTGGAATGAAGACGCCTCATGGTGGGTTGACGATATCCCAAAGAAACAGTGGCTCCAAGCATGGGATGAAGGGCGTCGTTGGGGGCATATGACGACTAACCTTGTTGAGTGCATCAAAAAGGTACTAATGGGGACACACAATCTTCCAGTTAGTTCAGAGGTGGAGGCAACCTATCACAGGCTGACTAAAGTATTTGTCAAGAGGGGTAGCCAACGAACAATTTCCAACTCACATGAAGTTTGCATTCACCGTAGAGGATGTAGTATTTTTAGAGTGAAAGAGTTGGTCCTCCTACCAAGCGGCCGACCAACAAGGACATTCGTGGTAGACCTTGAAAAACAATGGTGTGACTGTGGTGAATTCCAAGCATTACATGTCATCGCTATTTGTTCGCATATTAGTCATGACCACATGATGTATGTGCCTCCACAATACACAATGCAATATGTTTTCAAAACTTACCACAAAGAGTTCCAAGTGATTTCTCTTCAGTCATACTGGTCTGAATACACCGAAACTGAATTGTGCCACAATACGGCCATGCGGAGAGCTCCAAAAGGTCGCCCACAGGCTACTCGCATTCGGACTGAGATGGATCAAAGAGAAAAGAGTAGGAACCCCAATAGATGTGGACTCATTCGAAATGAGGGACATAGCAAGTATCAGTTTCATAACCGTAAACAAAACTAGAAAATTTGTGTTGTGTGTATTTGTGCCCCTTTTGTATCTTGAATTTGAGTTTTAAATTTTTCAATCAAGTTCAATTATTTTCCATTCAATCATATCATTAGTTATTTTTATGGTCTCTTATATAATTCATTTAATGATTAAAATTATGGAAATGAGGCCCGGGGGGTTTAAAAAATAAATAATCTATATATATATGTAAAGGAGACCCCAATGGAGCCTCCACATTGCTTCTCACAATTTTTATTTATATTAATATATATTTATAATTTAAATAGGTGACTTTAATTTTAGCTTTTAATTAGATATAGTGAAAACACATAATTACACACTATAACTTATTGAATGATGATTTAGTGGAATATTATTCTTGGATGGAAGCTCACAATACTTCTCATTATTTCTAATTGTGTTAATATTTATTAATAATTTATATATGTATTTTTTAAATATATATTAATAATGGAAACTATGATGGAGTATAATTACAAAAATTGATGTATATAAGTTGAAATCAAACTTTATTGAAATCTTAAAGTTTAAGTTCGAACATATATTTTTTAAATTTAGTTATTAAAAAATTAACCTAAAATAACTTAAATTGTATATATAGATTATTTCTTATATAATTAGGTCATAAAACACAAAAAATAATCTGTATATATTTATTAAAATTTATAAGTTGAAAGGAAAGTTTATTATAATTATACTATTTAACTTCATATATATATATATATATAAATATATATATATATATATATATATATATATATATAATTTTTAAATTTAGTTATTATAATCCCATCAAAACAAATTAGTTATTGTGAAAGAACCCTAAAAAAATCAATGCTTTTGGCATTCACGGTAACCCAAAGACATATATATATATATATATATATATATATATATATATATATATATATATATATATATATATATATATATATATATATATATATATATAAGCAATGACCTTATGAGCATTGATAATAAAACAGTTTTATAATTTATTTGGTCATTTTCTTTGCAAGGTTATGGCCATGAAATGAATAGTCACCTAACCAAAAAAAATTCCTCCCATCCTATGTATTATTAATTTTTTTATTTGATATAATTTATCTTTAATTCATACAACCGTTATAGAATTCAGACACTAAATAGCCACACCATCTATCTATATATCTATATATAAAGGAAACTCCAAAGGAAACTCCACAATTTATCTCAAGATTTTTATATATTAAAATATGTATATATAATTTAGACATAAAGAAGATTTTAATTTTAATGAAAACAATCAATTGCTAACTATTCAACTTCCATCTATTATTAATTAATTTTTCATTTTTGTGTCAATACACTAATAACTATTAGACTATTAATTTATTATTCTGATTTTATTAAAATACTTTTTTTGTGTAATTTAAGACCACAAAATTCTACAAATTTATCTATATATATGTGTAAAGGAAACTCCATGGAGCCCCCACAATGATTCTCATGAATTTATTTATTAAAATATTTATTTAAAATTTGCTCATAAAGAAGACATTAATTTTAATGAAAGCACATAATTGGCACTACTTTAATGATGATTTTAGTGGAATATTATTTAATTATTTTTATATTAATATGAAAATGATATTTTTCTTATTGGAATATAGAAATTGATAAAACCAATTAACAAAATATAATATTATTAAACAGATTATAATATAATATAATATATAATAGTTTCATAAAACCTCCTAATGTTCTCATATACTTAATACATATACATGATGCTTGAGTTTGAAAACATGATTGATACAATTTTTAGATGAAAGAAACTATTGACATGCCTTTTAGATATCAAAAGGTTTAGAACAATTAATGCTTGGTTAATTTTTTTAACTCCTTTTAATTTATTTATCCAGTTGGATAGTTGGCTAGGTAATTACATTTTAATTATCATGTTAATGGGTTTTTAAACTTTTAACTATTTTTGGTCAAAAAAAAAACTTTTAACTATTCAAATTCATTTTATCTACGACTATTTATATGCTATAAAGAGTGCTTCAAGAGACATTGTACCATATCTACCTTTATTTGACATTTTCACGAGTAGTTGTTTGCTTTGGTGCAGGTCTATCAACTTTCTACCTTAGTTCAAAATAACATAGGAAGAGATTGCTAATTAAACCCCCTTGGTTTCAATTTAAGCTTTTTTTTTGTCAACTTTTTGTTCTCATACATAGAAAAGAGTGGTCACTCGAGAATATGTAGAGTGCGGAGAGAGAAATGTTAGAGTGTGCAGTCAAGGGAGTGAAAGTCACGTTACATGCATAGGAAGATAAAAAAGGAATCTCTAGCATATTGGACCTAAGTTTCAACTTTTGATAGGTTATTTTCAATTGTAAATGTCATTGTTCTTCTACAAGCATTTGTGTCTCTTAGTTTCAATCGAAGCATTTTCCTAATTTTCAACTTCTAGGTACCTTTATTCTCTGGAGTATTAAAAATAATTTTGGCCTCATGGATATATTCCTCAAATTATTGTGCTGAATTTTTTGTGGTACCTTTTTTATGTTGCCTACCATCAATACCCTCTATACCTCAAAGGTGGAACATTTCTTAAACCTTCTCTCTAAATCTGGGTTGTAATGAATCTTATGGAATTATGTGCTAATTTTTCAACTCATTTTAAGAGTTCATTTCCTTACTTAAATTTTTTATATGATTTTTTTATTTGAGAATTCACAATGAGTGTAAGTTGTCTCTTTATTGCGGAAATGAGTAATATATTCAAATAAAATATTGAAGTTGTTATATAAAAACATTACATACTAATTATAATTTTCCCTCAAAAATACTAATTATCATTTAGGAAAAATGCTTCAAATATATTTAAAATGAACTATACATAATAAATATTCCAATTGAATATAAAACGTTGTGATATTTATTAAATTTTTACTGATTTTTTATTTTATGTTTTGAACAAATTTTGTTATAAAGTCTTTGTTTATCTTCTCTTCCACTTTGACTTAAATTTATTATCAATTCAATATTTAAGTAATATTTAACTAATTTATATAATTATTTAACAATAAAAGTGACTAAAACTATAATATTCTTGAGAATCGCTACAACGAAGTTATGTCTGAACTTTTATGCATGTATTTAAATTATTTCACATTTACATATTTTTAGAAAATTTATATAAAATATAAATAACATGAAAATATAATGAAAAATATAGTACCACTATAATAAAACATATAAATATATAGATATATATTCGATAAAGTTATATAAGAGATACTATAATTTATGTATTTTTATATGTTTAAACTTCATAAAATTTAAGAAAAAATATTTTAATAACCCGTGCAACGCACGGGCATTTCGCTAGTAAAAAGTAAAGTAGGAATCAATGGCACAGGCACCTGACATGATTGTTGGGTGTTACTTTTGTGCTACAGTTAAAATCAGTGCTACAGTTATTTTTTTGCCCCCTTAACACCCGCGCAAGGGTCCCACACTCTCTCCCTAGCCAATACTAGGCTTTGGCTTATGTTACTAAGCCTTTTCCTTAGTAACTCTTACTAAACAAATAATAGCCATTGGATTTTCAAACTTTTAATGAAATTTAATCTAATGGTTAGTATTAAATAAGAGTATTGTTGTCACAGTTATTAATTGTTTTAATTAAATTAAATAATTAAATTAAACTAACCATTAAATCAGGCCCTATTTTTTAGGGACAGTTACAAAACTAAATCAGAATTTGTTTCCACGTTCTTCTCTTTCACGTTTCCTTTTTTTTTCAAGTTCTTCTTCTTCTTCTTCACGTTCTTCTTCTCTTTTCCACGTTCTTCTTCTTCGCACGCCATTGCATCACGCAAATGAAGTCGCAAAAACGCACTCACGCAAGGAAATAGGCCGCGGCAGACACAGTTGATGCAAAAATGGACACTGTTGAACCACACCATTGAATCTTGTTCTCGTTTCCAGGCTGGTTTTGCTGTACTCAACCATTGTTATGCAAAACTGTGGTTAGTGGCATATAACCACCGTTATGCATATTTGTGGTTAGTGGCCACTAACCATTGCTATGCACATGTGTGGTTAGTCACATCAAACCATTGGCATCTAACCACAGTTATGCATATATGTGGTTAGTGGCCACTAACCATTGCTATGCACATTTGTGGTTAGTGACATCTAACCATTGACATCTAACCACATTTATGCATATCTGTGGTTAGTGGCCACTAACCATTGCGATGCACATTTGTGGTTAGTGACATCTAACCATTGTGGTACAAATATGTGGTTAATGAACAATTGTTTTTGTGTGAAAAAAAACACCCAGAATTTTTTTGATAAAAGATGAAACGAGAGGTGCTTAAGCAAGAACGAAAGAGAGATGAATTCGTTTCAGAAAATATGAGAGAGATGGAACGAAAGTTTGAAGCGTGATAGTAACGTTATGAATTTGTTAACGTATTTGAAGCGAAATTTTAGCCAAAAATAACTCCTAGAAAATAGGGATATTGATTAACCATATTTTTAATTATTAGATAAGTTACCTATATACCCCTTTGTAGGCCTTAATTATAAATTTTTGTAGGCATTAACAGATGCAAAAAGCAAGCCAACCCGACAGACCAACCCGTCAAAATCATTCAGATTTAGATTTGACCATGCTTCATAGTAAAACAGTGATAAAATCTGATCTCGTTTTATGACTATATTTCACTAAGGATAAGTTCAAGTTTGGATCTTATATTTTTGCTCGTTTAAAATTTAAGGTTAGGTAAAGTAAGAGAATAACTTGTCCTGACCGTCACACCTCCAACCTAATAAAAGTTCTACATAAAATATTCTAATAAAAGCTCGAATTTTATTATAAATTATCACAAATGAATAAATATTTAAAAGACATTGAACTTTTTATAATGCGAAAGAATTTTCATAATTTGTAGTACTGTTAAATAATTTATTAAGAACTTTTGTGTGAAATATTATAGTTTGTATTATTATATTGGATATTTTATGTAATCTTCCTTAGAATTTTTATTACAAGTTATTTTTATTTTCCTCTTATTTTATTTTCCTCTTGTGTGGTTTTCCTCTTAAGTAATCTTTCATATCTTTTTCAAATGTTATGTATAAATTACATCAGCTTGCATTGTTTTGTGGCACTCTTGTGTGGTTTTCCTCTTATGTAGTCTTTCATATAGGTTAAGTTGGATAACTACTCGACATCACTAGTTATCCAAATTGTAGCACATTTTAAGATTTGAAAACTCGGTCAAATAACATTAAATTTGTCCTAGTTATGTGCAGAATTTGAATAACTAGTGATGTTTTAATTTTGCTAGTCTAAAATTTAAGGTTAGGTAAAGTAAGAGAATAAGTTGTCCTTACCTGTCACTCCTCCAACCTAATAAAAGTTCTACGTAAAATATTCTAATAAAAACTCGAATTTTATTATAAATGATCCCAAATGAATAAATATTTAAAAGACATGGAACTTTTTATATTGCAAATAAATTTTCATAATTTGTCGTGTTAAATAATTTATTAAGAATTTTTGTGTGAAATATTATAGTTTGTATTATTATATTGGATATTTTATGTAATCTTTCATAGAATTTTTATAACAATTTATTTTTATTTTCCTCTTGTGTGGTTTTCCTCTTAAGTAATCTTTCATATCTTCTTCAAATGTTATGTATAAATTACATCAGCTTGCATTGTTTTGTGGCACTCTTGTGTGGTTTTCCTCTTATGTAGTCTTTCATATAGGTTTAGTTGGATAACTACTCGACATCACTACTTATCCAAATTGTAGCACATTTTAAGATTTGAAAACTCGGTCAAATAACATTAAATTTGTCCTAGTTATGTGCAGAATTTGAATAACTAGTGATGTTTTAATTTTGCTAGTCTAAAATTTAAGGTTAGGTAAAGTAAGAGAATAACTTGTCCTTACCTGTCACTCCTCCAACCCAATAAAAGTTCTACGTAAAATATTCTAATAAAAACTCGAATTTTATTATAAATGATCCCAAATGAATAAATATTTAAAAGACATGGATCTTTTTATAATGCAAATAAATTTTCATAATTTGTCGTGTTAAATAATTTATTAAGAATTTTTGTGTGAAATATTATAGTTTGTATTATTATATTGGATATTTTATGTAATCTTTCATAGAATTTTTATAACAATTTATTTTTATTTTCCTCTTGTGTGGTTTTCCTCTTAAGTAATCTTTCATATCTTCTTCAAATGTTATGTATAAATTACATCAGCTTGCATTGTTTTGTGGCACTCTTGTGTGGTTTTCGTCTTATGTAGTCTTTCATATAGGTTAAGTTGGATAACTACTCGACATCACTACTTATCCAAATTGTAGCACATTTTAAGATTTGAAAACTCGGTCAAATAACATTAAATTTGTCCTAGTTATGTGCAGAATTTGAATAACTAGTGATGTTTTAATTTTGCTAGTCTAAAATTTAAGGTTAGGTAAAGTAAGAGAATAACTTGTCCTTACCTGTCACTCCTCCAACCCAATAAAAGTTCTACGTAAAATATTCTAATAAAAACTCGAATTTTATTATAAATGATCCCAAATGAATAAATATTTAAAAGACATGGAACTTTTTATAATGCAAATAAATTTTCATAATTTGTCGTGTTAAATAATTTATTAAGAATTTTTGTGTGAAATATTATAGTTTGTATTATTATATTGGATATTTTATGTAATCTTTCATAGAATTTTTATAACAGTTTATTTTTATTTTCCTCTTGTGTGGTTTTCCTCTTAAGTAATCTTTCATATCTTCTTCAAATGTTATGTATAAATTACATCAGCTTGCATTGTTTTGTGGCACTCTTGTGTGGTTTTCCTCTTATGTAGTCTTTCATATAGGTTAAGTTGGATAACTACTCGACATCACTAGTTATCCAAATTGTAGCACATTTTAAGATTTGAAAACTCGGTCAAATAACATTAAATTTGTCCTAGTTATGTGCAGAATTTGAATAACTAGTGATGTTTTAATTTTGCTAGTCTAAAATTTAAGGTTAGGTAAAGTAAGAGAATAACTTGTCCTTACCTGTCACTCCTCCAACCCAATAAAAGTTCTACGTAAAATATTCTAATAAAAACTCGAATTTTATTATAAATGATCCCAAATGAATAAATATTTAAAAGACATGGAACTTTTTATAATGCAAATAAATTTTCATAATTTGTCGTGTTAAATAATTTATTAAGAATTTTTGTGTGAAATATTATAGTTTGTATTATTATATTGGATATTTTATGTAATCTTTCATAGAATTTTTATAACAATTTATTTTTATTTTCCTCTTGTGTGGTTTTCCTCTTAAGTAATCTTTCATATCTTCTTCAAATGTTATGTATAAATTACATCAGCTTGCATTGTTTTGTGGCACTCTTGTGTGGTTTTCCTCTTATGTAGTCTTTCATATAGGTTAAGTTGGATAACTACTCGACATCACTAGTTATCCAAATTGTAGCACATTTTAAGATTTGAAAACTCGGTTAAATAACATTAAATTTGTCCTAGTTATGTGCAGAATTTGAATAACTAGTGATGTTTTAATTTTGCTAGTCTAAAATTTAAGGTTAGGTAACACTACAAGAATAAGTGCTGTTTCCTGCCATTTTTTCCGACGAACTCTAGTCCGTTGCAATTTCCGACGAAAAAGTCGTCGCAAACGTTCAGCAAAAGAGGCGCTAAAATTCCCGCTTACGTTTGCGACGAAGTTTTTTTCTGTCGCAAATTTCCGACGGATATTTTCGTCGGAAAATGCTTAAAATCAGTCGGAAACGAAAATACCCAATTAAAAGAGAACCCCTTGCCTCTCGAACACT
Source organism: Astragalus membranaceus (assembly GCA_039519185.1). Lineage (NCBI taxonomy): Eukaryota > Viridiplantae > Streptophyta > Magnoliopsida > Fabales > Fabaceae > Astragalus > Astragalus membranaceus. Next base: position 54,467,106 of record CM076851.1, read on the forward strand.
CTCATTCAGCAAACCTCATGCTTATAAAAAAAAAAGCAAACCCTCCTCTCCTTCGCGAAACGTCATTCTCTCCCTCGTTCTCTCCCTCATTCTCCTCCGCCCTTCTCAGCCCTCCACCACCCTCCTCCGCCCTCTAACCCCGTTTCCCCTCTCTATTGAAATCCTAGGGCTAAATCCAGTCCTATTGGAGCCTCTCTCTGCCATTCATCGATTTGAACGATTCTCCACCAAATTTGTTTGCTTCGGTACCATCGAAGGAGCTGACAACCATGCTTCCACTGTTTCCCCTTCCCAATCTCGAATACCCAGGTAAGCTTTTCATTTCTGTTTCTTCTACTCGATCTGAATATGTTTTAAAGTTTTGATTTTGAATTTATTGGGAGAAGTGAACTTCTTAACGGTTTTAACGAAGGCGATGAGTTGAAAGGGGTTTAGGGATGTGTTTGTCTTTCTGAGAGTGAGAGAAGAAGTTAAAGCTACTACAGGTTCCTATTTTCCCCCTTTTTCTCTTCTCTAACCTAAATTATCTAATTACGCTTTCTAGCTTTGTTTCTCTCCTCTGTGAATGTTTCCCTGCCCTAAAACACTTTTATTTCAGCTGTAATCTCTGTTCTTTCAATTTCAATTTTCCTAGGTCGTGTTTCCTTTCAGTTTTCAGAAATGTAAAATAAACCGAAATAATTGTCCACCAGAGCTTGATAAATTAGGGTTTTGGTGCATTTCCTTTTTGGTTACCGAAAATTTTGTTGTAGGCATAAAATCTAATAACTTGTTTGCTATGCAGTACATCCCGGTTGTTGCACAATATGTCTGAGGAACGAGCAGTGCATCCGGATTGCAGAATGCCAGCAATCCTTATCATGAATGTAGTGATTACTACTTTAGAGTAATAGCTGAAGCCATAATTAGGATGCAGCAACAGGAATCTGGTTAGTCTCTTAATTGCAATATCTTCTACTAGTTGCAAGTGTGTTTAATAATGCAAGTTTTGTAGAATTTTCTAGTGATTGGGTTATTGAATTGATTTGTTTAATTGTGATTAGAATTAGAACTAACGTTTATGTTTTTTTGGATCTATCAGAAGTTGCACAAGCAAGTGGTGGAAGTAGCCGGGAGCAAGCCATCCCAGATGAAACATATCCCGATGAGGGAACACACGACGACAGACCCAAACCTGAAGAAGATTCTGATAGTGACCCTGATCAGCCTGCTGTAGAGAACATGGATGGAGCCTACCCTAAACTCTCCTCAAGACAGAAAAAGAGGATGGAGTTGAGAGCCAGGATGGTAAAGGATGAAATATATCATGTTTATAGCTTCAGTTAGTTTATTTATTTGAAGAAAACTTAAGCTCCTTGCTTTGTTTCCTTGGCAGCAAGAAGCAAAAAAGCGTAATCAAGTTTGGGAAACACGTGTTACAGTTAATCCTAATAGACCTCCTACGCAAGCTAAATTTTTTGAGCCAGCAGGTTAGCTATATTTGCAAACATTTCTTTTGTTCCATCTATCTTGTTATTCAGATTTTCTTATAGTAAAGGTCCTTTGCAACATCTGTTTTAAAGGAAAAGCTTTCAGCCTTGGGTTCATCAGGGGTGTTAGCTGACAATCAGCTTCAAGTTGAATTACAAGAGCATAATCTGAAAGGGTGAGTTAGAATCTGCAGTTAGAGAAACATATATCAGTTACTAGTGTTTTTATGAATAATGTGGTGTTAGCTTCCATCAACATCAAGTTAGTTATGTAATCTAAATCCCCTGCTATTGTTGTTCTGAGTTTTGGTTTTGATTGGATAACAATGCCTATTATCTGAAATTGTACTTTATACAAATGCTTTAGTTCAAGGATCATTAATGACATGGTTTTGGGGTGCTTTACTCCCAAGGAGTCTGTATTTTACACTCTGATTTGTCATCTAGCAGAAGCTTCTTTTAGTGACGTGCCTTACTTTCAAGGGGTCTGTATTTTTTATACTCTGATTGATTTGTCATCTAACAGACCCTTGTATTTCTCAAAGCTGAATTTAGATTTTAGAGCTACAATTATGTAGCCTATTAGATGTTTTTATAAAACACTTCAATACTATAAGGCTTTAATATTCTTTGGTAGGTTTGAACTACGGGAAATGAAATTGTTTTCGATGATATTGGTAGTCATGGAATCTTCTACTTCTTTTTGTATTAGATGGTATTCTCTTGTGTGCATTTATGTGGGTGATACAAGTGCTCCAACATTGCCCTAAGCTTCAAAATCTTATCTTTGTTCAGGTTATACTGACACTGAGGATGATCTTTTATAAGTCTAGTTCCACATATCTATTTTAATTTATTGTCTAAGAATGTTTTGTGTATTGTGAATAGGCTGATGATGAAGAGGGAATTGAGGTTGAAGATTGGAAAGACCCAAAAATTGTTCCTGAATGCCTTTCATCTCAGCTTAGCCAAAGAGAACAAGCATCAGATTGTGGAGACAGAGCACTTGATGAAGGCTTTGTTGGAGCAGAAGAATGGGCTTGCTCGCAGGATCTTTTCCAAGGTTGGAGTAGATAACACTCGGCTTCTAGAAGCAACTGATAAGTACATTCAACGGCAACCCAAGGTGATTATTCACTAATTTTATCAACTTTAAATTGAAGTATGAGCACTTGTAGTCTTGTATTTTGTTGGCTGGTTGAGTTTAACTTTAACTACTACTCATTAGTGGATAAGATATATGTTCTAGTCAGGTAATTTCTAGTATTTTTCTTAATTTGTTCCTCATCTCACTGATTTCATAAACCCTAAATCTATCAGTGTGTATAACCCTAAATTGTTTCTTAATTTCTAGGTATATAACCGTCTTCCATTCCAATCTATCAGTGTGTATAGACCAAATCCTTTGCTTATTTGTGTTAACTGTTGCTAGTTACCCTCTTCGTTTTTTTTTTCAAAAAGATTCCACCTTTGCTTCTTGAGTTTGGTTAATTACTCTCTGTGAATCTTTCTTTGCATACCAAATCCTTTGCTTATTTGTGAAAACTGTTGATTTTGGAGGTCACAGCATGTATTTGTTCTTTGGTTTGCTTTCACGTTAAGGTGTATAATAGAATCTTTATGTGGAAAGATGTCATAACCTAGATTGCATATACAGATCTTCTTTAAAACCTTGGTTTTAACATGATTGGAAAGATGAAATTATTTGCCATGTGGGGTATTTTCAGGCATTCAAGAAGGCATGGAAAGCAGTATGTTCTTCTGGAGAAGCAGTTTTTGTGGTGCCTCAAGATAGTTATCTACTCAAACCAATCAGATTCTCCGGTCCTTGCAAATCTAACATTGCTATCCAGGTCCGTTATTCTACACTGATCAAAAGCTGGTTATTATTTAGTTTCCCATCTTTTAAGCAAATTATAACTATACTAAAAAGAAACTATTTGATGTATACAAATTTGTCAGATATCTGGAACTCTTGAAGCATCAGATGACCCATCAGATTACAGTGAAGATGAGCTCTCCTATCATACTAACCACCATGTTCAGAAACTGTTAGTTAATGGTGGTGGAACCATAAATGGAAAGGGTAAAGATGAGCTAGGCATTGCTCACAGTCATTGTGCTGAGGCATGGTTCAAGAATAAGGGAAACAGGTAATTGTTTTTTTGTTGATATATCTGTTTGTTTCTAGTTCATAGATCAATCTTTATTTGTTTGAGTTGTGTTATTGCTTGCAATGTAGATATTGTTCAAGATGTTGTGTACTTGTTTTAGAATTCAAAATGCATTATAGATTTATAAGGATTCTTAGGTTCTATTTGTTGGTTGTTAAAGAGGATTCTTATAAAAATATAGCATTAGACGAGAACATGATTTAGGGGATAGGAAGTCCTAAATTGCAGTTCTGTTGTTGCTATCATTATTATCATCATTATTGTTGTTGTTGTTTTGTTGTTGCTGTTTTGTTGGTGTTAAACTTCACCTCTAGAAGACCCTCAAATTTGGGTCTACACTTATGGAAACACCATTATTACTTATCATTTTGTCAGTTGGTTAATGCATGTAACTCATTGTTGTTTTGCTTTTTAATGGCACATCTCTAGTTGGAGAACCACTATCATGATTATGCAGACTGACACTCGTGTTCCCGTTTGACAAAAAAGTGCTCATCTTGTCTCCATGATTCATCTTGTCTCCATGCCCCTTATGCATCACAGGTACTTTATATTAATTCTCTTTTCTGCATGTTAATTGAGAAACTTGGACTAAAAATTTGATGATGAGCTTGTAGTTGTCAGCGAATTATTTTATATAGCTATTTGATGAATTTGATTGACAGTAGCTGAGGTTGATTTTATTGTCCAACGCCATGAAGTATGTTGCTTATTTTGTTTTGGCTCTCTAGTGTGCTTTGTAGTTATATAATTATAATTATGTTACTTGTCACATTTGGGGATACTAAAATGGTGATGCTCATTTGGATTTGCTTTATTTTTTAATAGAAAAGTCCCGCTGGAAGTATTTGCTGCATAGAATGATATTTTGGCATTATTTGTTCACTTTTGGTTGTTTGTATAGGCATTGGAACAGTTCAGGAAGCAGGAAGTGGATTTTTTGGTTGCAACTGATGTGGCTGCTCGTGTAAGAATTTATTCTTGAAGTATCAAAGTTTATTTCTTCTTTTGTGACTTTGAATATAGTATTAATACCCCCCCTCCCTTTTATGGTATATTTCCAATACAGGATAACAATAGTGAAATTATGTTTGCTTAAGAGGAAGATAAATTTATCAAGTTTATGGCCTACTAGCATTTTCTTTCTACATTTTGGATATAGATTTGACCACTCACATAATATTTACTTATAGGGCCTTGACATCATTGGTGCTCAAACAGTTATAAAATTTGCATGTCCACGTGAGCAAATGGAGGATCAAATTTCTGAAGTACTTCAAGAAGAGAGGTTTTGATTATATTTCGTTACTAGTTGTTAAGACTTCATTGTTGTTACTTTTTCTTTTATGGTTTTGTACTGTTTTTATTTTTCAACTTTTTCAGGGCAGAAAGAGCCCTAAGGAAAGCTGAAATGGAGGCCACAAAGGTATTGATCAGTTATTTTTTGGTTTTACTTCCCTTATCACAGTGTGCCTTAATTGTGCTTGCATTTTATCTGTTGACAACTTATCTTAGGAAACAGCATTTTCATAGTAGCATCATTTAGAATATTGTCTTCATAGTACTGTACTGTATTCTGTGACTTTGGTTACTGGCCTGTCCAAACATGGTCTTAGTCTTATATACACACGCTATCCTAAAACTAAGTTTTCTCCTAATTGATTCACCCTATATACGTGATATGCTACTGTAAATACCTAAGGTTTTCTAGCAATTATGATAGATGAAGGTTGGCTGCTTCCCTTCAATGTTCTGCAATCTTTAGCAGTGAAGGTTACCAGCAGAACTGGTGATTAACTGACAGTTTTTTGGTTCAGATTCTCCCAATCTTGGATAAGTAACCTTGAGTTGTTTTCCTTTGTATCTAGGGATTGGGCACAATGGTTGGTGACCTTGGAACTCAGCTGTCTGGTGGACAGAAGCTGCGCAGTGCCATTGCAAGAGCGATTTTGAAGAATCCAAGAATTCTATTTCTAGATGAAGCTACAAGTGCACTTGATGGTGCAAGAGGCTCTAGTAATAATTATGGTCAACAAAACTACAATTGTCGTGAGACTATATTGTTCATGTTATTTTGATGAATTAAGACTACTTATGATGGATAATGTAAATTTTGTTAGTCATATATATTATTTTTGTGTGGTATTTAAATTTGAAAAAGATTTTGTTGTGTGAAAGAATAAAATCCATAACTAGTATAGCTTTTTTGGATGTATGATTTTATTTTTTATTATTTTTTTTTAAAATTACTGACGGATTTCGTACCGAAATTTCCGTCGGAAATGGTTTTTTTTTTCGACGGAATTTGCGACGAAACTTTGCGACGACTTTGCGACGGAGACATTTGCGACGAAACAATCCGTCGGAAACGATTTGCGACGAGCGATTTTGCGACGACTTTTTGTCCGTCGGAAAGTTCGTCGGAAACGTCAATTTCTGACGAAAATCAATGCGTTTCCGACGGATTTTGTCGTCGGAAATCGTCGATTTTCTTGTAGTGTAAAGTAAGAGAATAACTTGTCCTTACCTATCACTCCTCCAACCTAATAAAAGTTCTACGTAAAATATTCTAATAAAAACTCGAATTTTATTATAAATGATCCCAAATGAATAAATATTTAAAAGACATGGAACTTTTTATAATGCAAATAAATTTTCATAATTTGTCGTGTTAAATAATTTATTAAGAATTTTTGTGTGAAATATTATAGTTTGTATTATTATATTGGATATTTTATGTAATTTTCATAGAATTTTTATTACAATTTATTTTTATTTTCCTCTTGTGTGGTTTTCCTCTTATGTAATCTTTCATATCTTCTTCAAATGTTATGTATAAATTACATCAGCTTGCATTGTTTTGTGGCACTCTTGTGTGGTTTTCCTCTTATGTAGTCTTTCATATAGGTTAAGTTGGATAACTACTCGACATCATTAGTTATCCAAATTGTAGCACATTTTAAGATTTGAAAACTCGGTCAAATAACATTAAGTTTGTCCTAGTTATGTGCAGAATTTGAATAACTAGTGATGTTTTAATTTTGCTAGTCTAAAATTTAAGGTTAGGTAAAGTAAGAGAATAACTTGTCCTTACCTGTCACCCCTCCAACCTAATAAAAGTTCTACGTAAAATATTCTAATAAAAACTCGAATTTTATTATAAATGATCCCAAATGAATAAATATTTAAAAGACATGGAACTTTTTATAATGCAAATAAATTTTCATAATTTGTCGAGTTAAATAATTTATTAAGAATTTTTGTGTGAAATATTATAGTTTGTATTATTATATTGGATATTTTATGTAATCTTTCATAGAATTTTTATTACAATTTATTTTTATTTTCCTCTTGTGTGGTTTTCCTCTTATGTAATCTTTCATATATTCTTCAAATGTTATATATAAATTACATCAACTTGCATTGTTTTGTGGCACTCTTGTGTGGTTTTCCTCTTATGTAGTCTTTCATATAGGTTAAGTTGGATAACTACTCGACATCACTAGTTATCCAAATTGTAGCACATTTTAAGATTTGAAAACTCGGTCAAATAACATTAAGTTTGTCCTAGTTATGGGCAGAATTTGAATAACTAGTGATGTTTTAATTTTGCTAGTCTAAAATTTAAGGTTAGGTAAAGTAAGAGAATAGCTTGTCCTTACCTGTCACCCCTCCAACCTAATAAAAGTTCTACGTTAAATATTCTAATAAAGACTCGAATTTTATTATAAATGATCCCAAATGAATAAATATTTAAAAGACATGGAACTTTTTATAATGCAAATAAATTTTCATAATTTGTCGTGTTAAATAATTTATTAAGAATTTTTGTGTGAAATATTATAGTTTGTATTATTATATTGGGTATTTTATGTAATCTTTCATAGAATTTTTATTACAATTTATTTTTATTTTCCTCTTGTGTGGTTTTCCTCTTATGTAATCTTTCATATCTTCTTCAAATGTTATGTATAAATTACATCAGCTTGCATTGTTTTGTGGCACTCTTGTGTGGTTTTCCTCTTATGTAGTCTTTCATATAGGTTAAGTTGGATAACTACTCGACATCACTAGTTATCCAAATTGTAGCACATTTTAAGATTTGAAAACTCGGTCAAATAACATTAAGTTTGTCCTAGTTATGTGCAGAATTTGAATAACTAGTGATGTTTTAATTTTGCTAGTCTAAAATTTAAGGTTAGGTAAAGTAAGAGAATAACTTGTCCTTACCTGTCACTCCTCCAACCTAATAAAAGTTCTACGTAAAATATTCTAATAAAAACTCGAATTTTATTATAAATGATCCAAATGAATAAATATTTAAAAGGCATGGAATTTTTATAATGCAAATGAATTTTCATAATTTGTCGTGTTAAATAATTTATTAAGAATTTTTGTGTGAAATATTATTGTTTGTATTATTATATTGGATATTTTATGTAATCTTTCATAGAATCTTTATTACAATTTATTTTTTATTTTCCTCCTATTACAAAAAAAGAGGAAAAGAAAAAAGACCGAACAAGAAAAACACCAAATGACGTTTCACATAGGCCATGTTTTTTTTGGGTACACACATAGGCCATGTTCTTGTGATTGCTTAACTTGATTGGATAACTTACTATTGAATTTTTTCTGCAAGACAATTAAGTATTGGTGTTTGTTGTGTTATGCCATGTTAATCACTCACTTCCATATTGTGCTGCCTTGTTTGAGTTCTATGGTTTCTTTTACTCCTAAATTTATTTTCATAGAATGAAAATAGCACTTTACATAATCATTGCATCGTTTGCTAGCATGTGAATTTTGAGTTGTCTAGTCCAATGCTAGCTGATGTCAATGGCCATGCCCTTTAGTTCTCCCAAGAGATCATTTATATCAGACAACGCATCATCTTGCTTCCCCTTTTCAACCTGTTTCAGGACATTCTATTCATTAGCTGAATTCAATACTAACAATATGAGAACTGCCAAAACCTGTTTCTGCGAAGAAAAAAAAAACAATACGCTAGCTATTTATGATCCAGTGAAAATTGTATTATCTCAATGAAAATGTATGTATTCCTCTTGACTCTGTTAGTCCCTTATCATGTTGCTGAAAAAATAATGTTCAGAAAGCTTACTCTATAATCTTCATATACATTATTTTGCTTAGTATATAAGCTGTAGAAGGCACCATGTGTACATTATCAGCATAGAGTCAAGGCAAAATGTATCACTACTTATTCCCAAGTAGGCACCACGTGTACATTATTTTTGAAGGTTCCAATGAGCATTGAATGGGAATTTAGAAGCTGCTCTTTTGTTCAATGGAACGGACACGGTGTATCAATATCAGCATAGAGTATGCCTGTTTTTACTTCCAATTATGTTCTCTGCTTCCGTTGAATATGCTAGAGTAAAGGCAAAGTTTTTCTTTTCTAAGCAAGTAAAACATTTTCTGTATCAACTTCACCATTATTACCAGAATGCAAGATAATGAAAGCACATACCACTAAGTACTAACATAGTTATCCCATTATTTGGTTGTTACCTGTATAAAAGATATTACTAAATCTCTGCCAATGTTGAATGTTAACAACATCACTTCCCAATTCAATTGAGTACCTAAAAAATGTCAACCATTTCCTTTTATGGTTGATGAATGTCATAAATCATTCACTAAAGGCAAAATATCATTTTATGGTTGATGAATTAGAGTTTCTTCACATCGGATTATCATGTTTCTCAAATATAAGATACTTCCATAGAAATTGGAGGTCATTCACTAAAGGAAAAATATCATTCTTACATTTGAAATAGAAAGAGATTAACTTTCAAACTAAAATTGATATAAATTAACAAAGTCTACAATCATATTTCTGAAATCCAAGCGAAATAAGGCTTTCAAAGTTTTCCTTATAAGTTACTATTCGGCAATACCACACTTTAAGACCAAGGCCTACAATCATATGGGTACTCCAATCAAAGAAAGCTAGTTCACCATCCTTATTGTTGAAGAATATATCGCCCTTCTTCCCCACTCCCATAAGATTCACATCGCAAGGTAATGGCCCAATAATAAAGAGTTTAGTCCATGATTCTTTCACACCAACTTCGCCCAAGATTGATACTTCAATAGTAGTTTTCTCTAAATAATTAGAGATGAGAGCAACAGACCCACTTATCACTCCCAATTGCACACGCAACAGGTATGAGGTCACGTGTGGATTAAAGAACATCTTAGTGCTCAAATCAATACCGCTCAAATCGAAAATACCATCACCCATGTATGAGGGCATGGGTGTTGTAAAGAACAGCTCATTGCTCAAATCAAATGACACCAAACAGGGTGGAAGACCATTTTCATCTATACCCCACCAGTGACACACTCCGTTTGTGTACAAATTACATTTATCAAAAAACCTAGTATGCATTTTGCAATCAAGTTTCTTCCAAGAGTCACTTCTTAGACTATATATCTCCCACAAGAACTCAGAAGATACATTTTTCGGATTGATTGACCAACGTAGCTCATAGAATTTGATACATCGAATCACCTTATAGTCATCTTTAACATGGTCATAACCAAATCCCTTATAATCCAAGTGAAATTCTTGATTAGGTGATTCAAACTCGACGGGACTAGGAGGAACGACCTTGAACTCCCTGGTAGATGGATTCCACAATACAACTCTATTGTGGCCATAGTGGAGACAAAGAATGCCGTTAACACTAGAACCGAAAACATGAAAAGCAAAGGACCTTGTCGGAAATGGAGGTGGAAAATCTAAGCAGACCCTAGTCTCAAACCTCTCACCTGAGAGCAAATACATTAGAGAATGCTGGAATTCTAGGTTTAGGAGGAGAGATGTATGTGTGGAATTGTTGCGATACATGCTCATGAGAAGAGGGTTTTCAAACAAGTGACTCCATGATTTGGATGCGCATCCAAATCGCTTCAAAGATTTTAGAGGTAATTTTGAAAGAACGGAAAAGACATAATCACGATCACGAGGGATATGATTGTTATTAACCACTGCATTCACAACGGCCTCAGGTTTCTCCTCCATCTCTCTCACTCTATCCATTTGAAGAAAGTGATGTGGTGATTTTATCCCTGGAATGGAAATAGAAGTGAGACATTGAGTCACCTGTGAGAAATAGAGCAACAATAATAATGATAATAACTATTGGAAAGTGAAAAACTGGTGAAAGTCAGAGCCAAATCCAGTGAACCGTGCAAGTGTAGTTGGACTTTTTTATTATAAATAAAAATAAACAAGATATCTATCTATCAATCAATCTTATTCATAAATTAATAAATATTGAAAAAAGATTATATAGACATCGTTGTTATTGTTCTTCCTAGGGAGGAAGGTTCCTAAATCCGATGGATTGGAACGAAAGGGAAAGGGGACTGACTACTAACTATATAACTAATCCTAAATCCTAACCATATATCATCAATCAAATATCATAAATTTCAAATATGCAAAAGCAACCCTAAAATTGAATAGAAGAAATGTGTTGGAAACAAAACAAACCTGTGTAGAGTGACGATGGGTAGCGGAGCAATGAAGTGTGAAAATCAGAGTGCCGGAAGAATTAGGAGGATGGAGCTGATTCTATTTGGGGATTGTGTTGATAGGGTGAGGGAGGAGATCCTGAAACTCCTTCATTTTATTTTGGCAGCTGAACCCTAGCTTCGTTAGAAGCGATGCGAAGAAAAGAAGATCTAGGAGAAAGAGAAACCCTAAAAATGGTATGAGATAATCGGAGAGTGAGTGTCGGAATCGATGGAAAGCGAGAAGAAGAAAAAGGGGTCCCGAAGAGAAGGGAGGCTGCGGTTACACGTACACGTCAGTCAGTAGGGGGTGGTCAATTTTGGCCCAGTCCAACGGTCCGGCACAAGAGTTAAATAGAGGCCCATGATTGTATCGGACCTACTTTTTTATGTTTTTTGAATAATTTTAAGATTTTTTTTGTTAAAATTAGATTGGGCCGCAGGACAACTCATGACCAAGTGTTTTAGGCTCGACTACACAAAATACGGTCTAGATGACAATCGGGCTGGGCCAGCCCAGCCCACCTTTACGTATGGCCCAACCCACCTTTACGTTTGGCCCAATGGGCTGGACCGGGCCGCCCATCTTGACAACTCTACCTATTACTATAAGTGAATTTATTAATTTATTTAACTAGTATGTAACCCATAAGATGAACAGGAAACAATGTTGGCTAAAAATATGAAATTAAATTAAGTTTTCGGATATATATATATATATATATATATATATATATATATATATATATATATATATATATATATATATATATATTAATATTAATCTTAATAATAATAATCTTAATCTTAATCTTAATCTTAATTACAATCAATCATGAATCGTCCACGTCACCCATCCATGTTACTAAATCAAAAAGTCACGCATAAGTCTAAAAAAATACGTGGCTCTCCACATCATATTTTGGCGTGATATGAATGGATGAAAACAAACTGTAGATGATGAGTCACAGATTAAAAACAATTGCGGCTGCATACGGACCAATCTGGACGGCTCACAAAGAAACGTACATCTCACGCACAATCTTAACGACTCTAATTGAAATAAATTGCGGCTGGCCCAATCTACTATCTACTATAGATTTATACAAATTCACCACATATAATTTTACCAATACTCTCATTCTATCTAAAAAAGACACCTCAAATTTTTGAGGGTAAAAATGTTTTACACTCTATTTCTTCTTTTTTTTCTCTTTATTCTTACACTCTCTTTCTTACTTTTCACTTTTCTCTTACACTCTCTTTCTTCCTTTTTTCTCTTTCTTCTTACACCCTCTTTCCTCATTTTCACTTTTCTTTTACACTCTCTTTCTTCCTTTTTTTTTCTTTTTACTTTACTTTCTCATAAATAATTATTCTCTTTCTCTTATCACTTTTAACTAAATTTCTAAATTTATTAAACACTACTTTAATTAAAAAATTTGAACACTATTACTATAAACCTACTATCTAAAAAACAAGAAGACTTAATGACTATTTAAATTAGTAATTAATATTTAAAACAAATATCTCTTATTGATAATATAATATCTAACTTTTATTATCTACTATAATCAACTAATCAACTAAAATAATCAATTGAAACTACGAGATAACCGCACTGATAAATAAAAAACACGGATAACTGCAGTGATATATAAAAAAAACACGGGATTAATATTTACCATTGATATTTATAATTTTTTTGACAATTTATAATTAATATTTACCATTGATAATTATAATTTTGGAAAACTACTATAAAACTACTATCTAAAAAAACACGTGACAACTGCAATAATCTACTATAATCTACTAATCAACTCAAATAATCAATTGAAACTATGAGATAACTGCAATGATATCTAAAAACACACGAGATAACTATACAAATATATAAAAAGACAAATGATTAATATTTGTCATTGATAATTAATTTTTTGGAAGACTACTATAAACCTACTATCTAAAAAACAATAATATTTAATGACTATTTAAACTACTGATTAATATTTAAAATAAATATTTCTTATTGATAATCTACTATCTCTCTTTTACTATTTACTATAATCTATTAATCAACTAAAATAATTAATTGAAACTACGAGATAACTGCACTAATATATAAAAAAACACGAGATTAATATTTGTCGTTGATAATTAAATTTTTTGAAACCTACTACTACAAATCTACTTTCTAAAAAATAAGCAGGCTTAATGACTATTTAAATTACTAATTAATATTTAAAACAATTATTTCTTATTGATAATCTACTATCTAACAAATTTACTATCTACTATAATCTACTATCAACTAAAATAATCAATTGAAACTACCAGATAACTGCACGGATATATAAAAAACACGGGGATAACTGCAGTGATATATAAAAAAACACGGGATTAATATTTGCCATTGATAATTATAGTTTTTGAAAACTACTATCTAAAAAAACAAGAAGGCTTAATGACTATTTAAACTGATTAATATTTAAAACACACGCGACAAATATTTGTCACTAATACCTAAAAATGGACAAATAATTGTTACTGATATATAAAAAAACACGGGATAAATATTTGTTATTGAAAATCTACTATCTATCTTTCACTATCTACAATAATCTACTAATCAACTCAAATAATCAATTGAAACTATGAGATAGCTGCACTGATACATAAAAAAACACTGGACAACTGCACTGATATATATAAAAAATACGGGGATAATTGCAATGATATATATAAAAACACGGGATAGTTGCACTGATATATAAAAATACATGGGATAACAACACTGATATATAAAAAACACTACACTGATATATAAAAACACACGGGATAAATGCACATATTGTTTTTAAATGATACTTTTACATTTTTAGTTTTAATATTTATCAATTTTTTATTTGAAACTCCTTTTTTATCTACTTTAAATTTTTCTTTATTTTCACGGGGTAATGTTCAGACTATTTAAATACTGTCTAAATTCATTCCTAAAAAGAAGACAGCACTTGTCCGTATGCAAGCCATCCTCTATATTTTACAATTGATTTTAAATTAATGAGATTTCAAGGTAACGTTTCTATTTGAGGTAATCGTATGACGTAACGTGATCAGCCCGTGCGAATGCACGAGTATAGTACTATTACGCTGGAGAAAAACAGAAACAATAAAAAAAATCACCTTAAATCAAGGAAACGGCTGGCAGGAATTAAATTGATGGAGTCAACCATCAATTTTTAAAAAGGGGAATCAAAGAATTAATGCTCACATCTCTTTCTCTTTCTTCTTCACTTTCACGACAATTTCAATTTTTTTTGAACTCATTATCTCTTCCATTTGCTTCCTCCTTCTCTCTCTCTTCCAATTTCTTCCTCCTTCTCCATGCTTCCAAGTTTCTCCAAAGAGAAATTTAAATATCGTCCAATAGCAAAAATAAAAGAAGAGATGGGTAAAGGAAGAGATGGAAAACAGCAAAAGAAAAAAACAAAAAGAAGAAAGAAAAGAGCACAAGAAGAACCGGGAACAGAAGTAGAAACACGAAAGAAGAAAGAAGAGCACAGGAGAAGACATGTGAAAGAAAACGAAGATGAACCGAAGAAAGAAAGCAAATAAAATAGCAGCACATCAACGGTTTTCACCTCAGCCAGATTTCTTCGGTTCATCTTTCATCATTTTTAGGGATTTTTCCACACATTTACAAGTTCTTCAAAATAGGTAATTCTTCTCCCACCTTTTAGCTTCCTCAAGTTGTTTCAGATTTACCATTTTGTCCTACATTCTCATTATCTTATTAATGTTAGGGGTTTATGGTTTGGCCATTTTAGGGATTTTAGGGTTTATCAATTTCGATTTTGTTTTTCTTGCTTGCATTTTGCAATTTCCAGATTCCAACGTCTTTATTTTCTGATTCTATTGTTTATCATCTTCCACTTGCTGTTTTTACCAATTTTCAAATAATAGGAAAAATCTTGCATTCATGTGGTGTTGTTTTAGGAAGATTTAAATGCTTTTTGTTTCAGAATATACCTTTTAAATATGTTAAGAAATCATAAAATTTCTTTTCTTCAATACAAATTGTGGCTCTGCTGGGTACTTGGTTTGGGAATTATGTAGTTAGATTTTAAATCAGGTTTTAGGGCACATCATTTACTTTTTTTAAATATTTTTTCATACTTTTACATGTTCAACTAATTGGGATTTCGTTACTGTTCGATTTAGCAATTGTATAGTGTATAAATTCGTTGAGTTAGACTTTTGTTTCTTTGGTTCTAATATTTGTTTTACTTTGCTCTTTGAGACATTCAATTGCAGCTTTTCTTAGAAGAAATTTCACGAGATCTTTAGAAAGTTGAACCAAGGTTAGACCATGGAAATTTCAGTTCTTTTCTCATTTTCCCATTAGGTATTTGTTATTTTTATTTTTATGGATGCTGATCTGGAAATTTTTATGGAATTTTCAGTTCTTTTCTCATTCGTACTCTATTTCAGTTCTTCTTTTTATGCCCAAGACTCATGCTTATTTTAATATCTATATTTGTACTCTATTATTTGAGTTGAATACATGTTTTTATGGTTTATCCTGGTCCTGAACCTGTAAGACTTACCATTTTTTCACCTTGGATCATAAAAGTTGGAGATAGCACAATAGGTAGTAATTTTCTTGCTGATATTAAGCTTGGGAATGGCAATAAATTAGCCTGAGTTTCACTCTATAAAGGTCAAATGATGCTATCAAGTAAGAAACAATACCATTTAATATATGTGGAGGTAACTCAAGCACACTTGATCGAAAAAAATTGTCCTTGAAAGGAAACTTTGGATTCTAAAGTGGTTTTTAGGGAAGATAGTAATTTGTGATAGAGGCCCTAATCCAATAGTGCAGAAGAGTAATGTGGTAAAAGGTGCAAGAGGGGTAGGAATGATTCTTACAAATTCTGAAGCTAATGGACAAGAATTTGTTGCAAGAAAATGAGAGAGGTCCTCACAAGAAATAGACATAATATTGCTCAGGTATTGTTTTCATTCTTCCATTTATCATAGTCTGTTGTTTCTCATTTTGAATCTCTGATTTTACTATTACTCCCCATTGCCTTTAATAACTGCTATGTTTATTAATGAACAAAGGTCTGATTAGGGTGAAAATTAAATCAAAGAAGTTCAGTTTTTTCGGAACATTTAGAGTAATTTCTATTTTTAAAGTCTTTTATTTTGCACAGGTCTTTATTTAACTTATGTTTTCTAATAATTTTTCCTTTTACTTAAGGTCCAACAAAATTTCTTGCACCCTTTGGGGAGTGTATGCTGAGAACTTGAACAATCAAATTGAACAACATCAATCAACTACTCCTCCTATTTTGATTGTTCAACTATGTAGATTGAGAAAGTATTTTGGTTGGTTAACCTGGTTGCTATGCATCCACTCAAAAAATCAGTTCATTTCCCCCTTTGACACTTATCTATTTATTTTGATTATTTTTTATTTATTATCTTTTATGTTATGATTTGTTTTTTTCTCCATCAAATAGGTTCCATGGGCATATCAAACTTCTTTTTGGAACTAAAGCGTTTTTCAACTCAGAACTACCTCAAACTAGAGCTGGAAAAACGGGCTACCCGGCCCATGTCGGGCCGGCCCGCTACGGGCTCGGGCTTTTAAGGGCCGGGCTAAAAAGCCCGGTTTGAAATTCGGGCTCACCCTTTATGGCCTAAGTCCGGCCCTATGCGGGCTGCGGGCTTTTCGGGCTAGCCCGCATTATGCGCGATTTTTTAGCGACACTATCATGTAACTGTGGGTCATTACTGTTAGACTTGAGAGTCTATAAAGTAACCTTAGAGGGGGGGTGAATAAGGTTATAGGTGATTAATGGATTCTTTTTCAATTTAAAAAACTTTTTCGATATTGGTTTGGATTAAATGCGGAATAATAATATTTGACCAATATAGAAGGAGAAGAGGAGTAGAATTAGATGATGGACAGATCAATATTGTATACAGCAATAAAATAGATAATGAGAAGAAGGATATAGAGAGATCAGGATAAGATTACAATATGATATATTTGCACAGTTATATTGAGAAAATGATAAGCAGTTATATCCAGTATATGATAATAATATTATAAGCAAATAAAGTGCAAAATATAAAGAGATAGAGAAGAGAGAGAGACACAGCAATTTAGCGAGGTTCGGGATAAAACCCCTACGTCCTCGGCCTTAGGCTTTTCAACCCTTGGACTTAGTAACCACTATATTGAAGAGAGTTTGATACAAACAGTCGACCCCAATATAAGTGAATCTCAATTCCCCTGAATTGAGAACCTAAGCACTCTTGCTAAGGATTTCTAAACCAACTCAATAACCCTATTGAGAGACCCAAGTACACAGCCCAGGTTTTCAAAACACCAACTCAATCACTTGATTGAGAGACCCAAGTACAAAGCCCAGGATTTCAAAAGCACCAACTCAATCACTTGATTGAGAGACCCAAGTACAAAGCCCAGGATTTCAAAAACACCTTGAAATAAAATAAATTACACAATAGAGTTCTATGATCCAATCACTTCAGAGAGTGTGTCAATTTAGAAACTGAGAGAGATGAGTGATCTTAGGATATTATAGATGCTCTATAAGATGAGGGATGATCTTGCTTTTGCAACCACTTCAAAATTGATATAACAATAGAAGTTGAGGTTGCTTGAAAGCTTTTAAAAATATAGATATGATTTTGAAAAAACAAAGCTTTTTGAAAAACAAGATTCAAAACAGTTGGAGCACAGGATCTCAGATCTAGATCTATAAACAGCTTTTGAAAAAAGATATAACAATTTAAAATCAAAAGCTTATAAAAATAAAACAATGAAGAACAATAGATCTATAGAGATTCGAATATGAGAGAGTAGAGAAGAAATTGTGAGCAGTGGTGTTGTCTGAAGGTGAAGCTCAACCTATGTATTTATAGGCTTAGGCACCGTTGAAAATTTTTGAAAAGCATTTAATATAGGTGAAGAATCGATTCATTGATTAAGTTAAAATGTGAAGGAATCGATTCATTGCCTTTAAAAAATAAAAGAATCGATTCATTGTTTAGTTGAAATAAGAAAGGAATCGATTCATTGATGTTTGGAAAAAGAGGAAATCGATTTCAATGCATATGTAGAAAGGCATGAATCGATTTTCAGGCCATATGGAGGTCCTGAGAATCGATTCTTTATCCATGTAGAAATATTGAGAATCGATTCATTAAGCTAAGGAATGACTTGAGAATCGATTCCTAGGCTAAGGAAACCAAGAAGGAATCGATTCTCAGTATATGTAATGTAGTGAAAATCGATTCTTTTGCTTCAAAAATATTTCTTTAGTTTTGGTTGCCACCTTATGCATGCATGCAATTTTGTAAAATATTTTTCAAAACTATTTTTGTGCATCATGTATGATTAGAAAAGATCATCTCTCTCAATATCTAAAGTGTCACACACTTTAGGCGATAGGACCTTTACAAAGAGTCCTAAGAAAAAGGCTTAGACACAAAATAGGGTTTTGAACTTCTTATGATGCTTCTTCTTCAAGCTTCTCCTTTTTGAGTCTTCTTCCTTTTAAAATAAGTCCTGCACTTTGCTCAATGTGAAAGATTAGTAGATATATGTAATTTGTTATCATTTAAAATAAAGGACTGTTTTACCCTTGGTTCAACAAACTCCCCCTTTTTGATGATAACAAATTACATTATGCATAGGGATTAAAAATCTTAAAAAGAAGGCTCCCCCTAAGCATATGCATAACAATAATCAGCATAATACCACATATAACATGAGCATAATATTTTTCTCCCCATATATAACATGCATAATAATATTCTCTCCCCCTTTGTTTTCATCAAAAAGGAGGTGGGGTGAAACAAAATCATAAACTAGCATAGTCAAGCATCCCTAGCTCTCTACGGATTTTACAAAAAGGAGCTTCGGCTAGGGGTTTTGTGAAAATATCTGCTAGTTGGTCATCTGTGCCTACAAATTTTAGTTCAATGCTCCCCCTAGACACATGATCTCTAATAAAGTGATGTCGTATGTCTATATGTTTAGTTCTAGAGTGTTGTATAGGGTTCCTAGCAATATTTATGGCACTTGTATTATCACACAAAACAAGCACATTTTCAAAAATTAGACCAAAGTCTTGCAAAGTTTGTTTCATCCACAGAACTTGTGCGACGCAGTTTCCAACAGCCACATATTCAGCTTCAGCTGTGGATAAAGCAACACTGTTCTGCTTCTTACTAGACCAGGAGGTCAAACAAGGACCAAGAAAATGACAAGTTCCACTAGTACTTTTTCTATCAAGAGTGCAACCTGCAAAATCAGCGTCAGAATAACCAATCAAATCAAAAGTACTCGATTTCGGGTACCACAAACCAAAGTCTATGGTCCCTTTAACATACCTAAGAATTCTTTTAACGGCTGTTAAATGGGATTCTTTAGGACATGCTTGAAATCGGGCACATAAGCATACAGCAAACATAATATCAGGACGGGAGGCAGTTAAGTATAAGAGACTACCTATCATACCTCGATACATAGTTTCGTTTACAGGTTTACCGTTTTCATCTTTATCGAGTTTGGTTGCTGTTGCCATAGGAGTGCTGATATCTTTTGCGTCATTCATGTTGTATTTCTTCAGCAGTTCCTTTGAGAACTTTGTTTGGGATATGAAGATTCCTTCTTTTAATTGTTTCACTTGAAGTCCCAAGAAAAAGTTAAGTTCTCCCATCATACTCATTTCAAATTCACTAGTCATCATCTCAGAAAATTCCTTGCACAAATCATCATTAGTAGATCCAAAGATAATATCATCAACATAGATTTGAACTACTATGATATGTTTGCCCTTGGTTTTAAGGAATAAGGTAGAATCAATCTTACCCTTTTGGAAACCATTGGCAATTAAATGTTTGCTTAATCTCTCATACCAAGCTCTTGGGGCTTGTTTCAATCCATAGAGGGCTTTGTCAAGTTTAAAGACGTGATCGGGATTTTTAAAATCTTCAAAACCAGGGGGTTGTTTTACATAAACTTCTTCTTCTAAGAAACCATTTAGGAAGGCACTTTTGACATCCATTTGATGTAGTTTGAAATCCATGTAGGAGGCAAATGCCAAAATTATCCTAATGGACTCCAATCTAGCCACAGGAGCAAAAGTTTCTTCAAAATCCACCCCTTCGATTTGATTAAAACCTTGAACTACTAGACGACTTTTGTTTAATAAAATTGTTCCATTTTCGTCAAGTTTGTTGCGAAAAACCCATTTAGTTCCTATGATGGTCCGATCGACCGGTTTTTCAACTAAGTGCCAAACTTTATTTCTTTCAAATTGTTCAAGTTCTTTTTGCATTGACAAAACCCACTCTGGATCATTTAAAGCTTCCTTGATATTATTTGGAACTATTTGAGAGACAAAAGCACTATGAAAGCATAAAAGATTAAGAGAGGAGCGAGTTGTTACCCCCTTTGATGGACTACCAATAATTTGCTCCATGGGATGATCTCGAACTGATTTCCATGTTTTGGGCAGATCATCGTGTGTTCTTCCATGGAGATGATCATCAATGTCTTGGGGCTCTTGTTCCACTATAACTTCTTCTTGAGGTTCAGCTTCCTCCTCGGCTTCTTCTACACTTTCACTGTTAGTTTCAGGTGATCTATTTTTGATCACTTCAATCACTTCATCCTCATCATTAGCAGCTTTCTTATCAAAAGGGTTAGTTTCATCAAAAGAAACATGAATAGATTCTTGCATAGTTTTATCAATTTTATTGTAAACGATATAAGCTCTACTATGATTTGAATAACCCATAAAAATACCTTCAGTTGATTTAGCATCAAACTTACCCAACTTGTCCTTTGTATTAAGAATGAAGCACTTACTTCCAAAGACTTTGAAGTATGAAATGTTTGGAGCTCTACCATTCCACAGCTCATATGGAGTTTTGTTGAGAGATGGCCTTAAGTATACACGGTTTAGCACATGACACGCTGTATCCACTGCATGACCCCAGAAGTATTTGGGAAGGTTGTGCTCATTCAGCATTGTCCTGCTCATCTCTTGTATAGTTCTGTTCTTTCTTTCAACTACACCATTTTGTTGAGGAGTTCTTGGAGCTGAAAAGTTATGATGAATGCCATACTTTTCACACCAAGTCTTGAATGATGAATTTTCGTACTCTCCTCCATGATCGCTTCTAATTTCTTTGATGGCTAAGTTTTTCTCATTTTGTAGCTTTCTGCACAACTTAGCAAACTCGTTAAAAGCATCACTTTTATTTGCAAGTAGGATAACCCAAGTATATCTAGAATAATCATCAACAATAACAAAGACATACTTAGACCCTCCTAGACTTACGACATCAATTTCACCAAACAAATCAAGATGTAGCAGTTCAAGCACATTTTTGGTGGAAATAACAGGTTTTGATTTAAAAGAGGTTTTGTGCATTTTACCAAGTTGACATGCATCACATAATTGGCCTTTTTCAAATTTCAATTTAGGTAGACCTCTAACATGCTCATTCTTACTTAACTTAGATAGATGTTCTATACTAGCATGCCCTAAGCGTCTATGCCACAAATTCATATCATCAATCAAGGTAGGCATACATACTATATCATTACTTACATTATCAAAATCAACATAGTATACATTGTTTTCTCGAAAGCCAGTAATGTAGAGTTTAGAAGTCAGATGGGTGATAACACATTTATCAACAGAAAAGTGCACATCAAAATCATTATCGCATAGTTGACTAACACTTAGTAAGTTAAATTTTACGCCATCAACTAATAAAGCATCTTTAATTTTAATTGTGTTTTCCTTACCCACACAACCTTTACCTATTACTTGAGCAGATTCATTGTTGGCAAACTTTACAGATCCACTAGCTTTGTTGCTCAATTTTAGAAACAGTGAAGCATCACCAGTCATATGCCTTGAGCAGCCACTATCAACCATCCACACATTTTTCTTTTTAGCTGAGGGACCAACCTTTGATGTATCATTTGCCATGCTGCAGACAGCATTGTCGGTCTGCTCATCTTCTTCTGATTCACCATCAGTGCTGAGATTGTCCCATGTTGCTTCAGGTGTGTTCTTTGCCATGAGGCAGACAACATTTGCAACTTCTTCTTCTTCGGTCTCACTTTCAGTTTCTGTATTGTCCCATGTTGTTTTCATTGCTTTCTTTTGCTTAGATTTCAGCTTGTAACAGTTCTCTTTGATGTGACCGGGTTTGTTGCATTCGAAACATCTTGGTTGATCATTCTTTTTCTCATACCTGTCTTCTTTGTTGTACCCGGACTTCTTTGAAAAGTCACCCTTTCCAAACTTTTTGAATCTCATAAATTTTTTGAAATTTTTGGCAAGCATAGCCATATCTTCATCATCGGTTTCTTCTTCAGATTCAACCTCTTTCCTTGCTACTTTAGAAGTTTTAGCAGCAAGGGCAAGAGATTTCTTCTCTTTTACAGTTTCTTTTTCTTGATTCTTTTTGGCAGCCAGAACTACCTCAAATGCTAGCAATGATCCAATAAGGTCTTCTTGAGGTAAAGTGCCAATGTCTTTGGCTTCGGTTATAGCACAAGTCTTAGGGAAGAAATCACCAGTTAAGGATTCAAGGATCTTTCCATTCAAATCCTTGTTGGTGTATTTCTTTCCTAAGGCCCTCAAGTTGTTTACAATTAAATTTAATCTCTGATGCATTGCTGCGACAGACTCACCTTCTTTCATTTTAAAACTTTCATATTCAGAGGTGAGAATTCTAATTTTAGTATCTTTTACCTGGCTTGTCCCGACATGAGTGGCTTGTAGGCAGTCCCAGATTTCCTTTGCACTTTGACACCCTTTTACTCTACCATATTCTTCTTCACAGAGTGATAGATGAAGGATATTCATGGCCTTTGCATTTAGGGATATCTTGTCAAGCTCAGATTTTCTTAACTCACTCAGGTCGATGGTGTAGATGTCTTCTACCGGTACTTCTTCAGCTTTGCCGGTGGCTTGAATTTTTGAAGTGTCACCATCAGTATTACCTGGTTTTGTGATCTTGATCTTCATCGGGATTAGAGGACCATCCACTATGATTCTCCATAGAGTGAAGTCAATTGCCTGCACATGACATTTCATACGACTACTCCAGTAATCATAGTTAGTACCATCAAATAGAGGAGGCCTATTAGAAGACATTCCTTCTTTCATGAATGAACCCATAATCACAGATATATAACAGGATTAATTTAAATTGCGAGATGTAAAGCTCTAAAGCAATTACTAGCTACTGATACCACTTGTTAGACTTGAGAGTCTATAAAGTAACCTTAGAGGGGGGGGTGAATAAGGTTATATGTGATTAATGGATTCTTTTTCAATTTAAAAAACTTTTTCGATATTGGTTTGGATTAAATGCGGAATAATAATATTTGACCAATATAGAAGGAGAAGAGGAGTAGAATTAGATGATGGACAGATCAATATTGTATACAGCAATAAAATAGATAATGAGAAGAAGGATATAGAGAGATCAGGATAAGATTACAATATGATATATTTGCACAGTTATATTGAGAAAATGATAAGCAGTTATATCCAGTATATGATAATAATATTATAAGCAAATAAAGTGCAAAATATAAAGAGATAGAGAAGAGAGAGAGACACAGCAATTTAGCGAGGTTCGGGATAAAACCCCTACGTCCTCGGCCTTAGGCTTTTCAACCCTTGGACTTAGTAACCACTATATTGAAGAGAGTTTGATACAAACAGTCGACCCCAATATAAGTGAATCTCAATTCCCCTGAATTGAGAACCTAAGCACTCTTGCTAAGGATTTCTAAACCAACTCAATAACCCTATTGAGAGACCCAAGTACACAGCCCAGGTTTTCAAAACACCAACTCAATCACTTGATTGAGAGACCCAAGTACAAAGCCCAGGATTTCAAAAGCACCAACTCAATCACTTGATTGAGAGACCCAAGTACAAAGCCCAGGATTTCAAAAACACCTTGAAATAAAATAAATTACACAATAGAGTTCTATGATCCAATCACTTCAGAGAGTGTGTCAATTTAGAAACTGAGAGAGATGAGTGATCTTAGGATATTATAGATGCTCTATAAGATGAGGGATGATCTTGCTTTTGCAACCACTTCAAAATTGATATAACAATAGAAGTTGAGGTTGCTTGAAAGCTTTTAAAAATATAGATATGATTTTGAAAAAACAAAGCTTTTTGAAAAACAAGATTCAAAACAGTTGGAGCACAGGATCTCAGATCTAGATCTATAAACAGCTTTTGAAAAAAGATATAACAATTTAAAATCAAAAGCTTATAAAAATAAAACAATGAAGAACAATAGATCTATAGAGATTCGAATATGAGAGAGTAGAGAAGAAATTGTGAGCAGTGGTGTTGTCTGAAGGTGAAGCTCAACCTATGTATTTATAGGCTTAGGCACCGTTGAAAATTTTTGAAAAGCATTTAATATAGGTGAAGAATCGATTCATTGATTAAGTTAAAATGTGAAGGAATCGATTCATTGCCTTTAAAAAATAAAAGAATCGATTCATTGTTTAGTTGAAATAAGAAAGGAATCGATTCATTGATGTTTGGAAAAAGAGGAAATCGATTTCAATGCATATGTAGAAAGGCATGAATCGATTTTCAGGCCATATGGAGGTCCTGAGAATCGATTCTTTATCCATGTAGAAATATTGAGAATCGATTCATTAAGCTAAGGAATGACTTGAGAATCGATTCCTAGGCTAAGGAAACCAAGAAGGAATCGATTCTCAGTATATGTAATGTAGTGAAAATCGATTCTTTTGCTTCAAAAATATTTCTTTAGTTTTGGTTGCCACCTTATGCATGCATGCAGTTTTGTAAAATATTTTTCAAAACTATTTTTGTGCATCATGTATGATTAGAAAAGATCATCTCTCTCAATATCTAAAGTGTCACACACTTTAGGCGATAGGACCTTTACAAAGAGTCCTAAGAAAAAGCCTTAGACACAAAATAGGGTTTTGAACTTCTTATGATGCTTCTTCTTCAAGCTTCTCCTTTTTGAGTCTTCTTCCTTTTAAAATAAGTCCTGCACTTTGCTCAATGTGAAAGATTAGTAGATATATGTAATTTGTTATCATTCAAAATAAAGGACTGTTTTACCCTTGGTTCAACAATTACTGTGGCTGCTGGCACATTGGATCGTGATCTTCAAGGGGCTTTAACACTTGGTAGTGGAACTACAGTAACTGGCATGTCTTTCTACCCAGGAAACTTTTCTTCAGACACGCTAATTCCAATAGTTTTCATGAACTCTTGCGATAACTTGGAAGAACTTATCAAAGTGAGAAACAACATTGTGGTGTGTGAAGATAAGTATACTAATGGATCACTTATTAGTGCTCAAGTGGATAACTTGGATAGAGCAAAAGTTGTTGCCGGTGTTTTCATATCAAACAGTTCATTCATACTAAATTTTATTCATACTAAATTTGCATCTATCTTTTTGAATACCGTAAATGGAGAAGGAGAACTTGTCAAGAATTACATCAACAAGCTCAACTCTAATTTAAAAGCAAACATGAAATTTAATATAACTGTTGTAAGTACAAAACCAGCACCAACTGTGGATAGTTATAGTTCAAGAGGACCATCACATAGTTGTCCATTTGTGTTGAAACCAGACATCACTGGTCCAGGTACAATGATCTTAGCTTCAATGTTAGTGTCGTCCCCAACAAGCTTATGATTCCAAATCACAAGATCACAAGTATATATATATATATATATACGGGCTTGCGGGCTACCCATGGCTCGGTCGGGCTAGCCCAATGCGGGCTTGGGCTTTTGCGGACCGGGCTAAAAAGCCCGTATGTAAAAACAGGCTCAATTCCTTCGGCCCAGGCCCTCCCATTTTTCGGGCTAACCCGGCCCGACCCGACGGGTCCGGCCCATTTTGCCAGCTCTACCTCAAACTGATGAATACAGATTAATGTATGGCTTTACCTCTTAGAAAAGTCCTCATTCAGTGAAAACTATTCACATTTTGGGGAAAAAATAATATGTAATTAGACTACCAAGTATCCCACTGATTTTACTTTATTTTTTTGTTATTAGACTACCAAGTAACCCAACAATTATTAGATATCAATTTATAGAATCATTCTGTGTCATAGACGCATTATGCTATTCTCAGATGCAAAATTAGTCCATATACTTGGAGTTACTTTATATTGATAATTTTACAACAATTTCATTTTGGGTATTTGGTGTTAAAAAGATTAAACCTTAAGTTGTTTCATGTACATCGACCTGAAACTAATTAATGCATGTCCTGAAGTCTAATTGAATATTTTTTTCCTAGGACACTTACACAATTGATAAGGGGAAATCAATTTGTCATAAGACAAAGGAGGATTGTTTTTACGAAGTGTTAATCAAATGACCAATGAGAGAGAGTATTGCAATAATGAAAAGTTCTCCCTTAGTAGCTTGCTTTCAAGTTGTAGATGATCGATCAGTTATTTGTTCAATAGTCATAGCTACCCATTTTGGTGAATTCATGTAATTGATTGGTTCCTTAAATGTTGCAAAAATCATTTGCTCCTTAAAATTCCAGAATTTATATATCCATATTCGTACTATATATCTCACATCATGTAAGTGAAATTTCTTTCTTTGATGTTGGTTACTTCCATTGTGGTTGAAGGTGTGGTATTGACTTTATTGTCATAAAGGGGATAGTATGGGCAACTGAGAAAAAGAGTGATTACATGCTGATAGAAACAACACGATAGTAATGGTCCCGGGGTAAAGTTCATACTAAATAAATTTGTCTACATGAGTATATTTTTATTCTTATGATGGTCAATAACATTAGCATTTTAACTTTCTTAGTGCTTTTCATTGATGACAAGTGGTGTAGCAAGCCCTTATAATTGTTTTATTAACAAATATTTACAACTAATAGTATCATTGTGAGATCCTAAAGCATTTATTGGTTAATCTTTTGTAGTTTATCTACTAATTGGAATGTGTACTTCGGTAAGTGATGATGCAATCAAGCACTATAGATTTGAAGTAATGTTATAGGTTTAAGTTTCATGCTTCATATTGACAACCCTTTCAAATATTCCAGTATTTATTAATTGTGATATTTCTTCCATTGTTTTTCAGCTCATTAGAAGGATGCCACCTATTTAATATTTGTACAAAGCCACTGAGGGATGTGGAATTTATTACTGTAAAACAAGAATTAAAAATATGATGTAATGTAACACTCCGATATTTCTAACGTGTAGATATACCGTAATGCACAACTATAGTAATAATCAGAGGACACTATTCCTGCTTAAGTATTGAACGTATAAACTTTTTCCGAATTAAAGCATAATACTTCGGACTAAGCTGTCTTAATTCCATATACGAATCCAAGATCCAAAAAGGAATGTAACTTCGAATTCAATACTTAACAAACAGAAATCATAAAGGTTCATACAACTCATAACATCCACAAGTTATATAACCATACAGAGACAACAAATAGGAAATAAACATCAAGACTATCCGTCCTTGATATCTTCAAAAGCACTACACCTAACCGTGTCGGGTACTTTTCCTCTTGCCCCGTTTCTCTGTAAAAACAACAAATATGATTGGGTGAGACAACTTGTCTCAGTGAGTCCTACCGTGCCCCCTCACCATCACTCGGTTCATTTAAAAACCGATTTGAACATAGTTATAATTACATATATATATATATATATATATATATATATATAACTATTTATCAACATAAATGTAGCCCATTACCGACCGTGCAACAGTTCACTAATCCCGGTAATTTGAGTACTATCATTTATATTATTAAGCCTAGTCGATTAATATATAACCACTAGCTTTCCAAGCGAAACGCCGACCGTGCAACAGTTCACTAATCCCGGCGAATCGTGTTCTTAACTTAGCATAAACCGGCCGTGCAACAGGTCACTAATCCCGGTAACCCACGAATTGACCACGCCAAAATGTTTCAGGGCCTAGGGTGAGGGCTCATGACTTCCCTTCCTAGTATGCTACTTGTCGGGTCGTCACCCAACGCGATATATAATAAGATATACATCATGTCTGCATTGGACCGTCTTTCAAGTTTTAGATATCTATATTATCGATCTATAACCCGTTTTGATGAATTCAAAGTTAGACATCCGGCGTTATAATCATAGCATCGAGAAGGATCCATGATCCGGTTTGTTATGCCAAAAACATTATCTCACACGCGTACTAAGTTTCCGGTTTTCGGTTCAATTAACCTTCAAGACCTCTTTTCAAAAACTCAAGTTGAACTAGCTTAAAACAGAGTTTTTATTAGGTTGATCACGTCACAAATAATTGGGAAGGAGATTAGAAGTGGTTTGGAATCAATCGGAGCGACGAAATGAGAAATCGGAAGCCAGTAACAGAACCCCACGCACGGTCCGTGCCCAGGGGCGCACGACCCGTGCGTGATGCACCTAAAACCATCCAGTCAATCCGAAGGGAGCGCACGGTCCGTGCCCAGGGGCGCACGATCCGTGCGTCCTGTTCTGTTACAGAACTTGCACAGATTTTTCCGATTCGTTTCTCCGATCGTTTCCAATTCGATCCCCAATCTCAATCCCACCAGAAATACAAAAAATCCAGGCAATTCCAGACTATATATCCAGTTCGTAAATCATATGGCATAAATATGGATTCTATGGGAAAAACCGTAAAACGCAATAGTTTTAGTAAAACTGTTTTCGGTTCTTAAATATTTCGAAATCAGTATTTTTGTCTTAGGACTGAAAACAACATAATGTCGGAAAGCAATGTTCCCTAATCGTGAGTAGAACTCACCCGTTGACGATTTCGCTCGCAATTCCGATCGAACACGCGAAGACTGAAACACCAAGCACACGAACTGGCACTTAACAGAATCACCAACAGAGCTGCAGCAGTAAATCTTTCACTGAACCAGCAATAAACAACTTCAAGACAGCAACTGAAGCAACTGGATTTCTTCCAAATTTCGAATTCTAAGGCACAAGGCTTCTAGGCTTCAAAACAACAACATGCAACTGAAGCAAATTCAGAACTCTATCTTCTTCAGCCTTAAAGCTTGATAAACGAAAATGGAGATATAGAGTTAGGAGGAAAATCAGAGGCTGAAAGTGGTACCATTGGATTCAGAAACGAAAATGGAGTAGGAATGGGTAAGAATCGCTTACATGCAATGGGGTTTTCAGCTGGACCTTGCTCTTCTCCTTCCTCAAGCTCGCGACCCTCCCTTCTCTTTTCCTCTGTTCCAGATTTTTGTTTTCTCAGAATGGAAGAAATGGCTGAGTGTGGAGTTTCAGGTTAAAAGGAATATATATATATACTGAAGGTGTGAATTGACTAAGTTGCCCTTCAGCTTAAAATGTTATAACCAACCGTGGCCAAACCACAATTAATTATGGAATAGAATTTTCTTTGGACTTTTCCTCGAATAATAATCCCCGAGACACGACTAATTATTCCCACAAATCATTAATCGACACTAGGCTTCATAATCCGATATTTTAAAAATTAGGGATGTTACATGTAACAAATATGTATTTATAAATTTGGAAGATAATATTTCCAATGATTTTAAAAAGATAATTTTATAACAATTATTTCTTTTGAAAGATAACTCTATAGCAATTATTATTATTATTATTATTATAAATCACAATCACAAATATTTACTGATTATTGCTATATTATAATCGAGTTCATCTAATTCCTAAAATTCCTAAAATTATATGGTTTCTATTTACTTTATTGTAACTTTTATATCAAAATTATAACTTAAAAGAGAAACACTTTTTTAAGGAGTAAAAGAATTCATTACATAATATTATAGAAATTTTGTAATAAATCGCCAAACTATTTATAGATAAAAAAGCATGTGAAGATAAAATATTTTAAAATTACGCATATAACAAGAACATGTATACGCGTGCAGTGCGCGGGTCATACATACTAGTAATCTACAACCATGAACAGTCCACTTGGACTGTCCATGTAATCAAAAATTAAAATGACATCGTCAACTATTTTATTCCATGTCACTAAACCTGTCCACGCCAGCACCAACGAAATCTGGTCATCAAACAAAAACGGAAGTCATCAATAAGGTAATTAATTCTTAGGCTTAAATACAGTTTTAGTCCCCCTATTTTGACCAATTCACGATTTTGGTCCCTAAAGTTTTAATTTGACGATTTTGGTCCCCCTATTTTCCCAATTTGAAAAATCATAGTCTCCCTCTTAAATAAGTCAAAATTGAAACTCAATTTTGACTTATTGTCCTATGTGGCAGCCTACGTGGCACCCCCACCCCCCCACTGTTCATCTTCCCCTCCCCCCACCCCTTCGCATTGTTCCTCTTCCCCTCCCCCCTCCCCCACCGTGACCCCCCTTCCCCACCGTGACCCCTCCCCACCCCACCCCCCTTCCCCTCCGTGACCCCCCCACACCCTCTCTCCCTCCTTCGCATCTCACCCCCCCAACCGATCCTCCCTCACCTCCCTCCCCTCTCACCACCGTCCTTCCCCCTCTCTGCAAATCCCCCCTGTGCGAATCCCCCCCTGTGCGAATCCCCCCCCACACCCTCTCTCCCTCCTTCGCATCTCACCCCCCCAACCGATCCTCCCTCACCTCCCTCCCCTCTCACCACCACCATCCCTCCTCCTCTCTGCAAATCCCCCCCCTCTGTGCGAATCCCTCCCCCTCTCTTCTCACCGTCGCTCTCCCTCCTCGTCGTGGTTCGCTCGTCGCGTCGCTTTCCCTCTCTCGCCGTTCTCTCACTCGTCGTCGCTCTCGCTCGTCACGGAGGTCGCAGGAGAGAGAGGTGGGAGGTGGGTGGTGCGAAGGAGAGAGAGAGACTGACGGTGAGTGAGGTGGGTGGTGCGAAGGAGAGAGAGAGAGGTGGTGAGTGACGGTGCGGCGAGGAAGAAGAAGGGGTGGGGGGTGGGGGTGGGGTGGGGGGTGGGGGTGGGGTGGGGGTGGGGGGTGCGTCTATGTGGCAGTCTACGTGGACTGCCACGTAGGATGAGTGAGTCAAACTAAGTCAAAATTGGGGTGGGGGACCTTGATTTTTCAAATTGGAAAAATAGGGGGACCAAAATCGTCAAATTAAAACTTTAGGGACCAAAATCGTGAATTAGTCAAAATAGGGGGACCAAAACTGTATTTAAGCCTAATTCTTATGATTTAACATACTAAAATCGTTGAGCTATAGCAAATATAAAAACAGCATCTCTTATAAAAAGAAACACATATAATGACATTTAAAACCAGCTTTTAATTATGCATTTGGCTCCCACTTTTAATTTCAAATTACAAACCAAACTTTTGGTAGGAATTTCAAACTCATTTTCAATTATACGAATAATTATTTCACATTTGAAATTAAAAACATCCTCCAAAAAGAGAAATCTGGTCCGTTAAAAAAATTGTATCATCCACCAAACTTCATCTATTGACAAATGCCCTATCAAAAAAAAATCTATTGACAAATGCGAGCCTATTTAAATGCTGGAAATACACCAACTGATTTTAAACACAAAAAACACACCAAATACCATCTTGAAGTCTGGGTTTAAAAAATCACTTTTAAATAGTAACGCAATGAATTTTCAGGTTGAATTATATGTCGATTTCCTCTTGCATCCTAACCATGTTAATCTTGGATGGTTCGATGATGTTCCTCTTCTTCGTGTAAGTACGAATAAACTTCAGCCTTTGATAATTCATATATATACCATCATGAATATATGATGTGCACTAACGTTTGTACTATTCCAGGAGTCCTCCTACGTTGTAATGGCACATATGGTGTTGTCTCAGCTACAGCGTAATACAAATAAAATTTTTAGAATGACTGATTTATAAATTTTTAGTTTTAAGTTCGTTTCTTAATCAACTTCTGTTTTCTAGATTCGGTGTTGATGTCATAGTTTCCGACCACAGGAAGAAATCAATTTTCGCACTTAGAGGATCTTCTGCCTTCATCTTTTATGCTAAACATCTTTGCAATTACAGTATACACGAAAGGTAATGAATTTGACTGAAATAATAACAAATATAATTTCGTTTTGATTGACATTTTATTTTCATGGACTAACAAATTACGTTTTCCTTTTTTTTAGATAGAAAATCCTTATGCGTTGGATGACACTTACAACCAAACCTATCTATTTAAGGTTGACATCAACAGACAAGTTTCAGTGGTTGGAAAGAATGTTTACGTTGTTTCCGAAATATGTATGGTGAAAGTCATCATTGATCAATTCACGTTGTACAAAATGGATGAAGAGGTATCATCATCATTATGTTTTTTTTTCTAGGTTTGGTTGTATACATGAGTATTATTTTATTGTCATATCTTTCGTGCAATGATCAATGACTAAATGCAAATTTTACATTACAGGAATATTGTTCCTATCGTCAAGCTATATCGTGGTCGTTCCCATGCCGCACACAACAACAATTGGATTGCTAAATACATCCAGCTACAACTCAATTCATCCTGACGTTAACGTAGGGTTCAGAAAACGTATTTATGCACCATTTTCCCTATAACTGAAATTTTGGTTAATTGTACTTTAGGTTTTTTTACCATTGTTAACTAAATATTGTCCTACATTTTTAATTGACTATTCTTAAATACAAAACAGAGTTGTTTTAAGTGAGTTCAGGCCTATTTGCTTGATTGGTTGTCTCTATAAAATTTTGGCCAAAGTATTGGCAAACCGTCTTAAGAAAGTGGTGCCTAGCATAATCTCCAACCATCAATCAGCTTTCATAGGGGGAAGACATATCCTTGACGGGGTCGCTATTGTTAATGAAGTGGTGGATTTTGCAAAGAGGGGTAAGGAAGAGTGCTTGTTGTTTAAGGTAGATTTTGAGAAAGCTTATGACTCCATCTCTTGGGGCTTCTTGGTCTACATGTTACAGCGTATGGGTTTCCCCCAGAGATGGATTTCGTGGATAAAATCTTGTGTGTGCAATAGCTCCATATCAGTTCTTGTGAATGGTAGCCCTACTCACGACTTCAAAGCACATAGGGGATTGAGGCAAGGGGACCCTTTGTCACCTTTCCTCTTTCTAATCGTTGCTGAAGGATTGTCGGGATTAATGCGGAAAGCGGTGGAGATTGGTTCCTTTCAAGACTTTACCATTTCTAATGAGGTACGGTTTTCTATTCTACAATTCGCAGATGACACAATGTTGTTGGGCAAGGCCACGTGGGAAAATCTTTGGAGTATAAAGTCTTTACTTCGTGCTTTCGAATTAGTGTCTGGTTTGAAGGTTAATTTTCATAAGAGTAAGTTAATTGGCATCAACACCCCGGATGATTTTTTGGAAAGAGCTAGCGTCTTCCTTTATTGTAGAACGGAAGCTTTACCGTTCAAGTTTTTGGGTATTCCAATTGGTGCAAATCCTAGACGGGAAGTTACTTAGAGCCCCGTTCTTGCCGCGCTTAGAAAACGTCTGGCTTTGTGGAAGGGTCGTTTCTTGTCGATTGGTGGTCGGGTTGCTCTCATCAACTCCGTCTTGAATAGAATCCCTCTATACATGCTATCATTCTATAAAGCTCCGAAAGTGGTGATTAAGAAGATGATCAAAATTCAAAGGGATTTCCTTTGGGGTATCAAAGAAGGGGACAAGGGAATGTGTTGGGTTGCTTGGGATAAAGTTTGCAAAGCAAAAAAGGATGGCGGTCTTGGTATTAAAATCTCGAGTTATTCAATATTTCTTTGTTATCTAAGTGGAAATGGCGGGCTTTGATGGATACTAATGTCTGCTGGAGCCGTTTGTTGAGACATCGTTATGGGGACTATGCTACTACTTTTGTTCATAACTCGGCTGAAGGTATACCTAGCCGGAACTCGGGATCGATTTGGTGGAGAGACTTGGTAAAGTTGGATGACAATCTTGAGGAACGGCGAAGGTTCGCGTCGTGTATTAAAAGGGGGCTTGGTGACAGAACCTCCATTAATTTTTGGAAGGATCAATGGCTAGGCATAGAGCCTTTATTCAAAGTTTTTCCGCTGTTATGTGATGGGGAAGGGCAGCAGCAGTTCTTGGTGGCTGACTTGGGTGCATGGAATGGTGAAGTTTGGGTGTGGTCTACACCGTGGCAGTATCACACGGATTCGGTTCGGGTGGCTGAAGGCCAAATTTTGGACTGCATTTTACAGTCAGTTAAGCCGACTAAAGGAAGGAAAGACGCATGGCTATGGCCACATGATACTTCCAAGAGTTTCACGGTAAAATCTTTTTATCATCATCTATCTTGTAGTGACATATCTTCCAACATTTCGAACCATCAGCACTTGTTAGGGGGACTATGTAAATCTATTGTCCCTTCGAAGGTTGTAGTCTTCAGGTGGATGTTACTGTTAGATTCCTTACCAATGCGTGAGCAGCTGTTGCACAGGAACGTCATCCACTCCGAGCTAGAAGTTGGTTGTTCGTTTTGTAATTCCTCTCGCGAGTCTGTCGAACATCTTTTCATCACTTGTGGTTTTGCGCGTTCTGTTTGGCATATTGTTGGTACTTGGCTAGGTGTTGACGTGGATGTCTCTCTGGGTGTGGAGGATTTCTTTAGTAATTATGGCCAGTGGTGTACAGGGAAGAAAGCAAAGCGGGTGAAACATCTCTTCTGGTTAACTACTTGTTGGAGCATTTGGCTAGCTAGGAAAGGAGTCATATTCAAAGAAGAGGAACCAAATATAGAGGGGGTTGTTAACCGGGTCAAGAACTTATCTTGGAGTTGGTGTCTTTATAAACTCATCTGTAATTCATCTTTGTCTGTATCTCTATGGTGGTCTAACCCACTTACATTCCTTAACAATCTGTAATCTAGTAGGGGGAGAAATAGTGGGCTAGGTTGTTGTTTTCCCACTGTGGTGCAGGTTGTACGTGGTACTCGTTTTCCTCCCTGAGTCTTTTTCCCATTGGGTTTTGGCTCAGGGAGGTTTTAAGGAGGCCCTCCCCCTTTCCTATATCTCCATTGTAGGGGTTGGGAATCCCTTATGCTCCATTCAATGAATTTTTTTGCTTATCTAAAAAAAATTGTTTTGGTTCGGGTATTCCATTGTTAGCTGATTATTGTTCATTTTTTCTTCGCAATTTCGTTATTCTCTACATATACAAGGATTCCACGTATAACCTGTTTTTTTTTAATAATAATTAGACAAAAATATATATGAATTAAATTCTGATTTTGCAAGTTCCTCATACAAAAAAGTGTATACATAATTATATCCCTTGAATTGAGTGATAATAGTACTACATATTATTGGTCAAAAAAAAATAGTACTACATATTAACCTTGAATTGTGCCACTAGCATTTCGCGGTTGATAATAAACTTGTATTGTTGTAAATGTCACAAATGCGCCTCTGATATATTTTTTTTTTGAAGAAAACCAACTCAAGCCATTTCATTAATTATAAGTGTTGCAATATAATGAGGAATAGAAAAATGAGCATGGTGACTAGCAAAAGATTGAGCCGCCCTAACAAGACTATGAGCAACACAATTGGCTTGTCTCCTAATAAAACTGAGAGTACAGTTGTGTAAAATATTAAGAGAGTTGCGACATGAAGAGATAATGACTCCGAGCTCCGTAGATAAATTAAGTCTTCCCTTAACCGCGTCAACAATTTGCTTGCAATCAAGCTCTATATCAACGTGAAGAAATCCCAGCTGAGATATCCACCGTAAAGCCTCCAATAAACCCAATGCCTCAATCTCTGGAGGTGATAGAAGGCCATCAAGCCAAACGGTTCTAGCAGCTACAAAAGAACCCGAATGGTCTCTAACACACATACCAAGGCCACACCGATTTGCATCTTCGAACCAAGCACCATATACGTTGCACTTTAGACGCCCCGGCATCAGTTTCTGCCACTGAAATATCTGCTGATCTGAAACGCGCATGCTGTTACGAGAGGTGCTGCGTTGATTAATCCACTCTGCCAGCCATTGTCGTGCTTCAAAAATTGCATTCCTGATCGGTTTGCGCACACCATTTTATACTTGATCATTGCGACGACGCCACAAATACCAAAGTATAGCAGTAAAATCAATTCTGCTGCTTGAATCAAATCTGTCCAGCAGTAAAACCAGCAGCTCATTTGCGCTTTCGGCATCCAAAAAAGCGTCATGCATTGTGTTCCACAGACCAGCTTCTCGCCACACCTCTTGTGCATTAGAACAACAAAAAAACAAGTGTCATTCATTCTCCGGATAATCATTACACATAGGACACTCATTTGAACACGGAACTCTCCTTCTTTGAAGATTACAACGAGTTGGAAGACAACCACGAGCAATGCGCCATAGGAAAATTTTCAGCTTGTTTGGAACCTTTAAAGACCAGATTTTCTGCCAATTTTCAGCAACACGGAGATGTGAGGATTTGAAAATTCTGTCCATGGCATGACAAGGTCAGTAGCTACGGCTAAATCTCCAAATCATACGATCATCCTCAATAGCTACTGACCTTGTCATATTTGTTATCTCCAACGCATCTGATGGATTAAAAGTGGCATTGATAAGTGGTCTATTCCAATCATTTGTAGTGGAGTCTAGAAGTTGTGAAACAAAGCATAATCTGGTATCCACCGGCATAGGAGAAGTAACATACGCATTTGATGAATTACGAAGCCATGGATCCTCCCAAATTCTTATATTGGAACCATCTCCAACTCTCCACCTCAATCCCTCCTTGACAACTACCCGTGAAGCGTGGATGCTACGCCAAACATAACTTGGGTTATGGCCTATAGAAGCCCCCAAAAAGTCCCCTATTGGGAAGTATATAGCTTTGAAGACACGGGTGATAATAGCATCATGGTTGGTAAGAATCTTCCAACCTTGCTTCCCTAGCATTGCCAAATTAAAGATATGAAAGTGGCGAAAACCCATACCTCCATGCTCCTTGCGCATTGCTAGCTTATCCCAACTTAGCCAATTGATACCCCTTCCTTGACTTCTATTCGAGCCCCACCCAAAATAATTTATCATGCGCTCCATTTCCTCCCCGAGAGAAGTAGGGATGAGAAATGTGCTCATACAATAAGTGGGAATGGATTGAGCCACTGCCTTAACCAAAACTTCCCTGCCCGCCTTGGAAAGATGCTTGCCAGACCACCCTTGAATTTTGTTCCAAATTCTATCCCGGAGATAATTAAAGATGGCTTTCTTTTTTCTCCCCACCATAGATTGTAGACCCAAGTATTTCCCTGTACCCAAGCACTCTGTTGCACCAAGGAGGTTTGAAACCAGTTGTCTCATATCAGGAGGGGTATTTTTGCTAAAAGAAAATTTCAGACTTCTGGAGATTTATGGCTTATCCCGACGCCAGCTCATAAGTCTTGAGGATATCTCTCATGATTCTAGACTCCTTTTCAGTGGCCCTGAAAAATAAGAAACAATCTTCAGCAAATAAAAGGTGTGTGAGGACTGGGGCGCCTCTACACACTTTGATACCATGCAAGACCCTCTCCCTTCAGCTTTTTTAATGAGTCTAGTTAGTCCTTCCGCACCAAGAATAAACAAGTAAGGAGAAAGAGGATCTCCTTGTCTAAGACCCCTGTGAGGTTTAACAGGACCAACACTCTCATCATTAACAATAATTTGATAGTCAACGGTTTCCAAGCACAACATCATCCATCTCACCCAATTTTCATGAAAGCCAAATTTAAATAAAACAACCCTTAAATAGTCCCAACTCACTCTATCATAGGCTTTGCTAATGTCGATCTTAAAGGCAACCTCCCCTTCCTTCCCCCTACTTTACATTTCATATGATGGATAGTCTCAATAGCAACCATTGCATTGTCCAAAATAGACCGATTCTCAACAAAAGCGGATTGCTCAAGGGAAATGCATTTTGATAACAAAGGTTTCAATCTATTAGCGAGGACTTTAGAAAAAATTTTGTAAACAACATTGCATAAGGATATGGGGCAAATCTTTCATAGAAGATGGATTATGTTTTTTCGGGATCAAAACAATATTATTGTCATTTAAGTGAGATGGAAAATACCCTTGTTGGAGCCAACTTTGACTTGCATGGAAAATCTCTTCACCACATAAGTGCCAAAACCGCTTGTAGAAGCCGGGATTCAAACCATCGGGACCGGGGGCCTTATCCTTATGCATTTCAGACAAAGCCCGAGAAAACTCCTCCATCACAAAAGGCTGCACTAGAGATTCGTTGTCCACATCAGTTATAACTGAAGGTATAGCATCAATAACCAAACCGTGGTTTGCATCAGCTCGCTGAAATATAGACATGAAATACTCACGGGCTGTATCTTCAAGATCCGATTGCGTGGTTGCTTCAGTACCATCCTCACGTTGAAGTTTTTTGATTTCGTTGCGACGCTTTCTAGTAGTGGCAGCTGCGTGAAAGAAACGAGAATTAGAGTCACCCTCCTTGAGCCAAAGCACCTTAGACCGTTGTTTCCAAAATGATTCTTCTTGAGAAAGAAGCTGGTGAAGTTTAGCTTGAACCTCCTTATAGCGCACACAAGCATCGTGAGAAGTATCTTCGTGAGAAGTATCCAACAACGTTCAATATCCACACGGTATCTCATACGAAGAGAGTGACCCCAAACGTTCATTTCCTCAGTGCAAGCCTTTAATCTATTCAACACATCCAAACCTTCACCAAGAGACCAACCTTTCTCCACAATGCTTTCAAGATTTTCTTCTTCCAACCAAGCATTTTCAAACTTGAAAGATCTTCCCCTTCTTCTACGACCACGCTCATAAAGGTGAAGCACAATAGGTGTGTGATCCGATCTATCAACAACACTATTACACAAATGGTGATTAGGGAAAGTATCCTTCCACAATTGGGTTGCCATAGCTCTGTCAAGACACTCCTCCTTAAAATCATCAGTGCCTCTACCCTTACACCAAGTGAATTGATAACCCTCAATAGGAATATCGATGAGATTACTATCCGTCACTGCCTCTCTAAAGCTACGAATCTTCCAAAGCGGATGTTCAACTCTACCTCGCTTATCATCATTAGAAAGGAGGTCGTTGAAGTCTCCAATAATACACCAAGGAAGCGAGTTATCCATAGCAAGTGTACGGAGCCAATTCCAGGAATCCCTTCTCCTCCCATTGTCTGGATACCCGTAAAAACAAGTAAGTCGCCAGTCCGGTTTGTCCTGCTGATAAACACGCAAATTGATAAAGTTTTGAGAGTAATTAAGGAAGTGACAATCAAACAGATGCTTCCAAAAAACTGCCAAACCACCACTCCGACCCATACTACTAACGGCAAAGGATGCATCATAACCCAAACGAACACGAGTAGCTTCAATTTTACTAGCCTGTACCAAAGTCTCACACACAAAAATTACGTCCGATTGGTACGTTCGAACGAGGTCATGGAGGGACGGAACTGCATTCGGGTTGCCCAGACCCCAGCAGTTCCAACTGAGGATACTCATTGCTTCTGGCAGGCCTGCTTGCCAAGACCTACCAATAAAAAAGAACCATCATGAACGACAGTAGTGGAAGCCAAAGTATCATTGTTAGCACCAGGTTGTGCATGGGAAATATTATCATTCTGTACTGAATTGTTTGCCGGATTTCTGCGTTATTTTTTTTCCACCTCAACAACATCACAAACTGTTGACTCCTGGTCAATCATTTGCTGATCTGTACTGTCATTTGCCACTGAGACAGCATGTGGCTCCTTGGAGGGAATATTCTAGTTCTTTGAGAATAATGTACCAGGGTCTTTAAAAGCATTAATCATTTGTGGAGTGATTATTGCACCACCCGTAACTGTAGGATCAACATTTAATGGATTAAATGCGCCAGCTCCCTCCCAGTAATTACGCCGAGGATGTCGCCCCTGATTGGAGCTTCCAGCCGTACCCTCCTCCCTCAGCCATCTTGCGCCACCGGTGCCGGTGGAGGGGCGCATAGCAGCCCTAATCTCAGGTCCCCAACCTCTCTCCCCCGTGTCGTTACGAATGGTGGCCAATCAATCCACACAAATAGCAAAATGATCCCAATTTAACATCACCATAAAACTTCAAAATTAGAATAATAGAGACACTAATAAAGCCTAGCGTTCATCCCCCCTAGTGCTAGGTATCAGAGCGACGACACCGACTCTACTAGCGAAGGTAGACATGCCTTCACTCGCAATCACCTGCACGTTACCAACATAGGGGTAACATTCAAACAGAAGGGGTGAGATATCTAACATTATAATAGCATATATGATAGGCAATATGCTAGAATTACGACAACCATATCTACCGCTTCACTACAACGCCAATTAATAAATCACCAAGAATCATCATTAACATCATGAGTAAGTATATGAGATGCAACCCACACCAACGGGCATATGCATGTGGTACCAATCATCACCAATAAAGTAGCCACTAAGGGCATCATCACCTGTATGAGCATCACCATCATCACCTATAGCTCCAAGGCCGAAGCCATCATCACCAAAATAATGCATATGCAATATATGCGACACCATGAACAATGCACCAGACAATTAACAACAACAGACATTTAATTAACACAACATCACCAATATCACTAAGTGGTGTGAATCTGTTCACGTAGCAGGGTGTGAATCTCCTGCATACTCTCAGTCATTTGAGTGTTCAGTAGGTCAATCCTTGCATTGACATCTTGTTGACCTTCTTCCATTCTTCTCTCCAAATCA
This sequence comes from Astragalus membranaceus, assembly GCA_039519185.1. NCBI lineage: Eukaryota > Viridiplantae > Streptophyta > Magnoliopsida > Fabales > Fabaceae > Astragalus > Astragalus membranaceus. The sequence goes on from CM076851.1 coordinate 54,508,120, forward strand.
GCAATTGTTTGTGCGCGAGTCATGCATGCACTAGTGGAAAAAAGACATTTAGCGTCGGTTAAATTGGACATTTAGCGTCGGTTATCGCCCGACGCTAAATCGACCGATGCTAAATGTCATACATTTAGCATCGGTTATTTAACCGACGCTATATGTCACTTTTAGCATCGGGTTCTCAGATAACCGATGCTAAATGTCACATTAAAAACCATTTCAAAGGTCTAAAAATGACATTTAGCGTCGGGTGTTTGAAACAACCGATGCTAAAAGTCCCCTTTGAGACATTTAGCGTCGGTTGTTTGAAACAACCGATGCTAAATGTCCATCAGTGAGACATTTAGCGTCGGTTGTTTCAAACAACCGACGCTAAATGTCTCACTGATGGACATTTAGCATCGGTTGTTTCAAACAACCGACGCTAAATGTCTCACTGATGGACATTTAGCATCGGTTGTTTGAAACAACCGATGCTAAATGTCCATCAGTGAGACATTTAGCGTGGGTTGTTTCAAACAACCGACGCTAAATGTCTCAAAGGGGACTTTTAGCGTCGGTTGTTTGAAACAACCGATGCTAAATGTCCATCAGTGAGACATTTAGCGTCGGTTGTTTGAAACAACCGATGCTAAATGTCCATCAGTGAGACATTTAGCGTCGGTTGTTTCAAACAACCGACGCTAAATGTCTCACTGATGGACATTTAGCATCGGTTGTTTCAAACAACCGACAGTAAATGTCTCTAAACGTCTTTAAAAATGACATTTAGCATCGGTTATTCAAACAACCGATGCTAAATGTCATTTCACACATTTTAGTTTCCTTCGTTTTTGATCATACCGTTACTATTCACGTTAAAAGAAAACCTGCAGATTACACAAAACCAGCTTCACATTTCTAATACCTCGGTGCAGTTCTAAACCTATTGCATCACAGACATACACAAAACCAGCTTCACATTTCTAATACCTCATTTTACACAAAACCAGCTCACATACAGTTCTAATACAATATGCAGTCACAATTCTAATACATTATTACACAAAACCAGCTTCACATTTCATCTAGTACAATTCTAATACCTCAGTGTTTACATTAACAGAAAACCAGACCATATAAAAAATTTGTTCACATTTCATCTAAACTAGAAATAGAAATAGAAAACCAGACCAAATAAAAAATTTGTTCACAATTCTAATACTATCAATTCACAAAGACTAGAAATAGAGAATAAATTGAACAAGTTTAAACAATGCTAAACAATGTATCTTTTTGCTCCGTACGAATCTTCATATAGAATTCTGCTCAAAGCTGACGAACCTTAAGAAGCTCCTCTTCGGTGTATGCCTTTGAGTCATCAAATACCTACAAGTTTAAAAATTACTCAAACAAATTATATTCAATCATTCTATAATTCTAAATAGATGTGTAAAGTATAATTTTAACCAAAAATTTATACCTGCTCCCAATTATCAACAACACTAGCATTCACAATGGTCAGCATAAAGTTCATCACATAATATCCACAATGAAAACCATTCCGTTGTGTTGGCATCTACACACAAATGAATTAACAAAGTTAACCAAATATATATATATATATATATATATATATATATATATATATATATATATATATATATCATATATGAATTCACTCCAAATTAAATCAACTCCATATTTTAAATTACTTACTGTAGGGTACAACCACGTGGGGGCAGATGTAGAATAACCTTTGACAGCTCTAATAACATAATATAAAAGTATTTATAAAATTTCAACCCAACTTAAGTTCAAATACTACAATCTAAACCAAGATAAAAAATACAAACTTACTTGCTAAACATTTCTTTGATTGTTTTGTTTGGTTTGCGGCATAAGGAACACATCCAGACCACAGTATTTTGAGATGGGATTAAGACAGCTAGTTGCCAATGTCCGCTGCAACATCGATAAACTTAAATTAAGCAACACACAAAGAAATGCATGTTACACACAATAAACTCAGAATGACACAAGAAAATCAGAATCAGAAGACTAACATGCATTTCACCATTCACCAACAAAACAACTAGTAATCAAAACAAGGAACTATGTTGCTGTTACCTATGGCAAAATGGAGCAATATATACTCCCTTATTGGTGGTCATCAATTTGTCTTGAAGGTTTTGAAGGACAACATTCATGGGTATATCCTTCACGTTAAGCTTGTAAGGACACACAAATCCATATAAGTCATCAATACCTCTTTCAACACATTGACGATGCAAATATCTAGTGGCAAGTAAGAAAAACTATCAGATCGATTAATATATGTAAAATGTGAGAAATTTATATAATGGAATAGACTTTACTACTTACGTGCACCATATGGCCAAATGGCTCAATTCAAGCCACTCTTCACCAGAAATCATGTCCGTGATCTCTTTGAAGGAGACAAAGCACTCATGATCTTCATGCTGCAACCATATCCTAGCATGTCTCTTATCAGCATACCCTGTCACAAGCATCTCTTTCATCCAATCGATATTGGCCTCCTCCTCCACATGAGATGGTGAGTAGCTAGCCTTAGATCCAACAGTTGTCATGGGAGAGGGAACCTGAACACCCGCATTTTGAATTCCTCCACATGAGATGGTGTGCTGAATAATTAAAACATACATATAAATTAAGTTAGTATTTATGAATTGATTCAAATAATAAAACAAATCTAGTAATATAAACATATACCTCTGCCAACGCTTTGCGAACTCGGTCTTGCACCATCACTTCCACATCCTCCATAATTTCTTTCATCAACTCCGCTTTGTCAACTTGTGAGCTACTCGAGGCAAAACGTGCCACACCTCCAAAGTATCTCTTTATCCCGACACCTTTTTCAGCTCCCCGAACACGACCGGGATGCTCAGGTGTTCCAATGGCAACAGTCAAAATATCATTCTTTCCTTGAGGAACGAAAGATCCTTGGCTACTCATAACCGCAAGTTCATCCTGCAACAAAAGCATGTTCACATGTTACAATTTAACAAATTAAACAAAACATACTAAGTTCCACAGCTTCCACACAACATTTTACTTACAATCTTAGATCCAACTGATGCTGACGACTCGGATACATAAGATCCAGACTTGCTTTTGCGGCCAGCCTTCCACAGCTCATGACGCTCTGGAGATGTAGGCTCCACCTCCAAATCAGGATCACCAGACTCCTCCTGGATTTTTTTGATTTGTTCTTCTTTCAAAGCCTTCTTCAACTTTTTATAACCACCTGGCCCCATTGTGTGGTTATATTTATTATTTTTTTGAATATTCTTGGCAGCTTCTCTCTTAGCCTGTTACAAAGGACAAACACCACCATATTTACAACATATCGTTAATGTTTAAGAAACTAAAATAGTTATAGTTAAAACAATACCACAAACTCCTCAGTAATGCGACTGTTATAAAATGCGGCCCATGTCTCGAGAGATATGTTGCTGTACTTGTGACATGGATTTTTTTGACCATCTGTATCCCCACTACCAAAGACATATATTCTGGTGAGAGTTGTCTTGAACTGTCTCCAACAAAGATTGATATGAGACATCCAAGTCTTCTTGAATTCATTACTCTCGGGAACATCAAATGTTAGCAGTACATCATCCCAAGCAATCTTTTTTGTCTCGTCATCAACATCACTCCACTTCATTGGCAATATGCTTATCTTTGTTCGTGCAACCACCCCTAAATAGGTCTTGAATTTGTTAGCATACGGACCAATAAGATCTCCTTTACTATCAATATCCACTCTGAATTTTTGACCATCTGGGCACCTAGAAGTGAACTTTTTTAATGACGTTGGACGTCTGGTATTCTTTTTTGGAGGATCACTGAAATCATCCATGATAGCTGTTTAAACAAAGGAAACAAATTATATCAGTCATTCTTATGATAAGATACTGGATCATACGACATTACTAAATAAATCATGTAGGTAAGGAAATATAAACATTGTTAAGTTCAAACAATACAATACAACTTTTCATTCATCTTGTTAAGTTCAAAACTAGTGACTTTAAATATAACATACTGGATCACACTTCATATATTTGAAGAATTGTTTGCATGAATCTGTTCTTTTCAAGACTAGTGACATTATTTTGTCATTATATCAAATCTCTCATTCAATATGAACTATGAAACCATCCATACACATTTGGAGAAATACACTAGAAGAAATTATTGGAAAACATACTTCTCTCGGTTACAAAATCTGTCACATGCTCAAAAGGAAATAATAGAAACAACCCATCATTGTTACTAAGTTCAAAATTACAATTTCATAGGTTCAAAAAAAACAAATCTAAACTCCTTCGTATAAAATTCCTTCATTATGATCATTGCGAGTGGCATGTTCATCGTCAACTTCATTGTCATCAACTGAAGTAGGCACTTGTGTTAACAAACAAGGTGTTTCGGAAATTGCAAGACTTGAATCTTCATTTTCATCACTCCCTATTTTTCCTTGTAGGACAACTGACCACTTTTTGTTAGAAGGATCTTTGACATAGAAAACTTGTTTTGCTTGGTCAGCCATGATGAAGGGTTCATCATTATAACTTACCTTGTCAAGGTCCACAAGTGTAAATCCCATTTCGTCAGTACGTACACCACTATTGTTGTTAACCCACTTACATTTAAAAAGAGGCACTTTAAATTTACAGTAATCAAGCACCCAAATCTCTTCAATGACACCAAAGTAAGCAATGGATGCGAGTACAGGATTTGTATCATTTGAACTAGAGAAGTGCATCGAGGAAGCCATGACCATAACTCCACTGTTTTGCATGGTACTTTTGTCATCTTTAGACTTTGTGTAAAACGAAAACTTATTTATGTCGTACCCACTCCAACATACGACATTAAAGTGGGGGTCATGTGCTAACCATCTCAAAGTCTCAGAGGCACTCACATCTTTCTTAATCTCTGATTTAAACCAATCTATGAATGTGTTGTTATGCTCGTTCAATAACAACATTTCTTTCATTCGAGGGTTTTTGGCCTTTACTATCTCTTTATGGAGAGACAAGTAAGGTAATACCTCATCTGTATTATTCAAAACATACAAATGTGCTTGAAGCACTTCAGCTCGGCCCATGCATTTAGTGGTTATACCATGTGTACCTTTACCTTGACCTCTCCCTGCATAACGAGACTTTGGTAGTCCCACAGATTTTGCTTCTGACAAGTAGTCAGAACAAAACTCAATCGCTTCTTCTGTGACGTACCTTTCGACAATGGATGCTTCAGGACGATATTGGTTCTTCACATACCCTTTCAAGATCTTCATGTATCGCTCGATTGGGTACATCCACCTTAAATAAACAGGGCCGCATAATCTAATCTCCCTAACCAGATGAACAATTAAATGAACCATGATATCAAAGAATGAGGGAGGAAAAAACATCTCCAATTGACACAAGATAATAGCAGCCTCATTTTCCAACGCGTCCAATTTTTGAGGATCGATGACTTTAGCACATATACTATTGAAGAATAAGCACAACCTAGTTATGGTATATCGGACATCTTTCGGTAAGATGCCACGAATTGCCACAGGTAGCAGTTGTTGCATCAAGACATGACAGTCGTGAGACTTCAAGCCAACTAATTTGAGATCTTTCATTGAAACAAGTCGCTTTACATTTGACGAGTAACCATGTGGGACTTTGATTCCCCGTAGACACTCGCAAAAGCTCATTTTCTCTTTTCTTGATAAGGTATAACATGCTGGAGGTAAATATGTGCCTTTACCTCGTTCCACTGGATGTAATTGTTCTCTTATGCCCATCTCACGCAAATCTAGACGAGAATTTATGCCATCCTTTGTCCCTTGAACGTTGAGAAGCGTCCCGATGACACTATCACAAACGTTTTTCTCGACGTGCATAACATCAAGACAATGCCTTACATCAAGATTTGACCAATACGGAAGATCAAAGAACACCGACCTCTTCTTCCACTTGCTTTTTTCCTTAGGCTGCTTCTGCTTTTTACCGAATACAACTTTGATGTCTTTAATCACTTGATAGACTTCTTCTCCGGTCAAGGCATTCGGAGCAATGTCATTTTCCGAGCACCCATTAAAAGCTTTTTTCAACTTACGATATCTGTGATTAGGTTTGAGAAATTTCCGATGCCCAAGGTAGACAGTCTTCCTTCCATATTTGAGTTGATGGTGACACGTGTCTTCTGCACAAATAGGACAACCTTTATGCCCTTTGACACTATACCCAGACAAGTTTCCGTATGCAGGAAAGTCATTGATCGTGCAAAATAACATGGCTCGCAGCTTGAAAGTTTCATTAGAATACCCGTCAAACACATCCACGCCTTCATCCCACATTTTTCTCAAGTCTTCAATCAATGGACTAAGGTAAACATCTATCTCATTACCAGGTTGTCTCGGGCCAGAAATCATCATGGATAGCATCACATATTTGCGCTTCATGCACAACCATGGAGATAGGTTGTAAATTAAAAGAAGAACAGGCCACGAGCTATGATTCGTACTTAAGTTACCATATGGATTCATCCCATCTGAAGCAAGTGCGAGCCTAAGATTTCTTGACTCAGTGCCAAAATCCGAATACAAATTATCAATTTTCTTCCATTGTAAAGAATCAGCCGGATGGCGAAGCTGCCCATCACATTTCCTCTCATCTGCATGCCATCTAATGCTCTTCGCGTCATTTGCATTAGCAAACAAGCGTTTGAACCTGGGTATTATTGGAAGATACCATAAAACCTTCGCAGGGGAACCCTTTGTGTTGTTGTCGTCACAATTAGATTCACCCGACTTCACTTTGTAGCGCGACCAACCACACGTAGGACAGTTATGCAACTTCTCAAAGTATTTCCGATACAATATGCAGTCATTGGGACATGCATGTATTTTCTGATACTCCACACCCATCGGACACAATATCTTCTTTGCATCATACGTTCGTTTTGGCAATGTATTACCTATGGGAAGCATGTCTTCCAACAACTCAAGCAATTCGCTGAATCCTTTATCAGTCCACCCATTTATCGCCTTCAGATTGATCAATTTTAACGACGCAGACAACCGGGTGTATTTTGTGCAACCCAAATACAAAGGTTGATCTTTGTCTTTGCACAAATTATCATATTCATGCGCTCGCTTAAAAGATTCAGGACCAATGTCACGTATCATGTCCTCCATTCGATCATCCATATCTTCATCGACTTTCTCACTTTTCGACACACTTGGGTTGCGGGTTGATTCACCATGCCATATCCATGTGGTATAACTGGGTAAGATCCCATAAACAAAGAGATGATCTCGTATTACACTTGGTGGTTGTGGGGTTCGATTCACACAATTACAACAAGGACATGAATAAGTTACATCAACTTCGGGAACATCAGTTTTGCGAAGATTTGCTTGAGCAAAGTTTATAAACTCTTCGACTCCTTTCGCATACTCATCACTCAGACGATTACTTTGTATCCAACTACGATCCATGGCTACGCTCCAAATAATCAACCAAGTATTAATGAACCTTCTCAAGTTGCTTCCAAGGCAGAGAAGGAACCTTCTCAAAGTGTGTTGGAGAAGCCAAAGGAACCTTTTGTTGTTGAGGATACTGAAATGCAACCTTCTGAAAATGTTCCTGTAGTTGAAAAGAATCCATATGATAAACTAAAAATTTCACCAATCCTAAACCCTCATTTCACCAAGAGGATCATGCATCTTGAGCTTATGTTAATGCTAATAATTTATCTTAATAATTAGTAGCACCCAACTTATTCCTCTTTTTTCTTCCCAACCAAAAACATAGTTATATAGCAAAAGAACTTGTGCAACAACAAGACAAACTAACAGTACAAACAATTTAACAGTACAAACAAAAGAAAATGAATAAGTAATATATATACCGAGAAGCAGATGCAAGAGTGAGAAGCGGGTTTGACAATGAACTTCCCGGGTTGACCCGTCCGAGCAACGACGATTTCCGGTTCGCGCTATTCGTATATCACTCTACTCAGCCTTCCACTTCCTATAACACAAACTATTTAACAGTACAAATTAGTAGTGGACCTCTTAATATAAATGTACAAAATAAAACAATCTTCAATCTTCAATAAATCAGAATCGAAATCAGATACTCAGTGGAACATAGCTTCTCCAATGAGATACTCACTGTCATTCAACAAAACTCACTCTCACAATCTTCAATCACAATAAACAAACACCAAAAGATAAGCATCATTAATAAATCAGAATCGAAATCTGAAGCTTACGAAATGAAACCGGTAAAAATAAAGGGAGGTGCAACAACAACATCTGATTTTTGCTATTAAACAAGAAAAACGAATCACGAAAAGTAACTGGAAAAATAATAATCATGAAAACTTAGGGTTTCGAGAGAAAACAAAAACGAAAACGAATCATGGTGTGATTTTTGCTATTAAACAAGAAAAACGAAAACAAAACACTGATTTTCAGAGATGCTTACCTAAGATTTGTAACCCCCAACTTATTCCTCTTTTTTCTTCCCAACCCAAAACATAGTTATATAGCAAAAGAACTTGTGCAACAACAAGACAAACTAACAGTACAAACAATTTAACAGTACTGTAAGAGTAGCAATTAATAGAGTAAACACTGTTAGCTTAGGGTGCACTCTCGTGCACCAGTGTTGCAGAGAATTACTGCACTTCAATTCTTCTAGAAGTAAATCTGTTTTTAGTTAATATCTGATCTAAACAGAATTGTAAAGTTAGTTGCAACTGTGCACACGTTAGCTAGCTGAGGTGCACAGGTTAACAGATAGTATATATACTCAACTGTATAATAGAACTATTCAGTGAAAAATAATAAAGCAGAAACAGAGTTTCACTCCTCTCTCTTTTCTCTCTCTCTTTCTATGAATTCTATCAAGTTTTACATGGTATCAGAGCAAACTCATAGTGGCAAACTCATAGTGTCAAAAGATGTCATCTTTAATGAGTCTCGTTTTCCTTATGTTGATCTTTTTGGTCCAAAATCATCACCTGCTTCCTCTTCTACAGCCCCTGTTACTCTCAGTCCTCTACCTATGGTCACTGCCACCAACACAGCACCTTCATCATCTTCCACCAATACTGTTACTGATAACCAAACCTCACCAACAGCCAATACAGCAACCACCTCACCTGTTCCAACACATTCTGCAGCCCCTCCCATCACTACAACTACAACTAACCTCTCCATTCCAACCACAACTAACCCTACCACCACACCAACCACCAACCATACATCTACCTCTCAACCAACTAATACTCACTCTATGCAAACAAGATCAAAATCAGGTATCAATTTACCTAGACTCCATCCCTCTGTTTTCCTTACAACCACTGAACCTTCCTCAGTTAAACAAGCCCTTAAAGACCCCAAATGGCTTGCAGCAATGCAAGCTGAATTCACAGCCCTGCAAAACAACAACACTTGGTCCCTAGTTCCCTTACCACCTAATAGGAAAGCTATTAATATAAATGCAACGACAATGAACTTCCCGGGTTGACCCGTCCGAGCAACGACAAACTAACAGTACAAACAATTTAACAGTACAAACAAAAGAAAATGAATAAGTAATATATATACCGAGAAGCAGATGCAAGAGTGAGAAGCGGGTTTGACAATGAACTTCCCGGGTTGACCCGTCCAAGCAACGACGATTTCCGGTTCGCGCTATTCGTATATCAGTCTACTCAGCCTTCCACTTCCTATAACACAAACAATTTAACAGTACAAATTAGTAGTGGACCTCTTAATATAAATGTACAAAATAAAACAATCTTCAATCTTCAATAAATCAGAATCGAAATCAGATACTCAGTGGAACATAGCTTCTCCAATGAGATACTCACTGTCATTCAACAAAACTCACTCTCACAATCTTCAATCACAATAAACAAACACCAAAAGATAAGCATCATTAATAAATCAGAAGCTTACGAAATGAAACCGGTAAAAATAAAGGGAGGTGCAACAACAACATCTGATTTTTGCTATTAAACAAGAAAAACGAATCACGAAAAGTAACTGGAAAAATAATAATCATGAAAACTTAGGGTTTCGAGAGAAAACAAAAACGAAAACGAATCATGGTGTGATTTTTGCTATTAAACAAGAAAAACGAAAACAAAACACTGATTTTCAGAGATGCTTACCTAAGATTTGTAACCCCCAACTTATTCCTCTTTTTTCTTCCGAACCCAAAACATAGTTATATAGCAAAAGAACTTGTGCAACAACAAGACAAACTAACAGTACAAACAATTTAACAGTACTGTAAGAGTAGCAATTAATAGAGTAAACACTGTTAGCTTAGGGTGCACTCTCGTGCACCAGTGTTGCAGAGAATTACTGCACTTCAATTCTTCTAGAAGTAAATCTGTTTTTAGTTAATATCTGATCTAAACAGAATTGTAAAGTTAGTTGCAACTGTGCACACGTTAGCTAGCTGAGGTGCACAGGTTAACAGATAGTATATATACTCAACTGTATAATAGAACTATTCAGTGAAAAATAATAAAGCAGAAACAGAGTTTCACTCCTCTCTCTTTTCTCTCTCTCTTTCTATGAATTCTATCAAGTTTTACATGGTATCAGAGCAAACTCATAGTGGCAAACTCATAGTGTCAAAAGATGTCATCTTTAATGAGTCTCGTTTTCCTTATGTTGATCTTTTTGGTCCAAAATCATCACCTGCTTCCTCTTCTACAGCCCCTGTTACTCTCAGTCCTCTACCTATGGTCACTGCCACCAACACAGCACCTTCATCATCTTCCACCAATACTGTTACTGATAACCAAACCTCACCAACAGCCAATACAGCAACCACCTCACCTGTTCCAACACATTCTGCAGCCCCTCCCATCACTACAACTACAACTAACCTCTCCATTCCAACCACAACTAACCCTACCACCACACCAACCACCAACCATACATCTACCTCTCAACCAACTAATACTCACTCTATGCAAACAAGATCAAAATCAGGTATCAATTTACCTAGACTCCATCCCTCTGTTTTCCTTACAACCACTGAACCTTCCTCAGTTAAACAAGACCTCAAAGACCCCAAATGGCTTGCAGCAATGCAAGCTGAATTCACAGCCCTGCAAAACAACAACACTTGGTCCCTAGTTCCCTTACCACCTAATAGGAAAGCTATTAATATAAATGCAACGACAATGAACTTCCCGGGTTGACCCGTCCGAGCAACGACAAACTAACAGTACAAACAATTTAACAGTACAAACAAAAGAAAATGAATAAGTAATATATATACCGAGAAGCAGATGCAAGAGTGAGAAGCGGGTTTGACAATGAACTTCCCGGGTTGACCCGTCCAAGCAACGACGATTTCCGGTTCGCGCTATTCGTATATCAGTCTACTCAGCCTTCCACTTCCTATAACACAAACAATTTAACAGTACAAATTAGTAGTGGACCTCTTAATATAAATGTACAAAATAAAACAATCTTCAATCTTCAATAAATCAGAATCGAAATCAGATACTCAGTGGAACATAGCTTCTCCAATGAGATACTCACTGTCATTCAACAAAACTCACTCTCACAATCTTCAATCACAATAAACAAACACCAAAAGATAAGCATCATTAATAAATCAGAAGCTTACGAAATGAAACCGGTAAAAATAAAGGGAGGTGCAACAACAACATCTGATTTTTGCTATTAAACAAGAAAAACGAATCACGAAAAGTAACTGGAAAAATCATAATCATGAAAACTTAGGGTTTCGAGAGAAAACAAAAACGAAAACGAATCATGGTGTGATTTTTGCTATTAAACAAGAAAAACGAAAACAAAACACTGATTTTCAGAGATGCTTACCTAAGATTTGGTTGGGTTTCGAAGATGAAAACTTAGGGTTTCGAGCGAGCAAGGCGACAGCGAGTAAGGAGATGGCGACGACGAGCAAGACGATGGCGACGAAGAGCTACGACGACGGCTATGACGAGAATGCGACGACGGCGACGACGAGCAAAGAACGGTGGCAGGGACTGTGTTGATTTTCAGCGTTCTTCTTCTTTCTTTCTCTTCAGCAACGACAGCCACGACGACCAAAGAACGGTGACGGGGACTGTGGCGAGGGAGAAGGCCACAATGCGAAGAAGATTCAGAGGGTGAGAGGGTTGAGAACGGGAGAGAGTTCAGTGAGATTCAGAGACTGAATGAAAGAGTAACGCGAAAGAGTCCTTTCGATGATAGAAAGGAAATAATAAAATTCGACTTTTACCATCGGTTGTTTGCAACAACCGACACTAAATGTCTCAGACAAACACTTTTACCAGCGGTTGTTACAACACCCGACGCTAAATGTCTAACGCACATACATTTAGCATCGGTTGTTTAAACAACCGACGCTAAAAGTAGGCGCGAAAAATGAAATCTTCCGTTTAATTGCAAAATTGCCACCGGTCACACATTTAGCATCGGTTGTTCAAACAACCGATGCTAAATGATGCTTAATAATGTCATTTTTCCACTAGTGATGGTATATAGGAAGCCAAATATATACAGCAGTGGTAGCGAATGACAACTATTAGAGCATGCTAAGCAAATTCGAATCCTAGGTAAATTCTATCCACAGCAGCTTCTAGAAGGTTGATGATTTAATTACAGCAGTAAAAAGTAAATGCAATCAATTGACGTAATTTTAGTGAGGGAATATTATGTCAGAGTCCCAAAAAGTTTCTGTTATGAGACGACCGAAAGTACTCAAAATATCATCTAATGGTTATTAATTAACGTTTATTTAATTTGTTGGAAGATTTGGAACCGGTCTAGATCTTTCTCAACATACTTTTGCATTGGAGTATATTTGAATAATTAAAAAGATGTTTCCAATATGGAAGTAAATAAGGAATACCCTCATTCCTGGACTATGACAAGAAGGGATTGTGAGGTAACATTTAACAAGAATTACAAAGCAAATTCAAAGAATGAAATACTTAATAAACGATGCACTATATACTTTTGTTGTGTCTAGCTAGCTTCGAAATTGGAAGTTGTTTTGATGGTGGTGGATGGAGAAGAGAGTGGTGTTAGACCATGTTTGAGAGCGGCTTTCCAAACAAGATCGATTCTATCAACATCAATGGCTCCAACTTCATGATGAGTCCAACCCTCAAGAGCGGCTTTCCAAACAAGATCGATTCTAGAGTGTAGCAGAGTGTGAATCACCCATCACCTTAGCCCATGAAATAGGCACATCACCTGTTACATCATCACCAATAACACCAACAATCACCGACACCGAAACACCAATAGATTTACAATCAAATAGCACGTTTATTTTACAGTGACAGCAACACCATTTTTACAGCAACATCACCTTTATTTTACAGTGACAACAACATCCTTTTTGGAAAAACAGCAACATTTGGGCACTGTGACAGCAACATCAATTTCAGGAAAACAGCAACATTTGGTCACTGTGACAGCAACATCAATTTCAGAAAAACAGCAACATTTGGTCACTGTGACAGCAACACAGCAGGAAACTGGCGCCCAGCAACAGGGCGCCACAGGCAACAACGGCAACACAGGATTCTGGCGCCCAGCAACAAGGCGCCTTAGACAGCAACAACAAAAACAGAAACTGGTGCCCAGCAACAGGGCGCCTTGGACAACAGCAACAACATCAGACATGGCGCCTGAGACAACAACAGCAACATCAGGAAATGGCGCCCAGGGCAAGGCACCTAGCACCACAACATCAGAAACAGACTTGGCGCCCAGCAACAGGGCGCTTGGCACAACATGCAACACAACAGACTTGGCGCCCAGGAGCAGGGCGCCTAAGACAACAACAGCAACATCAGGCTTGGCGCTCAGCAACAGGGCGCCTGAGACAGCAACAGCTCTGGGCGCCTAGGGCGCCAGTTTTCAGCAACAGGGAACAACACTGAAACACCACTGGGCGCCTAGGGCGCCTCTCCTAGCGACACAAGAAAATTCTGGCACAACACAGCAACATCCAGAAACAACCCAGGACACCACTGGGCGCCTAGGGCGCCCTTCACAGCAACACAGAATTACACAACACAGCACTGGCCGCCTAGGGCGCCAACTCCAGCAGCCAAGGCAGCATCACTGGGCGCCTAGGGCACCACTTCCAGTAACCACAACAACAGGACATCATGACTGGGCGCCTAGGCACCAAAATCAGCAACATAAGCAACACTGGCTTGGCGCCCAGCAACAGGGCGCCTCCAGCAGGAAACAAACACAACACAGCCACGGCGCCTAGGGGCAGGGCGCCATTTCCAGCAACCCAACACAACACCAATTCACACCAAACACCAAACACCAAGGATTCACCATGATCAATCACCCAAACATCAAATCGAAATCATCATAATATATTCAAACATCACTAAAACAACATTAACAAGATCAAAGAGGCAACATGGTCCTATCTCCCACATAGTCCCCATCATAGACCCTATTATAAGGATAGAACCCACTGATAGGCTCGCAAGTGCACGAGTCGTATCGCGTAATAAAAGAGTTATCGATCCACAGGGAGAGCCTAAGTGATTACCAATTTAGTTTTCCAAAGTTGATTAGCTAGAAGAAATGGTTTTTAGGAGTTGTAAAATTTAGAAATAAAAACAAACAATCTCAGGTTTATAGTTTTATCACAACAATGAGGAACCAAAATAATTTCTTTAGACTATTCAACAAATTATAAGAGTAATATATTTCAAAGACAAGGCAGCGAATATAACTAATGTCTCCTTTCGGAGTACAAGAGCGTGTTTTGAACTAACAATCAAGCCTATTCTCATGGTTGATTGTCACCAAAACCCATTAAGCATAACACCTTTATAATGTCTCAAGAGTTTCAAAACTATTCTCATGTGTTGATTCCCTTGTCTAATTTCATAGATCCAACATCAATACTTCACCTTTCGGTTCTTCGTTTGAAGTTTAAAATAAGATTTGAAGGGCAATAAAATTAGATTGAAATATAAAACAATTTGGAGTGGAGAATAGTCTTGGGAATTATTAGGGACCTATCATTGGATTACTCCCAATAACCCAAGACTTTGTATCTACTTACTCATATTAAATATGAGAGAAGAAGAAGAAGAAGAAAAGACATGAAATTAAATAGTGAGAAATAAAAGAAAGCGGTAAATTGCAAAATCATAAATAGCGGAATTGTAAATGACAAGAAAATAAAAGTGCAAGAAAGTAAATAGCAAGGAAAGTAAATGACTTGAAAAATAAAAGGGCAAGAAAGTAAATAGCAAGGAAAGTAAATGACTTGGAAAATAAAAGGGCGAGAAAGTAAATAGCGAGAAAATAAAAGAGCGAGAAAGTAAAAGAGCGAGAAAGTAAATAGCAAGAAAAGTAAATGACTTGGAAAATAAAAGGGCAAGAAAGTAAATGACTTGGAAAATAAAAGGGCAAGAAAGTAAATAGCGAGAAAATAAAAGAGCGAGAAAGTAAAAGAGCGAGAAAGTAAAAGAGCGAGCAAGTAAAAGGGCAAGAAAGTAAATAGCAAGAATTTAAAAGGCAAGAGTTATAAAGAGCATGAAGAGTAAATTGAAGTCATGAATCTTAGAGAGTCTTTGTCATTGATTTTCTAACAAAATTCAAGCTTTTTTACAAGTGAGGATCAAGGTCCTATTTATAGGAAAATATGAGGGCCAAGGCACTTGAGTGGAGGGGCAAAATGGTCCAAAAAAAGTGGCAAATCAAGTTGGCAAAGATAGCCATCAGCAAGTGGGTGCAGCCAAAATTGACGTGTCTGGCGCCAGGGTCGTGCGCCCTGGCCAGTCAATTTTGGCTGCTCTGCGCCAGTTTTGCACCAGGGTCGTGCGCCTATGGAGCCTAGGTCGTGCGCCTTGTGCTGGCAACAGCTGTTCTGCGTCGCTGGCAAGCATGGGTCGTGCGCCTATGTGCCAGGGTCGTGCGCCCTGGCCAGTCAATTTTGGCTGCTCTGCGCCAGTTTTGCACCAGGGTCGTGCGCCTATGTGCCAGGGTCGTGCGCAGGCTCTGCGCCAGTTTTTGCTGCTTGGCGCCTTTGGCGCCCTGTGCTGCGCCAGTTTTGCTGCTTGGCGCACTTGGCGCCCTGTTGAGTGCCAAGCGGTCTTAAAAATTGTTCCTCCTCAAATATTTTCTTTGTTTCTTCATTTTTCCTCATATTTTCTCATTTGCTTCAAAATAACACCTGAAAATAAAAAGTAAACATTTGTAGTAAAATAGCTCAAAAATATAATTAAAATACCAAATAAACTTAAGAAAAATAACTATTAAAAAGACTCTGAAAATAGACTTATCAAACTCCCCTATGCTTGAACCTTTGCTTGTCCTCAAACAAAAACAGTGTAAATCTTTAGGCCAATTCTGAAGGGAATTTATTTTCATATCGAAACCTTAAGTGAACTGTGGGGAAATTCTAACACTTTGGTTTGAGAACTACTATCCGGGCTTCTTGTGGAATTGGGAGACAGTTTTAAATTATCAATACTCTTGAGAGGATATCAATGTTATCATAGAACCGGTTCCCCAGCATTCTTAAGCTTGGGTCCTTCATTCACTAAGACCGGGTCTCAAAGGAGGGTCTTTATATGTTGGGCATTCAAGCATTTTTTTTTTGATTTCATATGCTAACCATTCATTTTGACAATTAAAATGCACCAATTTTTGCATTTTGAATTGGTTTTGCATTTTTATTTTATTATTATTATTTTATTTTATTTTATTTTTTTTTGAATACCCCAACTCAGACGTTTTTCTCCAGTAACCGCGCATCCAGTGAATGTCACCAAGAGAACCAGGTTAGTAGTTTCTTTTCAGTCCTTCTAATTGTATTAATAACTGAAAAAAGTCTCAGTAGTGGGTGTGTGAAAAAGCCCTAGAAGTAGAAATCGAATCATGATACAATTTTGTTGTTCCCAACCAGTCCACCTAGATGATTGGTAATGAAAATTTGAAAAATTTTTGTCCAGAAAAGGCTTATCTAAAACATGCTTAGGGTTCACAAAGTTTCATGATGGAGGGAGCAGATACAACTAAAAGTACAAAAAGATAAAAACTCAGCAAAGCAATAAAGACATACCCAAGAAAAGCAAAAAAATACCCCCCATGCTTGGACCAAACATTGTCCTCAATGTAAATCAGAATAGAATATATGAGAGGGGTAAGAAAGCTCACATTGACTGGCATTTTGTAGCTTTTCTGCTTTTTCCAGGAAAACAAAACATAGGTAAACCAGTGGGTTGCCTCCCACGCAGCGCTCGTTTATGGTCATTAGCTTGACCTTTGCCCTTTGGAAAGTTATTCCTGGGTCCCATTGCTTGAAGCATAAAGACCAAGTGACACATGAAGAATGGAAACATATTCCTGGATCCCATGGCTTGTAAAATGGAAGTTGTAAAAGCAATAAGATCTTATTTTCAATTCCCCCCAGATCAAATGTTATTTTCACAAAGGAAGGTGAAAAATAAGATAAAGGAGATGCTTCGTATGGTGGTGGGGGGATGTTTGGTTCTTCTCTTTCTTTTTCTGGTTCTTTCTTTTTTTTTCTTTTTCTGGTTCTTTCTCTTTTTCTTTCTCTTCTTGCTCACATGGTAAATTATGTTTTTCACTCACAATTTTTCCTTGGTTTGCTCTTGGTTCCTCTAATTGTTTTCCGCTTCTAAGGGTGACGGCATATATTTGGCCATTTAGATTTTGTTCAGGCTGTCCAGGAAATACCCCGAAGATTTAGAGGATGAAGCCACCTGTGTTGCCACTTGAGTTATTTGATTTTCAAGCATCTCACTATGAGCGGCAATAGAGTCGATTTTTGATTCTAATTTGATAAGTGTGTCATTCAAATAACCAGTTTGATTTTTGAATTCTTCATTTTGTTTTGTTTGTGATGACACAAATTTTTCCATCAAAAATTCCAAGTTCGACTTTTGCGGGTTGTTTTGTGGGTTGTTAAAAACGCTTTGATTTTGAAAGACAGGAGGTGGTCTAGGTGCTGGATTGGGTGGAGGATTTTTATAAGAAAAATTTGGATGATTTCTCCACCCAGAATTATAAGTATTTGAAAACAGATCTTCTTTTTGAGCATAGTTAATATGCTCATTTCCAGTACTAGATGCCTCAAGCTGGCATTCAGCTCGAATATGGCCAACAACCCCACATAATTCACATGGTGGAGTAGTAGGAGAAAAAGTTTTTGAGACGACACTTACATTTAATTTTTCAAATTTTTGAAAAAGGGCGTCCACTTTTGAGGCAAGATGATCAACAGCAGATATTTCATATTTACCTGGCTCTTTTCATGATGCTGGTTTATCTGCTATGGCTCGCTCACTTGCCCATTGACAATGGTTTTGAGCCATATTCAATGAGTGCATAAGCTTCAGTAAAATTTTTGTTCATCAAAGCTCCACCTGCAGCTGCATCAACAGTCATTCTAGTTGCATATTGTAATCCATTATAAAATGTGTGAACAACGAGCCATTTCTCTAGTCCATGATGGGGGCATAGCCTTAACATTTTTTTGAAACGTTCCCAAGCATCATAAAGAGATTCCCCGTCGTTTTGAGAAAATCGAGTAATTTGACTTCTCATTTGAGCTGTTTTACTTGGGGGAAAGAACCTAGTAAGAAAGGCTTGTTTTAATTGGCCCCAGCTGGTAATGGATTCCGAAGGCAAAGAATGTAGCCATGCTCTTGCCTATCCCTTAATGAAAAAGGGAAGAGCTTTAGCCTTATGGCATCTTGAGGTACCCCGTTTAATTTGAGAGTTCCACAGTATTCCAGAAAAATTGAAATATGAAGATTTGGGTCCTCCGTGGGAGAACCAGAAAATTGGTTTTGTTGAACCATTGAAAGCAGAGATGATTTGAGTTCAAAATTATTTGCTTCCACATTTGGATGTACAATGACAGCCGATGGTTCCGCTGAAGGTGTTGCGTACTCTTTGAGAGCACGATTTTCATTAGCCGCCATTTGGTTATCGGGAATTTCTCTCCTCCTTCTATGTAAGAACCTTTCGATTTCGGGAATTTGTTGAACAGTTTCACCGAAACTTCTGGTTCTTCGCATTCGAGGGACAAGAGAAGAAAAAGTAAAAATAAAGAAAATAAAACTTCAGTCTAACCGGTTTCGAAAAACTTAATTAATATCACTGCCTCCCCGGCAACGACGCCAAAAACTTGATAGGCTCGCAAGTGCACGAGTCGTATTGCGTAATAAAAGAGTTATCGATCCACAGGGAGAGCCTAAGTGATTACCAATTTAATTTTCCAAAGTTGATTAGCTAGAAGGAATGGTTTTTAGGAGTTGTAAAATTTAGAAATAAAAACAAACAATCTCAGGTTTATAGTTTTATCACAACAATGAGGAACCAAAATAATTTCTTTAGACTATTCAACAAATTATAAGAGTAATATATTTCAAAGACAAGGCAGCGAATATAACTAATGTCTCCTTTCGGAGTACAAGAGCGTGTTTTGAACTAACAATCAAGCCTATTCTCATGGTTGATTGTCACCAAAACCCATTAAGCATAACACCTTTATAATGTCTCAAGAGTTTCAAAACTATTCTCATGTGTTGATTCCCTTGTCTAATTTCATAGATCCAACATCAATACTTCACCTTTCGATTCTTCGTTTGATGTTTAAAATAAGATTTGAAGGGCAATAAAATTAGATTGAAATATAAAACAATTTGGAGTGGAGAATAGTCTTGGAAATTATTAGGGACCTATCATTGGATTACTCCAAATAACCCAAGACTTTGTATCTACTTACTCATATTAAATATGAGAGAAGAAGAAGAAGAAGAAAAGACATGAAATTAAATAGTGAGAAATAAAAGAAAGCGGTAAATTGCAAAATCATAAATAGCGGAATTGTAAATGACAAGAAAATAAAAGTGCAAGAAAGTAAATAGCAAGGAAAGTAAATGACTTGGAAAATAAAAGGGCAAGAAAGTAAATAGCAAGGAAAGTAAATGACTTGGAAAATAAAAGGGCGAGAAAGTAAATAGCGAGAAAATAAAAGAGCGAGAAAGTAAAAGAGCGAGAAAGTAAAAGAGCGAGAAAGTAAATAGCAAGGAAAGTAAATGACTTGGAAAATAAAAGGGCAAGAAAGTAAATGACTTGGAAAATAAAAGGGCAAGAAAGTAAATAGCGAGAAAATTAAAGAGCGAGAAAGTAAAAGAGCGAGAAAGTAAAAGAGCGAGAAAGTAAAAGGGCAAGAAAGTAAATAGCAAGAATTTAAAAGGCAAGAATTATAAAGAGCATGAAGAGTAAATTGAAGTCATGAATCTTAGAGAGTCTTTGTCATTGATTTTCTAACAAAATTCAAGCTTTTTTACAAGTGAGGATCAAGGTCCTATTTATAGGAAAATATGAGGGCCAAGGCACTTGAGTGGAGGGGGAAAATGGTCCAAAAAAAGTGGCAAATCAAGTTGGCAAAGATAGCCATCAGCAAGTGGGTGCAGCCAAAATTGACTTGTCTGGCGCCAGGGTCGTGCGCCTATGGAGCCTGGGTCGTGCGCCTTGTGCTGGCAACAGCTGTTCTGCATTGCTGGCAAGCATGGGTCGTGCGCCTTTGTGCCAGGGTCGTGCGCCCTGGCCAGTCAATTTTGGCTGCTCTGCGCCAGTTTTGCACCAGGGTCGTGCGCAGGCTCTACGCCAGTTTTTGCTGCTTGGCGCCCTTGGCGCCCTGTTGAGTGCCAAGCGGACTTAAAAATTGTTCCTCCTCAAATATTTTCTTTGTTTCTTCATTTTTCCTCATATTTTCTCTTTTGCTTCAAAATAACACCTGAAAATAAAAAGTAAACATTTGTAGTAAAATAGCTCAAAAACATAATTAAAATACCAAATAAACTTAAGAAAAATAACTATTAAAAAGACTCTAAAAATAGACTTATCACCCACCCTTACCTTAGGTTTGCCGAACGCGAGATCTCCTTGTACGTAAGCTCCAAAGATCCACCGCAACAAGACTTCTCTCCTCTTGCTCTTGGTTTCGCCGCCCCCTTCCTTTCTCTCTTCTCCTCTTCGCAACTTTCTTTCTTTTCTCCAAAATTGCGCTAATGACTCCAAAACCCTAGCTAGAGTTCTCCTACATTCGCATAGGCCCTTGGGGTCTTGGATCACGGGCCCCCGACTCCTACTCAGCTTAATCACTAAACACCACTCCCTGATTTACATAAAACACCGTATAATTATTTTAATATAACTATACTAATAAATTACCTAAATAATTTAATTAAATAAATAATTAAATTATTTGGGCGTTACAACTCTCCCCCACTTAGAATATTTCGTCCTCGAAATTTTACCTGATTCAAACAGCTTGGGATAGGATTCCCGCATCTTGCTCTCCAGCTCCCACGTCATGCTCTCTCCGGCAGCTCCTAGCCAGACTACTTTCACCAACGCAATTTCCCCGCCTCTTAAAACTTTCGCTTCATGACCTTCGATTAGTACAGGCATCGTCTCCACCGTGAGATTATGCCGCACCTCCACATCATCCATGCGGATCACATGAGATGGATCCGAAATATACTTCCGAAGTTGCGACACATGAAACACGTCATGCAAATTTGAAAGGTTAGGCGGTAAAGCCACTCTATATGCAACATTCCCGACTCTCTCTGAAATCTGATAAGGACCAATAAAACGAGGAGTGAGCTTCTTCGACTTCAAAGCACGTCCAACACCGGTCACTGGAGTGACTCTCAAAAATACATGCTCACCCGCTTGAAACTCTAAATCTTTCCTCCGCTTGTCGTGATAACTCTTCTGTCGACTCTGTGACGCCTTCATCTTCTCACGAATCAACTTCACCTTTTCAGTTGTCTCTCGAACAATCTCTGGTCCAAGCACCACACTCTCCCCAGACTCATACCAACACAGCGGGGTTCTACACTTCCGACCATATAATGCCTTAAAAGGTGCCATCCCAATACTAGAATGGTAACTGTTGTTATACGTGAACTCTATCAGTGGAAGGTAGGTATCCCACGAACCTTCTTGTTCCAAAACACAAGCCCTCAACAAATCTTCTAACGACTGAATTGTTCTCTCTGACTGACCATCTGTCTGAGGATGATATGCCGAACTCAACCTCAACTTAGACCCCAACTTCTCTTGCAAACTCTTCCAGAAATCTGAAGTGAACCTCGGATCTCTATCCGAAACAATACTCTTAGGAACTCCATGAAGCTTCACAATCTCCCGGATATAAATCTCTGCCAACTTCGATACCGGATACGTGATGCTGATAGGAACAAAATGAGACGATTTCGTTAACCTGTCAACAATCAACCAAATTGCATCATACCCTTTCGCAGTATTAGGCAATCCCGTCACAAAGTCCATCGAAATGCTATCACATTTCCACTCTGGAATTTCTAGCGGTTGCATCAACCCAACAGGCTTCTGATGCTCAACCTTTGACTTCTGGCAAGTCAAACATACATAAACGAACTGCGCCACATCACGCTTCATACTAGGCCACCAAAACAACTTCTTCAGGTCTTGATACATCTTCGTAGCTCCCGGATGAATACTTAACTTACTTCTGTGACTCTCTTCAAGAATGGCTCTCTTCATGTCTGCATCATCAGGAATACAAATCCTACCACCGAACCTCAACACATCTTGGGAATCCAATCTGAAATCCTCATTCTTCGATTGATCATTCTCAACCATCAAGTCTACCAGCTTAACATCTGATTTCTGGGCTTCTCTGATGCTGTCCAGAAAATCAATACCAATCTTCAACATTCCTAACTTAACACTCTGAGGCGTCACTTCACAAACCAGACTCATATCTCTGAACTCCTCAATCATCTCTAACTCCTTAACCATCATTGCCGACATATGCAAAGTCTTCCGGCTCAAAGCATCAGCCACGACATTAGCTTTGCCTGGGTGATAGTTCAAACCGAAATCATATTCCTTCAACAACTCCAACCATCGCCGCTGCCTCATATTCAACTCCTTCTGGTCAAACAGATACTTCAAGCTCTTATGGTCACAAAACACCTCAAATCTAGAACCATAGAGATAGTGCCTCCAAACCTTCAGCACAAAGACCACCGCAGCTAATTCTAAGTCATGCGTAGGATAATTCTTCTCATGAACTCTTAACTGCCTCGACGCATACGCGATAACCTTCCCATCTTGCATAAGCACACCACCTAAACCCATTTTTGAAGCATCACAATACACCACAAACGACCCTTCCGGATTGGTCAACGTCAGGACAGGAGACGTTGTCAATCTCTTCTTCAATTCCACGAAGCTTTCTTCACAACGGGCATCCCAAACAAAAGCCTTTCCTTTGCAGGTTAACTGAGTTAACGGAAGTGCTAACTTAGAAAAACCTTCAATGAATCTTCTATACTAGCCGGCCAATCCCAAAAAGCTTCTAATTTCAGTTGCCGACTTCAGAGCCTCCCAATTCAACACTACTTCTACTTTCGACGGATCCACCGCAATACCATTACCGGAAATGACATGACCGAGAAAGCTCACTTCCTTCAACCAGAATTCACACTTTGACAATTTCGCATACAGCTTCTTTTCCTTCAGTACCTCCAATACTAACCTCAGATGCTCTGCATGCTCTTCCTCCGATTTAGAGTAAATCAGAATGTCGTCAATGAACACCACCACAAACCGATCTAAGTAAGTATGGAATATACGATTCATGTATTCCATAAATACTCCTGGTGCGTTGGTAACACCGAACGGCATCACCGAATACTCATAATGACCATAACGGGTTCTGAAAGCCGTCTTCTGAATATCTTCGTCCTTCACCTTGATCTGATGATAACCCGACCTCAAATCAATCTTACTGAATACTTGAGCACCCACCAACTGATCCATCAAATCGTCTATCCTCGGAAGTGGATACTTGTTCTTAATTGTCACTTTATCCAACTGCCGATAATCCACACAGAGTCTCATACTACTATCCTTCTTCTTAACTAACAACACCGGAGCTCCCCACGACGATACACTCGGCCTCACAAACTTCTTTTTGAGCAGATCCTCAAGTTGCTTCTTCAACTCAGACAATTCGGATGCGGACATCCTGTAAGGTGCCATAGAAACAGGTTTGGTACCAGGTACAAGATCAATGGAGAACTCAACTTCCCTCTCTGGCGGCACACTTGGAATCTCATCAAAGAAAACATCAGGAAACTCGCGCACCACCTGCAACTCTTCAATGAGAGCTTGATTCTCAACCGACAGCGATGCCATTAGCGAGAATAACTGAACTCCTTCCTTCATCAACTTCCGCAACTGACTAGCGGATAACAGACCAGACTCCTCTCCTTCAAAGCTCACCGACTTGCTTCGACAGTTAATATGAACATGGTTAAGCTCTAACCAGTTCATACCCAAGATTACATCCAATCCGCTCAACGGCAAACAAACAAAATCCACAACAAAGTCTCTGTCAAAGATCGACAAGGGACACTGAGAACATACTAGAGAGGTAGTTACCGACCCCTTAGCTGGAGTGTCGACAACCATCTCTCCATTCATGGCAGGCAATGCAAGATTCAACCTCTTACAACAATCAGCAGCAATAAAGCAATGCGTAGCACCAGTATCAACAATAAATTTTAAAGGAGTACCATTAATGAAGCACGTACCTCTAATAAGTCCATCATCTTCAGTAGGCTCTTCACCTGCCAAAGCGAACACTTTTCCACTGGACCTTTCTTTCTTCGGCTTCGGACACTGAGTAATAATGTGCCCTCCTTCACCACAGTTGTAGCAGACCACCTCCTTACGCTCACACTCAGCCACTACATGACCCTCTTTACCACATCGGTAACACTTCTTCACTTCAGCTTTGCACACGTTACTCTTGTGACCAGCTTTGCCACATTTGTAACATACGATGCTAGCAGGAGCATCTCCCCCACTAGTCCTCTTGCCAGCAGCAGCTTTCTGTTTACCCTTACCAGCAGGAACATCATACGGCTTACTACGACTTTGAAATTTGCTCCTCTTCTCATTCATCATCTTGTAGTGAGCATTGTTGTCTTCCTCATAAATTCTGCAGCTGTCAATCAAATCAGCAAAAACATGGATCTTCTGATAACCAATCGCCTTCTTGATCTCAGGACGCAGCCCATTCTCAAACTTAATGCACTTGGAAAACTCAGCAGTAGCCTCACTGTAGTGCAGATAAAACTTTGCTAATTCCACAAACTTAGCAGCATACTCAGTCGCAGACATATTCCCTTGTTTCAGCTCCAGGAACTCAATCTCTTTCTTACCTCGGACATCCTCCGGATAATACTTTCTCATAAACTCCCTGCGGAACACAACCCAAGTGATCTCTTCGTTTGCAGTCTCCAATCTCTGCCTAACCTCTAACCACCAGTCATCGGCCTCCTCTGCCAGCATATGCGTACCATAACGGACCTTCTGTGCCGGAGTGCAGCCCATCACACGAAAGATCCTCTCCATCTCTTTCAACCAAGCTAAAGCCCCATCGGGATCATACTTGCCCTTGAAGGTAGGCGGATTTTCTCTCTGAAAGGTAGCCAAACTCCGAGACCCAACATTCTCATCAGCATTCTGTTGACCCTCCATGGCCTGAGCCATAGCAGCCAACGCAGCAGCAATAGCAGCATCGTTCCTTCCAGCCATTTCATCTAGTCACTACAATCATAAACAACAATTAGAACTAATTGACAATACTTGGTCGTCAATGACACAATGACTCGACAACTTGGCCGGACAGACCGAAACTGCTCTGATACCACTAATGTAACACCCCTTTTCTACCCGGAAAATTTTCGACAAAAAAAACAGAGTTTTCAAAACGTCTTTCAATACACCCACAAGGGATGCTACACTTACACCGTTAAACATCACACACTAACAATAAAATTTACCATTAAATAGTACAACCCATAATAGTAACATCCATCATCTCGCAGCGGAATAAAAATAAAGGGTTCAACAATAATTTAACATCACCATAAAACTTCAAAAATTAGAATAATAGAGACACTAATAAAGCCTAGCGTTCATCCCCCCGAGTGCTACGTATCAGAGCGACGACACCGACTCTACTAGCGAAGGTAGACATGCCTTCACTCGCAATCACCTGCACGTTACCAACATAGGGGTAACATTCAAACAGAAGGGGTGAGATATCTAACATTATAATAGCATATATGATAGGCAATATGCTAGAATTACGACAACCATATCTACTGCTTCACTACAACACCAATTAATAAATCACCAAGAATCATCATTAACATCATGAGTAAGTATATGAAATGCAACCCACACCAACGGGCATATGCATGTGGTACCAATCATCACCAATAAAGTAGCCACTAAGGGCATCATCACCTGTATGAGCATCACCATCATCACCTATAGCTCCAAGGCCGAAGCCATCATCACCAAAATAATGCATATGCAATATATGCGACACCATGAACAATGCACCAGACAATTAACAACAACAGACATTTAACTAACACAACATCACCAATATCACCAAGTGGTCATATATAGACCCATCACCTTAGCCCATGAAATAGGCACATCACCTGTCACATCATCACCAATAACACCAACAATCACCGACACCGAAACACCAATAGTTTTACAATCAAACAGCACGTTTATTTTACAGTGACAGCAACACCATTTTTACAGCAACAGCACCTTTATTTTACAGTGACAGCAACATCGTTTTTGGAAAAACAGCAACATTTGGTCACTGTGACAGCAACATCAATTTCAGGAAAACAGCAACATTTGGTCACTGTGACAGCAACATCAATTTCAGAAAAACAGCAACATTTGGTCACTGTGACAGCAACACAGCAGGAAACTGGCGCCCAGCAACAACAGCAACACAGGATGCTGGCGCCCAGAACAGGGCACCTTAGACAGCAACAACAAAAACAGAAACTGGCGCCCAGCAACATGGCGCCTTGGACAACAACAACAACATCAGACATGGTGCCCAGCAACAGGGCGCCTAGGACAACAGTGGCAACAACAGAACTGGCGCCCAGCAGCAGGGCGCCTAACACCAAGGCAACAGAACTAGACTTGGCACCCAGCCACAGGGCGCCTAGCAGCAACACAGGAAATGGCGCCCAGGGCAAGGCGCCTAGCACCACAACATCAGAAACAGACTTGGCGCCCAGCAACAGGGCGCCTGGCACAACGGGCAACACAACAGACTTTGCGCCCAGGAGCAGGGCGCCTAAGACAACAACAGCAACATCAGGCTTGGCGCCCAGCAACAGGGCGCCTGAGACCGCAACAGCACTGGGCGCCTAGGGCGCCAGTTTTCAGCAACAGGGAACAACACTGAAACACCACTGGGCGCTTAGGGCGCCTCTCCTAGCGACACAAGAAAATTCTGGCACAACACAGCAACATCCAGAAACAACCCAGGACACCACTGGGCGCCTAGGGCGCCCTTCACAGCAATACAGAATTACGCAACACAGCACTGGGCGCCTAGGGCGCCAACTCCAGCAGCCAAGGCAGCATCACTGGGCGCCTAGGGCGCCACTTCCAGCAACCACAACAACAGGACATCATGACTGGGCGCCTAGGCGCCAAAATCAGCAACATAAGCAACACTGGCTTGGCGCCCAGCAACAGGGCGCCTCCAGCAGGAAACAAACACAACACAGCCACGGCACCCAGGGGCAGGGCGCCGTTTCCAGCAACCCAACACAACACCAATTCGCACCAAACACCAAACACCAAGGATTCACCATGATCAATCACCCAAACATCAAATCGAAATCATCATAATATATTCAAACATCACTAAAACAACATTAACAAGATCAAAGAGGCAACATGGTCCTATCTCCCACATAGTCCCCATCATAGACCCTATTATAAGGATAGAACCCACCCTTACCTTAGGTTTGCCGAATGCGAGATCTCCTTGTACGTAAGCTCCAAAGAACCACCGCAACAAGACTTCTCTCCTCTTGCTCTTGGTTTCGCCGCCCCCTTCCTTTCTCTCTTCTCCTCTTCGCAACTTTCTTTCTTTTCTCCAAAAATGCGCTAATGACTCCAAAACCCTAGCTAGAGTTCTCCTACATTCGCATAGGCCCTTGGGCTCTTGGATCACGGGCCCCCGACTCCTACTCAGCTTAATCACTAAACACCACTCCTTGATTTACATAAAACACCGTATAATTATTTTAATATAACTATACTAATAATTTACCTAAATAATTTAATTAAATAAATAATTAAATTATTTGGGCGTTACACCCCTAACAAGTGCTGATGGTTCGAAATGTTGGAAGATATGTCACTGCAAGACAGCTGATGATAAAAATATTTTACCGTGAAAGTCTTGGAAGTATCATGTGGCCATAGCCACACGTCTTTCCTTCCTCTAGTCGGCTTAACTGACTGTAAAATACTGTCCAAAATTTGGCCTTCAGCCACCCGAACCGAATCCGTGTGATGCTGCCACGGTGTAGACCACACCCAAACTTCACCATTCCATGCACCCAAGTCAGCCACCAAGAGCTGCTGCTCCCCTTCCCCATCACATAACAGCGGAAAAACTTTGAATAAAGGCTCTATGCCTAGCCATTGATCCTTCCAAAAATTAATGGAGATTCCGTCACCAAGCCCCCTTTTAATACACCACGCAAACCTTCGCCGTTCCTCAATATTGTCATCCAACTTTACCAAGTCTCTCCAGCAAATCGATCCCGAGTTCCGGCTAGATATACCTTCAGCCGAGTTGTGAACAAAAGTAGTAGCATAATCCCCATAACGATGTCTCAACATACAGTAAGTAGTAGCAGAGTTGTGAACATAAGTATGGAGACAATAGATAAAGTCATATCAATGATTAAAAAATGTAATTCGTTGGGAAAAAATAAACAGACAGATTCAAAATTTATGACATAATTTATGTCATAAATTTAAAATTTAAGACTATGGCTATCCTTTACTACTAGGGTAAAATATGTTTTTAGTCCCTACAAAATCGGCTCCTTCTAAGTTTAGTCCCTACATTAAAGAAATAGGCGTTTTGGTCCTCATCTTATTTTTCCGTTTTCAATTTTAGTCCCTCATGACTTTTAATAGCGCTTCAAAACTTTTAATAGCGCTTATAAAAGGTCAAAAAAGCGCTATTAAAAGTTTTGATGCGCTATTAAAAGTCATGAGGGACTAAAATTGAAAACGGCAAAATAAGATGAGGACCAAAACGCCTATTTCATTAATGTAAGGACTAAACTTAGAAGGAGCCGATTTTGTAGGGGCTAAAAACATATTTAACCCTTAATACTATTTGTGACAAATTCAAATTTATGTGCAACATAATTTAGATTTACTAATTTATTTATAGACAATTAGACGGACATCACTAATATATTCTCAGCATAATTTTTTACATTCAAAATTTAAAGTGTATTAAATATTTTTTTATTAAATAAAGTACGTTAAATATTAATCATAACGTATTTACGTCATGTGATGTCTTTCTTATACTTTGCACAATTAGTATTATTATTATTATTATTTTGTAGTATATAATTATAATGTTAATTTGGTCAAAAAAAATTGTTAATAGTTTATATATATATATATATATATATATATATATATATATATATATATATATATTATATTCTTTCATGTGAAATGCTCAATCTCTTTATGATATGTTTTAAATCTGGAATTCAAATATTGATAGAATTTGGTTTTTTTTATAAGCAATGTTTCATTCAAAAGAGCACTAGGGGTACTTAAAAGCACAATACATAGATGGATTCACAAGTTGTTTATACATGAAAGTACGTTATTCCATCATAAAGACGGAATAAAAGAAGACTTACTACCCATCCCAAAAATGAACCAGCACCAAGATAAAAACTTCACTTGGGCCACAATCGAATCAACCTTTGGCTCATCCCCTCTAAAACAAACACCGTTACGGGATAATCAAATACACCAACAAGTTGTCAACCAAATAAGATATTTTACCCTCTTTGTTTTCTTGCCAATGCAAAGCTCTCCATAACCAAGAAAATGATCAAGTAAGTTAGAAGGGTTAGGCACTTGGATCCAGCCAACGGCCAATCTCTCTCCACACCTTCAAGGAGAAATCGCAACCCAAAAACAAGTATGGTGAATCCTCCAAGTGATGCCTACAAAAGACGCAAATCACCTCCTCCTCCGAAGAAATAACATGACGACGCAATAACAATGAACAAATCGGTAATGAATTGTTAAAAATTCTCCAGCCGAACATCAAAATCTTCATCGAAATGCGAGTCCTCCACATTGATATCAGATCAGATTTCTGCAGCATCGAGAACAGCCTATTGCTATGTACGGTTGGGATATGAGCAGACTGCGAGATGAACTTATAGCAAGAACGGACCATAAACTGTTTTAATTTTTCCAAAGACCAGCACCAGCAATCATCAATTCCACGGACCACCTGAATGTCACGCAGGATTTGCAGCAACTCACCCACATCATCGTTAAGCTCAGAGACATCACCTGCAAAAAAGGAAGTATTACAATGCCAAGTATCCTCGCACCAAACACAAATCTCAGCCAGGCTCACATTTTTATTATTGTAATTATTAAAAATGTTACCGAACACGTGTTTCAACAGACGTTGCCCAAGCCAATGGTGGTGCCAAAAATCCATTCCACGGCCATCTCCCAATCTCCGTCTAATATTCGATTCAAACCAACCCACCGCAATCCTCTCCTCCCCCATACACCTAAGGTCACGCAACCACAAAGAGTCTAACCTTCTATCCACTGAAGATGTGCCATTGAAAAATATAGACCCCAACTCACCATATCTATAAGATAGGATACCCCTCCAAGACGCTTCCTCATCCGACAACATCCTCCACTTCCATTTAGTCAAGAGAGAAATATTAAACAATTCAATATCCTTCACTCCTAGTCCTCCCTCCTCCTTTGGTCTACAAACCTACTCCCAAGCCACTCAATACATACCCCTCAAATCCTCCTTTATACCCCACAAGAAGTCTCTTTGAAGTTTAATTTGAGTCTTAATCACCACCTTCGGCGCTTTGTAAAAAGAGAAGTAATAAAGAGGTATACTATTTAAGACGGAATTTATAAGAATTACCCGACCTCCAATAGATAAGGAACGCCCTTGCCATAAAGCCAATCTACTATGAATCTTGTCAATAACCGACTTCCAAGTAGAACTCCGTCTTGGGTTTGCGCCCACGGGAATACCCAAAAACTTGAACGAAATAGACTCTATTCGACAATGAAGAAAAATTGAAGCCGACTCTAGAAAATCCTTCGACACATTGATGCCAATAAGTTTGCTTTTATGGAAATTAACCTTCAACCCCGACACCATTTCAAAGCCTCTAAGAATAGACTTGATACACCACAAATTTCCCCGCGTTGCCTTCCCCATCATAATAGTATCATCGGCAAATTGAAGCATAGAAAACCGAAAATTGTCATGAACCGTGTATTCTATAAACAAACCTACGTCAACCGCCTTTGACATTATACCCGATAAGCCCTCGGCAACAATCAAGAAGAGAAAAGGTGAGAAGGGAACACCTTGACAGAGACCTCTACCAACCTGAAAGTCCTTAGTTGGACTACCGTTAACCAACACGGACATGGAGCTAGAACATACGCACGCCTTCACCCACCTAAACCACTCCACGCCAAAGCCCAACCTTTCCATCATGTAGACCAAAAAATTCCAAGAAATAATGTCATAAGCCTTCTCAAAGTCAACTTTGAAAAGCAAAGATGCCTCCTTCCTACGCTTAGCTAGATCAATAACCACATTAACCACCAAAACGCTGATAGGCCGCAAGTGCACAGTTCTATCGCGTAATAAAATATCGATCCCACAGAGACTTGTGTTATTACCAATATTGTTTTCGGTTGTGATTAGCTAAAATGAATGATAAAAGAGATTTTTTGTTGGTTTTTGAAAACAGAAATAAAAGCGTCTTAGGATTGTGGTTTTATCGCAATGATAGAACATTTACACTTCTTTATCCATTCTCTATTTTATGTCGAGGTTTTATTTCTTTGGACAAGGTATTCAATGGTAACTCAAGTCTCCTTTCAGAGTACAAGAGTGTGTCTCAAAACAATAATCAAGCCTATTCTCATGGTTGATTATTGCCAATACCCCTTAAGTACAAACCTTATTGTCCCAAGAATCTCAAAACTATTCTCATGTTTTGATCATCTTGTTTAACCGCATAGTTCCAACACATCAAATAACACTACAATCAGATTCCTGGATTGTGAGATATGACCAAAATGGTGTAAACGCGTATAAACACGTTGAATCTG
Source organism: Astragalus membranaceus (assembly GCA_039519185.1). Taxonomy (NCBI): domain Eukaryota; kingdom Viridiplantae; phylum Streptophyta; class Magnoliopsida; order Fabales; family Fabaceae; genus Astragalus; species Astragalus membranaceus. Next base: position 54,540,557 of record CM076851.1, read on the forward strand.
TGCTTGGACGTATGAGTATGCTCTTGGGGCGCATCAACAAGAATTGACTCTTGGCTTAATTCTCGGCCTTCCTTGGCCTTGGGACTTTGACATCTTGCTTTTCAAGTTCATATTTTTCTCTCTTCTCAATACTTAGCCTAAAATTATAATAAAACGAAAAGGTAGTAAAATAGCTCTAGAATAGAACTAAAATACCGAATAACTTAATAAAAATAAGTACTAAAAAGACACATAAAATGGACTTATCAAACTCCCACATGCTTGAATCTTTGCTTGTCCTCAAGCAAAACCATAAAACCCATTGGACCAATTTTGGAAAAAAACCAAATTCATACAAAAACCTTAAGTGAACCGGGGGTAAATTTCAGCACTTTTTCTTTGGTTCGAGACTTACTACTTGGGCTTTTTTGTGAATTAAGAGACAAGTTTAAGGTATCAGCACATTAGAAAAGATATCAATGTCAGCATAGAACCAGTTCCCTAGCATTCTTGAGCTTGGGTCTTCCATTCACTAGACCGGGTCTCAAAGGAGGGTCTTTATACGCTGGGCATTCAAGTATTTTTTTCTTTGATTTCACATGCAGGCCAACCACTTTTAATTTATAAATTTTTCAATGTGAACTAAAGTTGTCAGCCCATTTTGCTTGATGTACTAACTTGCATTTTTTTCTTTTCTTTTTCTTTTTTTTTTGTTTTTTTATACCCGAACTCAGACATTTTTCTCCAGTAACCTCGCATCCGGTGAATGTCACCAAGAGAACAAGATTACTAGTTTATTATCAATCCTCCTGATAGTACTAATAACAAAAAGCCAGTCTCAAGAGTGTGCGTGTGTGTGTGTGAAAATCCAAGAAGCAGCAACAAACAAACAGTTATATTATTTTTACCAGCTAGTCCACCTAGATGAATGCTATGAAGCTCAAATAATTATCCAAAATAAGCCTTTTACACAAAGACTTGTAGCAAGGGGATATGATATTTATTCAAAACAAACTAGACTTAATAGAAACAAGAAATTAAACAAAAAAATAAAAGGGTAAAGAACCCCCCATGCTTGGACTACTAGACATTGTCCTCAATGTAAAACAAAATAAAATATATGAGAGGGGTAAGAAAGTTCACAATAATTGGCATTTTATAGCTTTCTTTATATTCCAACACAACAAAACATAGGTAAACTCGTGGGTTGCCTCCCACGCCGCGCTCGTTTATGGTCATTAGCTTGACCAAAGTTGGTGCTTAATCTGGGGGCTCTCCGAGAGAAAATTTGACATCTAACGCAGTGCACCTTCGTAGCTTTCTAACAATGTGGTTCACATTATTCTTTCTTTTTCCACGTGGTGGATGAACTTCAAAGGATGGTGAAATTTTTATTTTATCTCCATCTACCACTATGCTAGAATCCTGCAAAATAAGATTTTCTTCCAAAAGGTCCTGCATCTTTAATTCACTAAAAATATTAGTTTTCACCACATCATTAAAATAATGAGAAGTAAAAGGAGAGAAATTGAAATTGAAATTGAAATTTAAAGCTTTAATAACATTATCTTCTTTACCACTCTTTAGATTTATCTTTCCTTTATGAACCTCAATCACAACATCACCAATGGTTAAAAGAACTTGCCCAAAAATTGGGGTTTTCTCCTTTTTCTCCAAATTATAAACCAATGGATCTTTTTCATTCTCCTCACAACCGCTCTCATCAGTGGAATCTGTTGTCTCAATTTGACTCCCTTCAGTAGGAGTCACTATTTTGATTTGACTCCCTTCAGTAGGAGTCTTTTCATCTTTCTTGAGAACTTGTTCCTCTGGATTATCTTCCATATGGAACCCTTTAATACTCCTAAGAATACTTTCTCTGTATTGCTCAGATTCTTCATTTGTGGTAGACTTAGTTTGTAAATAAAGAGTTTCTCGAGCCAACTCAGTTGCTATTATATCAATAACCTTTGACAATTGATATACCATGCGATCAATCTTTTCATCCATATTTTTATCAAGTATTTCATTTGTTTGCTCAATTATTTTGCCAAGACCTCATTGACATCCGGTTTTTCCTCCTCTTGCCTTTGTGCTTGTAGTGACTCATAATTATCCCAGTGGCAGGAGTAAGGAGCTCATAGTCATCCCAATAGTTTGAATAAGGTTCATATGGAGGAGGAGAAATTTGGATTTGGCATTGAGAATTATCCCAATGGCAGGAATAAGGAGGTGGCTCATAGTCATCCCAATAGTCGGAATAAGGTTCATAACGAGGAGGAGAAATTTGGATTTGGCATTATACATATACCAATATGATGTGGATATCTTGTACTGCAGGTAACTTATATTGCAGGGTTAAGTGTTGATGATGATAAAGGACAAAGCCAAAGTTGATGGCCAAAGTTGATGAAAGTGACAAAGTATCTAAAGTCACAATCCAAGACAATCAAGCTCAAGAATTGAAGTCTCAAAATATAAGGGTAGTCCTTAGGGTTTGGGATTGTCTTAGGAAAAAGTGTAAGCTCTTCCGAGGGTCAGCTCATCCTTCAAAGTCCCACGCTTTTCAAAATGCATGCATGCACACGTAAACACAAAAAGCATTTTTGAAAAACCATTAAAATCGATTTCTAACTAAATGTGAAAGTGCATAATCGATTTTACCAAGTATAAAATCGATTCACAAGTGTTTTCAAAAAGAAAGAATCGATTCTCAACATTTTGCAAATAGCACATAATCGATTCCTTGCCTGACTCAAGCCATGAATCGATTGGCACCTTTTTACAAGCAAGGAAGAATCGATTATACACTTAGATTGTGTCAGGCACACAATCGATTATACACTTAGTGTATTTAGGCACACAATCGATTGTCAACCTGAACATACCCAAGCATGTAATAAGTTGTCCACTTTAGTTAATTTAGGCAAACAATCGATTCCTTCATTTCCAAAAATGTTTCAACGGTAATATCTTTCTCATAGCCTATAAATAAAGGCTTCATACTCTTCATTTTCTCACAACCCATTTTCACGATTTAAAGCATAATTTAGAAAAACTCTTCACACTTTCATTTCTGCTCTTCTCGCACCGTTGGTCCGTCAGAGCTGATCTCTCGCAAGAGTTAGTCGGGGTTGGAATCTTCAAGTTGTATTATCTACCTACGTAAGAGGTATTTCAGTCTTCAAGTTTGTAATGTTTATTTGTTATGATTTGTACTAGGGAGTGGGGTATCTCTCTAGGGTAGCTGTTTGTACTAAGAAGTGGGGTATCTTTCTGGGGCAGCTGGTTGTAACAGGGGTGGGGCATCTCTTGTTATTAGTGTAATAGATTTGAGGGCTCTTCATAGGTGGGGTATCCTAGGAGAAGAGTGCCTGAGTCTGTAAAGGTTTCCAAGACACCCGTAAGCCTTGTTGTGTTAGTGGAAAATCTCACAAGGGTGTGAGGACTAGACGTAGGTCACTGGAAGGTGACCGAACCAGGATAAATCTCTGCGTGCTTTATTGCTTTATTTTCTAATTCCTTCGCTTCCACTTAACCTGCGCGAAAATTAATCTAAGTCATTGAAAAGGGGAAAAAGTTTTCAAAAGTTTTTAAATCTCAATTCACCCCCCCTCTTGAGACTGAAGCCACTTGGCAACATATGAGTCCTCCAAATTTCTTTGTGCCTTTGCCTCTCGAATGTAGTCTCCAAGAGTTTTATCCTTGCTTTAGACTTTTCTCAGTAAAAACAAGGTAAATTGCAGCGATCTCTTGGTTCAGTGCACTTCTCTCTTTTTTTTTCAAAAAAGAAAAGAATTTTTTTTTTAAAATTTTTTTAAATATTTTAGTTTATCTCATACCGAAAAATCAATCAATATCCCAAAAGTCCCCGGTAACGGCGCCAAAAAACTTGATAGGCCGCAAGTGCACGGTTCTATCGTGTAGTAAAATATGGATCCCACAGAGACTTGTGTGATTACCAATATCGTTTTCGGTTGTGATTAGCTAAAATAAATGATAAAAGATATTTTTTGTTGGTTTTTGAAAACAGAAATAAAAGCGTCTTAGGATTGTGGTTTTATTGCAATGATAGAACATTCACAATTCTTTTTCCATTCTCTATTTTATGTCGAGGTTTTATTTCTTTGGACAAGGTATTCAATGGTAACTCAAGTCTCCTTTCAGAGTACAAGAGTGTGTCTCAAAACAATAATCAAGCCTATTCTCATGGTTGATTATTGCCAAGACCCCTTAAGTACAAACCTTATTGTTCCAAGACTCTGAAAACTATTCTCATGTTTTGATCATCTTGTTTAACCGCATAGTTCGAATATCAAACTTCACCTCTCGGTTCTTCGCTTGATATTTGAATTATAGCTTCTAAAATGATGCGGTTAAATTAGAAACAAAACTTTAACAAAATAGAGTCTAGACTTCGAATTGTTTAGGGATCTATCATTGAATTATTATAACAGCCCGGTATTTCTAACATGTAGAGAGACCGAAGATGCACAAATGCAGAAGTTCAGAGGACACAGTTCCTATTTAAGTATTGGACATACAAACTTTTTCCGAAATAAACACATAGTCGGAAATAACATTACTTCGTAAAATAGAAGTACATTGGCTCCATACCGAATGGAATACACTATCCAAGTCCAAAACCAAACAGAAACATAAAGCGGTTCGTAAAACTCATAACCAATACAAGTTATACAACCAAAAAGAACAACAAAAGGACAAAGGATAAAGATGACTAAGTCTTCAGCACCTCCGAGAGTATATCAACTACTCGTGCACAATAGTCTTCCTTTTTCCTTGCTTCTCTGAAAAAAACAACAAATATGGATTGGGTGAGATAACATTATCTCAGTGAGTCCTACCGTGCCCCCTCACTGACACTTGGTTCAATTTATTAAACCGTTACAACAAAAGCTGACATAACCATGTCTTGTTTATTAATCGATTTCCGACCGCACAACGACTGCTAATCTCGGCAATTCGTGAATCTTATTTATTAATCGAATGCCGACCGCACAACGACTGCTAATCCCGGCAATTCGTGAATTTTATTTAACATGATCCGGCCGCAGAACAATCTGCTAATCCCGGTAACGATGTGTACAACTTAGCACAAACCGGCTGCACAACGCCTGCTAATCCCGGTAACCCGTGAGTTGACCACGCCAAAACACATTTAGGGCCTAAGGTGAGGGCTCATGACTTCCCTTCCTAGTATGCTACTTGTCGGGTCGTCACCCAACGCGATACATATGACAATACGCATCAAATTCTCGAGAGTTAGGTAATTTATATCTTTTCGATCACCAAAGGATCTATCACATAATAATCGGATAAACAATATCCATATCGATCTATAATCCGTTTTGAGGAATTCATAAGTTAGACCTCCGTCATTATAATCATTTTCAATTGACATATATATATATATATATATATATGTATATATATATATATTCAGTCAGTCCATCAGTCGGTGTAGCCACACGCGTATACTAGGGTTTCGGTTTTTCAATCAAATATGCTTTTGAAACTCTTTTTCAAAATCATGAGTTGAATAAGTTCAAAATACGGTTTTTAATAAGGCAATATCCTTAAAATTTAATAGGAAATAGATTAGAAAAGGTTCGGGATTGAACGGAGCGACGAAGTGAGAAAACGGAAGCCGGTAACAGATCCCCACGCACGGTCCGTGCCCAAGGGCGCACGACCCGTGCGTGATGCACCTCAAATAACTGACTCTATCAGAAGGGTACGCACGATCCGTGCCCAGGGGCGCACGATCCGTGCGTCTTGTAAAAGTCACATTCAGTCATTTCAGAAGCAGGCGCACGATCCGTGCGCAGGGGCGCACGGTCCGTGCGCCCTGTAACTGTTACAGAACACTCTGTATTTTCTCGAATCGAATCTCCGATCGCGCCCAATTCGATTCCCAATTTCAATCCTCCTGAAAAACAAAAAAGTTCCAGGCATTCCAGAATATATGTACAGTACAAATAATTCTTCGAAAATCACTTCCAGCATTTATCATTTTTCCAAAAACCGTAAAATATCAATTTTAGCAAAATTGTTTCTCGACTCTGAAATAGTTCGAAACCGAAGCCGTTGCCATGAAACTCAACACCAAAATCATTCCAGAATATGGTAATTTCCCTAATCGTGAGTCGAACTCACCGATACGTAGAAATTCCGAGAGTCGAGCCGGAGTACGAATGTGTTGAACCGAATCACACGAACGCTCCCCGCTAGAACCCGAACCGCTTCCAACACAACTATCTCCTCCACTAGAACTCTGAATCAGCAACCCAGCTTGAATGAATTTCCCCCAAATTCGAGATGTAAGGTTAGAACTTCCTCCTCAATAGCTCGTACTGAACATGCAAGCAAACAACAACTTAGAGCTCCACCATCTTCAATGCTTTGAGCTTCACATTTCGAAAATGGGATTGAGAGGATGAGTGAGAATCAAGCTCTGAAAGTGGTACTATTGGAAAGGAAAACGAAAATAAGGGTGGAGAGGAAGTTAGAACACTTACATGCAAGTGAATTTTGGTGATTCCCCTTCACCTCCTCTTCTCCTCCTTCGCGCCCCTCTTCCCTCTTCTACCTTCTGTTTCAGTTTTTTCTTAAATTCTGAGTTTGTGAAATGGATAAGTGTGAGAGGGAGTGGCCGAATACTAAAGGGTGAGAAATGGCAGAATTTCCCTTCAGCTTAAATCGGTCCTAACAATTACTTGACAATTTCCTCGACTATTCCTCGCTGAGACGCGACTAATTATTCCTAACAAATAATTAAATCGGTCCTAGGCATCATAGTACGAGTCTTTAAAAATTCGGGATGTTACAATTATTCCCACAATCCAAAGACTAGAAGGGTCTACTCACTCATGATCATTGTAGAGAAATACTTAGAAGGAGTAGAAGGAGAAGACATCAAAGTAAACGGAAAGAAGTAAAGGAAAGCGATAACTAACGAAAATGTAAATTGCGGGAAACGTAAATGACTTGGAAAGTAAATTGCAAGAAAAGTAAATTGCGGAAAAGTAAATTGCGAGAATAGTAAATTACGGAAATGTAAATTGCAAGAAATGTAAATGACTTGGAAAATTAAAGTTCAAGGAATGTAAAGAGCAAGAATTTAAAGTGCAAGAAGAGTAAATTGCATGGAATGTAGAAATGAGATTTGAGAGAATTTGTACAAGTGATTCAAAACAAATTTTTGAGAGATATGAATGATCTAAGATCAACCAGTCTTCTATGATCAAGGAATGAGTTTTTCACTTAGCAATGGCCTCTATTTATAGGCAAAATTGAAGGACAAGGCATCCCACCAACTATTTTTTTGTCTTCCACTTGAAAGTGTTCTCATTTTTCCCCTAGTTTCGTGGGTCTTTGTCTCCCTAATTTCGTGGGTCTTTCTCGCTATTTCCGTGGGTATTTGTCTCAGCCTTTAATTGGGCACAAAGTTTGTTCAATTTGGCCCACAAATGAGAGAGTTAGGTCCAATTTACTAAAGCATGCTTAGAATTTCATACAACACCTCTGTTCTGACTTCCAGCCCTTTTCTGACCATCTAGGAATCCGAATTTGCTCTTGCTATCTTCATGAAAGGTTTAGCTACGGATATTAGCTTTCCAACACATCAAAGAACACCTCAATCGGATTCCTAGATTTGAGATATGACCAAAATAGTTTAAACGCATATAAAACCGTTGAGTCTGTGCTTGGACGTATGAGTATGCTCTTGGGGCGCATCATCAAGGTTTGACCCTTGGCTTAATTCTCGGCCTTCCTTGTTTCATTTTGACCCCTATTTTCTCCTTTGGCCTTGGGACTTTGACATCTTGCTTTTGAAGTTCATATTTTTCTCTCTTCTCAATACTTAGCCTAAAATTAAAATAAAACGAAAAGCTAGTAAAATAGCTCTAGAATAGAATTAAAATACCTAATAACTTAATAAAAATAAGTACTAAAAAGACACTTAAAATGGACTTATCAAACTCCCACATGGTTGAATCTTTGCTTGTCCTCAAGCAAAGCCATAAAACCCATTGGACCAATTTTGGAAAAAATCCAAATTCATACAAAAATCTTAAGTGAACGGGGGTAAATTTCAGCACTTTTTCTTTGGTTTGAGACTTACTACTTGGGCTTTTTGTGAATTAAGAGACAAGTTTAAGGTATCAGCACATTAGAAAAAATATCAATGTCAGCATAGAAGCAGTTCCCTAGCATTCTTGAGCTTGGGTCTTCCATTCAGTAGACCGGGTCTCAAAGGAGGGTCTTTATACGCTGGGCATTCAAGTATTTTTTTTTTCTTTGATTTCACATGCAGGCCAACGACTTTTAATTTATATATTTTTCAATGTGAACTAAAGTGGTCAGCCCATTTTGCTTGATGTACAAATTTGCATTCTTTTCTTTTCTTTTTCTTTTTGTTTTTTTATACCCCAACTTAGACATTTTTCTCCAGTAACCTCGCATCCGGTGAATGTCACCAAGAGAACTAGATTACTAGTTTCTTATCAATCCTCCTAATAGTACTAATAACCAAAAGTCAGCCTCAAGAGTGTGTGTGTGAAAACCCAAGAAGCAGCAGCAAACAAACAATTATATTATTTTTACCAACCAGTCCACCTAGATGAATGCTATGAAGCTCAAATAATTATCCAAAATAAGTCTTTTACACAAAAAATGCTTTTAGGAAATTCACAAAGACTTGTAACAAGGGGAGATGATATTTATTGAAAACAAACTAGACTTAATAAACAAGAAATTAAACCAAAAAAATAAAAGGGTAAAGAACCCCCCATGCTTGGACTACTAGACATTGTCCTCAATGTAAAACAAAATAAAATATATGAGAGGGGTAAGAAAGCTCACATTAATTGGCATTTTGTAGCTTTCTTATTATTCCATCACAACAAAATATAGGTAAATTCGTGGGTTGCCTCCCACGCAGCGCTCGTTTATGGTCCTTAGCTTGACCAAAGTTGGTGCTTAATCTGGGGGCTCTCCTAGAGAAAATTTGATATCTAACGCAGTGCACCTTCTTAGCTTTCTAACAATGTGGTTCACATTATTTTTTCTTTTTCCACGTGGTGGATGAACTTCAATGGATGGCGAAAATTTTATTTTATCTCCATCTACCACTATGCTAGGATTTTGCGAAATAAGATTTTCTTCCAAAAGGTCCTGCATCTTTAATTCATTAAAAATATTAGTTTTCACCACATCATTAAAATAATGAGAAGTAAAAGGAGAGAAATTGAAATTGAAATTTAAAGCTTTAATAACATTATCTTCTTTACCACTCTTTAGAGTTATCTTTCCTTTATGAACCTTGTTCTGTACCGTATCTCTGGACCTGTATCCGATCTTAGACACAAGGTCCGATCCGAGATAGTTGGTAGGGGTTGGACTTGATCAACCGAGCTCCGCTTCCGATCCGGGGCAGGTGGTACCTGCGAGGACACTCCGACGCTCAAGTCAGCCAGAGAGCTAATTAGAGGTGAAGAGTAGGAAAGAGTGTGTACCTTTAATGAAGCATTCAATGCTTATTTATAGAGTTTGGTGGTGATAGACCTGATGAATCAGGACCGTCCGATCTTGCGCTGCGATCTCAACCATTGGTTGATGGATCTACATTTGGTGTTGGGCCTCATTATTGTGGATTGGGCCGATCCATAACAGTTGCCCCCCAAGTCGGGTCGTCTTGGGGCGAGCTAGACTTGATGCCTTATATGGACTTCGTGAGGGTTTTTGAATTTGAGGTCGGACCTTCGTGGCGACCTTCTTCAAGGCCGGGCTCATAGCTACAAAGGGGTCTGCCCCCAGCCTCGCAGTGCCCGAGATACTGGTCTTGTCAAAGATCTTCGAGGCGGGGCTTATACCGGCGAGGGTGTCTGCCACCAGCCTCGGAGCTCCCGGGATACGGGTCTTGGCAAAGATCTTCGAGGCCGGGCTTATACCGGCGAGGGTGTCTGCCACCAGCCTCGGAGCGCCCGGGATACGGGTCTTGGCAAAGATCTTCGAGGCCGGGCTTATACCGGCGAGGGTGTCTGCCACCAGCCTCGGAGCGCCCGAGATACGGGTCTTGTCTAAGATCTGCAAGGCCGGGCTTATACCAGCGAGGGTGTCTGCCACCAGCCTCGGCAATGTTAAAAACGTGACCACCTGAGGGACTCGAGGTGTCAATTTAAAGTCGCCTTCAGGGCAGTTTACCAGGACTCGGCCCAGATCGAACTCGCCCTTCAGGGTAATGGCAAACTCGGCCATTTAAGACGTGACCACCTGAGTGACTCGAGGTGTCAGTTTAAAGTCGCCTTCAGGGCAGTTTACCAGGACTCGGCCCAGATCGAACTCGCCCTTCAGGGTAATGGCAAACTCGGCCATTTAAGACGTGACCACCTGAGTGACTCGAGGTGTCAGTTTAAAGTCGCCTTCAGGGCAGTTTACCGGGACTCGGCCCAGATCGTACTCGCCCTTCAGGGTAATGGCAAACTCGGCCATTCAAAACATGACCACCTGAGGGACTCGAGGTGTCAATTTAAAGTCGGAGGATCTCTGTGAGCAAAAGCGCCGACGTTCCTGCCTCGGGAATTTTTCCCGGCTTCTGGAAAGTCGCTTCGAGGAAGAGGAAGCTAGAGACGAGCAGGGCCGAGGGGAACCCTCGGATCCGTAGGAATCATCAGGGGTTCTGATCCTAAGTGGAGTTCCGGTCTTAGCGTGAAACTTTAAGGCGATCGCTCGACCGGTCCCAAATCCTTCCATCCAACCTCGGAACTTACTTTTACTTAAGCAATCAGCGTGAGGAAAATCGTAGCCGATCCATATATATTAGATGGTTGAACATTTACAAAGTCGGATTACATCATGCCCGTAGGCTCATTCCGAGACCTAGGTGAAACGTGATCTTCCTGAGTTAATCCCTTCTTCATGATCGATATACTTCAGAGATCGCTGGAGGAACTCGGCAAGGGACTCGACTTGGTTGACCCCGACGTCTATCTGAAATAGACTTCCTTCACGAAGGCCAGCCTCCATGAAGTAAAGACGGAAGGAGTCGTCGAGGTTCCGGACTTGAGCAGCTTCTCTATTGAATCTTTCTATGTAGTCCCGGAGGGACTCATTTTCTCCTTGTCGAATTGCCTGCAATACCTTCCGAGATTTAGGCTTCATCTTCAAGTGGGCGAAGTGTGCAGAAAAGAGCTTGGCCAACTGATCCCAAGAGGAGATTGTATTTGGCTTAAGAGCCCTGAACCAGTCTAGAGCCGCCTTCTCTAGAGTGAGGGGAAAGGTTCGGCACTTTATCTCCTCTGGAACGTTACGGTATTGCATAACCGTGTCAAAGTAATCGAGATGGCGATCCGGATCGCCAGTCCCGTCGTGCATTTTCAGACCTTCAGGGGGCTTCTCGAGGTGCTTTGGCACCGGGAAGTAGTCGATTTTCGCTGTGAAAGGTCCTTTACGCTTTGCCGACCTCTCAAGAGGTGGAGGCCGTCGGTAGCCATACTTACCGGGGGATCCCCGCGAGCTAGGGCGCTGACGTTGCGGCCTCGGAGACCTTTTCCGACTTCTGGTACACCGCCTCGGAGACGAGGAAAACAGAAACGAGCTAGGCCGAGGGGAACCCTCAGGACCACAGGAATCATCAGGGGTCCGACTTGGGGGAGTCTCCGGTCTTCGCCCTCCTCTACAACGAGGTGGAGTGCGATGATGGTATCTCCTCCAAGCCGGAGATCGGTGGCGCCCGCGGCCATGAGTCGTTCCACTTGAAGAGTGGCGCAGAGGGGAACTCCGATCCGGGATGTTACGAGCCCGGATCTCAGCAATCTGAGCTTCTAACTGGGTGTAGCGTTGGCTTTCCTGCCGGTCGGCCTCGGCTTGCCGAGTTAGGAACAGGACGAGCTGTTGAACAGCGTCGACCGGTACCTGGACGGTCGGAGGGGGAGGTGGAAGTCGGTTCCGGGCTGAGCTCCCAGGAACCATAGCCGTAGCCGAGCTTCGAGCATGCACCGGGCTAAGGGGTAAGGTGACCGCCACTCCTTCCGGAGTCACCTGTTGCAGGACCGGTCCTTCAGCGGCATTCAGGATAGTCCTATGACGTAAGGTCGGAGCCATCGTCAATCAAGGAGATGGGAGAGGAACTAGAGTACAGATCCTCCCACTGTGGTCGCCAATGTTCTGTACCGTATCTCTGGACCTGTATCCGATCTTAGACACAAGGTCCGATCCGAGATAGTTGGTAGGGGTTGGACTTGATCAACCGAGCTCCGCTTCCGATCCGGGGCAGGTGGTACCTGCGAGGACACTCCGACGCTCAAGTCAGCCAGAGAGCTAATTAGAGGTGAAGAGTAGGAAAGAGTGTGTACCTTTAATGAAGCATTCAATGCTTATTTATAGAGGTTGGTGGTGATAGACCTGATGAATCAGGACCGTCCGATCTTGCGCTGCGATCTCAACCATTGGTTGATGGATCTACATTTGGTGTTGGGCCTCATTATTGTGGATTGGGCCGATCCATAACAAACCTCAATCACAGCATCACCAATGGTTAAAACAACTTGCCCAAAAATTGGGGTTTTCTCCACTTTCTCCAAATTATAAACCAATGGATCTTTTTCATTCAACTCACAACCGCTCTCATCAATGGAATCTGTTGTCTCAATTTGACTCCCTTCAGTAGGAGTCACTATTTTGATTTGACTCCTTGTCATACCCCAATTTTGTCCGGCTTAGGTCCAAACCCTAATTTTCCACACAAAAATAAATTATGCATCATTTTTAGGGTTAGAATGCACGTGTTGGGAAGTTAGAGTCAAAAAAGGGCATTTTGGTCATTTCTCACAAAAGGGTCTCTAAAAACAATTTTTGCAATAAGCCTCATGCATCAAATTAGGGTTTTTGAAAATGTGTTATGTATGCATGGCAAGTTTTGAAAAATATGTTATGCATGCATGGCAAGCTTTGGAAAATATTTTATGCATGCATGGCAAAAACCTAAAAACATCTTTGTGGAAAGCAAGAATTGATTTCCATTCTGTTCCAAGGGCCAAGAATCGATTTATACTATTTTGTAAAGGCCATGAAATCGATTCCTTAATCCAATATTAAACCATGAAATCGATTTTCAGGCCATCTTAAGGAGCCAAGAATCGATTCCTCCTTAGGTTACCAAAGCATGAAATCGATTTTCAGGCCATTTTAAAGAGCCAAGAATCGATTCCTCCTTATTTTGTCAAAACATGAAATCGATTTTCAAGCAATTTCCAAGAGCCAAGAATCGATTCCCACTTATTTTAACTAAACATGGAATCGATTTTCACCTATTTAGGATGTCCAAGAATCGATTCTCTACTATTTCCAAAGGCTCAAACAATCGATTCATCCTTGCAATAAATGTTTTTTAAAAATTCTACGCTTTCCTAAGCCTATAAATAGGCAGCCTCAAGTCACATTTTGAGACACACATTTCACGGGATCTGAGAAGACAACTCTCGCAAATCTCATTTTCCAGTTCTACGCTTCATTTTTGCTCTATTCGCGCCGTTGGTCCGTCTGAGCTGATCTCCTGCAAGGGTTAGTCGGGGTTTGCGTTCTTCAGAGTTGTAATATCTGTCTTCATCAGAGGTATTTCAGTCTTTTCATTTGTTAATATTTAGTTATTGTGATCCATGTGATTTAACTTAGCTATAGCGTTTATCTACTCGTTCTTGTATATTATCGTCCATTGTTGATGACGAACCATATGATTCCCACTTATGCCTAGTGCATCATGTTCTAAGTGGTGAAGATGGTCTCGGGTGATTCAACTTGCCCCTTTCAAACCCTTTCAAAAACATTTTTTTTTAATTAGAACTACGTCGCTTTGATTCCCATTTGGGATACGTAGGAGCGAGTCACGTTCTCGTCAAGCGCAACAAATAAAAATTCTTTTCACCCCCCTAAACAAATCATTTTCATAAAATAAACAAAAATCATTTTCAAACCCATTGTTGCTAATAGCTCATCAGAGCCTTTGTTCGTTTAGCTATTAGTGGCAATGCCCTTTTCTCATAAGAATAATAAACGACGATCCATCATAACCTTTGTTAGTTTGATCATCGTACAAATCAATCTTTTTCGAAAATCACTTTCAAAAAGATAATAAAAACAAGTTGTTATCAATAGTCCATCAGAACCTTTGTTCGTTTGACTAGCGGTACAACTCTTTTTGAGTATTTAGCAGTGATTCATCATAGCCTCTGCTAGTTTAATCATTCGCTAATGCTCGTCCTATTTCAAAAACTCACTAAAAAGATAAAAAAACAAAAACTTTTCAAAAAGAACAAAGAACTACGTAGCTTTGAATTCTCCATCGCACCGGGAGATACGTAGGAGCGGGTCACATCCCGTCAAGCATAACAAATAAAAATCATTTTCACAATAAGTTTTCAAACAATTATTTTCAAAAGAGCCTAGAACTACGTCGCCTTTGATTCTCCACCCGGAGATACGTAGGAGCAGGGCCACGCCCCTGTCAAGCGCAAAAATAAACAATTTCTAAATTAAAAAATACAAACACATCTCTTTCATAAAACAAAAATCAAAAATCTTATTTTCAAAGTAGGGGATTAAGTCGGTCATACGGCCGGGTTAATCATCGTTTTAGGATAAGTGAACTGTGGTCCTTCAGAGCCCCAGCGCTCCTTCAGCCCCCAGCGGCCCTTCAGACCCCCAGTGGTCCTTCAACACAGATCACACAATCCTAAGACCCCTATATTAAAAAACACCAACACACAAACATTTTCTACCCAAGAACTACGTAGCTTTGAATTCTCCATCGCACCGGGAGATACGTAGGAGCGGGCGATGTCCCGTCAAGCACTTTTTTCTATAAAACCCTTTTTCCCCCAAAAATAAAATTTTTGTTAAGTTTTCCCATTCATCCTTCCAATAAATAGGCAAACCTAGATACTTTTCAAATCAAGTGTTAAAACCACACATTTAATTAGAGGTTCCCTTTCGGTAGAAAGGACGTGCGCGGTGCTAACACCTTCCTCGCACGTAATCGACCCCCGAACCTATATCTCTAGTTTTAAAAGACCATCCGCCTTGTCCAAAAGACCTTTTTTCAATGTTTTGGTCTTAAAATTAAAATATTGGTGGCGGCTCCAAAAATTTTCCACGTTGTACATTGAGAAACCCAAACGGGGATTTTTCGGGGTGCAACAGCTGGCGACTCCGCTGGGGACACTTTTTAAAAGACGAGGGTCAAGCCTAACTAATTAAAATGCGTGGTTTAATGTACTGTTGATTTGATTAATACCTTGTTTGCCTTCCTTTCTTATCATTGATTGTAGGCATATGCATTTGTCTTCTTTGTTATTCCCTATCTCCTCTTCTACTCCTATTCTTTCATTGCTTATGCCCATGCATTCTTCCAACCCCCCATGTTCCCTTCTTCTTTGCTCCTTTTCCCCAAAGGTAAGTTCATGCATCTCTTCCCCATTCTATCCTGTTCCCTCTTCTTCGCTCCCTTTCTTGAGGTAAGTAGTGCATTGTTGTTGGCACCCTAGTTTAGTTGTATTTAATTGGTATTGAACCCTAGGGTAGACGACATGTTATTGCTTTCTATTGTCTGGATTGTCTGGATTTTCATTTGCAGGTGGGGTAGTTTTTAAGGAAATGCCCTTCGCACACACACTTGTACCTTGAGGCCATATGATTAGAGAAATAGACCATAACCCAGGACTGTTAGGATACCTTAGGATGAGCGAATTCGAGTAGTGGGAGCCCATCAGGACCTTTGTCCGTTTGGCTACTCGCGAAAGTTTCAATCAGAGTTGTGCTCTTTCATGATGCTTCGTATCTAGCAGTTTGCTGCATTTACGGGGATTTTCATGAGAGGGACCGTGGATCTGATGACCTTTGTGAGGGTGTGAATAGAGCTACATGAGAAGATTATCCCTAAAGTGCCTTAGATCATAGGTTCTACCCCCTTTTTAGGTCACAAGGGCTTTCCAAATCATGTGATGCATTGTTGCATTCAGTTCAATCAATTTTTCCTTCAAAATTTTCGAAAATCAAAAATATATGCTTTTCCTTTTTAATAAACGCCTATATGAGGTGGTATATAGTGTGAAAATTTTCAAATCACCACATGTAAATATCCTCTTTCTACAAAAACACAAAAAAGCATCCTTGCATCATCGCATCATTGCATCACTGCATCATTGCATCGTTTGCATTGCATAAAATTCCAATTTTGAAAAAAAACCATTCATCTCGCATTCCCTTTCATCACATAAAGATAAAACAAAAACAATTATCATCTACATAGCATAAGCATCCAAGATGAGACTTTCATGCATAAGCATTATTTCAAAGAAAGACACAGTAGAACTACGCAAGCTTTGATTCCTCATTACAATGGGGATACGTAGGAGCGGGTCATACCCCGTCAAGCACATTTTTCTAAAACCTTTTTTCCAATAAATCATTTGCATCTCCAAATAATTTTCAAAATCATGTTCCAAAACTAAAAAACAAAAAAGAAAATCATTGTGAGTATCATGCATTTCATTGCACAAAAAAAAATGAAAACAAGAAAGCATCTCATTCATAATCATGAATAAAAATCATCATTTAGAAAAAAACATTATTCCTGCATCTTTCATCATTCAAAAGAAAAATGGGGCATCAGCATTTCATATCTTGTATTGCCTCTATAAAAAATCATTTTGAGAAGAAGCACCATTCTTGCATCATTCATCATCCAAAGATCCACTGGCATTTCATATTTCGTCTTGCATAAAAAGAAAGCATAAAAAAAAAAACTTTTAGAATAATTACACTTTTCAAGTGAATATGCTTTCATACATTTCATTTTCATCATGTATACATCATAATATTTTCGTCCATGCATTGCATACAACAAAAATGTTGTGATGAGAGACGAGATGTTCTTGCAAAGTAATCTTTCCTTCTTGGAAACGTTTACCCTCACTCATTTGCAAACTCAAGGTGTTCCAAGGCACTCAGTTTTTCACATCAATAGCTCATTTGTATTTCCTTCAAAAAAGGGCATTACATCTCATCCATTCCATGATAAAAGACCGAAACAGTTCATCAAAAAGTTTTTATATCATGTCTTAACCAATGTTAACTCTCTGTGAAGCGTTCTCCTAGTAAGCATGCCAGGTGCAGTTTCTCTTGCTTGAGTCAGTCAATTTCCTTCATTTATCATCATTCCCCATCCAAGTCTAACCCCACCCCGTCCACCCATAAAGTGCATATTCTCCCCATCAGTGCGTATTTGACTTTTGGTTCATTCTAATGCTTTAAGTCCTCCATGCTGGGGCAAGTCTGTGATCATTAATTCCCCTTGATTAATATCATTTTCCTTCAGTGCAAGTCTCTCAAAAAAAATAATAAAACAAACAAGAAAACAAGCTCACTAGGTTGAAAACCCGCAAAGGGCGGCCTAGGCAAAAAGGAGCTCCCGGTGGACTGAAAACCCGCAAAGGGCGGCCTAGGCAAAAAGGAGCGCCCAGTGGACTGAAAACTCGCAAAGAGCGGTCCAGGCAAAAATTAGGGCACAAAAAAGGAAAAAGAGCAAACACATGAAGATAGATAAATTATTGTTCTAAAGTTAAGTCTTATAGAAATAAGCAATCGGGATTTGAAATGAAGTTTGGCCATCTCCTCAAAAACCCCAAAATCCCAGAAAGTCCCTTTCCTACCCACCTTGAGCCAAGAAAAACCAAAATCCAAAAATCACCCTAGAGAAGGATCACCCCAAATAAAAAAAACAGTGCATCACTTTTTATCAGCTCACCCGAGTCGGAAAAAAAAAAAGGGGAAAAAGAGAAAATCAAAAAAAAAAGGGGGATTCAAAAATGAAAATCCCAAAACAAAAGAAAATACAAAAGAAATGTAAGTGGTGAGCTGGTACATGTTACCACAAAATACATGAGATCCTTGTCTAAATAAACCTTCAAACACTTCAACACCTGATTCCATAAACCTTCAAACACTTCCTTTGGCCTCAACATCAAACCCCTTAGTCATTCTACCATGAGACACGAATTTGCTTTAACAGAGCCCAAACAAGCCCAATAACCATCTTCCTCATAGACCATTAACCGTCAATCAACGCCGAACAAAACTCATCCTCCCATTAGCCTCAAAACACTTCATTAAGCCTAACCCTCCTTCCTCCACAAAACACCACAATCCCGAAAAGTCAATTCCGATCACCACCCACACACCCTAGTCTTGGGAAAGTCTGTTCAATGCCCATCCCATGTCACTCCAGTTGTCAATGTCATTCCAAAGTGGGGCAAGTGCATTCCCATTCCTTCACCTCATTCATTCCCATAAAAACCTCACCGGGGCAATCTCTCAACTCACTATCCCAAACAAGACCTTGTCATTCTGATTGGGGCAGCTTTGTCCTTGTTATGACTGGGGCAACATCAAAATTCTGTGGGTTGAAGCAAAACCCCTTTCATTCCGGCTTTCATCCCAAGAGTCGAGACGTTCCCAACTCATCGTCTTCTACACCCCTAGTTGTTGTCACCACTAGATAGGGGCAAGTTATTCACTCGTCAAAGACCTGAATTGGGGCAATCTTGCATCTCGTGGTCTCTCATAAGCTTCGGCAATAACCATGTCTGTCATTCCTTCACTTGCCAAAAAAGTCCATGCCCTAAACCAATTCCAAGTTAACTGACTCATTCATTCACATTTGCACTCTTATACATGCTTACTAGACAATGCTTCAAAAAGAGAGAACACAAGTTGTTTACGTGATATCTAAAACTCAGTCATCATGGAAAGAAGGAGAAAACAAATGAGGTTGTTTGTAAATAAAAACCTTGAGAACACCGGAGTTTGAATCAAATTCAATTTTTCAACAGAATGGGCAATAATCATCTCAAGTCCTTGCATTCACAGTCTCGCATCTCATCATCACAAAAATGTTTACCTCATGCATCTAGGTATTTCAATCTATTCATTATAGCATATGCATCAAAGCATCACATTTGCATCTTCACATTTTGTGCATTCATCACATAGCAAAAAGAAAAAAAAATTCCACGTCAGTTGCACAGAAAAAGCAGAAATCTTTTCATTGCATTGGCATCATATTAATGTTCGCACTTCATAAAAAGAAAAGAACAAAATCATTGCATGTCATTCATCATTAGAGCATCACATTTTGCATCAGATATTTCATAGAAAAAGAAAAGAAAGCAAAAGAAAAATCAAAGAGATGAAGAATCAGGAATAGCATTTCACCACATTCATCATCACACCAAAATCATAGCATTGCATGCACATGCATAACATGCCCTTGCATAACATGCACTCATACTCCATGCACCATTCCTTGCATCAACTAACGTATGCAGGCACCTCAATCCAACACAGCAGCATCGGTCATTTCAAATCAACCAATCAACAGCATTTGTGAGCCCTCTGTGCTCGTCCTGAGCCCTCTGTGCTCATCCTGAGCCCTCTGCGCTCATCCTGAGCCCTCTGTGCTCCCCCTGAGCCCTCTGTGCTCATCCTGAGCCCTCTGTGCTCACCCTGAGCCCTCTGTGCTCCTCCTGAGCCCTCTGTGCTCCCCCTGAGCCCTCTGCGCTCATCCTGAGCCCTCTGTGCTCCCCCCTGAGCCCTCTGCGCTCATCCTGAGCCCTCTGTGCTCCTCCTGAGCCCTCTGCGCTCATCCTGAGCCCTCTGTGCTCATCCTGAGCCCTCTGTGCTCCTCCTGAGCCCTCTGCGCTCATCCTGAGCCCTCTGTGCTCATCCTGAGCCCTCTGTGCTCCTCCTGAGCCCTCTGTGCTCATCCTGAGCCCTCTGTGCTCCTCCTGAGCCCTCTGCGCTCATCCTGAGCCCTTTGTGCTCCGCCTGAGCCCTCTGCGCTCATCCTGAGCCCTCTGTGCTCCTCCTGAGCCCTCTGTGCTCCTCCTGAGCCCTCTGTGCTCATCCTGAGCCCTCTGTGCTCCTCTTGAGCCCTCTGTGCTCCTCTTGAGCCCTCTGTGCTCCTCCTGAGCCCTCTGTGCTCCCCCTGAGCCCTCTGCGCTCATCCTGAGCCCTCTGTGCTCCTCCTGAGCCCTCTGTGCTCCTCCTGAGCCCTCTGTGCTCCTCCTGAGCCCTCTGGGCTCCTCCTGAGCCCTCTGTGCTCCCCCTGAGCCCTCTGCGCTCATCCTGAGCCCTCTGGGCTCCTCCTGAGCCCTCTGCGCTCATCCTGAGCCCTCCGCGCTCATCCTGAGCCCTCTGTGCTCCTCCTGAGCCCTCCGCGCTCATCCTGAGCCCTCAGTGCTCCTTCTTTACTGCTTTCCTTACCGCATTCTTTACCGCTTTACTTCCTGCTTCTGCACGCCAAGTGTTGAACCCACAAATCATTGTTTTCGCACGCCAAGTGGTGATTCAAAAAAATCCAATCTGTTTTTTGCATTTTTCATCTGACATCAACAAAAACAAAAAAATGAGGAAAGAAAAATGGAAAATTCGGGTTTTCCCCAAGTAGACAAAATCGGCATAATTTCTGAATTCTTTATCTCCATTTTACCTTGGAATATGTTTCAGCCAATTCATATGCCTCGTTAAAATTCAGATAAAGAGGGGCAGCTGTCATACCCCAATTTTGTCCGGCTTAGGTCCAAACCCTAATTTTCCACACAAAAATAAATTATGCATCATTTTTAGGGTTAGAATGCACGTGTTGGGAAGTTAGAGTCAAAAAAGGTCATTTTGGTCATTTCTCACAAAAGGGTCTCTAAAAACAATTTTTGCAATAAGCCTCATGCATCAAATTAGGGTTTTTGAAAATGTGTTATGTATGCATGGCAAGTTTTGAAAAATATGTTATGCATGCATGGCAAGCTTTGGAAAATATTTTATGCATGCATGGCAAAAACCTAAAAACATTTTTGTGGAAAGCAAGAATTGATTTCCATTCTGTTCCAAGGGCCAAGAATCGATTTATACTATTTTGTAAAGGCCATGAAATCGATTCCTTAATCCAATATTAAACCATGAAATCGATTTTCAGGCCATCTTAAGGAGCCAAGAATCGATTCCTCCTTAGGTTACCAAAGCATGAAATCGATTTTCAGGCCATTTTAAGGAGCCAAGAATCGATTCCTCCTTATGTTATCAAGGCATGAAATCGATTTTCAGGCCATTTTTAGGAGCCAAGAATCGATTCTTCCTTATGTTATCAAGGCATGAAATCGATTTTCAGGCCATTTTAAAGAGCCAAGAATCGATTCCTCCTTATTTTGTCAAAACATGAAATCGATTTTCAAGCAATTTCCAAGAGCCAAGAATCGATTCCCACTTATTTTAACTAAACATGGAATCGATTTTCACCTATTTAGGATGTCCAAGAATCGATTCTCTACTATTTCCAAAGGCTCAAACAATCGATTCATCCTTGCAATAAATGTTTTTTAAAAATTCTACGGTTTCCTAAGCCTATAAATAGGCAGCCTCAAGTCACATTTTGAGACACACATTTCACGGGATCTGAGAAGACAACTCTCGCAAATCTCATTTTCCAGTTCTACGCTTCATATTTGCTCTATTCGCGCCGTTGGTCCGTCTGAGCTGATCTCCTGCAAGGGTTAGTCGGGGTTTGCGTTCTTCAGAGTTGTAATATCTGTCTTCATCAGAGGTATTTCAGTCTTTTCATTTGTTAATATTTAGTTATTGTGATCCATGTGATTTAACTTAGCTATAGCGTTTATCTACTCGTTCTTGTATATTATCGTCCATTGTTGATGACGAACCATATGATTCCCACTTATGCCTAGTGCATCATGTTCTAAGTGGTGAAGATGGTCTCGGGTGATTCAACTTGCCCCTTTCAAACCCTTTCAAAAACATTTTTTTTAATTAGAACTACGTCGCTTTGATTCCCATTTGGGATACGTAGGAGCGAGTCACGTTCTCGTCAAGCGCAACAAATAAAAATTCTTTTCACCCCCCTAAACAAATCATTTTCATAAAATAAACAAAAATCATTTTCAAACCCATTGTTGCTAATAGCTCATCAGAGCCTTTGTTCGTTTAGCTATTAGTGGCAATGCCCTTTTCTCATAAGAATAATAAACGACGATCCATCATAACCTTTGTTAGTTTGATCATCGTACAAATCAATCTTTTTCGAAAATCACTTTCAAAAAGATAATAAAAACAAGTTGTTATCAATAGTCCATCAGAACCTTTGTTCGTTTGACTAGCGGTACAACTCTTTTTGAGTATTTAGCAGTGATTCATCATAGCCTCTGCTAGTTTAATCATTCGCTAATGCTCGTCCTATTTCAAAAACTCACTAAAAAGATAAAAAAACAAAAACTTTTCAAAAAGAACAAAGAACTACGTAGCTTTGAATTCTCCATCGCACCGGGAGATACGTAGGAGCGGGTCACATCCCGTCAGGCATAACAAATAAAAATCATTTTCACAATAAGTTTTCAAACAATTATTTTCAAAAGAGCCTAGAACTACGTCGCCTTTGATTCTCCACCGAGAGATACGTAGGAGCAGGGCCACGCCCCTGTCAAGCGCAAAAATAAACAATTTCTAAATTAAAAAATACAAACACATCTCTTTCATAAAACAAAAATCAAAAATCTTATTTTCAAAGTAGGGGATTAAGTCGGTCATACGGCCGGGTTAATCATCGTTTTAGGATAAGTGAACTGTGGTCCTTCAGAGCCCCAGCGCTCCTTCAGCCCCCAGCGGCCCTTCAGACCCCCAGTGGTCCTTCAACACAGATCACACAATCCTAAGACCCCTATATTAAAAACACCAACACACAAACATTTTCTACCCAAGAACTACGTAGCTTTGAATTCTCCATCGCACCGGGAGATACGTAGGAGCGGGCCATGTCCCGTCAAGCACTTTTTTCTAAAAAACCCTTTTTCCCCCAAAAATAAAATTTTTGTTAAGTTTTCCCATTCATCCTTCCAATAAATAGGCAAACCTAGATACTTTTCAAATCAAGTGTTAAAACCACACATTTAATTAGAGGTTCCCTTTCGGTAGAAAGGACGTGCGCGGTGCTAACACCTTCCTCGCACGTAATCGACCCCCGAACCTATATCTCTAGTTTTAAAAGACCATCCGCCTTGTCCAAAAGACCTTTTTTCAATGTTTTGGTCTTAAAATTAAAATATTGGTGGCGGCTCCAAAAATTTTCCACGTTGTACATTGAGAAACCCAAACGGGGATTTTTCGGGGTGCAACACTCCTTTCGGTAGGAGTCTTTTCATCTTTCTTGAGAACTTGTTCCTCTAGATTATCTTCCATAAGGAACTCTTCATTACTCCTAAGAATACTTTCTCTGTATTGCTCAGATTTTTCATTTGTGGTAGACTTAGTTTGTAAATAAAGAGTTTCTCGAGCCAACTGAGTTGCTATCATATCAATAATCTTTGACAAT
Organism: Astragalus membranaceus; assembly: GCA_039519185.1. NCBI lineage: Eukaryota > Viridiplantae > Streptophyta > Magnoliopsida > Fabales > Fabaceae > Astragalus > Astragalus membranaceus. The sequence continues at coordinate 54,563,985 of CM076851.1, forward strand.
TGATATACCATGCGGTCAATCTTTTCATCCATATTTTTATAAAGTCTTTCATTTGTTTGCTCAATTAATTTTGTCAAGACCTCATTGACATCCGGTTTTTCCTCCTCTTGCCTTTGCGCTTGTAGTGACTCATAATTATCCCAGTGGCAGGAGTAAGGAGCTCATAGTCATCCCAATAGTTTGAATAAAGTTCATATGGAGGAGGAGAAATTTGGATTTGGCATTGAGAATTATCCCAGTGGCAGGAATAAGGAGGTGGCTCATAGTCATCCCAATAGTCTGAATAAGGTTCATAACAAGGAGGAGAAATTTGGATTTGGCATTGATACATATACAAATATGACTCCTCCAAATTTGGATTAGACTTTTCTCAGTAAAACAAGGTAAATTGCAGTGATCTCTTGGTTCAGTGCAATTCTCTTTTTTTTTTTAAAAAGAAAAGATTTTGTTTTTAATTTTTTTTAAAAGATTTTAGTTTATCAAATACCTCATCGCTCAGAACCTCCAATTCTCGCGAGAGGTCGTGGAGCCGAGCCAAGACCCATACGAGGCATCGCCATAGATCCACCTCGAGGATATCTCCAGCCCGACGTGACCGCCGAGACATAGATCTCGGGGACTGGTCAGCTCACAACTCACTATGGACCTCCACTGAAGGACCCTTCACTAGGTAGGTTGACGACTTCCCAATTCCGAGGACCTTAGAGAAACTCGCAGCCCTCAAAACCTATGATGGGACTGGGGTCCCTGACCGACATCTAGCCTACTTCTCAGTCATGATGCGTTACCGGGGGGCAAAAGAACCCGTCCACAACAAGATCTTTCCCCTCACTCTCACGGATTCAGCACTAGCTTGGTTCCAGGATTTGAAACCAAACTCAGTCTCATCCTGGGGGCAACTAGCAGCCATGTTCATGACCCGTTTTGCCGCCTCTCGCTTGAAGCCAAAATCTGAAGAGGTTCTTAGGGCGATCAGGCAGGGAGAGAAAGAAACACTTAGAGAATATCTAGAAAGGTTCAACTAGGAGGATGCCAACTTCAGGAACCTTAAAGACAAGAGGAGGCTCTTTTGGATGAAGGATGGCCTAAAGAAAGGAAGTCTGTTTCAAAGGGACGTGGGGGTTAACAAACCCCGAAGCTTGGATGAGTTCCTTCAAAAGGAACAAAAGTACATGGACTATGAAGAAGACAACATGGCGTTCCAAGAGGAAGCCAGGGTTGGAAGCAAGGAGGACGAGCTGGCTTACAAGGCCATTGAAGAACCATGGCTGAAGGGATCCCAAGATGAGAGAACTCCCCGGGAGTCCCGACCCCGACAAGGTCGCTTCTCAGAGTACACCCTGCTGAACACATCCCAGGCTGAGATCCTTGCCGAATGCGTGGACGCGGAGTTTCGGGACATCAAACAGCCCGAACCTCTCGTGCAAAGGAAATGCCGAACCTCTAAGAAGTACTGTCGTTATCACAAAGGTTATGGGCACAGTACCAGCAAATGCAACACCCTCAGGGATGGCATTGAAGAGCTGATCCGTAAAGGGAAGCTTGCCCTGTACGTGAATGGAGAAGAGGATGAGACCCGTGACTCTGAATAGGGAACAGGGCATCAGGACCTGAACCTAGGGCTAGGCCTAGTTAAGAATTTTGTTGTTTAAGCACGAAGGCAGAATGTAAAAGCTCGATATGAATGATTAGCAAAAGTTCATTTTGCTATTACCGTTTTTGCTCTAGCTCACTAGCACTAACACTTGTTCCAAAGAAAATTCCTTAAGATCAAGAAAGAAAAATGGTCTAACTCCTTAGTTAGGGGTGGAGCGAGGTAAGTTTGAGACCCAACATACCCTACAGGGAGGGACTGCCCGGATCGCAGGGGCAACCTCAACATTAGCTCAAAGCCAAGACCATCCCTCCAAGGAGTCAAGAGTGCCATGGCACGCCAAAACTAATAAGTGACCTTGGTGGTCACAACCCCTTGGGCGAGTTCTATCTGGGTCGAGTCCTGGTAAACTGTGCCAATGGTATACTTCAAGCTGACCTTGGTGGTCACAACCCCTTGGGGGAGTTCTATCTGGGTCGAGTCCTGGTAAACTGTGCCAAGGGTATACTTCAAGATGACCTTGGTGGTCACAACCCCTTTGGGCGAGTTCTATCCAGGCCGAGTCTTGGTAAACTATGCTAAGGGTATACTTCATTACAAATTATTCCGACGGGCGTCGTCACATCTGCCTAAATCAGGCCAAACTTAGCAACTTTCTGCTTGAAATCCAAAAACCAAGAAAAATCACCTTAGAAAGGTAGAGGTATAGCTCAAGGCGCCCAGGAGGGCGCCAACATCAGAGACACGACACATTGGCTTGGTGCCTGGCACAAGGCGCCCAGGAGGACGCCAACATCAAAGACACGACATATTGGCTTGGTGCCTAGCACAAGGCGTCCAGGAGGGCGCCAAAATCAGGACACAACACCTTGGCACAAGGCGCCTATGAGGGCGCCAACATTGGGACGCATCACCTTGGCACAAAGCGCCCAGAAGGGCGCCAACATCAAGATACGACACCTTAGCTTGGTGCCTGGCACAAGGATTACACCATGGGAGGTGTGGGTCACGGTTCACATTAAAGCAAAAAACACAGTGGCCGCGGTGAAGAGTTCTTATACGACCCGACAAGACAGACGAAGTAACGCTTCGGGCAGATCGACAAAAATTCTTCAAGGCAAGACCATCCTTCGGAATAATCTCGGCTTGGGGGGCAACTGTTCTGGACTGGACCAAGAGGCTCATTCAGCACTTAGACATGGATATCACTTTGATCCATATCCACAATACACAAGCCCATTCATGACTCTCATACTTGAATGGCTCAGATTCACTCTACCGATCCAACGGCTCACCATGGGCACTATTCCCTATGAATACTGGCTCGCATTGCCATAAGGAGGTAGATTCTCATTCCTGGCTAAATCAACCATATATTCTCAATACTAACTTGAGCGTCGGAGTGGCTTTGCAGGTACCCCTCCCGGGATCGCACTAACCTCCGGTCAGGCAGCAGACGACCTACCAGCTGCAGTCCACCCAGCACTGCAAGGTACATAACAAAGATGATTTTACTCTAAAACACAAGTTTAAAGTAAAAACAAAAAAGTTGTTTTTTATCACTTCAAATCAAATTGAAGTGCAGATGCAAAATTAATTTTGAATAAAACAATTAAACAACAATTGTTTTACAAAAAAAAAACAGTTTCCTCAATAATAATTCATTTTGAAGGTTGCAGCTTGCAAATAGTTTCCTAAATATGCTCGTCGTACTCACTGGTAGCTTGAACTTAGAGTACTGTTTACTGTTGCTGAGTCTGTAAGTGAGGTTTTAGAAAAATGTAGTTGAGTATGGCTGAACAATTTTGACTGGTTTTCCTTGCATTTAGAAAAGAGAGGAGACTCTTTGCTTGAACGTGGTGGTGATTTAAGTTGGAGTTTTGATTGATTTTGGGCCAAATTTCACTCAGTGTGTGTGTGGGGGGGTTTTCAGGAAGAAATTGTTTTTGTCTTATGCCAACTGGAGGAGGCAAGTCAATGTGCTATCAGATCCCTGCAGTGGCAAAAACTGGAATCGTGCTTGTTGTTTGTCCTTTAATAGGTGAATAATGTTCATCTTTTTCTGGAGTTTTCATCTTTGGCTGAGCCGCTGAGCTAAATGCTTCCCAGTAATTCATTTGGCTTTGAATGCTAGGACAAAGATGTGATTTTTGACTGTTATTCTGCTGACTGTCGACAGCCTTAATGGTAGGCATCTTTTGTGCTTTATCAATTCAATGTATTTTCAAAATGCTGAAATTCTGAGTTAAGAGTTTGTTTTGCTTCATGTGATTGTTTCCCTATAAGTTAGGAAAATCAAGGGATGGCGCTTAAGGAGAAAGGAATTGCTGCAGAGTTTCTCTCCTCAACAAAAACGGCAGATGCAAAAAATAAGATGAAGTGTTCAAATGATGCTGATATTTTTTTGGAAATGAAATATCTACATATATCAATGTAAAATAGAAGCGAAGATAGTACTGTAAATTCCTTACTACTCTTTTCTCAAATTCATGGGTTTATATTGCAGTAAGTTTGGTTTTAGATGGATTGAAAAACATACTTTATAGTGTAACAATTAGATCTATGAGTGTTGTTGTGTGTCCAATATAGGCCACACTGACCTCTATTTATAACCGATTCTTCCTCAACACCTCCAATACTTCCTTCAAATGTTTCTCATGCAATGCAATTCAACACTGCCATGTTAAATGAGTCCAAATGGCATTTCTGGGTACTCATAATGCCCCTCATGAGTCCTAAAATGCAGTGTTAGCTATATCTTTCTCCTTCATGCGTATCTGGTGATAGCCAGATTTCAAATCCAACCTTCAAAAAATACTAGCTCCACCCAACTCATCTATGACTAGTATAGGGAATTTGTTAGGCAATGTCACTTTGTTTAAGGCCCTTCAATCAGTACAAAACCTCCACCCGCCATCGTTTTTTTTAACCAAAATTGAAAGACTAGAGAAGGGAAAACGAAGTACAACTAGCGCAGTTATACTGGAAATTGTATTAAATCAACTGAAAAGCAAGTAATCAAGGTGATTCACATTAATACAGCTAGAAAAGGAATGAAATAGTAGAATGTCTTGAGCAATTCCAGGTGCTCGACCTCCCAAGAGAATAACTACCAAAATACTTTCCTACCTCACTACAAGCCTTACCCCACACTATATCTTAGATTCACTTTCTCTCTCCTGGCAGTTAGCACCTGCCAGGTCAGCACACACACACACACACATCACGGATTACAAAGGAATCATACCCTGCCACCCCCTATTTTTCTTTCTCACATATACCCTCCCAAATCTATTCTTATTACTTGTACCCTAATTTCGTCCGAATAATAAAAAATTGGCTTAAATATGTTTTAGGCCCCTGCAAATATAGAGTGTTTTGGTTTAAGCCCCTGCAAAAAAATTTTTTTGTTAAAAGCTCTTGCAAAATGAAATATTTTGTTATAAGCCCTTCTCAACATATCCAGCAATCATAGCATTTCATGTTAAGGCTAACATTTTAGTCATAGAAGGGCTTATAACAAAATATATCATTTTGCAAGGGCTTTTAACAAAATTTTTTTTTTGCAGGGGCTTAAACCAAAACACCCTATATTTGCAGGGGCCTAAAACATATTTAAGCCTAAAAAATTACTACTATTATTATTTCCACTACAAGAAAATCGCTCATTTGCTACGGCAATTTCCGTCGCAAATGAACCTTTTTCCGTGGCAAATTTGAATTTCCGACGGAAGTTTCGACGGACGAATCGTCGTGGCAAAACAGCTCGTCGCAAAGCGTTTGCGACGAAACTCCCCGTCGCAAATAATCCGTCGCAAACTCGTCGCAAGTCCGTCGCAAATATCTGTGGCAAAGTCGTCGCAAACTCTGACTCATTTTCATCGCAAATCCGTCAGAAATTAAAAAAAAATTAAATTATACATCCAAAATTCTATTTAATAGTTATATCTATACATACTAATCAGTACTAATACATACTATTTAATAGTTATATCCATAATCTGACTCAACTAATTAGTACTAAAACATGAAATTAACATAGACTCTATGATCAAAATCAATCAATTTCCCCTCTTGAAGATTGGCACAGTAAGGCCACCAGCAAAACACATCATAAATATTAAACATGTGAACCAAAGTGCAAAAGGCTTCCGCCAGTTCTTTCTACAAACCCAGTAAGCTTAAAGTCTAACAAACATAAAAGAGTTTAACAGGGGCCACCAGCCTCAACAAAAGAACATAGAGTTGCACACTTTCTCCTCCAACTTGAGAAGCTGAGGGACTGAAGAAGCGTTAATTCCACTTCCACCATGACTCGAAGAGGTCTCTGACTTATCATCAAATTTCATGAATTGTCCCATCTGGGTTGCAGCCAGGTGAGCATAGCATATAGGCGCAACTGCATCAAGGATTTTACTAATGAGATCAATCCAGGTATAATAAAATATAAATAAATGTACAAATACCACCCCTCTCTTTTCCTATTAAGTACAACAACAATAAACCAGAAAGGCACAAAATTACCCCATCCAAAGCATAATTAAGAATCCATATAAAACACAATCCAGGCATAATTAAGTATAGAGTTTAGGACATGAACCCGTCCATCCTACATAAGCATTAGCAGGCTATCCCATTAGAATGTCATTTATCTAAGAAGTAAATATTAACTTATAGATTGGTTTGGCTAGTCAAGGAGAAAAGTAAAGTAACTTTTGAATTAAAGCAAGTAACCTGAATAAACTTGTCCATTTGCCGAAACCAAGTATGCGCATATTGATACTTGAAATCTGTCCCCATTGTCCACATTATATATTTGTGCGTGTTATATTGGCCTGAAACAGGACAGCCAGTGGAGTTGTTGGCTCAAATCATTTTCCAATTTTAATGACACAAAACATGACTAAGAAGTAGCACTGCATTTTGAGTACTGTTATTTTCGCTTCTCAGAACTTCAAACACAACAATTCTATATGGTAATATTGCTTAGAAACCTTTGTATATTTATTTGAAAAATGCAATCGGAATAAAGCAAATTTCAGTCTATAGAAGAACCAATCACCTATCTTACAATAATAAGTTTCATACCTATGATAATGCGGCTGAGAAAAACTCATTTACTCGTTGAGGGACATTGTAATCAAACAAATTGATATCATCCTTCAAGTAAAAAACACAAGTAGACTTAACACATTTTCAAACAAAAGCCAATTAGCCATATAGACTTGGGTTTTACCTGAACAATTGGAGAATCTTCATCGCCATTTACTTCATAGTAGAAATTGTTGGGAGGTTCATAATTCTCAGGGAACGCACCAGAAAATATCTATATTAATGAACAATTGTAAGGATTGATTGGTAAGAATACCTAGATGAGGAAATTAAACTAACAGAAGCAAAAACCAAAAACAAAAGTGACATTTTTCGTATGCAGTATCAACCTAAAGATAACTTACATAAACCACTTTGGATCACTCACCTGGTTACAAGTAATAACTGACTAACTAACTCTAGCAACTAACTATAGTTATGGATCTGTTAGCATGTTAGTTAAGCTGTTAATGCTAGATGTAACACACCTGTGCAGATGAACCTAGGGAACTTCAAGACTTTTTTCATCTTTTCTTTTGGCTCTATCTTGGTAGTCAATCCGTGCAAAGAATAGAGAATCAAATCCAACCTATGCCAACAATAGCTATGTTTAAGAAACAAATGAAAAAAATATGCATGCAGAAAAATTAAAGAGACTCTATTGGTAAATCAATTTCAAATTTCAGCAACATGAAGTCAAAACAAATTAGATAGTTAGAACAATGAAAAGATCCACAATATCAATAACAATCATAGCCTTTTTCAGTTTTCCAAAAAGAACAAACGACGCCATAATCTCATACTACAAATCAATAGACAATCATGACTACCAAATGTGTAACACCCCGGTATTTCTTTAACAAAGAAATACCTAAATATACAATTTGGTATAAATCAGAGTATAAAAATTCCTGTTCAGATATACATCTTTACAAGAAACAGCGGAAACTAAAAAAATATAACATGATACAAGTTCGAGTCATAAGACCGAATACAGAGACTACATCAGAAGAATCCAAAACACAGATGGAAGATTTCATCTCCAGCTTCTCCTCGAGCCTGACGACTAACTGTGCCGCCTGCTGTCCTTATAACCTGTTCTCTGTAAAAACAACAAATATGGATTGGGTGAGATAACATTATCTCAGTGAGTCCTACCGTGCCCCCTCACCGACACTCGGTTCAATTTATTAAACCGTCATCAACTATAGATGATTAGCTATCATAAGCTACCAATCGAAATGCCAAACAAATCGTGTTCTCAAATAAGTTTTCTTTAGTTAACACAACCCGAGATATAATGCCAGACAACTTGATTGCCCAATATCTACGGTAATTCCCGAGATATAATGCCAGACAATCTAGTTTGCCCAATATCTACGGTAATCTCCAATTCGGAGTTCTATCCGAATAATGCCAGGGTTCTAGTTTAGCATAAATCGGCTGTACAACGACTACGAATCCCGATAACCCACGAATTGACCATGCCAAAACGTATACAAGGCCTAGGTAAGGGGTCATGACTACCCTCCCTAGCTAGTATGCTACTTGTCGGGTCGTCACCCAACGCGATACATATGACAATACGTATCAATTCTCGAGAGTTAGATAATTTATATCTTTTCGATCACCAAAGGATCAATCACATAATAATTGGATAAACAATATCCATATCGATCTATCACCCGTTTAGATGAATTCAATAGTTAGACATCCGGCGTTATAATCATACACAATGACATATATAGTTATATATATATATATATATATTTAGTCAATCCATCAATCGGTGTACCCACACGTATACTAGGGTTTCGGTTTTTCAATCAAATAGGCTTTCAAAGCTCTTTTTCAAAATCATGAGTTGAACAAGTTAAGAATTAGGTTTTCAGTAAGGCAATTCCTTTTTAAATGTTTGAGAAAGAGATTAGAAAAGGTTCGGGATCAAACGGAACGACGAAATGAGAAAACAGAAACCGGTGACAGAAGCTCACGCACGGTCCCTGCCTAGGGGCGCACGACCCGTGCGTGATTTACCAGAATCACACAATCCAAACCGAAAGGGGCGCACGGCCCGTGCCCAGGGGCGCACGGTCCAGGCGTCCCGTTATTTTTCTAATTAGGCCAACCCGTAGTAGGCGCGCGGTTCGTGCCCAAGGGCGCACGGTCCGTGCGACCTGTGTCTGTTTCCGAAAATTCACCTATTTCTCAATTCCGCTTTCCGTTTTCGCCCGATTCGATTTCTGATATCGATCACTCCTGAAACTCAAAAAATGCCAAATATTCCAGATAGTATACAAATAATTTCATTTCTAAGATTTAATCACAATTTCATAAATTGTTCAACAATTCCATAAAAACTGTAAAAACGCGATATTTCTCAAAAACGGTTTTCGGTTCCAAAATCTTTCGAAAACCGATATATTTTCAAGACACGTAAAAATATCCCTATCCATGAGTAGAACTCACCCGGTTGACGATCTCGCGAGAAATCACGCCGGAGCCTGGACGACCGGACCGTAACCACTCGAACAATCCTCGTAGTCACGTACACGCTCCGAATGCCTCCGCAACTGAATTCAGAAACCAACACCCCTCTTGATACTGACTTCCTTCCCGGTGCATAGAATTTGTGTTTCTCGACACTTTGACGACTCGACCCCGAATCCGTCGAACCAACATTCCCAGCTTTATTTCTGTTTTTTCAGCATCAGGATTCAGTTTTGCAACAGGCATAACTTGGTCAATCTGTGACCAAAACTATCCAAACCGATGCTCATTGTGAAGGTAATTTCGTCTACTTTCAAATGGTCAAGGATTCACACGCATGCATCCAGTGGTTTGGGAGATATCACCAAGACAAGATGGCTGGTCCAGGATAGTGCTTGATTCTAAAACCGTAACTTGGGGACATGATATCTCCTTCATTTCTCCATGAAATCATACGGTTCGTGTGCCCAAAATGAAGATCTTTGTGTCTAGTTTTCAGAGGGACAAAAATCACGATCATCGGAGTAGTGTACAGCGAGATACGATGAAAACAATGAAGGTGGGTAAAACGGGTTTTACCCAGAATTTCTATTGAACTTAACACATCCATTTCAATCCTTTGCAAATCACGAATCTGGGTTCCACCCCCTGCACCAGCAGCTTTAAAATCTTCAATTAACTTTCTAATCCACAATGTGGGTTTAGTTTTTTCCTTCCATCTAGTCCCACCTGATCATGCATGACCAACTAGCATCCAACTTCACCATGCATCTCACTTGGAGCTTAACATTTCGAAAATGGAGAAAAGGAAAGGAGTAGGAATCAGGTTCTGAAGCTTTATATTAAATGAAAGAGGATGGAAAATGGAGTGAAGAGGTGAAGGAATAACCTACATGCAACCAAGTTCAAGGGTGGATCCCCTCCTTTCTCTCCTCCTTCGCATCCTTCCTTCTTCTCCCCTTTCTTCAGTTTTCTGTACATGGCTGATACATTAAAGGGGTGAAAAGACAATTTTTCCCCTCAGCTTAATTCTTCCTTTAAATCGTGATTTAATCATAATTCGACGGAGACGTTTAAACTCGACCGTTTTCCTCGACTATTCCTCACCGAGACACGACTAATTATTCCCACAAATAATTAAGTCGGTCTTAGGCTTCATAGTACGAGTCTTTAAAAATTAGGGATGTTACAATCACCCCCACTTTTAAAAATTTTGTCCTCAAAATTGACAAGACGAACCTTAAGCAAAAAGATACTCATATCGGGTCATCATGTCCTCTTCCAATTCCCAAGTAGCCTCTTCGGCTGAGAAGCCTCCCCAGAGTACCTTGACAATCGGAATAGTCCTTGACTTCAATGTCTTCATGCCACGCCCTAGGATATGACTAGGATAAGGTTGGAATGATAAATCCGGTCGAAGATCGATCGTTTCAACGCTCAACGGCCGAAGTGGATCGGGAATACATTTTCTCAACTGAGACACGTGAAAGACATCATGACGATACAGACTTTCTTGGGAAATTAACTATTCCGACCTCTTGAAAGCTGACACTAATTGTTATGGACAATGGAATGCCTACAATCTGTTGAGGACACGAACTCATAGTTATGGTATCCACACATCCTGCACTATCGACGTCAGGAACTCGGAAGGTTTCGGCCTAGCTGTAGCTTGAATTGGAACGAAACAATGAATTTAAGAGAATTTCTTTGGAATCAAACCATACGATCTCCAGAAGAAAAGTTTTCTTCTCTTCCCGAGTTACGCTCACATAGGCGCTTGACTCATTTTACTAAAAATCTCGACTGAAGCAAACAGAGTTATTTTATAAAACAGGCTGACTTTCAGTCCAAGGAATCCAGAAACGATTTTTCCCTGCAACCGAATCCAGGAAAAAGTCTAAAATAGTAGTAAAAAATTCTTTCATTAAATCAGTTCCAAAACTTGAAAGTACAATAGTTCCATTTGAATGAATTTTTTTTTTCAATGGGGTTTCTAATGACGATAGTTTGAAAATACGACTATCCCAAAAGTTAATTCACCCCGACTTATAGATGACCTTACTCAATGCACGACGGTTCAACAAAGCGGAATCTCATTCTCCGATATTTAAAATTTACGAGTTTGAAAGTGAGAGTAGAAGTGTTACTTTGTTGAAACCAGCCATTTGTGCGATCAAGATCTCACAAACTTCTATTATCATGCTTGAATTCGGTTCCGTTAAGACAAAACAATTGGGTTCGTTCGAGGAAGGGATCGGGAAGGACATTGAGCCGAAATAGAAACCGGGTATTTGTTTTAAAATTTTCCCAAGCCGCTATTCTATTCGATTCAATTCATTTCCCTTCAATTCCTTTCTCGAATCAGTCCAAGATAAAACTTCGAGGTTAGAACAAAGGCTTGTGTTTCGTGACAAAAATAGACACGACTCAATTGTCTCAAGAGACAACACAATGGCAATAGGATGCACTATCAAGGACTCATGTGTTATACACTCACTTTCCGATCATTTAGTCTCAGTCCGACATACAGTTCATCCTCAGACATTCTTCCATCATACGGGTGTAGTGGGTGAAAAGGGAAAAGCGCTACACGTACCCAACTCATTAGATTCTTAGAAAGCCTCGTGTACTGGCTAAATCAGACAACTCTGAATTCAGTACATACTTGCTTTATTGACATCTTGCCGATAGATTATTAGAATGGTGAAACTAGCTTCGATCCATCCGATGGATCAAAGTCATAACAACTTACTGTCAACCCTAACGGGATCCAGATTAACGATTGGAGTTTCACTTCAGTAGCGGAAGCTTGAGCACTAGAAATGCCGAAAGATGATTGCCTTAACGTGGCTTGATACTTCTCCAACTAGCTATTATATTCACGTGTTACCTAGCCTTCCATTACTTCCGAGCAAACGTTTGAGTAACCCACGTCTTCGGTTATCTTAGAAACATTTCTAGCATCTTAGGTAGTCACCGGTACAACCGATGTTTTAACTAACCCAAAATAATGATAAGGGTGCGTCTTTCAGGATTGTCTAAGTTAACGACTTATCCAATCACAGTTGTCTTTCTAGATCAACTAGGCTTTGAATTTTGATACCTATCTTTCATAGATATTGATTACTCGGACCTTAAGGAGATGCGAATTTCGATATTAGGAATCTTACTAGAATGACATAAGGTTTTCTTTAGAAGTTACGATTTAGTGCCATCCTATTCAAATCCTTGGTTTCTCGATTAACTTCAGCGTAGCAATTATTCTCGGATTAGTCACGAAATTGAAATTGCGGTGGCACCAGGGAATTTTGAAAACAAAAGGTTATTTTGGGAATCACACGAGCACACCATGAGTGTCTCCGTATTGATTCGTTGAAATTGGATTTATCCTTTAGGATTTTCTTTGGCCCAGCTTCTTTCCGAACTTCCGCGACTATCCAGACATAATTATTACATTACATTAATCAAGACGACTTCAGGACGGGTTCTACTCCCATGACAACATCATGTTCGCCACGGAGGTGACTTCAAGCTCCTCGTTTTTCCAACCAGTTAGTTGGGGTCTTAGAGATTAAGATTTCGGAATCACTTCTAATGGTTGAATGGCCATCACTACTAATGGCAATTACTGGAAGTAGGTTTCTTGGAAAAACTTACAGTAAACACCATTCTGAACAGGTGTCTAAGAGTCTAAACTGACTGATTAGAGTTCTTTTTTCCAATTTCCCGTACAACAGGGAGGTTCACATTCCACGAATTCTCAGTGTTTACGGTTCAGGTTTAAAACAAAATTATACTTCACAATACAATTGTAGATACGGTTCACAACCCATTCATCGGTGTAGATATTTTCGTTAGCTTTCCAACGCCTCTTGGAACATAAAAATCAGAGTTCCGGAGCAGAAGTTACGAACAAAATGAGTCGGAAGACTAACGAGAATTTCTCACAGACCGTGATTGGAGTGCTTCCAGCAGCGGATTGAAATAAGGTCACTTCTACCAATTCCACATACTGATCTGCTTTGAAGGATTTGATTCATAATTCCTGATCGGGACTTAACCTGATCGGCACTTATGATTCCACTAGTCAATACTGACGACGGAGTATCTTTACTCAATTGGCTTTGTCATCTGTCACATTGTGACTCGGAAGAAGAAGAATTGGAATCTATGCTTAAAATTTACCGATAAGGATTTTCCTTGACTGCTGCCCTAACTGGGATTGACTGACACCAGATGGTAAGATTTATGATGAAAACGATATCTCGAAAACTGACACGCTGACTAAATAAAGTCAGGGTTTCGGGTGTTAACTAGTCTGATAGCTTTCAGTACACTGACATTGCTATTGCCCAAAGGCTTCGCTTGATTTTTACTCCTCGATAAGATCTCTGACGTTTCATGCCGCGATTCACTAGCCGCATTCGATTCATTTACCGAACAGCCGCCCACAGTTTCCTCGAACCATCGCGGATGCCCATCATTGTTTTCAATTGTCATATGTAGCCCTCTGCTCCTGCCGCGCGCTCTGATGAAACGAGAAGGCTGAGAATCCTATGGTGTAGGGTTTCGGACATTTTCGGGGCTGAGGCAACTATCTGTCATAATTTTCAGTACTTTACATGAAACATTGAGTGGATCCTGACTCAATACGTCACATAATATACTAAAAAGGTCTGACATATAATTGTCTAAGTCCCTAGCTGACTCGATCCTATACTCTCGACCCGAAGGTCACTACGTCCGACAATGCCGAACCTCTCTGATACCAAATGTAACACCCCGGTATTTCTTTAACAAAGAAATACCTAAATATACAATTTGGTATAAATCAGAGTATAAAAATTCCTGTTCAGATATACATCTTTACAAGAAACAGCGGAAACTAAAAAAATATAACATGATACAAGTTCGAGTCATAAGACCGAATACAGAGACTACATCAGAAGAATCCAAAACACAGATGGAAGATTTCATCTCCAACTTCTCCTCGAGGCTGACGACTAACTGTGCCGCCTGCTGTCCTTATAACTTGTTCTCTGTAAAAACAACAAATATGGATTGGGTGAGATAACATTATCTCAGTGAGTCCTACCGTGCCCCCTCACCGACACTCGGTTCAATTTATTAAACCGTCATCAACTATAGATGATTAGCTATCATAAGCTACCAATCGAAATGCCAAACAAATCGTGTTCTCAAATAAGTTTTCTTTAGTTAACACAACCCGAGATATAATGCCAGACAACTTGATTGCCCAATATCTATGGTAATTCCTGAGATATAATGCCAGACAATCTAGTTTGCCCAATATCTACGGTAATCCCCAATTCGGAGTTCTATCCGAATAATGCCAGGGTTCTAGTTTAGCATAAATCGGCTGTACAACGACTACGAATCCCGATAACCCACGAATTGACCACGCCAAAACGTATACAAGGCCTAGGTAAGGGGTCATGACTACCCTCCCTAGCTAGTATGCTACTTGTCGGGTTGTCACCCAACGCGATACATATGACAATACGTATCAATTCTCGAGAGTTAGATAATTTATATCTTTTCGATCACCAAAGGATCAATCACATAATAATTGGATAAACAATATCCATATCGATCTATAACCCGTTTAGATGAATTCAATAGTTAGACATCCGGCGTTATAATCATACACAATGACATATATAGTTATATATATATTTAGTCAATCCATCAATCGGTGTACCCACACGTATACTAGGGTTTCGGTTTTTCAATCAAATAGGCTTTCAAAGCTCTTTTTCAAAGTCATGAGTTGAACAAGTTAAGAATAAGGTTTTCAGTAAGGCAATTCCTTTTTAAATGTTTGAGAAAGAGATTAGAAAAGGTTCGGGATCAAACGGAACGACGAAATGAGAAAACGGAAACCGGTGACAGAAGCTCATGTTTTTGAAAAGGGCTTCGAAAGCATAATTGATTGAAAAAACAAAACCCTAGTATACGTGTGGGTACACCGACTGATGGACTGACTGAATATATATGTTTGTATTTGTCAAATGAAAATGATTATAATGCCGGAGGTCTAACTTATGAATTCCTCAAAACGGGTTATAGATCGATATGGATATTGTTATCCAATTATTATGTAATTGATCCATTTGGTGATCGAAAAGATATAAATTATCTAACTCTCGAGAATTTGATGCATATTGTCATATGTATTGCTTTGTGTGACGACCCGACAAGTAGCATACTAGGGAGGGTAGTCATGACCCCTTACCTAGGCCCTGTATACGTTTTGGCGTGGTCAATTCGTGGGTTATCGGGATTCGTAGTCGTTGTACAGCCGATTTATGCTAAACTAAAATGAAAACACGTTTTGCCGGGATTCGTAGTCGTTGTACAGTCGGCATTTCGATTTATAGCTTATGATTCGGGATTCGTAGTCGTTGTACAGCCGTTTCATGTTAAGCTAAGATAAGAACACGATTTGCTTGGCATTTCGATTAATAAATAAGACATTGTTATGTCAGATTTTGTTGTAACGGTTTAATAATTGAACCGAGTGTCAGTGAGGGGGCACGGTAGGACTCACTGAGACAAGTTGTCTCACCCAATCCATATTTGTTGTTTTTACAGAGAGCAGGTCATAAGGACAGCAGGCGGCACAGTTAGTTGTCAGGCTCGAGGAGAAGTTGGAGATGAAATCTTCCATCTGTGTTTTGGATTCTTCTGATGTAGTCTCTGTATTCGGTCTTATGACTCGAACTTGTATCATGTTATATTTTTATAGTTTCCGTTGTTTCTTGTAAAGATGTATATCTGAACAGGAATTTTTATACTCTGATTTATACCAAATTGTATATTTAGGTATTTCCTTGTTAAAGAAATACCGGGGTGTTACATTAGCCACTAGCGACGATGGGTTGAAAATGATTTTAGAAAGGAAAAGGTTTTTGTTCTGAGAATGATCTTGGTTTGCAAAAGTGATTCTTTTTTGTTATGAAAATAACTCTTTTCTTTTTATTATGAAAATGCTAAACTTTTTTATGGGTGCGCTTGACGAGAATGTGACTCGCTCCTACGTATCCCAAATGGGAATCAAAGCGACGTAGTTCTAACGAGCCTTGAAAATGAAAGTCTTTTGCTTTGGTTTTGAAAAGTGAAGGGCGCTCATGATGATCAAAGGTTATGGGTGATCATCACTAACACTTGCTATGACTTTTGATGCTTAGGAGAATATCTTTTGAAATTGAAAGCATTCATGATAATCAAACTAACAAAGGTTATGGGTGATTATCACTAGTAGCTTATGAAAACATCTTTTTTTGAAATTTAGGCTCTTAGGACAACCAAACTAACAAAGGTTATGGGTGATTGTCACTAGTCACCATTTTCATGCTAAATTATTTAGAAAAGAAAGCAATGAATGCAAATCGAATCCTTAGGCAAGCAACAATCTCATTTGAATTCTTGAGCAAATATTAGCCTAGACTACACATGTTAGACCACGACACATAAATAGGCAAAGAAGGAACTTGAATTGGGCATTAAGCAAAAATACAAGAGTGGGCAAGATTGAACCTAAATGGACATCTAGTGGAAGATGCTAGGCGAGAACCATATTCAAATATTTCTACAAAACGCAAGGGAATCTAAATGCACATCTAGTGGAAGATGCAATGTAAGGAATGGGCCTATCTAAGTATTAATGATTCCACATGAGAGTAGACAAGGAAGTGGTAGGCACAAATGAATTCAAGCATCTAATCTCATAAACCCTAATTTCTTTCTAATATGCCAAACTAACCATAAACCCTAAATCTCATTTTATTCATGAAAACACAAGATAATGCAAGGGAACAACATAGATTAATCTTTTTGCAAGGATTCACATGATCAAGCAAAGAAATGCATAAAAATCACATAAACCCTAATTTTCTCTAAGGTGCGAAAAGAACATGAGCTTAAAACACCACTTTATTCATGAAAATGCAAGCAATAAGTGAAATAGCACCAACATACAATTTATTCCAAAAGGGAGAAGCATTTCAAGCACCCAAGCCTCCCAAAGTGCTTGCCAAAATACTTGAAATGCATTTCTCCTTCGACAACAACAATTATACTAACATATTTACATAAGATGTGACTTTAAATGTAATGCTTGGTATGCAAAAACAAATTGATAATCTACATTTTTGGTGCTAAAACTTTGATGATGATGCTAGGATTCAAGAATATACCTCAACTCCAAGCTAAATAAGCAAGAAATAAGATGAATGAGTGCTAAGCCACTTGAATCTACTCTTTAATCTTCAACTTTGGGCTTGATTCTAGAGATTTGGAGATGAATCTTTGAGAAGAATGCAAGAATGATGAGGGGGATGTTGAAGTAAAACAAAGGGTGTAAATAGCACTATGGGCTTTTAAGAAAATAAAATAAAAAAGGCAAAATGGGGTTGTATGTGAGTAGAACAGGGGGTGTATATATCATTCTGGATTTTTTAAATTAAAAAAAAAAAGAAATTGGGTGGTATTATCAAAAGGGGTGGTGCGAATATCAACCTGACTAAACTTAAAAAAACAAAGCAAATAATAAAATGGATGAGAAGCATATAAACTTAACAAAAACTAAGCCTAATCTTTCACTACTCAAACTAGCGCAGCATCAACAAGGCATGGAAAGAGAGAGAGTGAGTTTTGCCATGAGAGAAAGAGAGTTTTTTTGTGGTGAGGTGGTGTTGTGGTGTTGTGAGTGGTGGTTGTTGTGTGGTAGTTGTTCTTGTAGAGATGGTTGTGGGGTAGTGGTGGTGATGTGGTTATGGTGGTTGTTGGGTAGTGGTGGTGATGAGTGTTGTTGTGGTGGTTGTTGGGTAGTGGTGGTGATGAGTGTTGTTGTGGTGGTTGTTGTTCTTGTAGAGATGGTTGTGGTGGTGTTTTATAGTGTAGTGTTGTAGGAGTGGTGGTTGTGGGTGAAGAGTTTATGATGATGGTGAGTGAAGGAGAAAACTCTACTACTCTCTTTTTTCTTGTATTCTTCTCCTCCCTTTCCTTTTTATTCTCTGTTTCTTTTCTCCTCCCCCCTTCTGTGTGTGTTGTGTATTTAATTTTTTTTCTTTCCTTTGTTCCCAGCCCCCTCCCCCTACGGTTCCCTCTGTTTGTTTTCTCCCCCTTTTCTTTATTTCATCCCTTTCTCTGTTTGTGTGTTACTGTATTTATAATGGGGTTTTTGTGGTGTAGGTGTGGATGTGGAGTAGAGGAGCAAAGCTCACGAGAGACAATGGTACCAAACAGCCTCTGAATAAAACAGCAGGAATGCATATGGTTTTTTGCTCAAAATGGAAGAGAAAAGAGACAAGGAAAAAGAAGACATGAGCTCTATTCTTGAAATAGAGAAGCTGGACAGCAACTCAACAACAACAATAAGCAGCAGCAGCGCAACAACTGCTCTCTTTTTTGTTTTTATTTTAAAATTTTGTACATTTTGCTTTTAATCTTTTTGTCTATATATGTAACAAAAGTTGACTATGTATTTGTACCAAATTAAAAGAAAAACTGTTTATAAAAATAAAAAGTAATTTTTGAAATTTGATTTTTTTGTATAAAAAATGATTGATAAACTAATAAAAATACATGGATAACAATGATCGGTAATGAAACAAATACGCGTAAACGATGAGATGCCAGCGCGCATGCGCAACGAGTATCACAACGCTCACACTACTAAAAATGATACACGCAACAAACGAGAATAAAAATTGTACGAGATACATATTTTTGTACTCTTTTGAAAACAAGAAAAATATCCGTTAAAATTGGGCATTCACAAAAATACAATTTTTTCAATTAGGCGGACAAAATTGGGGTATGACAATCATGACGATACAGACTTTCTTCGGAAATTAACTATTACGACCTCTTGAAAGCTGACACTAATTGTTATGGACAATGGAATGCCTACAATCTGTTGAGGACACGAACTCATAGTTATGGTATCCACACATCCTGCACTATCGAAGTCAGGAACTCGGAAGGTTTCGGCCTAGCCGTAGCTTGAATTGGAAAGAAACGATGACTTTAAGAGAATTTCTTTGGAATCAAACCATACGATCTCCAGAAGAAAAGTTTTCTTCTCTTCCCGAGTTATGCTCACATAGGCGCTTGACTCATTTTACTAAAAATCTCGACTGAAGCAAATAGAGTTATTTTATAAAACAGGTTGACTTTCAGTCCAAGGAATCCAGAAACGATTTTTCCCTGCAACCGAATCCAGGAAAAAGTCTAAAATAATAGTAAAATATTCTTTCGTTAAATCAGTTCCAAAACTTGTGTTGCGCCCGTAAAAGTATTTGAGGGGATCTTTCTTCGTTTACAACTTTTTTAAAACAATGAAGTCGCCACCAATATTTTTTAAGGTAAAACATTGAAAAAACCTTTTTTGGAAAGCAACGGCCTTTTGGAAACCGGAAAATTTGGGTTCGGGGGTCGGTTAGGCATGGGGAAGGTATTAGCACCCCACACCTCCTTTCTACCGAAAGGGAACCTTTAACTAAACGTGTGGTTTTAAGTGTTGATTTGGAAAATACTTAAATTTACTTCTTTATTGAAAAGGGAAATGAGAAGACTTAATGAAAATTTTTATTTTTAGCGCTTGACGAGAATTAGCCTCTCGCTCCTACGTATCTCCCGGTGCGATGAAGAATTCAAAGCTACGTAGTTCTTGGCTTGTCTTTCTTTTGAAAAGGTTTTTGTCTTTTATCTTTTTAGTAAGTTTTCGAAATAGGACGAGCATTTGGTGAATGATTAAACTAACCAAGGTTATGGGTAATCACCGCTAAGTGTTCTTGAAAATGAGAGTCACCACCGCCAGTCAGACGAACAAGGGTTCTGATTGACTATTAGTAGCAACTCATTTTTTATTTGCTCTTTTGAAAATGGTTTTCGAAAGAGATTGATTAGCACGGATGATCAAACTAACAAAAGCTATGGGTGATCACCGCTTATTGTTCTTTGGGGGGAAAAGACATCGCTACTAATGGCTAGACGAACAAAGGTTCTGATTAACCACTGGCAACGATGGGTTTGAAAATGATTCTAGCTTATAGAAATGATTCTCTTTGTTACGCAAATGCTAGTTTTTGATTGCTAAAATGACTTTTATTTGCTGCGCTTGACAAGAACGAGACTCGCTCCTACGTATCCCAGCGACGTAGTTCTAATTTGAAAATGAAAATGCTTTTGAAAGGGTTTGGAAAAAGGAAAAGCTTTCATAATGACCAAGCAAGCAAAGGCTTTGAGTGATCATTACTAATAACTCTTGATAGCGTTCATGACAATCAAACAAGCAAAGGCTTTGGGTGATAGTCATTAATAACTTGCATTGGTTAGAAAAGAGTTTGAGAGGTTTTTGGGAAAGAGTGAAGTTATTATCAAAGATTGGTTATAAAGTTCAAACACATTCGTTAATCGAGCAATCACGCATTTGTTGAACGTCAACTAAGACTAAACATGCCAATACAATCAAAGATTCAAATGTCAAGGATGCAAAGTAAGGTTCTCAAGACAAATGTGTGTGTGTGTAAGAAAGAGTGTATTTACCCTAATGACTCTATGCTACAACAAGCAAGTAGGCTTACGTCTTCATTAGGAGGTCATACAAGTGGAGAGGATGGCACACAATTAAATCAAGACATTTAAGTTGCATCAAGAGCAATTAAACAATTGATCACAAGCATAGAATGATCTTAGTTAAGCTAGTAAACATGTGAGCAATGATTTCTCAATAACATGGACAAAAGGAATTGCATCAAGACTAGGGTAAGCCTATCCTTTGCAATCAATAATATGAACAAATGCCCAAAGGTTAATAACACGATCAAAGAGGAGGGGGCATCAAGGTTTTGGGTAACCTATCCCTTGCAATACCTCACGAACCCTAAACCATAAACCTACAATCTCATCTTTTATTCATTAAAAAAAACAAAATTACAAGAGGAAGGTTGAATCATCTAAAACCATCTTCACCACTTAAAATATGATGCCCTGGGCACAAGTGGGAGTCACATGATTTATCATCAACAATGAACAATGATCAAACTCGAATATAAGAACAAATAAATAAACATTAAAACAAAGTTGGATCACATAGAGCAATCCTCTCACTTTGAGAAAAGTGCACTAGGCACTAGTGAGAATCAACTTGCCTACCATCCACAATTAACAATAAGCAAATTAAAACAAGACTTAAATAAAAGAACACATAAACAAAGTTGAATCATATAGAGCAATCCTCTCACTTTGAGAAAAGTGCACTAGGCACTAGTGAGAATCAACTTGCCTATCATCCACAATTAACAATAAGCAAATTAAAACAAGACTTAAATAAAAGAACACATAAACAAGGTTGAATCACATCTAGCAATCTTCGACTACTTAGCATAAAGTGCACAAAGCACAAGTAGGAATCATCTTGCTAGATCATCCACCATTAACAATAAGCACATTAAAATAAGACTAAATAAAAGAACACATAAACAATGTTGAATCACATCTAGCAATCTTCAACTACTTAACATAAAGTGCACAAAGCACAAGTAGGAATCATCTTGCTAGATCATCAACAAATATTTGCAAGTGAAATATGTTGAAAATAACATTTAACACCAAAATCAAATACCAATGCCAATATTGTACATCATCAAGCAAAGAGGAACAACAAAATTAGCTTAAGAACACATTAATCATAGTGTGCGAACCAAACAAGCATGGATTCACATTTTATTTCACAAAAAATACAAGAAATTAACACCACACAACATGAAACCAATTATTCAAGGGTGAGAGGCACCTTAAACACCCAAGCCTCCCTAAGTACTTGTCAATAGTGTTTAAGGCTCATCTCACCAACAACAACAAACTACATTTTAAACAAAATGATAATGATATGCGAAATGAAAAGTGAAGAGGAAAATGGGTTTTAATGCAAAAAGGTTGAAGATGATGCAAGGGTTTTAGAGTATACCTTAGATCCTAGCTAGATTATACAAGAAATGGAGAGCAAGAACACAAATCAACCAAAGACACCAACAAAGAACCCACGCCAAAAATGAAGATCACCCCCTCTTGATGAAAGTTCTTGGTGGTGTTTGGATGAAGAAAAATAAAATAAATGGAGGAGAGGGAGAGGGTGTAGCTTCGGCCAAGCAAGGAGGAAGGAGAGGAGAGTGGTGTGCTAATTTTAGTGTAGGAGAGAATGAGCCAAAAGTTAGGAATGAGTGAATATGAGAGGTATTTATAGAATGGGATTAGGTCTAGGGTTAAAGTGGTAATCAAGCAATAAAAATGAATTAATAATCAGCTGAAAATAAATGTAAATGAATAATTGAACTTGGGCACCAAGCAAATGGGTCATTTTGATCATTGTTCTTGAGAAGTGCTTTAGGATTGAACTTTGAATTTTGAATGAAGGGTTGAGATCACTTATCACATGGATTAAGGATAGGGAGAAAACACAAAATAGAGAGTGAGGAAGGGAGTGGGGCTTCGGCCTTAGCAAGGAGAGAGGGTGAGAATTTGCCAACTTTTGCAAGTTGGCAATTGTACTATTTGTCTCCCACATGCACAACATTATCCCTTCCATATTTTGATTATTCTTTTCCTGATTATTCCATGAAAATCTTACCATTTTGGGCCATGTCTTAGGAAATCAATCATTGGGCCCAAAATTCTATGATACCACCATTCCCAAAATTGATTTGATACCTCACCTTGAAGGAAATTCCCATTTTACCCTTTCCTTTAAATTTGAGCTTTCTATGCAAATGAATAACATCCATGCGCATAAAATAAAATAAAAATCTAATTAAGCACATTCTTCCTCAAATAATTCCCCTGATGATTACCCAGTGATTTGTGATGCAAAACCGTTTTTGTTGTGAAATGACCAAAATGCCCTTTTTGACCCTAAAACCCTAATTTATCCAGGAAGTGTATTTCAACTCTAAAAATGATTTTAAAAGCTCTGGAATGACTTTTAGGACTCAAAAATGCAATGCATAATGCTCCTCACTCCTCAATTTACTTACTTTTGTGGAAAATTAGGGTTTTGACCTAAGCCGGACAAAATTGGGGTATGACAACTTGAATGTACAATAGTTCCATTTGAATGAATTTTTTTTTTTCAATGGGGTTTCTAATGACGATAGTTTGAAAATACGACTATCCCAAAAGTTAATTCACCCCGACTTATAGATGACCTTACTCAATGCACGACGGTTCAACAAAGCGGAATCTCATTCTCCGATATTTAAAATTTACGAGTTTGAAAGTGAGAGTAGAAGTGTTACTTTGTTGGAACCAGCCATTTGTGCGATCAAGATCTCACAAACTTCTATTATCATGCTTGAGTTCGGTTCCGTTAAGACAAAACAATTGGGTTCGTTCGAGGAAGGGATCAGGAAGGACATTGAGCCGAAAGGGAAAGCGGGTATTTGTTTTAAAATTTTCCCAAGCCGCTATGCTATTCGATTCAATTCATTTCCCTTCGATTCCTTTCTCGAATCAGTCCAAGATAAAACTTCGAGGTTAGAACAAAGGCTTGTATTTCGTGACAAAAGTAGACACGACTCAATTGTCTCAAGAGACTACACAATGGTAATAGGATGCACTATCAAGGACTCATGTGTTATACACTCACTTTCCGATCATTTAGTCTCAGTCCGACATACAGTTCATCCTCAGACATTCTTCCATCATACGGGTCTAGTGGGTGAAAAGGGAAAAGCGCTACACGTACCCAACTCATCGGATTCTTAGAAAGCCTCGTGTACTGGCTTAATCAGACAACTCTGAATTCAGTACATACTTGCTTTATTGACATCTTGCCGATAGATTATTAGAATGGTGAAACTAGCTTCGATCCAACCGATGGATCAAAGTCATAACAACTTACTGTCAACCCTAACGAGATCCAGATTAACGATTGGAGTTTCACTTCAGTAGCGGAAGCTTGAGCACTAGAAATGCCGAAAGATGATTGCCCTAACGTGGCTTGATACTTCTCCAACTAGCTATTATATTCACGTGTTACCTAGCCTTCCATTACTTCCGAGCAAACGTTTGAGTAACCCACGTCTTCAGTTATCTTAGAAACATTTCTAGCATCTTAGGTAGTCACCGGTACAACCGATGTTTTAACTAACCCAAAATAATGATAAGGGTGCGTCTTTCAGGATTGTCTAAGTTAACGACTTATCCAATCACAGTTGTCTTTCTAGATCAACTAGGCTTTGAATTTTGATACCTATCTTTCATAGATATTGATTACTCGGACCTTAAGGAGATGCGAATTTCGATATTAGGACTCTTACTAGAATGACATAAGGTTTTCTTTAGAAGTTACGATTTAGTGCCATCCTATTCAAATCCTTGGTTTCTCGATTAACTTCAGCGTAGCAATTATTCTCGGATTATTCACGAAATTGAAATTGCGGTGGCACCTGGGAATTTTGAAAACAAAAGGTTATTTTGGGAATCACACGAGCACACCATGAGTGTCTCCGTATTGAATCGTTGAAATTGGATTTATCCTTTAGGATTTTCCTTGGCCCAGCTTCTTTCCGAACTTCCGCGACTATCCAGACATAATTATTACATTACATTAATCAATACGACTTCAGGACGGGTTCTACTCCCATGACAACATCATGTTCACCACGGAGGTGACTTCAAGCTCCTCGTTTTTCCAACCAGTTAGTTGGGGTTATAGAGATTAAGATTTTGGAATCACTTCTAATGGTTGAATGGCCATCACTACTAATGGCAATTACTGGAAGTAGGTTTCTTGGAAAAACTTACAGTAAACACCATTCTGAACAGGTGTCTAAGAGTCTAAACTGACTGATTAGAATTCTTTTTTCCAATTTCCCGTACAACAGGGAGGTTCACATTCCACGAATGCTCAGAGTTTACGGTTCAGGTTTAAAACAAAATTATACTTCACAATACAATTGTAGATACGGTTCACAACCCATTCATCGGTGTAGATATTTTCGTTAGCTTTCCAACGCCTCTGGGAACATAAAAATCGGAGTTCCGGAGCAGAAGTTACGAACAAAATGAGTCGGAAGACTAACAAGAATTTCTCACAGACCGTGATTGGAGTGCTTCCAGCATCGGATTGAAATAAGGTCACTTCTACCGATTCCACATACTGATCTGCTTTGAAGGATTTGATTCATAATTCCTGATCGGGACTTAACCTGATCGGCACTTATGATTCCACTAGTCAATACTGACGACGGAGTATCTTTACTCAATTGGCTTTGTCATCTGTCACATTGTGACTCGGAAGAAGAAGAATTGGAATCTATGCTTAAAATTTATCGATAAGGGTTTTCCTTGACTGCTGCCCTAACTGGGATTGACTGACACCAGAAGGTAAGATTTATGATGAAAACGATATCTCAAAAACTGACACGCTGACTAAATAAAGTCAGGGTTTCGGGTGTTAACTAGTCTGATAGCTTTCAGTACACTGACATTGCTATTGCCCAAAGGCTTCGCTTGATTTTTACTCCTCGATAAGATCTACGACGTTTCATGCCGCGATTCACTAGCCGCATTCGATTCATTTACCAAACAGCCGCCCACAGTTTCCTCGAACCATCGCGGATGCCCATCATTGTTTTCAATTGTCATATGTAGCCCTCAGCTCCTGCCGCGCGCTCTGATGAAACGAGAAGGCTGAGAATCCTATGGTGTAGGGTCTCGGACATTTTCGGGGCTGAGGCAACTATCTGTCATAATTTTCAGTACTTTACATGAAACATTGAGTGGATCCGGACTCAATACGTCACATAATATACTAAAAAGGTCTGACATGTAATTGTCTAAGTCCCTAGCTGACTCGATCCTATACTCTCGACCCGAAGGTCACTACGTCCGACAAGGCCGAACCGCTCTGATACCAAATGTAACACCCCGGTATTTCTTTAACAAAGAAATACCTAAATATACAATTTGGTATAAATCAGAGTATAAAAATTCCTGTTCAGATATACATCTTTACAAGAAACAGCGAAAACCACAAAAATATAACATGATACAAGTTCGAGTCATAAGACCGAATACAGAGACTACATCAGAAGAATCCAAAACACAGATGGAAGATTTCATCTCCAACTTCTCCTCGAGGCTGACGACTAACTGTGCCGCCTGCTGTCCTTATAACCTGTTCTCTGTAAAAACAACAAATATGGATTGGGTGAGATAACATTATCTCAGTGAGTCCTACCGTGCCCCCTCACCGACACTCGGTTCAATTTATTAAACCGTCATCAACTATAGATGATTAGCTATCATAAGCTACCAATCGAAATGCCAAACAAATCGTGTTCTCAAATAAGTTTTCTTTAGTTAACACAACCCGAGATATAATGCCAGACAACTTGATTGCCCAATATCTACGGTAATCCCCGAGATATAATGCCAGACAATCTAGTTTGCCCAATATCTACGGTAATCCCCAATTCGGAGTTCTATCCGAATAATGCCAGGGTTCTAGTTTAGCATAAATCGGCTGTACAACGACTACGAATCCCGATAACCCACGAATTGACCACGCCAAAACGTATACAGGGCCTAGGTAAGGGGTCATGACTACCCTGCCTAGCTAGTATGCTACTTGTCGGGTCGTCACCCAACGCGATACATATGACAATACGTATCAATTCTGGAGAGTTAGATAATTTATATCTTTTCGATCACCAAAGGATCAATCACATAATAATTGGATAAACAATATCCATATCGATCTATAACCCGTTTAGAGGAATTCAATAGTTAGACATCCGGCGTTATAATCATACACAATGACATATATAGTTATATATATATATATATATATATATATATATATATATATATATATATATATATATATATATACATATATATATATGTTTATTCAATCCATCAATCGGTGTACCCACACGTATACTAGGGTTTCGGTTTTTCAATCAAATAGGCTTTCAAAGCTCTTTTTCAGGATCATGAGTTGAACAAGTTAAGAATAAGGTTTTCAGTAAGGCAATTCCTTTTTAAATGTTTGAGAAAGAGATTAGAAAAGGTTCGGGATCAAACGGAACGACGAAATGAGAAAATGGAAACCGGTGAGAGAAGCTCACGCACGGTCTGTGCCCAGGGGCGCACGACCCGTGCGTGATTTTCCAGAATCACACAATCCAAACCGAAAGGGGCGCACGGTCCGTGCCCAGGGGCGTACGGTCCGGGCGTCCCGTTATTTTTCTAATTAGGCCAACCCGTAGCAGGCGCGCGGTCCGTGCCCAGGGGCGCACGGTCCATGCGACCTGTATCTGTTTCCGAAAATTCACCTATTTCTCAATTCTGCTTTCCGTTTTCGCCCGATTTGATTTCTAATATAGATCACTCCTGAAACTCAGAAAATCCCAAATATTCCAGATAGTATACAAATCATTTCATTTCAACGATTTAATCACAATTTCCTAAATTGTTCAACAATTCCATAAATACCGTAAAAACGCGATATTTCTCAAAAACGGTTTTCGGTTCCAAAATCTATCGAAAACCGATAATGCCTTATGAATCAAAACCGATATATTTTCAAGGTAATTTCGTCTACTTTAAAATGGTCAAGGATTCACACGCATGCATCCAGTGGTTTGGGAGATATCACCAAGACAAGGTGACTGGTCTAGGATAGTGCTTGATTCTCAAACCGTAACTTGGGGACATGATATCTCCTTCATTTCTCCATGAAATCATACGGTTTTTGTGCCCAAAATGAAGATAGTTGTGTCTAGTTTCCATAGGGACAAGAATCACGATCATCGGAGTAGTGTAAAGCGAGATACGATGAAATCAATGAAGGTGGGTAAAACGGGTTTTACCCAGAATTTCTGTTGAACTTAACACATCCATTTCAATCCTTTGCAAAGCACGAATCTGAGTTCCACCCCCGACACCAGCAGCTTTAAAATCTTCAATTAACTTTCTAATCCACAATGTGGGTTTAGTTTTTGCCTTCCATCTAGTCCCACTTGATCATGCATGACCAACTAGCATCCAACTTCACCATGCATCTCACTTGGAGCTTAACATTTCGAAAATGGAGAAAAGGAAAGGAGTAGGAATTAGGTTCTGAATCTTATATTAAATGAAAGAGGATGGAAAATGGAGTGAAGAGGTGAAGGAATAACCTACATGCAACCAAGTTCAAGGGTGGATCCCCTCCTTTCTCTCCTCCTTCGCATCCCTCCTTCTTCTCCCTTTTCTTCAGTTTTCTGTTTTCACTCTTTGCTGAATTTTGCAAAATGCCTATGTGTGAGGTGAGGATAAGGGTCCAGTACAAGGCTGATACATTAAAGGGGTGAAAAGACAATTTTGCCCCTCAGCTTAATTCTTCCTTTAAATCGTGATTTAATCATAATTCGACGGAGACGTTTAAACTCGACCGTTTTCCTCGACTATTCCTCACCGAGACACGACTAATTATTCCCACAAATAATTAAGTCGGTCTTAGGCTTCATAGTACGAGTCGTTAAAAATTAGGGATGTTACAATATGAGATACTTAAAAATTAAACCAACAACTGAATGCTTTCTCCAGTATCTGGGGCTTGAGATGCTTTAAAGAAATATCAACATCAAATTAGATTACCATTTGTGGCAGGCCACGAACTGAAGGAGAAATTTCTGCAAAGCTCTCCATGCCTGGAATTGACTGTAATTTACAATGACACAATATAAGAACATTGGTATACAACAGAACAAAAGAACAAGTATACAAAACTCACTACAAAGAAATAGGGAATCAGCGGCACTTGGTTCGCGGCAGTTACCCCCAACCGCCGCCGCTTAACTTAACTCCTGCGGCGGTTGCTTATCACCGCCTCCAAGAAGGAACACCGGCGGCGGTTCCTATACGTGTCGCGGCGGTTCTGATTTTTCCAGAAAACAAAAATTAACGCGCAAGAGCTTCCTTCATTCCGCGCGAATTTTCCCTCAATCCTAAATACAAAAGCCGCTTCCTCTTCCTCTCTTAGGGTTCGGAATCGACGCTGAAATCCTCTTCCTCTCTGTTCCTCTCGACGCTGAAATCCTCTTCCTCTCTGTACAGCTACGATTTCTTCAGGCAGGTACAGCTACAATTTTTCCCTTGCTCTATGTTCCTCTCGACGCTGAAATCCTCTTCCTCTCTGTTTTTCATCTTCGATTTTTCCTTTGCTCTCTGTTCTTCATCTTCGATTTTTCTTCAGGTACAACTACGATTTCTTCAGGTACAATCGCTAAGAGGTACAATCGCTAATAGGTAAAGCTGCGACTTCTTCAGGTACAGCTAAGATTTCCACTTCCTCTCTTCCTCATCTTCGATTTTTCTTGTTACAGGTACAGCTAGGGTTAGGGTTTGGTTCTCTTTTTTGTTCTCTTTTTCGTTATCTGCACAGTGCCTTTCGTTTATGTTGTACGCCAATGTTGGGAATTCTCTGTTTGTGGAACTTTACTGTTTTTAGATTCTTGATGGATTGTTAATTTGAAGAATTTATGTAAATTGGTGTTTAAATTTTGTATAATACTCTTATTTCCTATGCATGAAGATTCAGTGCAGTTTGAAAGGGAACTTTCGTGAATGAATCTTGTCCATAAAAACTTTTTTTTAAATGTTAAAAAGAAAATGTAGGGTTAACAGATATACACCACTGCAAGGGAAAATACCAACCATCCTTGGAAGTTTCTTGGTTGTGGCATTTCCAGTCTAACACTTATTGATTTTACTAGTTACTAGATTGGACATACTCCATTGAGGTTGTCATCTGCATCCCTACAATGCAATACCTGCCCTCGACATATTCTGTAGCAAATTTGTACCAAAATCTTAATCCCTTCACTTACCAGTAGGGCGCCAAAATCTTAATCCCTTCACTTACCGTTAGGGCTCAATCACTGATTGAGTCCTTGCCAAAGCCACTTCCTGTTAAAAATCGATTTTTCCTTCTATAATAGTTCTGTTCTCTTTGTTGCAATAGGTTAGGGTTTGGCAATCTCAGAGATACTAGCAACTGTACATCTTTCTTCATCATCTCAGCAACCGTATCATCATCTGAGAAACAGGTAAGGGATTATTTTTAGTTTTTATTTTAGAAACAAATTATTCCACTGATTTTGTCTCAGTATATATGATTGTGAACAACTATATTCTTTTGCTTCATCTGTTTATTTTTTTGATTAATGATTCCCCAATTTAAATCTTTAGGTCATTAGTAAAAGCTGGAGTGGAAACTCTAACATATCTAACAAAACTTGCACAAGTTCCAAACAGTTGTTCCTCCCAATCATAGTTAAATACAAAGTGTTGTTTTAAATGTCTCATTGCTTTGTCTATAGGAGTGATTTCTACTCTGAACTTGTATCATATTATTTAAGTTTTTGTTTTAAATGTGTTGATTCTCTATTATATATGCAACATTTACATTAAATGTGTTGAAAGAGTTTTCTTTGCTTCCACATATGCTGCATAATGTAAGTGTACAATAGTTTCCTATACATTAGCTGTACAAGTGATGTAGTTCCATTCATTAAAAGTGTTAAATACTGATTAACAGTTAGGGTAAACTGTGTTAGGGAAAACTGACTTTAAGTCAGTTAGTAGTTTGTTATAACAACAGTGCTTATCCTGTGCACTGCTGAGTATAGGTTAAGCAAATGTATAAATAGGCAAATGCTGTAACAGTTCAACATAAGTGAAATATACAAAGACTATTCTGTTTCACTCTCTTTACTCTTCTTTCCTATTCTGTTACAATTTACACATAACAAGAATATCAGTACTACATTATCTAGTTATGCTTCTATCAGCTTGTATGGCATCAGACCCCAGAAAATCCAAAGCCCTAGCTTCTTTAAATAAGTTTTTTATCTATCTGTATTGTTAATAATTTTTTGTCGCGTTAATGATTTTGCCGCTCCTTTATTGATTCTGATGTTTTAGCAAAGGATAAGTCCTGGATTACAAAGCCGCGGAACACAGATGAGTATGTGAAAGGGGTAAAGGAATTCATTAGTTTTGCCTTTAAACATCATGCGGTAAATGGGAAAATATTATGTCCTTGTCAAGAATGTGGCTTCAAAAAAAGGAGGACTTGGGATATGGTATATGACCACTTAAGATGTACACCGTTTCCAATAGGATATACCTGTTGGTCCTATCATGGGGAGATAAAGTCAAACCATAATGCCTCATGCAGTAGCACTCTACATGCAGCTAAAAGCACAACTATTGAAAATCCCATCCAAAATATGATTAATGATGCTTTTGGTGTTGATGGGCAATGTGCAAATGAAGTGCCAGTTGCATCCAATGTAGAGTTTGAGAGAGATGAGGATGTGATGCAAAATACCACTCAAGAAGGGAATGAAGCCAAAGAATTTTATGAATTAGCAAGAGATGGAGAACAACCCTTGTATGAAGGGTGTACAAATTATTCAAGGTTATCTTTTTTGGTAAGCTTGGAGGTCCTGTCCATCATCGCTGGATGTATCCAATAGAGAGGTAAAACACATGTGTTAACTTCTTTTTCATGTTTTCAATTTGAGAATGTAATGGTTATTGTAAATGACATTTGCATGGTTTATAAATAGGTATCTTGGACATTTAAAATCCTACGTTCATAATAAGGCACGTCCGGAAGGGTCAATAGCAGAAGGTTACCTAATGGAAGAAATCCTTACCTTTTGTTCTAGGTATTTAGACAATATTGAAACAAGATGGAATAGAGGTCCTCGTGTAGACGATGAACTCGATGCCATGCAGGCTCAGTCACGGATAACTGAACTATTTCCTATAATTGGAAAGTCGGTTGGTGGTTCTTCATACTTTACCCTTACACCAAGAGAAAAGATACAAGCTCGTCGGCACGTGTTAACAAATTGTCAAGTTGTTGATTATTATCTTCAGTAAGTGTTTCTTCACTTAGATTGATTGTTCATTTTATTTTTCAGCACATCTAATACTATCTAATTAAATAGGCAATATAGAAATATTGTGCGAAGGAAACTTAGGACAAAAATGCTTCTGAGATAGACAAAAAGGTTCATAGAGAATTTGTTCGTTGGTTCGCCAATCGTGTAAGTGTTTATGCTATTTGTATGTCATTAATATTGTCACAGGAATGTGACTAACAATGTACATTATGACATCCAGATTGGGAATAATCTTGCCACTCTTAGCATACAAGATAAAGATGTTCTTGTTAGTCTTGTACAAGGTCCTTTTAATCAAGCTAGAAGGTTCACTGAATTTAATGTTAATGGATACAAATTTCGGACCTTAGAACGAGACAAGTTTTTAAACACTCAGAATAGTGGAGTTTTTGGCATGTTTGGAACGAGAAGTTATTCAAGCAGTAGTGATACCCAAATGAGGTTTGGAGGGGTGCCTTACTATGGACGATTAGTAGACATCATTGAGTTGAGCTATAGTGGCTTCACAGTAGCCATGTTTAAATGTGAATGGGCTAATACCACCAATCCAAGAGGTATCATATCTCATTTTTTATATTGTTTGAAATTTTCAGAAAATGGTTTAATTATATTTATATGGTGAAACGTTTTAGGAATTGCAAGATGGGCGACCTTATAGTAGAGGAGATATGTATGGAATTGCTCATAAAAAATCAAATGGTGATTTTGTTAATGATGGGGCAAGACAAAACCATGTAAGTCCAATATTATATATTTACTAATGATGAGGCAAGAATTGAATTTATTTTTTGCTTAATGTTTGTAACATAAACATTAATCACATGCTCCTAGCCAACATTTCCTGAAGCCTCCTATCAGACTCTTGTTTTTCTAACCTAAACTTCTCATGACAATTAGCATTGAACACTTCTGCCAGCATATCAACATCATTAATCTCATGCACCTTTTCACTATGAACATTCTCCTCAAGCCACTCCAAGTACCCTGCGAGATTCAGAATCATGAAAACAATTTTCCTTAAGAATCTCAACTGATGGTTTGTCACTTGTACACTGAGATTTTTGCTTCCTTCTAAAGCACATTGCTTATGATTTTATGATTGATTTATACATGAAGGAAAAATTGCAACAGACAATTCTTGAGTCTTCTTCTGAGCATGAAGCCTTTATTCAATTTTTTGGGAAAGAACATCCTGGGCATGTTCGATGCATGGGACTCGCCGTAACACCAACTCAGATCCTTGGAAACAATTCTCATTCTACAACAGGATCATATTCATCGGATGCTAATGAAAAGATGTCACAGATGCAAAATGAAATTGACGCTTTAAAAGCACCAGTTGCTGAAGTTGATAGTCTAAAGGCTCAAGCTGCTGAAGTTGATGCTCTAAAGGAACAAGTTGCTGAATTGCCTCTATTGAAGGAACAACTTGCTTATGTTATGCAAATTCTTAAGCAAAATCAGGTGATCACCGTATGAATTACCTATATTGCTTATGTTATACGTAGCATACTCAAATCTGATGCTGAATTACCTGTTATATTGTAACCTTTTAAGCAAATCATGTTGAATAAAGATCAAATACTCAATAAAGTTTCTATCTGACTTGAGCTATTATGTATGCTAGGAAATCTTCACATTTCCTAGCATTGTAATGACACTAGGATCAACAGATGAGATGATGGTGTGAAAGACCAATTGACCTTGCCTTTTCTAGTAGGTGTGAGTGGCATCAGTGACTTAAGGGTATTGTTGTATGTCTTTTCAACCAAACTGAATGCATTGAAAGTGATACTAATGAATGCATGCATTAGGGAATTGTTGCAACAATTTTTTAGGCTTAGCATGCATTAGCACTAACAGCTGGTGCTATAAAGGCACGATGCAATGCTGTTATTGTAACAGCTGGGACAATTAACTAGACACAATTAAGACGGATTTTATGAGATAGAGATTATCCATTGACAAGGTGTTAGAAGCTTTAATGTAGAATGACAGGAAAAAAATAATCCAGTAATATTATAGAAGATATGTGGATGCCTAGCTTTTCTTGGTTGCTGAAAGTCTATTTTCTAAAAGCAAAAGAATTGCTATTTTTCATTTTTGTCATTCCTTTAAACATGTACAAATGAAGTAGATAAATTCACTTTCAGTCAGTTCATTTTATTCAGTTCTTTTAGGGTTTGAAAACGGATTAAGGAGGACTGCCCCCATGTATAAGACAAAAAATATGTAAATTGCACAAGACTACATGAAATATTCTGTCAATGTTCTAGCAGTTTGTTATGTCATTCTCTTTCCTAAGTTTGTTTTGATCAGATGCATCACATCTTTCATGCCTCCTCACGTATATTTGTACCTATCTTGTATATCTGAAGGAAACAGAAGGCAAATGAAATTTATTCAATTTTACCTCTGATGCTGAATTACCTATATTGCTGAATTCCAATATCAGATTTGAGTACAAATTTATTGCTGAATTACTTATATTGCTGAATTCCAATATCAGATTTGAGTACAAATTTATTGCTGAATTACCTATATACATTATGAAAATGAAAATGTGTGAAATGCATGAATGACTGATCACTTGGAGAGGTTAACTATCCAAAATGATTTTTTGGGGGCAATGCAACATATTATATATTTTAGATGATGGATGATGCAAGAAAGTGGCACTATTTTTCTTTTATTTGTAAATGACGCGTGCTGGATGATAATGTGTTTGAGGTCGATAAGAATGAAAAACTTTTGTTTTTGTTTTTTTTTATGATGCATGAAGAGGAGTAATGAACATAACTTTTTTTATAATATCAATGTAATATATAATTTTTCTATATGGATATGCAAGATGATGCAATTTGGACAAATACAAAATTAATTTTGATATTTTCCGGATGATGAGATGTATAGTAGTGCAATGATAATGGGCTGCATGTGAAAAGAATGGTTTTATTATGAACGTGCGGTGATTAGTTTTTAGCAACATATGATGCCCATGATGAAGGATGTGCAAATGCATGTATGCATGAAGAAATAAATGTTTGATCCTAAATGCAATTATTTTCATTTTTAAAGAGGTAGTGCAACATGTATGCAAACTCTCATTTTTTATTTATGGGATGATGAATGATACAATTATAATGAAATAATTTTTTGTTTTATTTGGAAAATGATACATGAATATGGAATTGATGCATTTAAACTAGGATGGCAACATGAGGGAAATGAAGTATGAATGTTATGTTTTTTTTCTAAAATGTAATTCAAGACTTTACAAATGATGTGATACCTATACTATGTGATCATGATTTTGAATGATTATGAATGAATGTCGGTGCATGTTAAATATGATGCTAATGTTTTTTTGATCAAATGATATGATAATGTTATATGGGTAAAAATTGTTTTTTTGGGTGTGCGAGGAAACAAAATGCATGACATTCACAGCGATTTTTTTTAATGCGTGGAAAGGAGTAATGAACATAACTTTTATATAATATGGGGATAATATTTCTTGGTGTAAGGAAATGCAAGATAAATCCAATTTTAAAAAAAATGATATATTTGTTATTCTTTATATGACGCGATGCGTGATGGTGCAATAACAATGAAATGCTTATGGAAGAATGATTTTAGTATGAATGCATGGCGATTTTTTTTATATGTTTTCTTTGAATAAAGTATAATGCATGAGCATATGGATGTTTGTTGTACATGAGCAACAATGTGATAGAAGGATACCATAAGAGGGTATGTTTTTTTATGCTTCAACTAGAATAAGAAGCTAACAAAAGGCCATTGGGTGATGAATGATAGAATAATAAAAGAAAATGAAGCAATTTCTGATTTTTATTTTGATGCATGTGGGAGGTTATGTAGGAATATGAGATGCAGGTAAGAGGAAAAACTTTTACTTTTGTTTTTTATGATGCATGGTAGCGCAATGATAATGGGATGCGTGTGAAAAGAATGATCTTACTTTGTTATGGATGCATGATGATTTTTTTGGGTATGATGATGTGGCCTCATGTGCATGCAAATGAAAGAAAGAAGCATGAGAATGTTTTTTTTTTACGCTAACCAGATTAATGGAGAGGGTAAATATAATGCCTCTGTCCTAGGTGGGTCATGTCTAAATTGGGATTTTCAACATGGTCTAGGGTCACTTATGTGATCAATCTCTCAAGTGGCTCTATTCACTTCCTCACACAGGTCTCCAGAGCTAAAATCCTCTTCATGATATGATCCACAACAATAGCTAGCTACCAGGGGTGGGATACCATAAAAGAGCGTACTCTGGCTTAGACTTTCATGAGAGTCAGACAGATAAAATCCGGAAGAGGGATTCTTCAAAGTTCTTGAAATGAAGCCGCCACCAAAGTTTAGTTTAAGGGCAAACATTGGAAAATCCCTATTGAGTGGATAAGGGGTTTTGCGGACCAAGTTTAGGCTCGGGAGTCGTCTATGCGTAGGTTACCTTTTAACTAAATGTGCAAACATTTATTAATTCAAAAATATTGATTTTACCCTTATAATAATAAAAAGACTCGATAAACGGTTAGTTATTTTTGTTTGTTTAAAAAAAATAAGAAATAAGAAATTTACAAAAGGACTAAAAAAGGGGTTTTTATTAATGCAATTGACAGAGGTCGGCTGCCCTCTGCTCCTACCCATCTCCTGGTAGAGAATCAAATCACACGTAGTTCTTGGTAGAAAATGTTTGTGTGTTGGTGTTTTTTGTTATTTGAATGTTTTTGAAATTTGAAAGACGTTTAAGGTGACCAAACAGATAAATCTAGAGTGGTCACCACTAACGGCCCATTTGAAAAGGAAGGTATTCACAATGTTTAAACGAGTTAAACTCAGAGTGACCATTGTAAATAACCGATTTGTGACTAAGTGTTTGATTATTTGAAAATGTTTGTTTGCAAACACGACTCTTTAAAAAGGATTTGAGATTATTTGAATAGGTAGTTTAGGACTCTTGAGCCGTGCAACTCATTTATCCCAAAACGATGGCTAACCCGCCTGTCCGGTCGGCTAAGCCCCCTATTTGCTTTTTTATTAAATCCTAGTGATTTAAAGGTCACACTATGAATATTCTTTTGGTAACTCTAATCACTTTCTCACCAGAGGCCTCTAGAGCTAAAGTCTCTTTAGTAATATTACCCACAACGATAGGTAACTATCTCGTGTGGAATATCACGAAAGAGCACACTCTGAATGAGATTCTCATGATAGTCAGATAGAAATCCAGAATGATTATTACTAATAATCTCCACTCGTCCTAAATTTCAAAACAGACCCGGGTATAGGGCCCCATTCATAATTGTGTGTAAATGTGTACTTAAAATATGCGTAAATAAAATAAACAAAAAATAAATATGTACATAAATGAATAAATGAACAATAAATAAATATGTACATAAATAAATAAATAATAAATATGTACATAAATAAATACAAAACTAACCTCAAGCTGATCAACGCGATTAACGCCGAACCGGACCGAGCAGTCTGACCAGGTCAACCGCGAACCGGACTCCTATCAGGTCCATTTTGACCCGAAAATCGCCAAGTAATGGACCACAAAAGCTAGCCCCAAAAATAATCAAAGACGGGCTTTTAGTCTAATAGACAGCAAAGGCTAGCCCAAAAGAATCAAAGACAGGCTTTTAATCTAATGGACTGCAAAGGCTAGCCCAGAAGATCACTTACCCCGTCAATTGCCCATGTCCACAGTCTTTGCATCTCAACCTCTTTTATAGCCAAAGGCTAGGTAGTTCTTGCTTCTTCCAAGCAATGTGGGACTAAAACAAGATAGAGGAAGCAATTCCCGTTTTTCTCAAATCAGCCCCCGTAAAAGTGCGATTCCGGATTCGTTAACCGTTGGATCGTCTTCATTTTTTGACAGCCGGTTCGTGAGACATATATCTTCACTTTCACCGTTCGGATCGTCGAAAAGAGGTCTGAGAAGAGAGAAATTGAGTTCTCAAAGCAACTAAAAACAAAACCCGTTTTTTCTCAAATCAGTCACCTTCACAGTGTGCTTCCGGATTTGTTAACCGTTGGATCGTCTCTGTTTTTTGACAGCAGGTTCGTGCGACATATATCTTCATTTTCACCGTTTGGATCGTCGAGTCGAGGTATGAGAAGAGAGAAATTACATTCGCAAAGTAGCTCAAAACAAATCCCGTTTTTTCTCAAACCAGCCACCTTGAAAGTGCGATTTCGGATTCGTTAACCGTTGGATCGTCTTCATTTTTTGACAGCGGGTTCGTGCAACATATATCTTCACTTTTACTGTTTGGATCGTCTAGACGAGTTCTAAGGAGAGAGAGAATGAAGAAAGACAGAGAAAGAAAAGGGGAGTTCGACGGAGGGTGGTGAGTGAAGAGGAACAGTGAGATGAGAGAGAGGGTTCCGGCGTGAGAGAGAGACATGCATGGTGTGGTTACGGAGTTGCAACGGTGAGGGAGAGAGAGACGACGTTGGCAGTGGGGTTCGTGAAGTGAGAGAGCGTGACATAGATGATTTTTGTACGGTGGTGAGAGAGATGTGGTGAGGAGAAAGAAGGGGACGATGACGGGGATGAGCGTTGACGACGGTGGAGAGCGAAAGGGAGTGTGATGGAGTGGGGTTTTCATGGTGAGAAACAGTGAAGGGAAGGGAGGTCATCGCCGGAGGGAAAGCCGTGGTCTGGCGCCGGTGACGGTGAGGGAGGAAAACTTACTAATAATAATCAAATAAAACAAATAAATGACGAGTGCCAAAATAAACATGCGTACATGACGATGAGTGACATGCGTGCACAAACGAGAATAAAAGGCACACACGATCAAAAATAACACGCGTATGCGGTTAGAAATAACATGCGTACACAACGATACAAGATATATGCGGTTAGAAATAACATGCGCACACAACGATACAAGATTGTCAAAACTAACTCGCGTATGTGACTAAAAATAATGCGCGTGCACAACAAAACATATTTTTGGGATTTTCATGAAAAAACAAAGCAGAAAATAATGATTAAAAAAAGGTCTCTACAACACCAAAAAATTCGATATTGTTTTCCTTTATTAAAAAAACAGTCGGACAAAATTAGGGTAAAACTTGATGCTACTGAAAAGATGAAGGAACTTGAGCAACGTAGCACATTTTTTATGCTCCTCGCCCTTTATGGCTGGCCTCAGGATTATACTGCCACCCGTGACCAAATTTTGGGGTCTGCTGCCGTTCCCACAATGTCCACTGCATCATTTGCCCTTCTTCGGGTCCCGGTTAAGTCAGTTAATTCTACTCCTGAGCTCTCGGCAATCTCTAGGCCGAGTTGCACTTGCATCTCAGCACAACAATCAGGGACGCTCTCGTGGTCTTCCACCAAAGGCCAAGAATCGCCCTAAGTGTGATCACTACCACCATTTGGGGCATACCATTGATCGATGTTGGAAATTACACAGGCGTCCCCCGCGTTTTGTAAATGTAGCTCAAAATCCTCCATTAGAGACACCTGAGACCTCAACTAAGGCTAACTAACTCCATCTGACTATGAAGATTTTCTCCAATGGTTTGAGAATTGCCAAAACTCTGGATCCACTGCTTCACGTGCACACACTGGTAAATCATTTGCTTGCGCCGCTCAGTCATCTTCCCTTTGCCCTTGGGCCCTTGATACAGGTGCTTCTGACCACATCACTGGTAATAAAGCTCTTTTATCCTCTATTTCTACATCTGGTTACTTACCTACCCTAACCTCAGCCAGTGAAACTCAAACACAAGCACGAGGATTGAGTCCATTGATTGGAACTCAAACACAAGCCCAACTCCTCCCCTCCATATCTGTTGACAATGTTCTTTATGTTCCTGAATGTCCATTTAATTTAATTTCTGTTAAACGTTTGACTGAGTCCATTGATTGTGCTGTTACCTTTACTAAGAAAGATGTTACCTTGCAGGATCGGATCTCGAAACAGATGATTGGCGCCGGATGTGAGTCGAATGGCCTTTATTATCTCTCCTCATCCAGGGCTTGTGCAACCACAGATTCCCCTCTTATAGTACATGCTCAGTTGGGTCATCTTGGTCTTCAAAAACTCCAAAGGTTGGTGCCGAGTCTTACTAAATTGTCTAGTTTGGATTGTGAGTCGTGTCAATTAGGGAAACACACTCGTAGTCATTTTCCTAATAGAGTCAATAAACGGGCTTCATCCTCTTTTGCTTTAGTTCACTCCGATGTTTGGGG
This sequence comes from Astragalus membranaceus, assembly GCA_039519185.1. Taxonomy (NCBI): domain Eukaryota; kingdom Viridiplantae; phylum Streptophyta; class Magnoliopsida; order Fabales; family Fabaceae; genus Astragalus; species Astragalus membranaceus. The sequence goes on from CM076851.1 coordinate 54,604,408, forward strand.
TCCTTCTCGTACTATCAATACTTTTTGGTCTAGATATTTTGTTACTTTTATTGATGACTTTTCCTGTTGTACGTGCAAGGTTATTTTTAATGAAAAATCAGTCTGAGTTATTCTCTATCTTTGAGCAATTTTATATAGAAATTAAACCTCAATTTGGTGTCTCCATTCAATCTTTGCGTAGTGATAATGGCCAAGAATATATGTCACAAAAATTCCAAAATTTTATGGCATCTAATGGCATCCTTCACCAAACGTCTTGTGCTTACACACCTCAGCAAAATGGGGTTTCCGAACGCAAAAATCGGCATCTTATTGAAACTACACGGACCCTTCTCCTTCATGGTAAACTCCCCACTCGTTTTTGGGGGGATGCGGTTCTAACGGCTTGTTACCTTATAAATCACATGCCCTCCTCTGTTCTTGATGACCAAATACCACACTAAGTCCTTTTTCCTCATACCCCACTACACTCACTTCAGCCACCTGTATTTGGGTTCACATGATTTGTCCACAACCTTTCTCCTGGTATTGACAAACTCTCGGCGCGATCACTAAAATGTGTCTTTCTTGGTTATCATCGGTCTCAAAAAGGCTATCGTTGTTACTCTCCTACTCTTCAATGGTATCTCATATCTATCGATGTTACCTTCTTTGAGTCCGTCCCTTACTTTGAGTCGTCCAACTCAACTCAGGAGCCTATTTCCGTAACTCTTCCTTTGCCTCCTGCATCTATTTCTCTTGAGTCTGTCACTACAGAGGTCCCTCCTGTCGACCCTCCTGCTGCACCCCCACTACAAACATATCACCGTCGCCAGCGACCACCTGTGGTACACATCCCTACTCCAGTGTCTACTCTAGAGGCCATACTAGACTCACCGCCAGCGCCATCACCTGTACCGGATCCGGTTCTGCCACCTAAGCCTGACCTCCCCATTTCTATTCGTAAAGGTATACGGTCCACTCGTAACCCATCCCCTCATTACATTGCTTTGAGTTATCATTGTCTTTCACCTTTGCATTACACTTGTCTTGCTTCTTTGTCTTCTGTTAGTATTCCTAAATCTGCAGATGAAGCTTTATCCCATCCTGAGTGGAGGAAAGCAATGATTGACGAGATGTGTGCTCTTCAAAGCAGTGGTACTTGGGAATTGGTACCTCTACCTTCTGGGAAGTCTTTAGTCAGTTGTCGCTGGTGGTATACTGTCAAAGTTAGGCCTGATGGTAAGATTGATCATTTTAAAGCTCGGTTGGTGGCCAAAGGATGAACACAGATATTTGGGCTGGATTATAGCGACATGTTCTCCCCTGTCGCAAAGATGTCCTCAGTTAGCCTCCTCCTTTCTATTGCAGCTATCAAACACTGGTCTCTTCATCAACTTGACATCAGAAATGCCTTCTTGCATGGTGATCTTGAAGAGGAAGTTTATATGGAGCAACCTCCAGGATTTGTTGCTCAGGGGGAGTCCTCGAGCATGGTTTGTCGACTTCACAAGTCACTTTATGGTCTTAAACAATCTCCAGGAGCCTGGTTTGGCAGATTTAGCACTGTGGTACAACAGTTTGGCATGACTCGTAGTGAAGCTGACCACTCGGTATTCTATCGACATTCAGCCTAGGGATGCATCTATCTAATTGTTTATGTGGATGATATTGTTATAACTGGTAGTGATCAGCAGGGCATACTCCAATTGAAGCAACATCTCTCTAACCAGTTTCAGACTAAAGACTATGGCCGACTCCGTTACTTCTTGGGTATTGAGGTAGCCCAATCTAAGGATGGTCTCACTACAAAAAAACGTCATTTAGTGACCGATTTTTTGGTCACTATACGGAAAAAATCGGTCACTACACAGTTTAGCGACTGAATTTGCGACCCAAAAAAATCGGTCGCTATATCATTGGTCACTAATTGTAGCGACCGATTTAGTGACCGATTTATAGCGACCGATTTAGTGACCGATTTTGGCGACCGATTTAGTGAGAAATTTATAGCGACCGATTTAGTGACCGACTTTGGTGATCGATTTAGTGACTGATTTTAGCGACCGATTTAGTGACTGAATATAGTAACATAATTAGTGTCCAATTTAGAGATTGAAAGTTGTCTAGAGACCATATTGTATGACCAAATTCATCGGATTTTTTATTTTTTTAACTCACTAATTCGATCTCCAACATATCGAATTCAACTTAATGAGCAAAATGATTATATTGTAACTTTTTTTACTTACTAATTTAATTTCTAACATATAGATGGTTAATATATATTTTTATACCTGATTGATTCATGCCAAATTATTTGCACAATAACAACACTTCATTGCATTAAAAACATAATGTACTTAATAAAAAAACATAGCAGTAATTTGAGTTTGTAATTAGTTTGTAAATCATAACAAACAACATCAAATGTTTAACTCTCTTCATCACTTTGTCCCTCTGAATCAGACTCTTCATCATCTTAGTCATCCAACTCTTCATTAAATGGAGATTGTTGAGACTTCATCATTTCCATCAATTGTTTGATCATCTTGTTATTTTGCTCACTATGATAGAATATAGTCCATAGTCATACATCTGCAGATGCAAGAGTCAAAGCACCTCTCTCAATATGCCTTAATCTCATTTTCTAATAGATCATAGACAAATATATACTTTTCAGGCAATTTCATTATATAACATGTATAAATACAACAATATGTATTATTTATCCGAGTAAAATAAAACATTAGTCATCATCAACAAAATGCCTACCCTTGGGGTCAACAAAAGAAATGGTCACGTTGGCACATAACCAATTGATCAGAAAAGCATAAATCAACTATCAACTTGAACTGTTAGCAAGAACATGAACCCAGTCATTTAGCACAGGCTTTTTACAGTCAGACTGCATTCCCTCCAACTTATCCTTCTTTATCTTGTGAAAATCACTCAAGCCAGTGCAGCAATTTCACAACATTTATAGAAAGTATATAATCTGGGATAACAAAATCACATAATATCACTAAAATAGTTAAGTGGGTTGAAAAACATAAATCCATATCAAATACAAGTATAAGAAAAGTTACCGGTGCATATTCTAAGAAACATGGGTACAAGTATAGGTATTAGAATATAACATTGGCAAGACACAGGGAAATGGTATTTGCTAAAGTATTAGAATTTGGGTGCAGCAAGATACAACATAAATAATAACAAGATCCACAGAACATATAATAACAAGATCCACAAAACTAGATGATTCTCAGTCCCACCAGCAACAAGCTCATAGCCCTTCTCACTCAGAGCCTACAACATATTTAGTGTTGAAATACTGAGTTAATTCCTGTGGTCCAACAAGAAGACCAGCTCCTATGTTGTATTAAGATACAATATCTATGAGAAAAGACAGTTGAATCATCCTTATATTGTACCTGTGCAAATTTTGAGCTATTACTGAGAACCTGCTCTTGATATGCTTTATACTCTGGAGTTGTAGCCTGAATCCACAAAATGCAAACAAAATTATGCTATCACTTGATGAATATAAATTTGATAAAAATCTTTCTTCACGTCTATTTTAATGTCTGCTGCAGTTGCAATTCAAAATACAAACCTCAATATTAAGAAAAAGGTAGACAGCAGTACAATTAAAACAAAAGTAAAATAATGATCACCATTGTTTTATATAACTATCTACCTGCTTCAGTGCAACAGCTAAACCAGTAATGGTATGGTTGTGAGGACCACCTTGTAGTCCAGGGAAGACAGCTTGATTTATTTTGTCCTCATAGTCATACAACACCTACGAAATAAGTAAGAAGAACTTATGCTGCTTTTTCGGGCATGAACTTATTTTGTCCCTCTGAGTCCACAATATTGTACTCCCAATTGTCGGTTCCCTTGTGTTTTGAGCCTCAGTTTCATCATCTGAGAAACAAAATAGTCAGTCTTAGTAAAGTTAGAGCTTAAGTTGAAAATTTTGATGTATTGTTGGGTTGATAAAGCTTACAACTCAAGTTCTGTTTCCAGTTGATCCATTTCATGAACCTGCTGATTTGGTTCTTCTGTAAGAGCACGGCTCCCACATTCTCCTTCATCATTTACGGATTGACTCCAAATTATGACATCACTGTTGCTGAGTTCACTGTTAAGCAAAAACAACATTGTCAATAATGAAATCTAACACAACTATTTGAGTTTGTTCTGCTTAATATTAGAATTTGAGTTTGTTCTGCATAATATAATGAGTTCTGATACTGCCTAAAGATAACAAAGCAAACTTTATTAGTTACCTTTCAAATCAGGTTTTCTTTCCACCTTTTTCTTGTCCACAAAAATGGAAAGACAAGCATTCATCCACCCACCCACCGTGAAAAAAGGGCAAAAACGCAATTGAAAATACTGAGCAAGAAATGGCAAAAAAATCGAAGTGTAAAAACCACAGTTCTGATAACAAGTCAGCGAGAGTGTGAGATAATTCCTCTCATTGACAGAAAACGAAGGCAGAAAACGAAATCAAAAAACGAAGGCAGAAAACGAAGACAGAGATCTAGCAAGTATAACATCAAACATCACCAAACAGCAAGAGTATAACCAAAAAACGAAGGCAGAAAATGAAATCAAAAAACGAAGCAAAAGTATCAACAGAAAACGAAGGCAGAAACGAAATCAGTAAAACGAAGCACAAAACGAAGCAAAAATCGAACCTGTGGCTGTGAGAGACTGCGACTCTGCAAGAACTGAGAGAGCCTTGAGCGTGAGATGAGTGCGAGAGATAGGCGCTGTGCGAGTGTGCGTTGAGCGCCGTGAGTGAGACCTGAGAGATAGGGTTGAGCGTGAGATGAGAAGGAAGGGGAACTGTGTGAGATGAGAACGTGTTTGGAGATGAGATGAGAACGTGAGTGCTGAGATGAGAAGGAAGATCGCAAGAGAGAGGGTTAAAAGTTAAAACAGCATATTGCTCCTTGCACCACGCATTTTACTTTGCACCACCCCCTCTACTAGCGACCGAAAAAGCGGTCTCTAAAGCTAGCGACCGAAAAATCGGTCACTAAGCAAAAAGTATTTTATACATTGAATCGGTCTCTAAATCGGTCGCTACTAGTGACCGAAAAAACGGTCTCTAAAGCTAGCGACCGAAAAATCGGTCACTAAGCAAAAAGTATTTTATACTTATTGAATCGGTCGCTAAAGTGACCGATTTTTTTTGGTCTCTAAATCAGTCACTATTTAGTGAATTTCTAGTAGTGTCTTGTAATTTCATAGAGGAAATATGCCATGGATATTCTTGAAGAGACAGGTCTGTTGAATGCCAAACCAGTTGACACTCCCATGGATCCAAATGTCAAACTTCTACCCAATCAAGGGGAGCCTCTTTCAGATCCTGGGAGATACAGAAGATTGGTTGGGAAGTCAAATTATCTCACTGTCACACGCCCGAATATTTCCTTTGCAGTCAGTGTGGTAAGTGATTTCTTAAATTCTCCTTGTCAAGATCATTGGGATGTCGTCATTCGAATCCTAAAGTATGTTAAAAACGGTCCAGGAAAAGGTCTCATTTATGAAGATAGAGGGCACACTCAGATAGTTGGTTATTCAGACGCTGATTGGGCAGGCTCACCCATTGACAGGAGATCCACTTCTGGGTATTGTGTACTTGTGGGAGGAAATCTAATGTCTTGGAAAAGTAAGAAGCAAAATGTTGTTGCAAGATCTAGTGCTGAAGCAGAATATAGAGCCATGGCATTAGTAACACTAGAGCTTATTTGGTTAAAACAATTACTCAAAGAGCTTCACTTTCAAGGTGATGAGAAAATGACTCTCATATGTGATAATCAAGCGGCATTGCATATTGCCTCTAATCCAGTTTTTCATGAGAGGACTAAGCACATTGAAGTAGATTGTCACTTCGTCAGAGAGAAGATTGAATCAGGAGACATCTCCACAAATTTTGTCAAGTCAAATGATCAATTGGCCAATGCGTTTAGTAAATCTCTAAGAGGGCCTCGAACCAGCTACATATGTAACAAGCTCGGTGCATATGACTTATATGTTCCAGCTTGAGGGGGAGTGTTGATTACGTTATATGTTAATTATGTAAATAGTATATTATATTCATGATATTAGGTAGTTTTGATATTGTCATTAATTTGTAATTATTATAGAGATTGTGTACTGATTCTCTAAATGGCTATATAATAGAATCTCCGTGGTGTAATTGAGACACACGGTTTCCAGCGGGTGTCTCTCTTTTTCTCTCTTAACAGAATTTGTAGTTGAAACTGACGAATCAGGGAAGGGACTAGGTGTTGTGTTAATGTAGGAAGGTATACCAGTTGCATATATGAGCCTGACTCTTTCCAATAGAGCCCAAGGAAAATCTGTGTATCAAAGAGAGTTGATGGCTATAGTGATAGGTATTCAAAACTGGGGACATTATTTACTGTGCAGGCATTTCATTGTTCACACTGATCAATGAAGCCTGAGGTTCTTAACTGATCAAAGATTAATGGGAGAAGAGCAACAAAAATGGGTGACCAAATTGTTGGGATACAATTTTGACATTAAATACAAGCCTGTAACTGAAAATCGAGCTGTTGATGCCCTGTCCAGGCAGCTGCAATACAGTGCCATTTCCACAGTGCAATGTCAAGAGTGGGAAGGGTTCGAAGAAGAGATTCAAACTGATGAGAAATTGAAGAGAATTGTTCAAGATTTGGCTTCTCATGATACATCTTTAAACATGGCAGACTTTACTACAAAGACAGGTTAGTTCTTCCCAAGAACTCTACTAGAATTACTAAAATTCTTGAGGAATTTCATGACTCAAATGGGGGGTCATTTTGGTGTTTTGAGGGCATATAAGAGGGTATCTGATGTGGTGTATTGGGAGGGAATGAAAGGAAAAATTCAGCAGTATGTGCAGTCTTGTGTGATCTTCCAGAAGAATAAATATCAAGCTTTGAGTCCAGGTGGCCTGCTGCAACCCCTTCCAATTCCTACACAGGTTTGGAGTGACAGTTCTATGGATTTTGTGGGTGAACTACCTAAGGCATTAGGGGTGGATACCATTACGGTTAGGGATGTCAAAATGGGCTTGGCCCGTCGGGTCGGCCCGTTGGCCCGCCAAAAGGGGGCAGGGCTAAGGTATTGTTTCCCACTGACCAATTTTTCCCAGGCCGCTAAAAGGAAAAACCCGCGGGCTGAACACAGTGGTGGGACGGGTCGCCCAGCAGCCCTTTTCATTTAAAAAATGTTCAGTTTTAATTTTAACCTTTTTTAATGACCCATAGCAAGCATCAGTCCATACTCCATGTAACCAAAAATGATCAGCCCATGACTTGCAAAACACTTCCAAAACTAATCAGCCCACAACCACAAATGCTTCTATGGTACAGACTTAGAGAGTTAGAGTTAGAGTTAGAGCTTTTAGGGTTTAGACTTCCTCTTCTTTATTTGGCGTGTAAAAAAAACCCAAGGTTTCCTCTTCTTCCCCGATTGTGACTTCGTTTGCTCTCCAGGTTTCCTCTTCTTCGTTTCCTCTCTGACTTTGTTTTCTCTCTAATTTCGTTTCCCCTCAGCTTGCGTTTCCTATCCAGGTATTGATTCTATTTCTGTTATATGAAAGAAAGTTGATTCTATTCACTAGTGCAGAATAGGGATTTAAAGTCGGGCGAATTGGACTCTCAAAGTCGGGTTTCAGTCCGACTTCTATTAAGGCGACTTTGTATGTCAGGAGATTTAAAGTCGGGTGACAGTCCGACTTCCAAAGTATGTTTTTAAGTCAGATGACAGAAGCGCCCAACCTTAAAAGTGACCTTTTAAAGTCAGGTGATAGTTATGTCCGACTTTAAAAGTGGTTTTTAAATTTAAAAAAAATTAACTTGCCTAGTTTTGTACCGGCTTAAACTTAAATGCATTTTTCGGGAAAGAATATATTTTTAGAAGACTGAAATGCAGAAAGTAATGGTCATGCTTTTGGTAAGATAATCAGCCCTTTGTAGCAAAGCACGCACTTGTAAAAGTACAAAAAATAAGGCATATGTAAATTTGTAATAGTTACACGAGCTCAAAATGATTAAGGTATATGTAGTTGTTGTTATTGATATGATCACAATTCAAAATGATTGATTTATGAAAGTTCAGCCGACAAAGGCTTTGCCACAAAGCCAACAAGGATAACAGCAATTGTAGGATCAACTACATAAGGGTTTCATTGTTGAATCTGGGCCATGTGCTGACTCCATCCCATCTTAAAAGATCATTGAGTAAAAACTGGCCAAAAAGAAGTCAGTTAAATATATTACTTTCATATAATATACTAAGCCATGCACATCTGTGACTACCTTGCATTTCCCTCAGCCAATTTTCATCAGCATATTTCTTTGTATCATGTCACTGTTTTGTCACTGTTTTGTGGAATCAAATAACCCAACCTAAGCCAAAATTAAACCTTAAAATAACACAAAAGATGGCATAAAATAAACAAAACTACTGACAAGAATGAACTTACCTGACCACCTTCTTGCATCCAAGATAACATCTTTAAATGCCAGTGGTGCCACCTAGTGGTGGATATATTTTGACACAATCAAGGAACAGAGTAAGAAACAATCAACATGCATGATACAAGAAACAATTAACAAGCATAAAACAAAAATAGAGTAAGAAACCTAGGCAACAACGAACTGAAGCAAATTAAACGCAGCAATCTGGTGATGGTTATAGATTCCCAGTAGTTTATATCCACAACTAATTGTGTCTTATTCTTAATCTCCAACATTATCACATTCTGTTATTCATGGACAAGATAGAATGCGATTCCAAATCCACATTCTCAATAGCAATACTAGAAAGCAGAAACACACTCCCTAATACAATCATTCCAACAGTCAGAAAAAAATACAATCATTCCAAGATACTCTTTATTAGTCGATGACATTTATATTTATATAGGTCCTATTTAATTAGTGGGACACATTTCCTAAGTGGTGGAAACCAGCGAGTTTCACCACATAATAAAGAGGACATTGAAAAAATTTAGCTGCTACCATTTCTCCTTTTTCAATTATTAGAAAACTAATATATTCACTCTTTCCTGGAAGCTTAAAATGAATTAATATGGATTGTTTTCACCAGCACAAATATGTAATTATTAATTAACAGTACCATGTTTAGGAAGCAAGTAATAGGTGATTCCTAACATAATAGCTTACATGTATCAAAGAAATATATCATGAAAAATAATGAAGAGCCTCAGACTTACCTTGATCTTCTTGCCGTTGTTTCCATTAATAATAAAATCACCCTTCCGAATGACACCATCTTGAATTCTTCAACCGAATGACACCATGTAGTGTAATGAAAGGAACTAGAGACACACACAAAGGACATTATAATAGCCACTTTTATGATATAGATGCTGGTTTCATCATATCTTCACTTTTACGACTTGGCAAAACTGATGGCGTTCTCACCAGGTTTGCATATAGAACTGGTTGAACATATGTGGGACAAATGCAAGATATAAGTGACACAAAAGAATTGAACAATAAGGTGTGAGTTCAAAATACTGGTTATGTGGATCAAGGTATAAATTCAAAATACTAGTTATTGAGTATAAACACTTAATTATCAAAGCTGAAGGCTTTGTAAAATACTAGCAACTTATATACACATATACTAAAGTTATTAAGGGAGATCTAAAAACCATGGATCATGATTGAGTGAGAAAAAGAAATAATATGAATTGAAGCTAGCATACCTCTTCCAATTTGATTCCACAAACATAATTCAAAAGAATTACTCTACAAATATGAGAAATGCATAACTCATTGACTCATACCATGAAATTGAACATTATAATCTAAGAAATCATGTTTTTAAGGAGGACTAAAGGAATGTTAGTAACAACCCTTGCCACTAAAGACAAACTCTATTTGGTAGGGGAAAGATGAATCAAAAATAGGAACAAATATAAAAGAGACATTGCTATCCAGAACCAACTTCTATCAAAAGAAGCTTCATAAAATAAGCAACAATTTATATAGATGTTACCTTCTCAAGAAGAAATCTTCATATAGAGATGTCTAGCAGTTCATTTGCAAATCTAATGTTGTTACCTTCTCACGATGGTTAAATACTTACTAATGTTTAATCTAATAATGACTTCTTCTTACTTACACGTACAAAGCCTGTTCATATATTAAGATGATCATCAAAGCATTGAAAAACACAAATGAAAACACTTAAAGGTCTGGCAGCTCCACAGTGTTTCATGTTGCAACAGGTTCTAAAGGCAGAGTTAACATTGTCACATTTAGGACAGATCCAGTCCCCTTCAGATAAACTATCAGGCCCTGCATGAAAATTCAAAATAGGAGGATGATTTTATTTTTCTTTTCTTGGTCAGCATATGAAGATAATTAAGTCATGTTAATGCAAAGCCCCATATTATAAATGTAAAATAAAAATAAATTGGTTTTATTTGCTCTCCATCATACCTTAGAGATAGTTATAATGGAAATTTGAGGCCCAAAATTCTGTATGTCTGATATGGGCCATAAGAACAACTCAAAGTTATTAACTTTTTTTTGTTCACATACAACTCCAACTTTTAATTTTATATCTGCTAAGCCTGTCAGAGAAGAACAGATCTTCAGAAATCTTATGGCCACAGAGAACTGGGTGATAACAAATATTGTAATTAATGGGGCAACAAAAAACTGCCTTTGATATCTTTTGATTATTTGAGCAACAAACATTATATGCGAACATTTGTCAGTTCTCAAATGCAACTAAGAATCACTTACGACAAAAGACCAGAAATACATTAGATGACCAAAAGCAAAAGAAATAACAGAATAGGTGTTTGAATGAAAAGAGAATCAAGAAGTTAAAAAGTCATCTAAATACCTACTCGACATTTAGAAACAAAACTGAACATCATAAATAAGCAAAAAAATGTGAAACCCTAACAAATTAGAAACAAGTACCGGGTATCCTGATTACTCCATTGATTTTACATCAAGATCTACAGAAATTTGGGATATTATATAGTCATAGCAATTACAAAAACCAAATCTTGTTGAAGAAATAGGGAAAACGTAATCTAAAACGAAATTTGAAACAAAAACTGAAACAAAATCTGAAAAGAAATCTGAAATGAGGGATAAACAAACCTCAAATGAAATCTGAAGATTAGGGCTCAGGCATGGCTCAAACGAGAGCTGCGAGCGAGAGGGAGGGAGATAAAGAAAGAAAAACTTGTGCAAGAGAAGGAAGTGTGGAGCAGCGCACCAAAGAGAATGAGAATGAGAATGAGAAGATGATTGAGTTGTCATGAGGGAGGATGAGGGAAAGATTTGGGGAAGAGAGCAAGGGAGGACAAGGGTTTCAGTATCGTAGATGAGAGAGTACGAGAGATAGATGGGTTTCGGTAATCATAAAAAAAAAAGATGGATTTCGTTTTAAAAATTGCTGAACGAATCACTTTTTAAGTCAGGTAATACAAGCAACCGACTTAAAAACTTACGCGTCAAAATTACATTTTCATTATATCTACAAAATTGCCACCGCATCTACTTTTTAAGTCGGGTAATTAGACACCCGACTTTAAAACTCTAATTCTTTTCCTATTTTGCACTAGTGATTATATATATATATATATATATATATATATATATATATATATATATATATATATATATATATATATATATATATATATATATATATATATATATATATATATATATATATATATATATATATATATATATATATATATATATTGTTGTTACTTCTATTTTTTGAACGAAAATTGACTCTATATATATTGTTGTTGTTGTTTAAATACATATATGTAATATATGCAATCAGATTCTCCAAGCTTGTGCAAATAGAACATTAACACTTTCTTTCTTATACCAAAAAAGTGAGTGAATACCTGCCTTGTTATGACTTGGCCAGCAACAATGTGAGAAAATTGAAGCTTCTGTTTTATGAAAGAAAATCATTAATATATATATATATATATATATATATATATATATATATATATATATATATATATATATATATATAATATCGTTGCTATTGCTGTTTTTTTATGAAACAAAATCGCTTCTGTTTTTTGAAATAAAATTATTGAAATGATGATTCTGTTTCTTACATTCTTATTTGAAATGTCCTATTAAAATATGTTTGGTAAAAGTTGAATTTATTGTGTTTTAGGACTTGCATTTGGTATGGAATTCTTGGCTCCAATTGATGAGAGTGATGATATAGATTTGGACCTAACTGTTGAACAAGAGTGTGAGTCATTGTCGTTGAAACCTAATAAGGGTATGAAGAGAAAGCTGACATCCTATGTGTGGAAATTTTTTACTCACATAGAAGGGGTGGATCAAGATATGGGACACATTCTATGCAACGTCATCTTGACAAATGTAATAAAACTAAATTTGAAGATGTTGGTCAGATGTTGGTAGACATGCAAGGAAAGCTCAAATCTAGACATATTGATAATTTGATATCTCATGAAAAATGTGCTAAGCTAATCATTAAGCGGGATCTTCCTTTTAAATTTGCTGAGTATGATGAGCTTACAGATTGGCTTAAGTAATTGAACCCTGAGTACACTCCTATCACTAGAAATACTGCCCGAGCTGATGTTGTGAAAATATACATGAGGAAAAAGGCAAAGATTAAGGAAGAATTGGCCAACACTCCATGTAGGATATCTTTAACTTCCGATTTATGGACATCAATTAATACTGAGGGTTATATTACTTTAACTGCTCATTATGTTGATACAAATTGGAAGTTAAATAGTAAAATCCTCAACTTTTGTCACATGCCTCTTCCTCCTCACACTGGTTTTGAGTTGTCTAAGAAAACATTTGATTTTTGACTAATTGGGGGAATAGAGAAGAAGGTTTTTAGCATTACTTTGGACAATGCTTCTGCAAATGATGTGATGCACCAAACTTTGAAGAGTCAACTAGCCTTGCAAAAGTGGTTGTTATGTGAGGGGGAATTCTTTCATATCCGATGTTCTGCGCATATCTTAAATCTAATTGTGCAATAGGGGCTTAAAGTAGCTTTGAATGCTTTGCATAACATTAGGGAAAGCATCAAACATGTGAATGGTTCAGAGAGTAGGATGATAAAATTTAAGCAATGTATTGATACGGTTGGCAACATGGATGTATCATGTGGGTTGGTTACAGATGTGCCTACCAGATGGAATTCTACCTATTTTCTGCTTAAAAGTGCTCTTAAATATCGATGCGCATTTGAAAACCTTCATTGCTATGATGCAAATTACATATGTAATCCTTCAAAGGAAGAGTGGGAAAGACTTGAAAAAATGTGTAAGTTCTTATTGCCGTTTTATGAAATTACCACCTTGATGTCTGGTACAAGCTATCCCACTTCCAACTTGTACTTTTTGCAAATTTGGAAAATCAACGTCTTTTAATAGACAATCAAAAAGATGTGGATGGAGCTATAAAAAGCATGGTTGAAAGGATGATTTTGAAATTTGCGAAGTATTGGGATGAATATAGTGTTGTTCTCGCATTTGAGGCTGTGTTAGATCCAAGAATGAAGTTGGACTCATTGGGTTTTTGTTTAAAAGTGATTGATCCATTAACTTGGGAGTTAAAGTTGGACAATGATATGTCCAATATAGATGTTATTTTAATATTTGTTTTAAGTAGTTTATTTAGTAATTTAGTTCTCTTTTAGGGCTATTTTACAACCCTTGTTTCATTTTGATTTTATAGGACAAGTCATGAGCAGAAGAGAAGAATTTGACCTTCAAGAGTATAATGATAAAGTCTCAAGACCAAAGAATGCAGAAAGGAACAAAAAGCATCAAAGAAAAAAAAGTTGAAGAAATACGGAATTTCATTACCGTCAGTGTTGAATCATTACTTCCAGTGTTGGAAGTCAAAGGAAAAGGAGTTGAAGAATCGCAGGATTTCATTACGGCCAGTGTTAATTCATTACGGGCCGTAATGATGCATCAGAATCCAATTCGTTCAATGGTATCGACACAAGGCCTTATCAAATGTGTCACATTACAATTCGTTCAATGGTATCGATGTCTCATGTGTAAGTTAATTCACGCTTGTTCTAATCAGTAATTGGTTCAAAGCTAGTCTACTAATCTATTTGGGGATGAGTGAAATAGTGACTTACTAAGTAAAGGTTCAAATTGTATGTGACTTCCGGAATAATGGGATTTGGATTTATTTTGAAAATGGTGGGGGGATTGTGGGGGATTTTCAAAATAATAGGAATCCAATAACACTAAAGTGAAAGAGAAACACAATATTTTTTGTTCTAAAGGTGTGTCCTTTGGTGGCTTTCACTAGTGGTTGTGTTCTTTCATGAACATTTGTAGTGAAGAAACACTTATCTTCACCAAATAAATGGTATGAGTTGGTATATATATATATATATATATATATATATATATATATAAATGGTACGACTCAGGTGAGAACACTTGGTTATTGTGAGAACATGAGAACATTAAATGATAACCGTTAGAAAAAAATTAACGGTTTAGATTACGCCATTAATTACAAGATTTTCTGTGATCTTCAATTAAAATGGAAACAATCGTACGAGATCTTGTAATTAATGACGTAATCTGAACCGTTAATTTTAATCTAACGGTTATCATTCATTGTTCTCATGTTCTCACAATAACCAAGTGTTCTCACCCGAGTCGTCCCCTATATATATAGAACGTCCCCTATATATATAGAACAACTTTACAAGTAGAAAAAGATACACATATAGATTGTTCATAAGTTTAAGACAAAACTCTACCATATTCAATATTCCAGATATATCATTCTTTTGTGGATGTTTTTAAAATCCCCCTCAAATTGATCTAAACGGATACTTCTATAGCTCAAGTATGCATAAGTTTCACTTTTTTTTAGATAATTGTAACACCCCGGTATTTTTGTTTGTTAAAAACACCCAAGTGCACATTAAACACACATCAGAGATAATATTTCCTGCTCAGACACTGAATACCAATATAAAATTTTTGCTGAAATATAACATAACTGTCTTATACACAATTAAGACCATACGGTTCTCAGACCATAAACTGTCAGCAACTGTGGTAGTCAGAGTCATACAAGAAAGCAGAATAAAAGATAAACTTAACACTAATGCTATAGTGCTATGATACATGGACGACAGAAGGAAAATAAACTTAAACGCAAGGCTAAGTCATCATCCATCTCCCGGGGCCACCTACTCGTGCCTCTGAGGTTTCTTCTGTCCCTATTTATCTGTAAAACAACAACATTTAAACAGTGAGATACAATCTCAGTGAGTTCTACCGAGACCCCTACTAACGCTCTCGATCCAATTATGAAATGGTTTTAACTTTATACGGCACCGACTGCGCGAACGCTACATACCCGGTGAACCGCGTTATCTAACCCTTGACAGATCATCGACTGCGCGAACGCTACATACCCGATGAATCTGTTACAACCAAGTACGACACCGACTGCGCGAACGCTACATACCTGGTATTCGTACAACAAACAATTCAACACACCACCGACTGCACGAACGCTACATACCCGGTGAACCACCTTACCAATAGTACTTTCCCTATTGCAAGAGGCCTAGGGTAAGGGTGCATGACTACCCCGCCTAGTATGTCAACATGGGTCGTCACCCAAACTCGATATAATATATATATATATATATATATATATATATATATATATATATATATATATATCTACAGTACCATGAACCCACGGTCCATCAAATCAGACAATTGATGAAACACTTTAATCCACATTTTATAAAATCCAAGTTCACACTCGCACTCTAGTTGACCACTTTTCGTCACAATTTTCAATATCAAAAACAGTTCATTTTCCCAAAAAATAGAATATTCAGTTAGGCCTCTGAATAAGCTTTCCAACGCATCTTAGAACACCTCAATCGGGTTCCGGAATCAAAAGATATCGTGAAAACAAAATCAGTGAAAAACTGTTGAAAATCTGCAAACCGTCGCGACGCGAAAGGATACCGTCGCGACACGAAAAGAGTCAGAAACATTTGCGTTGCCAAAAATACACTTGGTCGCGACGCGATGCCCTGCGGGTCGCGACGCGATGGGGGTCTGTCTGGTGCAGATTTTGCAATTTTCGCGAAATCTGCTATTCCGCTCAATTCCAATTCTCGTTCCGATCGAAAACAGATCAAACAACCAATACAATGAACCCAATACAAACCACACAACCAATCAATCCAATCCAAAACGTAATTTAAACGGATTTTATCCAAAGCGCTATTTTTCGAAATAACGGTTTTTGACTCAAAATTTCTCGGAACCAATCGACGCACAAATTATACCAAAACGGAATAAACCTAAACGTGAGTAAAACTCACCCTTGAAGCGAGAGTCGTTGCCGAGCCGAAATCACCGAGATGTCAAAATCACCGAATCGAACCCAATCAACACCGAACCTCTCCTAACTTCGTTTCGAGCTTCCAATCGCATTCAATCCGCTCCTAGCTTCGATCCTGAACATAACCCAATCACCAACACAACCTATCAATCCTTGATTTCAACAAATTTCCAACAAAAACCCCCAATTTTCGTAGGTCACAAAAAGGGGGAAAAATCGGATAAAATCTTACCTAGCTCTTGGGTTTTGGAGAGGGAGAGGAGATGATGAGTGTGCTGAATTTTGGAGGGATGGGGTTCACTTCTCTTCTTCCTTTCTCTTCTCCTTTCCTCTTCTTCTTTCTCTTCTTTTCTCTTCTTTTCTTCTTCTGTTCGAATCCTCTTCTTTCTTTCTTTTCTTTCCTTATTCAACACACACACACATATTTAATTAATAAATAAGTGGTAGCGTGGTCCAATTACCATATTGATCCTAATCCCTTATTTCGATTCCAAAACTTCCTTGATCCGTATTATCCGGTTAACGATCTAATGACATCCAATAAATAATTTTAGCACTCAATAAATTTACCAGCCAAGTACTAAATTATTCCAATTGGGTTAACATCCAAATAATTCGCCTAATTATTTTGAGGATGTTACATTCTCCCCCACTTAAAAGAATTTTGTCCTCAAAATTAAACACAACGTACCTCAAGAAAACAAATACGGATACTGAGTCCGCATATCGTCCTCCAACTCCCAAGTAGCTTCCTCGACGGAAAAACCATCCCAAACCACCTTGACAATGGGAATTGACTTCGTCCGTAGTGTCCTCTCGCCACGTTCCATGATGTAATTTGGATGAGGTTGGAAAGACAAGTCCGGTCGGAGGTCAATCGTTTCAAAATCTAACGGTTGACTTGGATCGGGAATGTACTTCCGCAACTGAGACACATGGAATACATCATGCAAATTTGACAATGGAGGAGGCCAAGCGATGCGGTATGCAAGAGGCCCAACTCGCTCGATAATTTGGAAGGGTCCAATATACCGAGGACTGAGTTTCTTCACCCGTAATGCCCTACCTGTGCCAATTGTTGGTGATAATCTCAAAAACACATGATCACCCGTCTCAAACTCTAACGGCCTTCTCCTCTTGTCGGCATAACTCTTTTGCCTACTCTGTGCAGCTTTCATTCTTTCTCTGATCTGGCGGATCTTTTCTGTGGTGTCCTGAATCATCTCAGGTCCTAACAATCGGTTCTCACCGACTTCCCACCAACACAATGGAGTTCTACATTTCCTACCATACAACGCTTCAAAAGGTGCCATTCCGATACTGGAATGATAACTGTTGTTGTAAGAGAATTCCACCAATGGGAGATGATCCTCCCATTTCTTCCCATTATCAAGTACTGAAGCCCTAAGCATATCCTCTAATGTCTGGATAGTTCTCTCAGTCGTACCATCTGTCTGCGGGTGATAAGCGGTACTAAGAAGTACTTTAGTCCCCAATGCTTCATTCAGAGCTTTCCAAAATCGATAAGTGAACTTCGGATCTCGATCCGATACTATACTGGTAGGAACCCCATGTAACCTTACTATGTTCTTTAAATACACTTCTGCTAATTTGGATACCTTACTGCTCGAACGAACTGGAATAAAATGAGCTGATTTAGTTAACCGATCCACAACTACCCAAATGGAGTCGTTACCGGCTTGAGACCTTGGCAATGCCATTACAAAATCCATGGAAATGTCTTCCCACTTCCACACTGGCACGTCCAGTGGCCGTAACAGACCAGCAGGCTTCTGATGTTCGATCTTAACTCTTTGGCAAGTTAAGCATTGAGATACAAACTCAGCAATCTCTAACTTCATTCCATGCCACCAATACATCTGCTTTAAATCTCTATACATCTTGGTGGATCCAGGATGTACAGAAAATAAACTTCGGTGTGCTTCTTCTAGCACTTGCTTTTTAATATCTTCATTATCTGGCACACAGATCCTACCGTTGAAACAAATAACTCCATCACTATCTTCAGTAAAATCTGGCAACAATTTCTGCGATTGTAGCTTTACATCAATTTCCTGTGCTAAGCGAATAGAATCCCTTAATGAACTGGAGACCCTCATATGGCTCAACACTAACCGGTTCTTCCTTGATCTTGCGTTCAAATTTAAGTCCCTAAAGGACTCCAACAATTTCATTTCATGCATCATAAACTTTGCTATGTGAATGGATTTCCTACTTAGTGCATCAGCTACAACATTAGCCCTTCCCGGATGATACTTCAATTCGAAGTCATAATCCTTCAGAAATTCCACCCACCTTCTCTGCCTGTTATTCAACTCCTTCTGATCAAATAAATATTTCAAACTTTTATGATCACTGAAGACTTCGAAACGAGACCCATATAGGTAATGTCTCCAAATCTCCAGTGCGTACACAATAGCTGCCAACTCCAAATCATGAGTCGGATAATTCTCTTCATGAGTCTTCAACTGTCTGGAGGCATAAGCTACAACTTGTTGGTTCTGCATTAGAACACATCCTAAACCCTTTCTAGAAGCATCACTCTAAATTTGGAATTCCAAAGACGGGTCCGGAAGAATTAGGATTGGAGCAGAAGTCAACCTAACCTTCAACTCTTGAAAACATTCCTCACAATCGGCATCCCATATAAACGGTTGGGCCTTACGAGTTAACCGAGTAAGTGGAAGAACCAATTGTGAAAAACCTTGAATAAACCTCCTATAGTAACCAGCTAGACCCAAGAAACTTCTTATTTCAGTGACAGATGTTGGTCGTTCCCAGTTCAACACCGCTTCCACCTTACTGGGATCCACCGCAACTCCCGATTGGGAAATCACGTGTCCCAAAAACTTCACTTCCGGCATCCAGAAGTCACACTTCGTCGGCTTGGCATACAATTTCTTTTCTCGGAGTACGCCCAGAACAATGCGGAAATGTCGAACATGGTCCTCAATGGTCTTAGAGTACACCAAGATATCATCAATAAAAACTACTACAAACTGATCGAGGTACGTGTGAAAAACTCGGTTCATGTAATCCATGAATACCGCTGGAGCATTAGTCAAACCGAAGGGCATTACTACGAACTCGTAATGTCCATACCTCGTACGGAAAGCTGTCTTCGGAATATCTAAGGCTCGTACCTTTATTTGATGATAGCCCGATCTCAGATCAATTTTTGAAAATACCACGGCACCTCGAAGTTGGTCAAGCAAATCGTCTATCCTTGGCAAGGGATATTTGTTTTTAATCGTCACCTTGTTGAGTTGACGGTAGTCAATACACAATCTCATACTTCCGTCCTTTTTCTTAGCTAGCAATACCGGAGCACCCCATGGAGAAGCACTCGGTCGGATAAACCTCTTCGATATTAATTCTTCAAGTTGACACTTCAGTTCCTTCAATTCTAAAGGAGACATCCTATAAGGAGCAATAGATATCGATCCTATACCAGGAATCAATTCTATTGAGAATTCTACCTCTCGGTCAGGAGGTAAGGATGAAACTTCCTCTGGAAAGACATCTAGAAATTCATTCACCACTTGCACAGATGACAAGTCTAAACCCGTTTCAGTAGATGCAGACAACATAATAAGAATAGCTTCCGCACCTTGGAATAATGACTGGCTTGCTTCGGTGTAAGAGATCGTTGCTTCAGAATCTGCCTGTGTCAATCCTACGGATTCGGAGGCGAAGCTAATGGTTCGATCGGCACAGTTGATTGTTACATGATTTTCAGCCATCCAATTCATAGCCAGAACAATGTCCATACTTCTCATAGGCAAGCAAATAAATTTCACAACAAAATGTCTGTCCCCTATGACAAGTAGGCAATTTTCACACAATGATTGGGTCTGGACACGACCCTTGGCAACAGTTAAAATAGTTATCGGTTCGGATAGCTCAGACAATGCTAGTCCCAACCGATCCACACACGCTTGTGATATAAAACAATGAGTTGCACCGGAATCATATAAAATATTGACTGAGGTATTAAAAAGAGATCCCGTACCCCTCAGAAGATTATCAGTAGGAGTGATGGTTCGAGCATCCAATGTGTTGATTCGCCCCTTCCTAGGAGCATTTGGTGCTCCTTGAAAGCTCTTCTTTGCTGGGCATTGATTTGCATAATGACCCTCTTCATTACAGACATAGCATCGATTGGATCTTTGCTGACAATCCCCAATGTGATACCTTCCACACTTCGTACAATTTCTGCTCTTTGATGAATCGAAGGATTGCACCTGTTTCCCCTTATAATTGCTTCCCTTGAATTGTCTGTTTGGAGTAGAAGATTCAGCAACCTTTTTCTTACCCTTCCAATAGTCTTTCTTTTCAGCATACATTTTCCTCAGATCCTCCTCAGCAACATATGCTTGTTGCACTAAGGCAGGATAATTAACCAAAGTGTAAGAACTGAGTCCTTAGCTCACATCAGCTCAGAGACCTTCTTTGAACATTTGCATCTTCCACATATCATTTGGGGCATACCTCCCCAACTCATAGAACTGAGACAGTCTTTCAAATTTCGCAGCATATTCCCCAACAGACAAATCACCTTGCTTAAGATTCACAAACTCTGCTTGTTTACTCAGCTTCTTCACCGAAGGGAAATATTGCTTCAGAAACAATTCCTTGAAGTTGTCCCAAGTGAGGGGAGTTCCTTGGAGTTCCATCATTTGTCTTGCATTACACCACCAGGTGTGGGCATCTTCATCGAGCACATTTGCCGCACATATTACTTTCTCTTCTTCCCCGCATTGCAAGGTTTGAAAAATTTTCTCCATTGAATCAATCCAGTAATAGGCAGTCATTGGATCCGGTCCACCCTTGTAAGTCGGGGGCTTCATCTTTTGAAATTGGAAATATGTCCGGTTAGGATCTTCTTGACGAGGTTGGAAATTGGGCTGTTGCAGACCCATCTGGTCATGCTGCATTTGCAACATATCCTGCATCATCTTTTGCTGATTCTCAATGACATTCTGCATCCACTCAAAGTTCGGATCAACAGGAGGAGGAACGCCTCTACCACTTCTGGCCATGATTCTGCGAAATATGCACAAAGTATTAAGTTGATCAAGCTCAATGTCTAATAGCATACTAAGAAAATCACGATTGGAGAAAGCAAAGACCCTAAAAGCTAAGTCCGACTAGGTCGAACCGCTCTGATATCAACTGTAACACCCCGGTATTTTTGTTTGTTAAAAACACCCAAGTGCACATTAAACACACATCAGAGATAATATTTCCTGCTCAGACACTGAATACCACTATAAAATTTTTGCTGAAATATAACATAACTGTCTTATACACAATTAAGACCATACGGTTCTCAGACCATAAACTGTCAGCAACTGTGGTAGTCAGAGTCATACAAGAAAGCAGAATAAAAGATAAACTTAACACTAATGCTATAGTGCTATGATACATGGACGACAGAAGGAAAATAAACTTAAACGCAAGGCTAAGTCATCATCCATCTCCCGGGGCCACCTACTCGTGCCTCTGAGGTTTCTTCTGTCCCTGTTTATCTGTAAAACAACATTTAAACAGTGAGATACAATCTCAGTGAGTTCTACCGAGACCCCTACTAACGCTCTCGATCCAATTATGAAATGGTTTTAACTTTATACGTGTAACACCCCGGTATTTTTATCGAGTAAAAATATCCAAGTGAACCATTCCTATAACATCAGAGATATATTTCCTGTTTAAATACTGAACACCACAATAAAATTTTCACTGAATAACAACAGAACAGTCTTAAACATAAATAAGACCATAAACCATCAGTGAAATACAGTGTTCAATATCGCACAAGAAAGCGGAAATAAATACATAACTTTTACAACAGTTAAAGTCATAATGCCGTGATACATAACTAACAAGGGAAAACATAACTTAAGCATAAAAGCTAAGTCTTCAGCTACCATCCGAGTACCACCTACTCGTGCCTCTTGGACCTCCACTTTCCCTGTTTATCTGTAAAACCACAACATATAAACAATGAGATACAATCTCAGTGAGTTCTACCGAGACCCCTACTAACGCTCTCGGTCCATTTAAAACATTTTTAAGATTCAACACAACACCGACCGCAATCCGCTTGCTAATCTCGGTGGACCATACAATAAGGCTTCGACCTAGTAAGACACCGGCTGCAATCCACTTGCGTCTCCCGATGAACTAGCATCCTAGGCCTTTCTACGTACCACCGGCCGCAAACCTTGCATCTTCCGGCGAACGTAGTATAATACTTTTAACACAACACCGGCCGCAAACCTTGCATCTTCCGGCGAACCCCTTACCAATAATAGTTTAACTATTAGCATCGGAGCCTAGGGTGGGGGATCATGACTGCCCCTCCTAGTATGTCAACATGGGTCGTCACCCAAACTCGATATAATATATATATATCTACAATAATATGAACATTTAGTTCATTTACGTTCAGACCAATTATTGAACATAACACCCGCATCGGGCCGTTTCCCAAAGTCGATATAATTTATATATCGTGAATCGTAGACCGGTTTAGACAATATTTAATAATCATCCCGCGTCGGTTAAACCATATCACATAAGACTCATAGTCCGTTTTATTATTAATAAAACATATCCGCACACGCATACTATTATTCGGCTTTTCGAAACTATTTGAACTTCAAAAACAGTTCTTTTTACCTTTTAAAATTGTATATTTAGTTAGGCCTCGAAATGAGCTTTCAAATGCATCTTAGAACACCTCAATCGGGTTCCCGGATCAAAAGTTATTGCGAAAACAAAATCAGTGAAAAACTGTTGAAAATCTGCAAAGAGTCGCGACGCGAACTGCTACCGTCGCGACGCGAAAAACGACAGAAACTTTTTGCGTGACAAAACTGGGCCAGGTCGCGACGCGAAGGGGACGGGTCGCGACGCGACCATCTGCAGAAAAGTGCAGGTTTTCCGTTTTCTTGCGAAATTCGCTATTCCGCCCAATTCCAATTCTTGTTCCGATTGAAAACAGTTTTGACAACTATAAAAACAGTCTCAATCAAAGTCACACAATCAATCAAATCAATCAAAAACTCATTTTAAACGAATTGTATCAAAACGCGACATATTTTCCAATTAACGGTTTTTAAGTCAAAATCTTTCGAAATCGAATCACCAAAAATTCCATTTCAACACGACACAACTCGATACTCGCTCCGATCGATTCCTAACCCGAAACAGACAATATCAAGTAATATTCCAGACCAGCGAAACGATAAAACGATCAATCAATTAATTCGAAAAACAAAAATCCTAAACGTGAGTAGAACTCACCCTTGACGCGTGATCCACGATCGAGCCGAAATCACCGACTAGCCACACGAACATTCCCCGCTCCGGCGACACTCAATCCGCTTCCAAAGCTTTCCACTCGATCGCGAAACCTCTTTTTGACCGAAATACCGAATTCCTCGAAATCTTCCACGAACACTATTCATCGGCTTCAACCTCCAATCACCACTATTCACACATAAACCCAATTTTGAACCCTAACCTTCCATTCTTCAAAAACTCCAAATCGGACTTCAATATTCGCGTATTCCACCTTGAGCTCGCTCCTCACCACCATTCTAGGCTTTCCTTTGAGCTTGAACCACAAAACCTCCATTTTTCCTCTCAAATTCGAAAATGGCAAAGTGAGAGAGAGTGAGTTGATGATGAAGATCTTGGTACCAAATCGAAGAGGAAGTAACGCTGAGCATTTTTCGTGTTGGAAGGAAGTCGTTTTGATGAACCGAAACCTTCCCTTTTTCCTCTTCTTCCTCCTCACCCTTTCTTTCTCTTTTCTCTCCTTTTCTCTCTTTTCCTTCTCTGTTTCTTGCCTCCTCTTTCTTTCTTTCAATTCTTTTCTTTTCTTTTTCTTTCACACACACACACGGTTACATATTTATATATATATATATATATATATATATATATATATATATATATATATATATATAATATATAATTGGTAGCGTGGTCCAATTACCATATTGATCTAAATCTCCTATTTCGATTCCGAAACTTCCTTGATCCGTATTATCCGGTTAATGATCCGATGACAACCAATAAATAATTTTAGCACTCAATAAATTTACCAGTCGAGTACTAAATTAGTTTAATTGGGTTAACATCCAAATAATTCCATTAATTATTTTGGGGATGTTACATTCTCCCCAACTTGAAAGGATTTTGTCCTCAAAATTTCGCTAAGTCCTTCATCCAACTAACCGAGGATCGACATTCTCAGAAAGGTCTTAAGTTGCTGGAACACAATCTTGAATTAACGAAATGAGTGCATGTATGATCCGCTACTACCCTAGAACGCTTCTAAGGTTATAATCCGAACTCCCTAGTTACGAATTAATACGAGAAACTCACCATTTGCCTACATAGGCTTGGCACCGCGTTTGAAAACACTTCCGAAGCTTCATTCCAATTATCCTCGTTTTGATTAATCTAATCAAAGGGTTTAATACAAGACGCTTGATAGAAATACTCGTTGAAAAATGAGGTCCGCATAACGGTACACTTTGGTAAAGGTAAAAACTAACACAATTTCTTCGAAGGGTGTAAACAATTTCTCCACAAATCTTCTAGAATCATAACAGTTCACGTACACATTGACCATTGTGACGGAAAGTCATTTGTGAAACTTCTTGACTCGCCCCCAAGATTTTGAGATAACACTTTTCAAAAGAAGATGAAATGCAGATTTACCAGAAACGTTTATCTTAAACGTAGAAATAACCCGTGGGGACAACAAATAAATTTGAACGTAATAAAAATCACCTCTGTTGTTCTCAAAACAACTATCAAACGGAACTCAGAGCTCTTTTTCCTCTATTGCAACTTCATCACGAGGTTTTTACCAACGACGCATCCGATTCCTTTCCAAATAGTCCATAGCGTTGAGAACTTCTCCTCAACCTAAGCACGCTTCCTATGATTTTCCTCAATCAGATCCTATTAGCCTCTTGATTCGTTCCCAAAATTAACTTTAGCATGCGGGTTTTCACAAAACGATTTTTTCAAAACTACCATACCGCACGCCAAACTTCACTTTGGAAATTTCAGTCACTTGCAAGCAGATCCATCAATTAATCCTTTGGTGGTAAATCGCAATGTGAAAAACAGTCAACAGTCACCTCACTTTCATATTCGTAATCACGTTTGACTTGTCAAACGGAATCATATAATACCATCTCATTGTTAACCTTCACAAAGAAGAGATTATCAACTAACACCTTGCCACTACTACATCTGCTTTACATCTCTGTACATCTTGGTGGAGTTACAGAATATAACTTCGGTGTGCTTCCTCTACACTTGCCTTTTATTGCTCTCATCATCGGGCGCACAGATTCTACCGTTGAAACAACTGACTCTATCACTATCCATGGTGAAATCTGGAAATACCTTTTGTGATTGTAGCTTCACATCAACTTCCTGTGCTAAGCTGATAAGTCTATTTTTAGAGTCTTTTTTTAGTTATTTTATTAAGTCTTTTTAGTATTTTAATTATATTTTTGATCTATTTTACTGCAAATGTTTACTTTTTACCTTCAGGTTTTATTTTGAAGCAATTTCGACTGCTTATGTCTCAGAAGGTCAGAATTCGACTGGATCTCCCAGAAATTCGACTGCATCTTCCAGATTTCGACTGCATCTGTCAGAATTCGACGCATCTGTCTTCCAGATTTCGACTTCGACTGCATCTGCTATCCAGATTTCAGAATTCGACGCATCTGTCTTCCAGATTTCGACTTCGACTGCATCTGCTATCCAGATTTCGACTTCGACTGCATCTGTCTTCCAGATTTCGACTTCGACTGCATCAGCTATCCAGATTTCGACTGTGCAGTCAAAATTGGATATTTTTTGCCCACTTGAGGATGGCTTTTTGATGACTACCTTGGCCAACTTGATTTGCCACTTTTTCCTCTTTTGGACCATTTTGCCCCTCATATTTTCCTATAAATAGAGGCTTGATCCTCACTTGTAACTAAGCTTGAATTTTGTTAGAAAATCAATGACAAAGGCTCTCTAAAGATTCATGACTTCAATTTACTCTTCATGCTTTTTATGATTCTTGTTTATTTACTTTCTTGCCCTTTAAATTCTTGCTATTTATTTTCTTGCCCTTTTTCTTTCCAAATCATTTACTTTCTTGCTCTTTTAATTTCTTGCACCTTTATTTTCCAAGTCATTTACTTTCTTGCCCTTTAAATTCTTGCTATTTATTTTCTTGCCCTTTTATTTTCCAAGTCATTTACTTTTCTTGCTATTTAATTTCTTGCACCTTTATTTTCCAAGTTATTTACTTTCTTGCACCTTTATTTTCCTTGCTCTTTAACTTTCCAAGTCAAGTAAATTACTGGCAATTTACTTTTCAAGCAATTTACTTTCTTGTCATTTACGATTCCTTGCTATTTAATTTCTTGCACCTTTATTTTCCTTGCTCTTTAACTTTCCAAGTCAAGTAAATTACTGGCAATTTACTTTCTTGTCATTTACAATTCCGCTATTTATGATTTTGCACTTTACCGCTTTCTTTTATTTCTCGCTATTTAACTTTATGTTTTCTTCTTTTATTTTCTTTTCTCCTCTTTTGTCTACAATGATCATGAGTGAGTAGACTTTACTAAAACATTCCTTCTTTCTAAAAACACTTTCTTTTCAGTTAATCAAACTTTGAAAAATTAAATTGGTATTCACTTAGGCTCTCCCTGTGGACCGATACTCTTTTATTACGCGATACGACCCGTGCACTTGCGGGGCTATCAAGCTTTTGGCGCCGTTGCCGGGGAGGCAGTGATATTGATTAAGTTTTTCGAAACCGGTTAGACTGAAATTTTATTTTCTTTATTTTTACTTTTTCTTCTATTGTCCCTCGAATGCGAAGAACCAGAAGTTTCGGAGAAACTGTTCAACAAATTCCCGAAATCGAAAGGTTCTTACATAGAAGGAGGAGAGAAATTCCCGATAGCCAAATGGCGGCTAACGAAAATCGTGCTCTCAAAGAGTACGCAACACCTTCGGCAGAGCCATCAGCTGCCATTGTACATCCGAATGTGGAAGCAAATAATTTTGAACTCAAAACATCTCTGCTTTCGATGGTACAACAAAATCAATTTTCTGGTTCTCCCACGGAGGACCCAAATCTTCATATTTCAATTTTTCTTGAATACTGTGGAACTCTCAAATTAAACGGGGTACCTCCGGATGCCATAAGACTAAAACTCTTCCCTTTTTCATTAAGGGATAGAGCTAGAGCATGGCTACATTCTTTGCCTTCGGAATCCATTACCAGCTGGGACCAGCTAAAACAAGCTTTTCTTGCTAAATTCTTTCCCCCGAGTAAGACAGCTCAAATGAGAAATCAAATTACTCGATTTTCTCAAAACGACGGGGAATCTCTTTATGATGCTTGGGAACGTTTCAAAGAAATGTTAAGGCTATGCCCCCATCATGGACTAGAGAAATGGCTTGTTGTTCACACTTTTTATAATGGATTACAATATGCAACAAGAATGACTATTGATGCAGCTACAGGTGGAGCTTTAATGAACAAAAATTTTACCGAAGCTTATGCACTCGTTGAAGATATGGCTCAAAACCATTGTCAGTGGACAGGTGAGCGAGCCATAACGAATAAACCAGCCACATCAAAAGAGCCAGGTAAGTGTGAAATATCTGTTGTTGATCATCTTACCTCAAAAGTGGACGCACTTTTTCAAAAATTTGAAAAATTAAATGTAAGTGTCGTCTCACAAACTTCTTCTCCTATCACTCCACCATGTGAATTATGTGGGGTTGTTGGCCATATTGGAGCTGAATGCCAGCTTGAGGCATCTAGTGCTGGAAACGAGCATATTAACTATGCTCAAAAGGAAGATCCGTTTTCAAATACTTATAATCCTGGGTGGAGGAATCATCCAAATTTTTCTTATAAAAATCCTCCACCCAATCCAGCACCTAGACCACCTCCTGTCTTTCAAAATCAAAGGGTTTTTAACAACCCACAAAACAACCCGCAAAAGTCGAACTTGGAATTTTTGATGGAAAAATTTGTGTCATCTCAAACAAAACAAAATGAAGAATTCAAAAATCAAACTGGTTATTTGAATGACACACTTATCAAATTAGTATCAAAAGTCGACTCTATTTCCACTCATAATAAAATGCTTGAAAATCAAATAACTCAAGTGGCAACACAGGTAGCTTCATCCTCTAAGACTTCAGGGGTATTTCCTGGGCAACCAGAGCAAAATCCAAAAGGCCAAACAAATGCCGTCACCCTTAGAAGCGGAAAACAATTAGAGGAACCAAGAGCAAACCAAGAAAAAACTGTGAGTGAAAAACGTAATTTACCAGGTGAGCTAGAAGAGAAAGAAAAAGGGAAAGAACCAGAAAAAGAAAGAGAAAAACGACACATCCCCCCTCCACCATACAAACCACCCATTCCTTTTCCCCAAAGATTTGCAAAAGACAAACTTGACGAGCAATTCAAAAGGTTTGTCGACTTGCTTAAAAAGCTTTACATCAACGTTCCTTTCACTGATGCATTGTCTCAAATGCCGTCTTATTCTAAATTTTTGAAAGAAATTTTATCCAAGAAAAGAAAAATAGACGACTATGAGACGATTGCATTAACAGAGGAATGCAGTGCAATTATCCAGAACAAGCTGCCACAAAAACTCAAAGATCCAGGTAGTTTTTCCATACCTTGTGTGATTGGAAGTGAAACTATAAACACAGCGATGTGCGATCTAGGAGCCAGTGTAAGTTTGATGCCTCTTTCTCTTTGCAATAGACTAGGGATAGGCGAACTCAAAACCCACAAAAATGACAATACAGTTGGCAGATCGTTCCGTTAAATACCCCACTGGAATCTTAGAGGATATCCCTATCAAGGTAGGGCAAACTTTTATACCGGTGGACTTTGTTGTAATGGAAATTGAAGAAGACTCCCAAATTCCTATTCTTCTAGGGAGGCCTTTTTTAGCTACTGCAGGGGCAATAATTGACGTTAAAAATGGTAAGTTGGTTTTTAATGTGGGGGATGAAAAAGTTGAGTTTGAAGTTTCAAACTTCATGAAGAGCCCGTCTGTAAAAGACTCATGCTGCAAGATTGACATTGTAGACTATTGCGTGCGAGACTGCTCTATAGCATCATCTTCACAAGATAGTCTGGAAGATTGCCTTTTAGGCAACACAAATACAGATGCGGCAAGGGAAACCCAATTCTACATAAAACTTTTGGATGAAAATCCACCATCACAAGAATTGGGTACTGAAACTTTGGGCGAGGAAAAACCTCGACCTCTCCCAAAAGAAACACCAAAAATAGAACTGAAGCCCTTACCATCATCTCTCAGGTATGAGTTTCTTGGCCCTAATTCTACTTTTCCAGTAATTGTAAATGCAAATTTGAAACAAAATGAGACTGAAAAATTACTTAATGTTCTCAAGAAGTATCCCAAAGCCATAGGGTATACTATTGAGGACATTAAGGGAATAAATCTGTCAATATGCATACACAGAATACTACTGGAAGAGGACTATAAACCTTCTATCGAGCATCAAAGAAGATTAAACCCAAACATGAAAGAGGTTGTAAAAAAGGAAGTTTTAAAACTCCTTGATGCTGGGATAATATATCCTATTTCCGATAGTAAGTGGGTTAGTCCTGTTCAAGTAGTACCTAAGAAGGGAGGCTTAACAGTTATTAAAAATGAAAAGGATGAATGCATTTCCACAAGGACAATCACGGGATGGAGAATGTGTATTGATTACAGAAAGCTTAACAAAGCTACCCGGAAAGATCACTTCCCTCTCCCGTTCATTGATCAAATGCTAGAAAGGTTAGCGCGGCACTCACATTTCTGCTATTTGGATGGTTATTCGGGATTTTTCCAAATTCCCATCCACCCTAGCGACCAAGACAAAACAACTTTCACATGTCCTTTTGGCACTTATGCCTATAGAAGGATGCCCTTTGGTCTATGTAATGCTCCCGCTACCTTTCAAAGGTGTATGATGTCCATATTCTCAGACTTTGTTGAAAACATAATGGAAGTGTTTATGGATGATTTTTCCGTCCATGGCTCAAATTTTGAAAACTGTTTAGCCAATCTAGAAAAAGTCTTAGAGAGATGTGAGAAGGTAAACCTGGTTCTAAACTGGGAAAAGTGTCATTTCATGGTTAATGAAGGAACTGTCCTAGGACACTTAATTTCTAATAGGGGTATTGAGGTAGACCGTGCAAAAATTGAAGTGATTGAAAAAATGCTACCTCCCACCACAGTAAAAGAGGTGAGAAGCTTTTTAGGCCATGCGGGTTTCTACCGTCGGTTCATAAAAGACTTCTCAAAAATTTCAAAACCTATGACAAGTCTGCTCCTTAAGGATGCAGCATTTATTTTCAACAATCTTTGTCTTGAAGCTTTTAACAGGTTGAAAAAGGCTTTAGTTACTGCCCTGATCATACAGCCACCAGACTGGAATCTTCCGTTCGAAATAATGTGCGATGCAAGCGACTATGCAGTTGGGGCAGTCCTGGGACAAAGAAAAGAAAAAAAATTGCATGCCATATACTATGCAAGCAGGACCTTAGACGAGGCACAAATGAATTACGCCACAACTGAAAAAGAATTATTGGCGGTAGTCTTTGCCGTTGATAAATTTCGATCATATCTGGTAGGTTCAAAAATCATCATTTTTACTGATCACTCGGCCATAAAATATTTGTTAAACAAAAAAGATGCCAAACCGAGATTGATCCGATGGGTTTTACTCCTACAAGAATTTGATCTTGAAATAAGGGATAAAAAAGGCGTTGAAAATGTTGTGGCTGATCATTTGTCCCGTCTACAAGGAACAAAAGAAGAAGAGTTGCCGCTTAATGATACATTTTTGGATGATCAACTCTTCTCATTGGTCAAATCCGAAGCACCATGGTATGCAGATTTTGTAAACTACCTTGCAGCAGGAGTACTCCCCCCAGATCTAAATTATCAGCGGAAGAAGAAATTCTTCCATGATCTTAAACAGTATTACTGGGACGAGCCACTGCTTTTTAAAAGGGGAGCTGATGGGGTGTTCAGAAGATGCATTCCGGAAGAAGAGGTAAGTAACATTCTATACCATTGTCATTCTTCTTCCTATGGCGGCCATGCCAGTTCTTCAAAAACTGCTACGAAAATTCTTCAATCTGGTTTTTATTGGCCGTCCCTTTTTAAAGACGCGCATCAATTCATTTCTAAATGCGACCAGTGTCAACGCACCGGAAATATTTCAAAAAGAAATGAAATGCCCTTAAATAATATCTTAGAGGTTGAAATTTTCGACGTCTGGGGTATCGATTTCATGGGACCGTTTCCTTATTCTTTTGGAAACCAATATATTCTAGTAGCCGTTGACTATGTGTCAAAATGGATCGAAGCCATTGCTTCTCCTACAAACGATGCAAAGGTAGTCATAAAACTTTTCAAAAAAATAATTTTTCCAAGATTCGGGGTCCCTCGTGTTGTCATAAGCGACGGAGGATCCCATTTCATCTCGAAACATTTTGAAATGTTACTGCAAAAGTTAGGAGTAAGGCACAAAATTGCAACGCCTTATCACCCTCAAACAAGCGGTCAGGTTGAGGTATCGAACAGAGAAATTAAAAGTATTTTAGAAAAAACTGTTTCGACTTCAAGAAAAGACTGGTCGGTAAAGCTTGATGATGCTCTCTGGGCTTATCGGACTGCGTACAAGACTCCCATAGGAATGACTCCTTTTAAATTAATTTATGGGAAGTCTTGCCACCTTCCGGTAGAGCTAGAGCACAAAGCTTACTGGGCAATTAAACGCCTTAACCTGAACATGGAATTAGCCGGAGAAAAAAGAAAACTCCAACTAAACGAATTGGAAGAACTGCGAATGGATGCTTATGAGAATGCCAAACTTTACAAAGAAAGAACAAAAAATTGACATGATAAGCGTATCATTCGTAGAGAATTCAAAGAGGGTGACCTGGTGTTATTATTTAATTCCAGGCTAAAAATTTTTCCGGGAAAATTAAAGTCAAGATGGACCGGTCCTTTTGAAATCCGTAAGGTTTACCCCTTCGGATCTGTAGAGATCTGGAGCGAGAAAACCGGATCGTTTAAAGTCAATGGTCAGAGGTTGAAAAATTATTTAATTGGTGACCCAATTGAGAAAGGAACTAGTTTAGTTCTACATGAACCCAATTGAAAAATTCTTTTTGACCGTCAAGCTAGTGACGTTAAAAGAGCGCTGCGTGGGAGGCAACCCACGGCTTAATGTATTTTTCGATTTGTTGAAAAATAAAATACCCCAGGGCCGAGTATCCTGAACCAGACAGCCAGGTAAGCTCTCCTAAACCCCTTTTGTTTTATTTGAAAAATCATTGAGGATAATGCCTAGTCCAAGCATGGGGGGTATTTTATTACTTTTATTAGGAATGTCTTTATTGCTTTGCCGAGTTTTTATCTTTTTGTACTTTGAGTTGTATCTGCTCCCTCCATCACGAAACTTTGTGAACCTTAAGCATGTTTTAGATAAGCCTTTTCTGGACAAAAATAATTTTTCAATCTTTCATTAGCAATCATCTAGGTGAACTGGTTGGGAACAACAAAATTGTATCATGGTTCGATTTCTACTTCTAGGGCTTTTTGACACACACACTATTGAGACTATTTTTAGTTATTAATACAAATAGAGGGACTGAAAAGAAACTAGTAACCTGGTTCTCTTGGTGACATTTACTAGATGCGCGGTTACTGGAGAAAAACGTCTGAGTTGGGGTATTCAAAATATATATATATATATATATATATATATATATATATATATATATATATATATATATATATATATATATATATATATGCATGCAAAACCAATTCAAAAATGCAAAAGTTAGTGCATTTTAAATATCAAAATAAATGGTTAGCATATAAAATCGAAAAGAAAAGAAAAATGCTTGAATACCCAACGTATAAAGACCCTCCTTTGAGACCCGGTCTTAGTAAATGGAGGACCCAAGCTTAAGAATGTTGGGGAACCGGTTCTATGATGACATTGATATCCTCTCTAGAGTACTGATACTTTAAAGTTGTCTCTAAATTCCACAAGAAGCCCAAAATAGTAGCTCTCAAACCAAAGTGTTAGAATTACCCCACAGTTCAACTAAGGCTTCAATATGAAATCAATTTTCCTTCAGAACTGGCCTAAAGATTTACATTGTTTTTGCTTGAGGACAAGCAAAGGTTCAAGCATAGGGGAGTTTGATAAGTCTATTTTTAGAGTCTTTTTTTAGTTATTTTATTAAGTCTTTTTAGTATTTTAATTATATTTTTGATCTATTTTACTGCAAATGTTTACTTTTTACCTTCAGGTTTTATTTTGAAGCAATTTCGACTGCTTATGTCTCAGAAGGTCAGAATTCGACTGGATCTCCCAGAAATTCGACTGCATCTTCCAGATTTCGACTGCATCTGTCAGAATTCGACGCATCTGTCTTCCAGATTTCGACTTCGACTGCATCTGCTATCCAGATTTCAGAATTCGACGCATCTATCTTCCAGATTTCGACTTCGACTGCATCTGCTATCCAGATTTCGACTTCGACTGCATCTGTCTTCCAGATTTCGACTTCGACTGCATCAGCTATCCAGATTTCGACTGTGCAGTCAAAATTGGATATTTTTGCCCACTTGAGGATGGCTTTTTGATGACTACCTTGGCCAACTTGATTTGCCACTTTTTCCTCTTTTGGACCATTTTGCCCCTCATATTTTCCTATAAATAGAGGCTTGATCCTCACTTGTAACTAAGCTTGAATTTTGTTAGAAAATCAATGACAAAGGCTCTCTAAAGATTCATGACTTCAATTTACTCTTCATGCTTTTTATGATTCTTGTTTATTTACTTTCTTGCCCTTTAAATTCTTGCTATTTATTTTCTTGCCCTTTTTCTTTCCAAATCATTTACTTTCTTGCTCTTTTAATTTCTTGCACCTTTATTTTCCAAGTCATTTACTTTCTTGCCCTTTAAATTCTTGCTATTTATTTTCTTGCCCTTTTATTTTCCAAGTCATTTACTTTTCTTGCTATTTAATTTCTTGCACCTTTATTTTCCAAGTTATTTACTTTCTTGCACCTTTATTTTCCTTGCTCTTTAACTTTCCAAGTCAAGTAAATTACTGGCAATTTACTTTTCAAGCAATTTACTTTCTTGTCATTTACGATTCCTTGCTATTTAATTTCTTGCACCTTTATTTTCCTTGCTCTTTAACTTTCCAAGTCAAGTAAATTACTGGCAATTTACTTTCTTGTCATTTACAATTCCGCTATTTATGATTTTGCACTTTACCGCTTTCTTTTATTTCTCGCTATTTAACTTTATGTTTTCTTCTTTTATTTTCTTTTCTCCTCTTTTGTCTACAATGATCATGAGTGAGTAGACTTTACTAAAACATTCATTCTTTCTAAAAACACTTTCTTTTCAGTTAATCAAACTTTGAAAAATTAAATTGGTATTCACTTAGGCTCTCCCTGTGGACCGATACTCTTTTATTACGCGATACGACCCGTGCACTTGCGGGGCTATCATAAGCGTATAGAATCCCTTAGGGAACTAGAGATCCTCATATGGCTCAACACTAGCAGGTTCCTTCTTGATCTTGAATTCAGATTTAAGTCTCTAAAAGACTCTGATAATTCCATCTCATGCATCACAAACTCGGCCATGTGGATGGATTTCCTACTCAGTGCATCAGTTACAACACTGGCCTCTCTTGAATGCTACATCAACACGAATTTATAATCCTCCAGAAACTCAACACACTTCTCTGCCTGCTATTCAGTTCTTCCTGATCAAACAGATACCTTAAACTATTGTGATCACTAAAGACATCGAAACGAGACCCATACCGGTAACGTCTCCAAATCTTCAGTGCATACACAATAGCTGCCAACCCATAATCGTGAGTCGGATAACTCTTCCCATGAGACTTTAATTGTCTGGACGCACAAGCTACCACCTGTTGATTTTGCATTAGAATACATTCTATACCCTTCCCTGAAGCGTCATCGAAAATTTAAAATCCCAATGACGGATCCGGAAGAATCAGGATTGGAGCAGAAGTCAACTGAATCTTCAACTCTTGAAAAATATTCTTCACAATCGGCATCCCACGTAAACGGATGACCCTCACGAGTTAATCGAGTAAGTGGAAAACTAACTGTGAGAATCCTTTAACAAATCTCTTATAGTAACCGGCCAGACCCAGAAACTTTTGATCTCTGCGACTGATGTCGGTCACTCTCATTCAACACTGCTTCCTTCTTACTGGGATCTACAGAAACTCCCGACTTGGGAAATCACGCGTCCCAAAAACTTCACTTCCGGCATCCAGAAGTCACTCTTCGACGACTTGGCATACAATTTCTTCTCTCGGAGTACGTTCAGAACAATGCGGAGATGTTGAACATGCTCCTCAATGGTCTTCGAGCACATCGAGATACCATCATTGAAAACGACTACAAATTGATCTAGGTAATTGAGGAAAAACTCGGTTCAGGAAATCTATGAATACCGCTGGAGCATTAGTCAAACCAAAGGGCATCACTACGAACACTTAATGTCCATACCAAGTACGGAAGGCTGTCTTCGAAATATCTAAGACTCTAACTAATAATTGATGATAACCTGACCTCAGATCAATTTTTTGAAAACACCACGGCACCCCGAAGCTGATCAAGCAATTCATCTATCCTTGGCAAGGGATATTTATTCTTGATCGTCACTTTGTTAAGTTGTCGATAATCAATGCACAATCTCATGCTACCATTTTTCCTTTCGACTAACCACACCAGAGCACTCCTTAGAGAAGCACTCGGTCGAATGAATTTCTTTAACATCGACTCTTCAAGTTGAGACTCCAATCCCTTTAATTCTAAAGAAACATTCTATAAGAAACAATAGATATTGATCCCGCGCCAGGAACCAATTCTCAGTAAACTCTACCTCTCGCTCTGGAGGTTCAGAAGAAACTTCATCCAGAAAAACATCCAGAGAACATCCAGAAAGTCATGCACAACCTGAACGTTCGCCAAATCTAAACTAGTTTCAGTGGATGCAGATAACATACTAACATGTGCTCCCGCACCTTGGAATGAAGATTGACCGTCTAAGGTGAACTAGGTAACTGCTTCAGAATTTATCCTAGACAATTCAACTGATTCTGAAGCGAAGTTGATAGTTGATTAACACAGTCTATTGCAACATGATTTGCAGTCATCCAATTCATACCCGAAATGGTGTCCTCACTTCTCATAGGTAAACAATTAATGCTTCTACGAAATTTCCGTCTCCTATAACACGTAGACAATTCTGACACAAAGATTGGGTCTGGACACGACCCTTAGCCTCAGTTAAGATAGTTATCGGCTCGGATAGCGATGATAAGGCTAATCCCAACCGATTCACACGCGATCGGGATATACAGCAATAGGTTGCACCCGAATCATATAATATATTGATCGAGTTATTGAATAGGACTCCCATCCTTCTAAGTATACCGTTAGCATTCGTAACTGTCTAAGCATTCAGAGTGTTGACTCGTCCTTGTCTTGGAGCTGCTTGTGACTCCTTGGAACTTTCCCTTACGGGGCACTCTTTACCATAGTGACCCTCTACATTTCTATAATAGCACCGATTAGATATTCGCTTGCAATCACCGCTGTGAGGCTTTCCACAGTTAGAACATCTCCTGACCTTTGAAGAATCAAAGAATTGCATCTGCTTTTCCTTTGACGAAATTATCTTAGGACTTTGCAGTCGGAGTTGATATTTTAACTACCTTCTTTCCTTTCCCATATTTCCTATGAGATCATCCTCGGCGACATAAGATGATTGCACCAAGGCAACATAATTGGTAGCAGTATAAGAACTGAGACCATAAATCATAAAAGCACTTATGCCCGTCTTATACTCCTGCATTTTCCGTTCGTCATCCGAAGCTTACTTTACCACTTGGTAAAACTGAGACAACTTCTCAAACTTAGTGGTGTATTCTCCCACCGTCATGTCACCTTTCCTGAGGATGCACCGGTTGAAGATTCCGATTGTGGTCGAGGATTGCATCTTGATCATCCAGTCATAATTCCGCTTATGATGCACTAAGTATTAAGTTGATCAGGCTCAATGTCTCTTAGCATCACAAGTGTAATTACAAAAAGGACTAGCAAGGAATCGACTCAACCCTAAACTAAGTCCGACTAGGTCGAACTGCTCTGATACCAACTGTAACACCCCGGTATTTTTATCGAGTAAAAATACCCAAGTGAACCATTCCTAAAACATCAGAGATATATTTCCTGTTTAAATACTGAACACCACAATAAAATTTTCACTGAATAACAACAGAACAGTCTTAAACATAAATAAGACCATAAACCATCAGTGAAATACAGTGTTCAATATCGCACAAGAAAGCGGAAATAAATACATAACTTTTACAACAGTTAAAGTCATAATGCCGTGATACATAACTAACAAGGGAAAACATAACTTAAGCATAAAAGCTAAGTCTTCAGCTACCATCCGAGTACCACCTACTCGTGCCTCTTGGACCTCCACTTTCCCTGTTTATCTGTAAAACCACAACATATAAACAATGAGATACAATCTCAGTGAGTTCTACCGAGACCCCTACTAACGCTCTCGGTCCAATTAAAACATTTTTAAGATTCAACACAACACCGACCGCAATCCGCTTGCTAATCTCGGTGGACCATACAATAAGGCTTCGACCTAGTAAGACACCAGCTGCAATCCACTTGCGTCTCCCGATGAACTAGCATCCTAGGTGTAACACCCCTTTTCTACCCATTAATTTGTTTGCATAAAAATCAGAGTTTTCCAATTTTAAATACACCACAAGGAATGTCACACTTACTTCGTTAAACATCACGCGCCAAATTACTCGCTTTTCGAAAACAGTCTTATAATACTTACAAAACGTCATTGTAAATTAAAATATAACCTCACAACGGAAAATCCAACAAATTTAATCGTAATCGGCATTGCAACCCGGCAAGGCTGACAGCACTAAAAATCCAACAACAACAACATCCATAAGTAACTTAAACAACATCATTTTCCCCTAGTGTTACATAATCAGAGCAGACGACCCGACTCAGCTAGTGAAGATACCTAAGCCTTCACTCGAGATCACCTGCACGTTACCGCATAGGGGTAACATTCAAACAGAAGGGGTGAGTTCATCTAGCAATATAATAAAGCTTATGATAAGCATTAGGCTAGGGTTATGACACTATATCAACCGCATCACGAATTATCAAATCAATCATCAGTATTAATCACTACAACAACTTATCGCAACGCCAGCTATATGGACCACATCACAAACATCAATTCAATCACTACCGAAGCTCATCACAATGTTATGTAAGTATATGAAGTGCAACCCACTCGCGGGCATATGCATGATGGTACCATATTCATCACAATTAAGAGGCCGAGCCTATTCTTCACAGGAGGCCGAAGCCTATTCTTCACAAGAGGCCGAAGCCTATTCGTCACAAGAGGCCGAAGCCTATTCGTCACAAGAGGCCGAAGCCTATTCTTCACATTATGCACATGGGATGCATGGGACACTACGACATGCATCACACACAAACACACACAAACACAGTCAACAATGTGACCCGTCACTTACCAATTTGCCAAAAAGGGCACAGCACCTGTCAATTCACAATCAACACACAACGTCACTTGGCCTTTTAGACCTTAACATCGCTTAGCCTTTCGGGCTTTAAACGTCACTGGGTTTCATCGTCGCTTACACATCAATATCATCAACTCAAACAATAGCCACTGAGGGCAAAAACGTCATTTACACTTCATTATAAATAATAGTAGCCACTAAGGGCAAAACAGTCATTTAACTAGCCACTAAGGGCATCATCGTCATTTACACATCATTATCATTAAAGTTGGCCACTAAGGCAGAAACGTTCTTTAGAACATCGTCATTGACACCAAAAAGGTTTTAGACACCGAAAACAGTTTTGCAACGCAACAACAACTACCATCGGGGCAGCCACTCGGGCGCCCAGAACCATCAGAAAATAATAAGTTTTCGCTTTTAAAATAGGACACACTGATAGACAACGAGATGGGCTTCACAACACTTTTCGAAACGTTTAAAACGGACACCCGAGTCAAAAGTTATAGCGAAAACAGTTTGTATTAAAAATCGGGAACGTCCTGAAAATGGCGCCCACTGGGCGCCTAAGACACAACTTAGACATCCGGAAGCAACACGACGCACGCACACTGACACGCACACACAGCAAGCACAATTCAGCACAACAGCAAGCACAATTCAGCAACACAACTTCATCAAATCACATACAACTCATACAAACAACTTCAAATCGCATATCAACCGTAAAAATAATATCACATCACAAATCAATCATGAACACATAAAGAGTCATCGAAAATCATCCACCGAATCATTATCAATCACAATACCATTAAGGAGTATCCAAGCATTTAGCACGCAAACCACAATTTCTCAACAACAAGTTGTCATATGCCTAGGGTTCATCAATAATCACTAGAAATACATAAAATGGCATGCATAGAGCCTACCCCTACTTAGTCCCCATCATAAGACCCTATTATAGAGAAGATGAGACCCACCCTTACCTGATATCCAATTGCAATAGTTCCTTTGGCACAACAAAAGAGTGTCACCGGTTCTCGAGCGCGATCTAACTCCAACGAGACTATATGTGCCACTCGAACGCGTACAATTATGCAACAACAACGATGACAGTACAAAAGTCATATACCAAACATATTAAATATAATTAATCGCTTGTTTAACGAATTAAATGCGTTTCGGTACCTATGGAACGGTTCAAGGCGGTGACAACGGATTGAAATCATGACTCGAAGAATTTGAAATTTTTAGATAGGAACCCAATGCACAACTAAAGATATTTGGAAATATAGTTATTGACTATTAGCTATTTAGAATCAGTTGCAGGATTATTTCTTACCTAGCAGCTAAAGCTATTTGGTTATTATTGACAAGTAAAATAAATTAATGAACATTAGAGTTTTGACTTAATTCAATCGTCTAATTACTCTTTAATCCTCTGCCAAATTTATCCATACTATCAGTACAACTCTTGCCAGAAATACTCTTCAACTAGAACATGCTATTAAGTGCGTCTCTTCCAAAAATATCCCAACACCTTAAAGAAATATGCATCAATGTGTACAGAATCAATGTGTACTGAAACATTAAAGATAGACTTAATTTGGCAGTAACCTATAGTCTACGTTACTTCGTTGGTCCTTAGAAAAAGATGTTATCCATTAATGGTGGTCTTTTGGAACTTATTAAATGGCTACCTGAATTAGTAAGCTTAAACATGATCAGAATCATAAGTTATCACTTCATGCAAAAATATGAGGAAATGTATTACTCACAGGAAACTCAGGTGGATAAATGGGACGCATACGGTGCTTCTAATCGATCGGATTCAAAACAGCAGCAAGAACTTGGATAAGTAGTTGGTTATGTAGAGGAGATGGATTGTGACAGAGCAGCCAAGTTGTGGCGGTAGAGGCTCCATGATTAGCGATTTGGGGTTGCTATCACGAATTAGGAAGGCACGGGATAACATCCAAATCAGTTCCAAGTTTGAATAAGGAAGAGGTCAGCTTGCACATGGCTATCCTTTCCGCAACTCGCATCTGAGATGCTATTCGAACCACTGCAGTTGCGAAGGGCGAGTCGCGGCGGAGAGGAAGGGATCGTGAAAATGGGACGCGGTTTCTGGTGCGACTTTTGTTAACAAACGAAGCCATAATCGATAAAACTAAGGTCATAAATAGAATCAATGGCAGAATTCGAGTGGAAAGGTGAAATTTGAGGGTCAGTCGTGAAGAGAGGAGGGAGAACGCGTTGGAGAGCTGTTGGGTAGGTTTCCACTGCAGCTGCGCGAGAAGGAAGAAGAGGAAAGAAACGGACCGGGTCGGATCTGGGCGGGTCGCGCGTTGGGCTTCTGTGGCTGGCTGCGAACTGATTTGGGTTTAGTGGCTGGGGTGCGCCTAACAAGGAAGTGGGGGGTGCGCGTGAGTAAAGCATAAAAAAAACAGATTTTTGTCTACTTTTAAAACCCATTTCAAATATACACGCTATTTTAACACCTTGATACCCAAATAATTCTTATAACTAAATTATACTTTAAACACTAATATTTTATAAAAATAAAATAAATATATAATAACAATTATATGTTACCAATAGCATATAAAGTACATTTAAATATGTTTTCAACCAATTTTAATAACTCAAATAACTTAAAATAATTTAGTCTTATCAATCTAAAATACTTAATACAATAAAAAAAATATTTTAAAAGAGCCACAACGCACGAAAATTGGGGTGTTACAACTCAACCCCCCTTAAAAGAAATTTCGTCCTCGAAATTTTTACCCGCCAAGGCTAACTCTCTCCCACCAACGACTAAGCTATCTAGGCAACTAGTTCTATCTACCATGCTGATTACCATTTCTCTGATTACCGGCGGTAAGTGATTGGGCGGCCGTCCCTCCTACTTATTCAGCCAGGTAGCTTTGAGAAATAACAACCAGACACATCCTCTCCCTAAGGATCTCCGATAGGGATTTAAGCGTAATCACGTTGGTACCACGTGATCACCCCCTAGGCTCTATTAAAGTTCCTTCCCAATATGACATGCTAAGACTCCGCTGCGCTACTCTGATAAACTAGCTCGCATTCTACCTCACTCATCTACCCTTAAGGATAACGAAATTCATCAATCATCACAGCATCACAATGAAGTTCACAGAGTGCTTAACAGTTGTACAACAAGCCACATAATTTAACAACACGACAACAACATCAACAAACGACTTTGCCACTCAGGCGACATCAACACTAAATCACAACATCGGCCATAGGCCTACAACACAAAATTCATCAAGACGTTTCGGGCCATTCAGCGGTACCCTCGGCAAAACCACGTGGGCCATATCGGCGGTACCCACTACAAAACACTGTGGGCCATTCGGCGTTACCCACAACACAACCACCAACAACATCAAAGAAAAATCATTATCATCAACAAGGCAACCACAAAGCACCGCAAAGCAACAATGCGGAGACAACTCCGGGACCAAAAATCCCATAACCAACAACAACAGCAACTAGGGCACTAGGCCACCGACAACACAACAACAATTACGGGCACTACGGCACCGACAATGCCACAACAACTTAAATCAACCGGCACGCCTAAAAAAAAAAATCAACAACACCAGAACCAGTCAATTTTGCCTTGAAATTAGAATATTCAGTTAGGCCTCCGAATAAGCTTTCCGAAACGTTTTAGTTTACTCAAATCGGACTCCTGGTTCAAAAGATATTGCAAAACATTTTTCCGTTACAATGACAGCATGGCAGCCACAAATTCAGCCATCAAGCATAGTTCAAACTTCCCAATAATCATATACCAACCAATTAAAAATACATCAATCATTTCAACACACTCGCTATGTAAATTACAAGCAATACATATTCCATATAAATCAAACAATACATAGAGCACGCCAAATTTCTTAACCCATTTAAACATCATAGAGCACACAAGGTTTCATACATACCAATACATTTTTGCTCCCAAAGGAACCGAATACTAGTTTCAAAATCGTCATCAAATCATTTTTGACAAGGTTTTTAAAATCGACACAACAACGAAACATTACTCTTTTTCAAATAAATCCAACTAGAAAAATCATTTTCCAATCCAACCAAAACTTCACCTCTATACTTCCTCATTTAAAATCCTAAGTCAAAAATAAATTTTATTCCCCTTCGAT
The DNA here is from genome assembly GCA_039519185.1 of Astragalus membranaceus. Taxonomy (NCBI): domain Eukaryota; kingdom Viridiplantae; phylum Streptophyta; class Magnoliopsida; order Fabales; family Fabaceae; genus Astragalus; species Astragalus membranaceus. The sequence continues at coordinate 54,647,862 of CM076851.1, forward strand.
TTCCATAACAACAACATCTAATCGCAATAGTAGAACAGCGACAGTTTTTCGGAAACAATTTTCGAAAACAGCAACCTTAATTTGTTACGGCAACAGTGACAATAATTTCGGTTTACAGCAATTAAATAGTAACAGCAGTTACGGTTTTAAATCAAAACATCAACACTTAATTGTCAACGATAGAACACCACAGTAATTAATTTCCAGCGCAACAGTAACTTAATTTACAACAACAAACAAACAATTTCTCAGTAACACACCAAGCAGCATTAATTAAACGGCACAGCAGTTAAATAGTGACTACAAAACAGCAACAGTGATTTTAAATCAAACAGCACAGCAAAACTTAGCAGCAACAATAGTCTACGGCAACAGCACGACAGCAATAATAAAACGGCATCCGCGTTTAAATAATAACAGTACACAATGCCAGCAGGGGCATCCCCCCCCCAAGAGTCCACTTACCATCAGCAGCTTCCGATTACTTGTACCTGCAGGAACATCACTACAACACAAACCAATGGTCAAGACTAAAAGACAACAGTTGGTCGTTAACCGACACAATGACTCTACGACTTGGCCGGACGGACCAACCATTGCTCTGATACCACTAATGTAACACCCCTTTTCTACCCATTAATTTGTTTGCATAAAAATCAGAGTTTTCCAATTTTAAATACACCACAAGGAATGTCACACTTACTTCGTTAAACATCACGCGCCAAATTACTCGCTTTTCGAAAACAGTCTTATAATACTTACAAAACGTCATTGTAAATTAAAATATAACCTCACAACGGAAAATCCAACAAATTTAATCGTAATAGGCATTGCAACCCGGCAAGGCTGACAGCACTAAAAATCCAACAACAACAACATCCATAAGTAACTTAAACAACATCATTTTCCCCTAGTGTTACATAATCAGAGCAGACGACCCGACTCAGCTAGTGAAGATACCTAAGCCTTCACTCGAGATCACCTGCACGTTACCGCATAGGGGTAACATTCAAACAGAAGGGGTGAGTTCATCTAGCAATATAATAAAGCTTATGATAAGCATTAGGCTAGGGTTATGACACTATATCAACCGCATCACGAATTATCAAATCAATCATCAGTATTAATCACTACAACAACTTATCGCAACGCCAGCTATATGGACCACATCACAAACATCAATTCAATCACTACCGAAGCTCATCACAATGTTATGTAAGTATATGAAGTGCAACCCACTCGCGGGCATATGCATGATGGTACCATATTCATCACAATTAAGAGGCCGAGCCTATTCTTCACAGGAGGCCGAAGCCTATTCTTCACAAGAGGCCGAAGCCTATTCGTCACAAGAGGCCGAAGCCTATTCGTCACAAGAGGCCGAAGCCTATTCTTCACATTATGCACATGGGATGCATGGGACACTACGACATGCATCACACACAAACACACACAAACACAGTCAACAATGTGACCCGTCACTTACCAATTTGCCAAAAAGGGCACAGCACCTGTCAATTCACAATCAACACACAACGTCACTTGGCCTTTTAGACCTTAACATCGCTTAGCCTTTCGGGCTTTAAACGTCACTGGGTTTCATCGTCGCTTACACATCAATATCATCAACTCAAACAATAGCCACTGAGGGCAAAAACGTCATTTACACTTCATTATAAATAATAGTAGCCACTAAGGGCAAAACAGTCATTTAACTAGCCACTAAGGGCATCATCGTCATTTACACATCATTATCATTAAAGTTGGCCACTAAGGCAGAAACGTTCTTTAGAACATCGTCATTGACACCAAAAAGGTTTTAGACACCGAAAACAGTTTTGCAACGCAACAACAACTACCATCGGGGCAGCCACTCGGGCGCCCAGAACCATCAGAAAATAATAAGTTTTCGCTTTTAAAATAGGACACACTGATAGACAACGAGATGGGCTTCACAACACTTTTCGAAACGTTTAAAACGGACACCCGAGTCAAAAGTTATAGCGAAAACAGTTTGTATTAAAAATCGGGAACGTCCTGAAAATGGCGCCCACTGGGCGCCTAAGACACAACTTAGACATCCGGAAGCAACACGACGCACGCACACTGACACGCACACACAGCAAGCACAATTCAGCACAACAGCAAGCACAATTCAGCAACACAACTTCATCAAATCACATACAACTCATACAAACAACTTCAAATCGCATATCAACCGTAAAAATAATATCACATCACAAATCAATCATGAACACATAAAGAGTCATCGAAAATCATCCACCGAATCATTATCAATCACAATACCATTAAGGAGTATCCAAGCATTTAGCACGCAAACCACAATTTCTCAACAACAAGTTGTCATATGCCTAGGGTTCATCAATAATCACTAGAAATACATAAAATGGCATGCATAGAGCCTACCCCTACTTAGTCCCCATCATAAGACCCTATTATAGAGAAGATGAGACCCACCCTTACCTGATATCCAATTGCAATAGTTCCTTTGGCACAACAAAAGAGTGTCACCGGTTCTCGAGCGCGATCTAACTCCAACGAGACTATATGTGCCACTCGAACGCGTACAATTATGCAACAACAACGATGACAGTACAAAAGTCATATACCAAACATATTAAATATAATTAATCGCTTGTTTAACGAATTAAATGCGTTTCGGTACCTATGGAACGGTTCAAGGCGGTGACAACGGATTGAAATCATGACTCGAAGAATTTGAAATTTTTAGATAGGAACCCAATGCACAACTAAAGATATTTGGAAATATAGTTATTGACTATTAGCTATTTAGAATCAGTTGCAGGATTATTTCTTACCTAGCAGCTAAAGCTATTTGGTTATTATTGACAAGTAAAATAAATTAATGAACATTAGAGTTTTGACTTAATTCAATCGTCTAATTACTCTTTAATCCTCTGCCAAATTTATCCATACTATCAGTACAACTCTTGCCAGAAATACTCTTCAACTAGAACATGCTATTAAGTGCGTCTCTTCCAAAAATATCCCAACACCTTAAAGAAATATGCATCAATGTGTACAGAATCAATGTGTACTGAAACATTAAAGATAGACTTAATTTGGCAGTAACCTATAGTCTACGTTACTTCGTTGGTCCTTAGAAAAAGATGTTATCCATTAATGGTGGTCTTTTGGAACTTATTAAATGGCTACCTGAATTAGTAAGCTTAAACATGATCAGAATCATAAGTTATCACTTCATGCAAAAATATGAGGAAATGTATTACTCACAGGAAACTCAGGTGGATAAATGGGACGCATACGGTGCTTCTAATCGATCGGATTCAAAACAGCAGCAAGAACTTGGATAAGTAGTTGGTTATGTAGAGGAGATGGATTGTGACAGAGCAGCCAAGTTGTGGCGGTAGAGGCTCCATGATTAGCGATTTGGGGTTGCTATCACGAATTAGGAAGGCACGGGATAACATCCAAATCAGTTCCAAGTTTGAATAAGGAAGAGGTCAGCTTGCACATGGCTATCCTTTCCGCAACTCGCATCTGAGATGCTATTCGAACCACTGCAGTTGCGAAGGGCGAGTCGCGGCGGAGAGGAAGGGATCGTGAAGATGGGACGCGGTTTCTGGTGCGACTTTTGTTAACAAACGAAGCCATAATCGATAAAACTAAGGTCATAAACAGAATCAATGGCAGAATTCGAGTGGAAAGGTGAAATTTGAGGGTCAGTCGTGAAGAGAGGAGGGAGAACGCGTTGGAGAGCTGTTGGGTAGGTTTCCACTGCAGCTGCGCGAGAAGGAAGAAGAGGAAAGAAACGGACCGAGTCGGATCTGGGCGGGTCGCGCGTTGGGCTTCTGTGGCTGGCTGCGAACTGATTTGGGTTTAGTGGCTGGGGTGCGCCTAACAAGGAAGTGGGGGGTGCGCGTGAGTAAAGCATAAAAAAAACAGATTTTTGTCTACTTTTAAAACCCATTTCAAATATACACGCTATTTTAACACCTTGATACCCAAATAATTCTTATAACTAAATTATACTTTAAACACTAATATTTTATAAAAATAAAATAAATATATAATAACAATTATATGTTACCAATAGCATATAAAGTACATTTAAATATGTTTTCAACCAATTTTAATAACTCAAATAACTTAAAATAATTTAGTCTTATCAATCTAAAATACTTAATACAATAAAAAAAATATTTTAAAAGAGCCACAACGCACGAAAATTGGGGTGTTACACTAGGCCTTTCTACGTACCACCGGCCGCAAACCTTGCATCTTCCGGCGAACGTAGTATAATACTTTTAACACAACACCGGCCGCAAACCTTGCATCTTCCGGCGAACCCCTTACCAATAATAGTTTAACTATTAGCATCGGAGCCTAGGGTGGGGGATCATGACTGCCCCTCCTAGTATGTCAACATGGGTCGTCACCCAAACTCGATATAATATATATATATCTACAATAATATGAACATTTAGTTCATTTACGTTCAGACCAATAATTGAACATAACACCCGCATCGGGCCGTTTCCCATAGTCGATATAATTTATATATCGTGAATCGTAGACCGGTTTAGACAATATTTAATAATCATCCCGCGTCGGTTAAACCATATCACATAAGACTCATAGTCCGTTTTATTATTAATAAAACATATCCGCACACGCGTACTATTATTCGGCTTTTCGAAACTATTTGAACTTCAAAAACAGTTCTTTTTACCTTTTTAATTTGTATATTTAGTTAGGCCTCGAAATGAGCTTTCAAACGCATCTTAGAACACCTCAATCGGGTTCCCGGATCAAAAGTTATTGCGAAAACAAAATCAGTGAAAAACTGTTGAAAATCTGCAAAGAGTCGCGACGCGAACTGCTACCGTCGCGACGCGAAAAACGACAGAAACTTTTTGCGTGACAAAACTGGGCCAGGTCGCGACGCGAAGGGGACGGGTCGCGACCATCTGCAGAAAAGTGCAGGTTTTCCGTTTTCTTGCGAAATTCGCTATTCCGCCCAATTCCGATTCTTGTTCCGATTGAAAACAGTTTTGACAACTATAAAAACAGTCTCAATCAAAGTCACACAATCAATCAAATCAATCAAAAACTCATTTTAAACGAATTGTATCAAAACGCGACATATTTTCCAATTAACGGTTTTTAAGTCAAAATCTTTCGAAATCGAATCACCAAAAATTCCATTTCAACACGACACAACTCGATACTCGCTCCGATCGATTCCTAACCCGAAACAGACAATATCAAGTAATATTCCAGACCAGCGAAAGCGATAAAACGATCAATCAATTAATTCGAAAAACAAAAATCCTAAACGTGAGTAAAACTCACCCTTGACGCGTGATCCACGATTGAGCCGAAATCACCGAGTAGCCACACGAACATTCCCTGCTCCGGCGACAACACCCAATCCGCTTCCAAAGCTTTCCACTCGATCACGAAACCTCTTTTTGACCGAAATACCGAATTCCTCGAAATATTCCACGAACACTATTCATCGTCTTCAACCTCCAATCACCACTATTCACACATAAACCCAATTTTGAACCCTAACCTTCCATTCTTCAAAAACTCCAAATCGGACTTCAATATTCGCGTATTCCACCTTGAGCTCGCTCCTCACCACCATTCTAGGCTTTCCTTTGAGCTTGAACCACAAAACCTCCATTTTTCCTCTCAAATTCGAAAATGGCAAAGTGAGAGAGAGTGAGTTGATGATGAAGATCTTGGTACCAAATCGAAGAGGAAGTAACGCTGAGCATTTTTCGTGTTGGAAGGAAGTCGTTTTGATGAACCGAAACCTTCCCTTTTTCCTCTTCTTCCTCCTCACCCTTTCTTTCTCTTTTCTCTCCTTTTCTCTCTTTTCCTTCTCTGTTTCTCGTCTCCTCTTTCTTTCTTTCTTTCAATTCTTTTCTTTTCTTTTTCTTTCACACACACACACGGTTACATATATATATATATATATATATATATATATATATATATAATATAATTGGTAGCGTGGTCCAATTACCATATTGATCTAAATCTCCTATTTCGATTCCGAAACTTCCTTGATCCGTATTATCCGGTTAATGATCCGATGACAACCAATAAATAATTTTAGCACTCAATAAATTTACCAGTCGAGTACTAAATTAGTTTTATTGGGTTAACATCCAAATAATTCCATTAATTATTTTGGGGATGTTACAATACGGCACCGACTGCGCGAACGCTACATACCCGGTGAACCGCGTTATCTAACCCTTGACAGATCATCGACTGCGCGAACGCTACATACCCGATGAATCTGTTACAACCAAGTACGACACCGACTGCGCGAACGCTACATACCCGGTATTCGTACAACAAACAATTCAACAAACCACCGACTGCGCGAACGCTACATACCCGGTGAACCACCTTACCAATAGTACTTTCCCTATTGCAAGAGGCCTAGGGTAAGGGTGCATGACTACCCCGCCTAGTATGTCAACATGGGTCGTCACCCAAACTCGATATAATATATATATCTACAGTACCATGAACCCACGGTCCATCAAATCAGACAATTGATGAAACACTTTAATCCACATTTTATAAAATCCAAGTTCACACTCGCACTCTAGTTGACCACTTTTCGTCACAATTTTCAATATCAAAAACAGTTCATTTTCCCAAAAAATAGAATATTCAGTTAGGCCTCTGAATAAGCTTTCCAACGCATCTTAGAACACCTCAATCGGGTTCCGGAATCAAAAGATATCGTGAAAACAAAATCAGTGAAAAACTGTTGAAAATCTGCAAACCGTCGCGACGCGAAAGGATACCTTCGCGACGCGAAAAGAGTCAGAAACATTTGCGTTGCCAAAAATACACTTGGTCGCGACGCGATGCCCTGCGGGTCGCGACGCGATGGGGGTCTGTCTGGTGCAGATTTTGCGATTTTTCGCGAAATCCGCTATTCCGCTCAATTCCGATTCTCGTTCCGATCGAAAACAGATCAAACAACCAATACAATGAACCCAATACAAACCACACAACCAATCAATCCAATCCAAAACGTAATTTAAACGGATTTTATCCAAAGCGCTATTTTTCGAAATAACGGTTTTTGACTCAAAATTTCTCGGAACCAATCGACGCACAAATTATACCAAAACGGAATAAACCTAAACGTGAGTAAAACTCACCCTTGAAGCGAGAGTCGTTGCCGAGCCGAAATCACCGAGATGTCAAAATCACCGAATCGAACCCAATCAACACCGAACCGCTCCTAACTTCGTTTCGAGCTTCCAATCGCGTTCAATCCGCTCCTAGCTTCGATCCTGAACATAACCCAATCACCAACACAACCTATCAATCCTTGATTTCAACAAATTTCCAACAAAAACCCCCAATTTTCGTAGGTCACAAAAAGGGGGAAAAATTGGATAAAATCTTACCTAGCTCTTGGGTTTTGGAGAGGGAGAGGAGATGATGATTGTGCTGAATTTTGGAGGGATGGGGTTCACTTCTCTTCTTCCTTTCTCTTCTCCTTTCCTCTTCTTCTTTCTCTTCTTTTCTCTTCTTTTCTTCTTCTGTTCGAATCCTCTTCTTTCTTTCTTTTCTTTCCTTATTCAACACACACACATATTTAATTAATAAATAAGTGGTAGCGTGGTCCAATTACCATATTGATCCTAATCCCTTATTTCGATTCCAAAACTTCCTTGATCCGTATTATCCGGTTAACGATCTAATGACATCCAATAAATAATTTTAGCACTCAATAAATTTACCAGTCAAGTACTAAATTATTCCAATTGGGTTAACATCCAAATAATTCGCCTAATTATTTTGAGGATGTTACAATAATCACAGAAGTACTATTAAGGGGAAAGAGCTAGGGGTGCCAACCCTTACATGGTGGGAACAGGGCCTCGTTAAAACCTCAATGGACCAAAACCCAGTGGGAAAAGAACCTAAAGAGGAAAAAGAGTGCCCCCTACTATACCGACATCATACAACCCACTGGGCAATTCAACCAATCTACAAAATTTAACTTTGCCTTTCTACCCCTCCTAGCTACAAACCATCCCCAAGAAATAGTTTTTACATGATTTACAATTGAGTTTAAATTCAGAACAACCCCTCCAAACAACGTTTTATTCCTCGCATGCCAAATCGCCCACACTGTAGCAGTCCACACCAGATGCTTCAACCTCTTCAATCTTCTCCCCTTAGGCTAAGAAGTGTTGTGCATTGTCATTACACGAAATAATAGGGACATCAAGCCAGCATAATATTATGCTCCATATCTCATTTGATTTGGTGCACTCAAAGAACATATGGATTGCATGTTCCTCCTCTCCAAAACAGCTCACACAGCAAGAGTCTGTGGCTGCATCGACCACACCTCTGCGAACAAGAGCGTCTCTTGTTCGTAGTTTATTTAGCAGCAGCCTCCACGCAAGGATTAAAGCTTTGGTAGGAACATCACACTTCAAAATCTTGCTGCATGCCATAATTACTTCATTATCCTCATGATTAGAATCCCCTGCTATACACTCAATCAGCTATATGTAACATGCGTCGACAGTGAAAAATCTGTTAGACCCAATTGTCCACACCCAAGAGTCTTCTTTGTTTGCATTGAGAGAATGATTTGAAGCTCTGTTGGAGAATTCACTCTCACAGTCTGTTGTTCAATAAATGCATTCCAATTCCACACAGATCACTCACATACAACTTTAAAAGATTTGTATCTTAATCCAAGTATGCAAGTACCCCCAAAACTTCAACCAATATTTTACATTCCTCAATTACTAACTCAAAAATAAAAGTAAAATTCACATCATTTATATACACACACTTAAAATCCACAAGCAACAATTCACACACCACATCTAACAAGCACATTGTAGGCAATCCACAACTCACTTTCCTCTAACACACATACAACACACTTTTCATCTCCAATCATTCATAATATCATAAAATCATTTACATATTAAATAAAATACCTAAGCACACCCTAAGAGAGGTTTTTGAAGGGATTTTTTGTTACCTATTGCTCCTTAGAAACTTTTGGGTGAAAACCCCATTTTCAGAACTGGAACCCTAGCCATCTCCAATGGAAGTTGCTCCCTAAGCTTCAATCTCCCTCTACTTTCTTCAATTGTTTGAATCTAGGGTTGATACACCTTCTTTCCTCAAATTCCACCTTGTATTTCGATCTCCCTCTATCTGAATCTCTCTCTGCCGTTGTCTCTCCCTCATTTCGTCCCTCTTTCTGTCTTTCGCTCTCTTTCTTTCCTTTCTTTCATTCCTTTTCTTCTTTCTTGCTTCTGTTTATTCTTTTTTTACAGTGTAATGAAAATGAAAAAAGGGAGTAAGTGGGGGAAAAATGAGGGTGCTAGGGTGGGTTGTGAGCAAGTGTGGTGCATGGTGGGATGTAACGCACGACTTATTAAAATATTATTACTCAATGAGCCTTTATTTAATTATTCTAATTACTCTTTTTTGGTAAATCAATGTATCCTTCAGGGCGACTATGGTGACTAATCCTTCGAGGTGTCGGAGATCCATTTAAGGGGTTGACCTCTCCCAACAAATGTTTTTCCATACGCACCAGCCAGGGATCGAACCCAGGACCAAATGGTTAAGGAAGCCAAGTATCTACCACTTGTGCCACATCATGTTGGTTATTCTAATTACTCTTTGGTCCTAACAACAAAACTCAAATAAATTAGTCAATTAAATACTACTCATAATTAAACAGTCCCACATTTTCTTTTTCATCATTTCGAGACAAAACCCACTTATTACTAGTATAGTATTTATCACCCTTCTTTCTTTTTCCCTTATCAATCATCATCATGTTCAATACTCATCGCCACATAAAACCCCTTCTCTACCTCAACCCCGTAACTTTCCCACCAACATCACCATCCCCAAAACCTTTCCCATTTTCCCTCCCTTTCTCCACCAACACTTCCAATTCACCCTCATTTCATGTTTCCTACCTCATCAACAATTTTGGGTTCTCCCCAAGCCTGGAAAATCAAATAATCCCAACCTATGAATTGGTTTTCAAATTCTTTAAATCTGACAATGACACTATTGCTTTGTTAAATCACAATCCATCTTTGTTTGTTGATCATCGTGACTGTGTTGAACCTAACATCAGAGTGCTGATTGAGAATGGAGTAACAGACTCCAACATTGCAATAATGCTTTGGAGGCGAAGTAGGGTATTCAACAAATATGAAAGGCATGACATGATGAAGGTGGTGGAGGAATTAAAGGGTTTGGGGTTTTCTCCTTCAAAATCAATTTTCGCCATTGCGTTGGTTGCCAAAATAGTAGTAAAAAAACCATTGTTGTCAAACTCGCGAGTTCACTCGTACGAGTCTACGAGTTTAACCACCCAAAATGAGTCAAATTCAATGTAAAATCGCAAATGTTGTAAACTCGGGTAGACTCGCATAGACTCGCATAGACTTGTATAGACTCGCGATTCTGTACTGATTCCACCAAGTTTAAGATGTTATTGAAATTTTAGAAAAAAAAAGCCCAAAACGACCGCGTTTTGACTTTTCCTTGTTAATACTTAGACGCGCCCAAACAAAACATCAGTTACTTCATTTTTTCTTTTGACGGTTCGTTCTTGAGTTCATTGCAACCCGTTTCCACCCAAAACCCATCGCAAGAAATTTCTGGGTTTTCCGCTTTCGTTTCTTGTTCTGGGTTAGCAACGCCATTCCTTTCGTACTCCTTCTGCAGAACATCTGTCAAAGCTTGCGTTTCTCAAGAAGACGCTTCAGCGCTTGCTTTCATTGTCGGTGTCGTCGACTCAAATTTGATAGAATTTGGAATGCTAGATTTACTTTTGCAAATTATAAATAGGTTATTTGATTTGCAATCATCATGTGTGTAATACCCCGATATATCACACCTAACGGATATACCAGAATACACTGCCATGCATACATCAGAGTGTCATTCGTCTTTATGGACATTGAACAATACTAAAAACTTTGACTAAATTTGTCAAAGTGTCACTCATATTTGATAATCTCAAAATGAAATACATAATTAACTTAAGTTCCATGACTAAAAATCCTCGCCTCATTCCTAAAGTTCAATATCCAAATACAGAAATCATGTGAAAACGACGTACAACTTTGAGTACGAATACAAGTCATATAAACGAAGTACTTAAAACAAGGGAAGCTACATAAGCATATAACTAAGTCTTCAATATCACCAAGCGGAACATCATTTAGACATTCTTCACTGCTTTCGACTTTCCCTGTTTCTCTGAAAACAACAATATTGAAAGGGTGAGATAAACATCTCAGTGAGTCCTATCGAGACCCCTTACTAAACACTCGTGGTTCATTATGCTTCATTTTCATTCGTAGTCCGAGTCTGGATAGCTACGTGTGACATTTCAAAACTTTAACATACTAACACAACACCGAAAACCTGAAGTTTCAGTTCCTCGGTGAACCCAGACCACTAATCCTTTCTTGGCCGAACATAGGATGGGCCTAGGTTTTGGGCTCATGACTGCCCTCCCCTAGTATGCTATCTCGTAGAGGTCATCACCCCAATTAATGTCATTTACATTAATTTTCATACCTTGATTAACATCAAGTAGTTCATTACATTTCATTATCATACCTTGAACAATATCAAGTCATTTCATTGGTTACCAAAACCTTGACGAACATTTTGTCCATCACATTAACACATACTTAAGTGTTCTCACTCATAAACCCTATTCGGTTACCATTCATTTAGCATAGTTGGAGAATTTCCAATATTTCAATCATACCTACGCTTATTTATGCGAATTACTGTTTATTTATCAATACATAGGGTTGGGGAAGGGATTAGAATGGACTTGGAACAAGTTGGAATGGTCTAGAACGTAGTTTAAAAATGGGTAACAGAAGCATACGCACGGTACGTGCGTGAAGGCGCACGACCCGTGTGCGTTTTTGAAAAATTGTGCACCATGAGACAGAATGACGCACACGACCCGTGCGCAGGGGCGCACGGTCTGTGCGTGTCCATCAGCTTCTCCAAAACTCTAATTTTTCGTGAAATTTCAGTTCCATTCGTTTCCAATATCCGTTCCGATCGATACCCAACTTAACCACACCTCATTCCCAGTACACAACAACAATCATGGCAATCAAACAATCACATGACACTCATTAAATCATTCAACACAAAATCAATTCTATAATTTCTTAATTACGGTTTTTGACTCGAAAATGTGTGAACTAAAAACAGAAAACAGGACATGCAATCAACATTTCGAAGACAAAACCCTAAGCGAGTATAGAACTCACCTCTTGCGATGAAAATCGCACACAACAACTCTTAGACTTCGACGAACGAAAAACCGTAACTCACGAACAATTCTCGAACACGAACTCTCCTCTCCAATCTACCCAAAACAGAACCTGACCTTCACTCTATTGCTTGGATATCACAATGTGGGTTCTGAACTTCTACAATCTAGCTCTATTCTTGACATGCAACCCTCCAAAAACTCCAAAACTCCATATCTCACTCTTTGAGCTTAGTGGTGCGAAAATGGGGTTTTTTAGGAGGAGGAAAATGTTGGTGATGTTTCTAGTATCAGTAGATAGAGGGTGAAAAGCTGACCTCAATGATGTTAAAAATCGAAACATGCATCAAGGATTGTTGGGCTTTCTCTCCTCTCTTCTCCTTCTCTCTCTCAACTCTCTATTTTTCTGTTTCTGAATTATGAGGGCTAAATGAGTGTGTGTGTGTGTGTGTGTGTGTGTGTGTGTGTGTGTGTGTGTGTGTGTGTGTGTTTGTGGAAGTGTGGGACAATAATAGTGGATCAGTTGTGAGTGTTTTAAAACAACTTAAAAGACTGTTTTGCCCTTACACTTATTTACCCACTTAAATCCTATTTTAGTCCACAATTATTCAATCAATAATTTCTTATCATAAACATAGTTAAACAAGCAACACATAATTAATCAATTTAACCCATGAAAATCATCTCATAATCAATTATGCTAATTAACTAATTATGACTCTTGCTAATTTTAATTAACAAAAATTAGTCAAATTGGGGATGTTACAATACCCCACACCCCAACTTGAAAAATTATGTCCTCAAAATTGAACATATCATACCTCACCTGAAAACATGGGGATATTTCACCCGCATGTTGTCCTCTATTTCCCATGTCGCTTTGCCAGGTAATGCACCATCCCAAAGCACTTTGACAATAGGAATTGATCTCGACCGGAGCGTTTTCTCGCCACGTTCGATGATTCGGCTTGGATTAGGTTGATAAGATAAATCCGGTCGGAAGTCAACCGTCTCAAAACTCAACGGCTGACTCGGATCGGGAATGTACTTCCTCAATTGCAACACATGAAACACATCATGTAATCTAGACAAAGCTGGAGGTAAGGCAATGCGGTATGCTACTGGCCCAACTCGCTCGATAATTTGGAAAGGTCCAATATACCGAGGGCTGAGTTTCTTCGCCTCCAATGCTATACCGGTACCAATAGTTGGAGAAAGTCTCAGAAACACATGATCGCATTCTTCAAATTCCAATTGCCTTCTTCTCTTGTCGGCATAACTCTTTTGCCAAATCTGGGCGGTCTTCATCCTTTCTCTAATCTGACGGATCTTCTCAGTAGTCTCTCGGACTAAATCCGGACCCAACAACCTTTGCTCACCGACATCCCACCAACACAATGGTGTTCTACACTTCCTTTCATACAATGCCTCATATGGAGCCATTCTGATACTAGAATGGTAACTATTGTTGTAAGCAAACTCCACCAATGGAGGATGATCCTCCCATCAGCCTCCATTGTCTAATACACAAGCCCTAAGCATATCTTCCAAAGTCTGAATTGTCGAATCAGATTTCTCAATGAACTCGAAATCTGAATATGACTCAACACCAATCGATTCCTTCTAGGTCTCACCTTCAGGTTGAGATCTCTAAAAGACTCTAAAAGAGCCATCTCATGCATCATCAATTTCGTCGTGTGAATAGATTTCCTACTCAACGCATCAGCTACTACATTAGCCTTTCTTGGATGGTACTTAAATTCAAAATCATAACTTTCAAAAACTCCACCCATCTCCTCTGTCCGTTGTTCAGCTCCTTTTGGTCAAACAAATACTTAAGGCTCTTGTGATCACTAAAGACTTCGAAACGAGAACCGTATAGGTAATGTCTCCAAGTCTTTAGCACATACACAACCGCCGCTAACTCTAGGTCATGAGTTGGGTAATTCTCTTCATGCGGCTTCAGCTGTCTAGAAACATATGCTACTACTTGTTGATTCTGCATTAGAACACATCCTAAGACCTAACCAGAGGTATCATTGAAGATTTGAAATCCCAGTGACAGATCTAGAAGAAATAGAAATCTGACACAAAAGTAAAAGATTTTTTTTACAAAAGATTTTAGTCTAACCGAAACCGAAAATTCAATCAATATCACAAAGTCCCTGGCAACGATTCTATCGCGTAGTAAAATATCGATCCCATAGAGACTTATGTGATTACCAATATCGTTTTCGATTGTGATTAGCTAAAAATAATGATTAAAATAGAAGGAATTTTTGTTGGTTTTTGAAAATCAGAATTAAAAGCGCCTTTGGATTGTAATTTTATTGCAATGATAGTACGTTCACAATTCCTCGTCCATTCTCTATTTTAGGTTAAGGTTCTTTTTCTTCGGACAAGGTATTCAATGGTAACTCAAGTTTCCTTTCAGAATACAAGAGTGTGTCTCGAAACAACAATCAAAACCTATTCTCATGGTTGATTGTTGCCAAGACCCCTTAAGTACAAACCTTATTGTCCCAAGACTCTCAAAACTATTCTCATGTTTTGATCATCTTGTTTAACCGCATAGTTCTAATATCAAACTTCACCCCTCGGTTCTTCGTTTGATATTTGAATTATAGCTTTAAAATCGATGCGGTTAAATTAGAAATAAAACTTTAACAAAATAGAGTCTAGACTTGGAATTGATTAGGGATCTATCATTGGATTATTCTCACAATCCCAAGACTAGAAGGGTCTACTCACTCATGATCATTATAAACAAAGACTTGAAAGAAGTAGAAGAAGAAGACATGAAAATAAATGGCGAGAAATAAAGGAAAGCGATAAATGACGGAATGTAAATAGCGGAATCGTAAATTGCTTGAATGTAATTGACTTGGAAAATAAATTGCAAGAATGTAAATGTGGAAGAAGAGTAAATTGCAAAAATGTAAAGTGCAAGGAATTAAAGAGCAAGAATTGTAAATTGCAAGGGATTAAAGAGCAAGAATTGTAAATAGCATAAAATTTAGAAGTGAACTTTGAGAGAGTTTGTACAAGTGATCGAAGATCAATTTTGGGAGGTCAATGATCTATGATTAAAGGAATCTCCTATGATCAATGAATGATTTTTTCACTCAGCCTTGGCCTGTATTTATAGGCACAAATGAAGGACAAACCCCTTAAATTCGGATTGGAAAGCAAAACGCAAGTGAAATGGGGTCTGAAGGAGGCGCACGGTCCGTGCGCCTATACGCACTGGTCGTGCGTGGTGCTCTGAGATAACGACCTTGTCTGCCATCAACGGGTGCACGGGTCGTGCGGGTTGGCGCACGGGTCGTGCGTGTTGCTCTGATTTTTGACTTTTATTTCTTTGTTTTGTCCTTTTTGTTGTGCAATCTTGACCCTTGATCTTTAATCATCCAAAATTTCTTCTTTGCTCATAATTAGACCTGAAAATAAAAACAAACACTTTGTAGTAAAATAGCGCAAAACTAGAACTAAAACTCCACAAATTTTATTTAAATTAATTACTTAGAAAACACTAAAATAAGACTTATCAAACTCTCCCATGCTTGACTCTTTGCTTGTCCTCAAGCAAAAACAATGAAATTAGTTGCAGCACATATTAGCAGGTGAATTGATATCAAAAATTTCGTTTTCAAGGGCTTTGCTTTCAGGTTACATTTATCACACTCCTCTATGCTTTTCATGAAAATTTCAACTCACAAACCGTTCTGAGTGAGTGTGTGTGCCCATAAGTCTAGTCTAATTACCGAGATAGATACAATTTGCCTTGGGTTTACTTAAGAGCGGCCTTCCTAGTCTGCGCTTCACTTGATTACAAAGGGGAAAAATAGTTTTTCTGACCTGTCATTTTTTTTTTGTGAGATATATTTGGAGCGTTGAAGGTCAAGGCAAATAATTATTTTATTTTATTTATTTTATTTTATTTTAGCTTTTACAGGCTAACTGCTTCTCTTCGACCAAAGTCGTGAACCGTCACCTCGAACAAGGCCTTCATACTTAACAGCTAACCTTGAAATACGTGCCTTTTACTAATTGCCATGACTGCTTCAGAAAAGTATAATGAACTTATTTGACTTGTTACTATTCCCCCTTTTGTTGTATCAAGTTTGCAAAAATTTTCAATCGGCTTATTTAAGCTTAACTTAGCTTCCTTTTATACTACTTGGTTCCTTTTCTAGACTTTGAGTTTTGAGTGTGAAGAAAGCCGTGAGTTTAGAAAACATATTGAACATAGAGTCATGTTTACCTGCAGTGTTTCATCATTAAATTCATACCTATTGTTTTTCAAAATGACTACTAATAAATGCTACAAAATTATAATCAACTCGCAAAGAAAACAGCTGCAATATCAAACACGGGAGGAAATTTAGTCTTAACACAACGTCAAACAACAATAAAAGTAAACAGCAAAAATTTAAACATTAAACAACAAAACCAAAGAGGGTTAAAGTACCCCCTCATACTTGAAACAAACATTGTCCTCAATGTAACAATATAAAAGCAAGGAAAATAGGGTAAAAATAGCTCACAATGCTCACTGATCAACATATGGTGGGGCCTAGTGGAGGTTGAAATGTGTTCTGGAGTGGGCTCGAAGGCCAATTCGTCAAACAGGCCCATCGCGGCCCAATACCTACCTTGCTCCGCAAGATGCGGCCGGCCCCGCAAAATGCGCAACGGCTAGAACGCCAGCATTATATATACCACACTAGCATGTGGCTTCAGGTATGTTTTACTCACCTTGTGACCCTGCCCGTTGAAGCACCTCTGACTTGAGCGTTGGAGTGCCTTTGCAGGTACCACCCGCGTGCGGCCTACAACTCGGTCCTTCACCCCAGCGACCGAGCGACGTCATCAAACAGCAACAACCCATCGTATTGATCCGGTACGATCAATTGGCGACCACAGTGGGAGGCCCGAGCGCTATTCCACATCAAATCATGCCGCCACGCCAGAAACGCACTTCTTCCAGGCTCAACACCTCTGGGCAGAACCGACCTCAACGGACCCCAGAGGGCGTGCCTGTGACCGTTCATGAATCACAAGACGAGCCTCGCCAAGAACCCTCAGTACAGGGCGGCCGCGGGCCAGTTATCCAACCGGTCCAGCAACTACCGGCCGAGCTGGCCGAAGCTGGAATCCCAGAAGCATTGCCAGAGCATGTGACCCAGGCACTTATACAAATTCTGGAGCAAAAGAATCAAGTGATTGCTGATCGAGACGAGCTGATCGAACGCTATGAGAGAGGGTCGATCTCAATCCTCCCGCGTGCGGACAGCGGTCACCGAGGCCAACCATCCCGGCCCCATCGTTCACCACCACGAAGAGAAGCTCCTACTCGTCGAGGCGTATCCCGACGCAATCCCGGCCCCATCGAAGAAGTCGCCACCGACGTTCCCCCGAGGAAGGTTACGACTATGCTGACTCAGGATCCCGGCGATCAAGAAGCAGGTCGTGGGACTCGTATGAGGAGTTTGACGACTACCGTAACGGGGAGATTAGAGATGTCTCCCGTGCCATCAGCCGACCAAGAAGGAACAATTCAGAGTGGCTCAGAAGACGGTCGTCGCCACATGCTCCACAATACCATGGACGCCCTCCAATTGCTGACAGACTCCTTGGTCAGCCGGTCGGCCTTTACGGTTTGCCCGTCGACCAAGCTTATGCCGCCATGCAGCCTTACGGTCAGAATCCCATCCCGACCGGACAAGGGCCTTTCACCAGCGAAATTAGGCGTTATCGCATCCCAAGGGACCTGAGGAAGCCCCCAAACCTGAACAAGTTTAACGGTCGCGGGGATCCAGATAAACACCTCATGTACTTCAACAACTACTGTAGCTATAGAGAGCTAGGCCGGACGATGAAGTGCAGACTATTCCCTCAATCACTCGAAGGCCGGGCGTTAGAATGGTGGGAATCCCTGCGTCCCAACTCCGTCCCTTCTTGGGAAGGTCTTGTGGCAATGTTCTTGGCCAATTATACGGCCAACCGTTGTCAGTATCGTTACGAAGAGCACTTGGACTCGGTCGTCCAAGGAGAGAATGAATCGTTGAGGGAGTTTATCGACCGGTTCATGACAGAGGCTGACACAGTCCGCAACCTATCAGACACGGACAAGCTGAAGTACCTCAAACGTGGTATAAGAAAGAACCACAGATTTGCTGAAGAGTTCTCTTTGAACCGCTACTACGACCTCGGCCTGTTCCTTAGAAGGGCCAACGACCATATGGGCTACGAAGAGCAATTGGCCGCTGACAAGGGCGCCCGCGCGCGTCCCAAGGAAGAGAATGGCAGGCCGGCCAAAGGGCAAGAAAACTACCGTGACAATAAGCCCGAGTACCGGCCTAAGAAGTACGAGCATCGTACAAAGTTGAACACCCCGATCGCCCAGATCTTCACGGAGTGTCAGAACAATGAGTTCACTGGTGTGAGGCGACCTGATCCTTTAGTATTGAAGAAAGGAGGTCGGCCTACCAAGAAATACTGCAGATACCACAAGAGCAAGGGGCATGACACCAATGACTGCATGGCCCTAAAAGATGACATAGAAGATCTCATACAGAAGGGAAAATTGAGGCAATATGTCAAAGATGAAGGTAACGATCGCCCTGAACAAAGAGCTGTTGGCCAACCCGCCAATGACAAAGGTAAAGCGATCGTTAACTCAACGATCGAGCAAGCGCGTAACAGTTCAGAGGAAGAACGCGACCCCAGACAGTCGAAGGGCCGCAATGTAGCCATGGTCATCCATGGAGGTAATCCTTTGGACATCAGAGAGTCCAACAAGGCGATGAAGAGGAAGTGGAACGAACTCATGATGGTCGGCTCAACTTCAACCCCAAGGCCGGCCTCGAATAGGCTGCCCATTTCCTTTGGGGACGAAGACTTGCTTGATGGAAAAGTTAATAATTACGTCCCTTTGGTAGTATCGGCCGTAATGGCCAACACTGAGGTCAGAAGAATACTGGTCGACCAAGGAAGCTCAGCCGACATCATGTTCGAAGAATTGATTGACAAGTTAAATGTGGATAGGAGCGAGATTATTCCCCAAGCAGTACCAACCCCATTGACCGGGTTCAATGGGGCGACCACCTACCCACTGGGGACGATAGAACTACTTGTTACCTTTGGAGATGACACGAGCGGCAGCACGTCGTACAGGACGGTCAGAACGACGTTCTTAGTTCTGCCAATCAAATCGTGTTACCACTGCATCATTGGCCGCCCAACACTGGGAAAATTGGAGGCCGTAGCCTCAACTGTACATCTGAAGATGAAGTTCTACAGTAAAAACGACCAAGTTGTGACAGTGATGGCCGACATGGAGGCGGCCATGAGGAGCCATTTCCTCTATCAAGAGATTTGTGATATGGAGGTAGAGAATGCTAAACCTCAGAATCCTGGAGAGGGGCATCAGGTCAATGTGGCCGACCTGGATGCTCGATACGACCCTGATAGCGACCCTGAGGACGACGACGACGATTTAGCCCGCGAGCTAAAGAATAAACTGAAGAGGCCTGAGCCCCACGGGGAATTGATCGATGTTTAGTTATCGGACGACCCAACTAAGACAGTTAAGTTGGGGAGCGACCTACCTGAACAAGATAAGCAAGATCTCATCACCTGCCTCAGGGACTACGCAGACCTTTTTGCATGGCAGGCATCAGACATGCCCGGTATCCCAATAGAAATTGCTTGCCACCAACTGTCCGTTGATGAGACAGCCAGGCCGGTCGCACAAAAGAGGCGCGCTCAGAGTGAAGAAAAAGCATTGGCGGCCGCACAGGCAGTTGACGACCTCATCAAGGCCAATTTTATCGAGGAGATCAAGTATACGACTTGGCTTTCCAACGTCGTATTAGTAAAAAAGAAAAATGGTAAGTGGCGCATGTGCGTCGACTATACCGACCTGAACAAGGCATGCCCAAAGGACGCCTTTCCACTGCCAAGCATTGATAAACTGGTCGACGGAGCTGCGGGCTACAGACTTCTGTCTTTTCTAGACGCCTATTCAGGTTACAATCAGATCACTATGTACCCACCCGATCGGCATAAGACCGCGTTCATGACCGATCGTGGAAATTTCCAGTACAAAGTAATGCCCTTTGGTCTGAAGAACGCCGGAGCGACCTACCAGAGGATGATGAACAAAGTCTTCAGGCGGCAAATCGGTCGAATATCAGAGGTCTACTTGGATGATATGATCATCAAAAGCAAAACCGATCAAGACCACAGTAACGACCCAAGGGAAATCTTTGAGGAAGCAAGGAAGAATTCTCTGAGGTTGAATCCAGAGAAGTGCACATTCGGAGTAAGGGCGGGCAAGTTCCTGGGCTTCCACTTAACAGAGCGAGGGATCGAAGCAAACCCTGACAAGTGCAAGGCGGTCGCCGACATGAGGCCGCCCACTACGAAAAAAGAAATTCAGCGGCTGAATGGCATGGTCGCTGCCCTGTCACGGTTTATACCTAAATCAGCTTGCAAATCTCTTCCACTGTTCAAGCTTTTGAAGAAGGAGGTCGAATTTGAATGGACCGATCAATGCCAGCGAGCATTGGACGAGCTGAAGGCGGCACTCACCAACCCGCCCATCATGACCAAGCCGCGACCAGGGGAGACGCTTTACTTATACTTGGCCATTACAGACGAGGCCATGAGCGCTGTTCTTGTAAGAGAAAGCGACCTGAAGCAGAATCCGGTCTACTTCATAAGCAAGGTATTTCAAGGCCCAGAGATCAGATATCAGATATCAGAAGATCGAGAAGCTAGCCCTAGCGTTACTTGTGGCCACCCGTAGATTGCGCCCTTATTTCGTGGCCCATCAGGTCGTGGTAAGGACCGACCAGCCTATTAGGCAAATCCTTCACCGACCTGACCTTGCAGGGCGTATGATCAAGTGGGCTGTTGAACTCAGTGAGTTTGGGATCAAGTTCGAGGCTAGATCGGCCGCTAAGGCACAAGTGTTGGCCGACTTCATAGCTGAAATGACCCCAATACCAGACGATCAGGCCATCACGACCTGGACATTACACGTGGACGGGTCCTCCAACAGCAAAGGAAGTGGGGCCGGCTTGATACTCGAAAACACAGAAGGACTTACTATTGAAGTCTCATTGACTTTCGCATTTCACACTTCAAACAACCAGGCCGAGTATGAAGCGTGCATTGCCGGGCTGCAGCTAGCCAAAGAGTTCAATGTCGACCGTGTCGAACTTCACTCTGACTCTCTACTGGTAGTATCCCAAATTCAGGACCTATACGACGCGAAGGACGATGTCCTGAAGAATTATTTGGCCAAGGTAAGGGATCTGCTCAGGCAATTCGACCGAGCGGAAGTTAAGCACGTCCCCAGGACAGAGAACGTGAGGGCTGACATCCTATCAAAGTTAGCCAGTACAAAGGCTCCTGGGAATCACAGAAGTCTAATTCAGGAAACATTAGCGCGGCCGAGCGTGTCCACTAAGCCCGCCCAACCATTCGCCATTCTAACGGTCGACTTGGATAAAGACTGGATCACTCCGATCCTACAATATATTCTTAATGGGGTAGAACCTTGCGACCAGAAGGCAGCAAAACTCCTGAGGTTACGAGCGACCAAGTACTCAGTGATCGAAGGAAGACTGTATAGAAGGGGCTTTTCATCCCCATTGCTGAGATGCCTTACGTCGGTCGAGGCCGACCATGTACTTAGAGACATACATGAAGGAGATTGTGGTAGCCACCAAGGTGGTCGGTCAATTGCTAAGAAGGCGCTCAGGGCCGGATACTATTGGCCGACCATGGATGAGGACGCTAAGTTACTTGTTCAGAAGTGCAAGAAATGCCAGATCCATGCCGATGTACATATAGCGCCCTCATCAGAACTACACAGCTTAACCCCACCATGGCCGTTCGCTTGGTGGGGCATGGACCTGCTCGGTCCTTTTCCACCTGCACCAGGTCAGCTGAAATTCCTGATCGTCGCGATCGACTACTTCACCAAGTGGATAGAAGCAGAGCCTCTTGCCACCATTACCTCAGCGAAGGTATCCAAGTTTTTTGGTCGAAATGTGCTCGCTCGCTTTGGAGTGCCCCAACAACTGGTGACCGACAATGGAACTCAGTTCGCTGACAGAAAATTTAGAGAAATGCTGGCCGGCCTTGGCGTGAAACAGCGTTTCACCTCGGTCGAGCACCCACAAACCAATGGCCAGGCAGAAGCGGCCAACAGGGTAGTACTACGCGGACTGAAAAGAAGGTTAGATGAAGCCAAAGGCAATTGGGCAGAAGAGCTACAGTCGGTCCTTTGGGCCTACAGAACGACCCCCCACTCATCGACCGGGGAGTCACCATTTAGACTGGTCTATGGTACTGACGCTGTCATCCCGAGTGAGATGGGAGAGCTAAGTTGGAGGACGACCAACCCACCAACCCCGGCCGCAAATGAGCGAGCAACAAGAGAAGAACTCGACCTGGTTGACGAGCTGCGAAGCAAGGCGTCACTTAGGGACCAACTCATCAAACAGAAGGTCACTGCAAGGTACAACGCCCGCGTCCAGAAGAGGGAGTTCTCCATTGGACAGCTAGTCCTTAGGAGGGCCGACGTGGGGAATAAGAACGCTCGCCAGGGAAAGCTCGCCCCTAACTGGGAAGGACCGTACCGTGTCATCAGCAAGACTGGGAAGGGAGCTTACGAACTGGAAACCATGGAAGGGGCGACCATCCCCAGAACATGGAATGCGGACAAGTTAAGAAAGTATTATGTCTAAGTTGTAAACATTGATTAATCAATAAAGAACAGGCGGTCGCTCTTTTTCCCCACAGGGGTTTTTTACTGAGGACCGACCTTAAAATTCGACTTGTGTACTTTATTTTCATGCAAATTGTATGCACGATCGCTCACCATGCGAGTAGCAGTCGAGCGACCAGTAGAGCGCCATCGAATGGCCCAAACGAGAGCCGCCGAGCGGCCTAAAAAGAGCGCCATCGAATGGCCCAAACGAGAGCCGCCGAGCGGCCTAAAAAGAGCGCCATCGAATGGCCCAAACGAGAGCCGCCGAGCGGCCTAAAAAGAGTTCCATCGAATGGCCCAAACGAGAGCCGCCGAGCGGCCTAAAAAGAGTGCCATCGAATGGCCCAAACGAGAGCCGCCGAGCGGCCTAAAAAGAGTGCCATCGGATGGCCCAAACGAGAGCCTCCGAGCGGCCTAAAAAAGTGTTACCGAATAGTGACCCATAAGAAATTCAAGGTCGCGACCGACCGTAGTAAAAAGAATCAATTCGAATTACAAAAGCGATTAAACAGGTCATATTCATGATAAAATTGTCATCAATTACAAGCAAAGACGCCGTGGTCGAAGCCAGGGCGCCAATTCAAACACCGCTCGCAGGCGGGCCAAGATTACAATTCAGAAGAAAATCACAAGTTAAGGGTCGCTGGGGGCCTGATAGATGACCGCCTCTTCTTGAAGGACCTTCCCTTTCACAACCTTCTTGGGGCGGACGATCTGATGATCGATCGCACGATGTGTGCTTTGCACAATCTCGCGATCGACCCCCAAATCAGGGTAGAGGATCTTGATCTGGCTGACAGCATTTTCGAATTGACCCTCCGCAGCTCCCTTTGCCCGGTCAAGAACGTCTTTGTAGCGACCTCTAAAATTGTCCTTTTCCTTCTCCACTGCCTCCAGCTCGGTTTTCAGCCCAACGACCTGGCTCGACAGCTCGCTATTCTTGGAAGAGAGGCGTTCGACCTCTTTCTCAGCTGTTTCCTTGTCAGCGACCGCCTTGTCCAGAGAAGACTCGGCCAGTGTTTGAGCAGAAACAGCAGCCACAAGCTGGCGTTCTGCTTCGACAAGCTTCCTCTCATTGTCAGCGGCCGCTTCAATTCTTGGTTCGAGCTCCTTCATTTTCTTGAGCAGGTCGTCTCGCTCGCCCCTCATTTCTGCGAGCAATGACAAGGCAGAATTCAATTTAAAATTTTTATCGACTAGGTCGTCTTCAAGCAATGAATATCTATGGGCAAGGCGCCTACCTTCCAGGCGGTCTGATTCTTCATCTTGGTATTTCTTGAACAGAATACCAGCGGCCTTCATTGCCTCGGCCATCACCTCGAAAGGTTCCTCCTTGAAACGAGCACAGTCTTCATCACCCAACCCAAGCAGGTCGATGTTGGGGGACCGGTTGTGCCCGTGGCTTTTTCCACTCTTATGCTTCTTCTTCTCGCCCCCTTCATCGACCGACCTGTTCCTCTTGGATTTTCCTTGCTTTTTGGGTGGGCTGCTCAGATCAATGGCTTTTGCTGGTGTGCCCGCCCGAGGAGCCTGACGATCAGGCTGAGATCCGGTTACAGCAGTTTGAGGCGTACCCCCAGATTGAGCCGCAGGTATGACGCGGGCGGGTGAAGTATCGCCGTCCTCGGCCGCCCATTGCTCCAACAGGTCAAAGTCATTCATGTTGGTCATCTTAACTGCAAAGGCAAAAGCAGATGGTTAGAAACAGTCAACAAAACAAAGTGACAGAAAATAAAATGTGTGAGCGACCACCGACCAAGAGCGGCCTTGACGTTCTTCTTGGAACGAGCATCCACAACGTTTTTAACCTTGATGCGACCCTCAGGGACTAGGGACGCAATCCTTCTCAATCTATGTATCGTTCCCCTGTCCAGGTCGTCAAGATCAGCGTCCTTGAAAGCGTACTGGCCCGGCTTTTTGGAGAAGTGGTTAAAACTCCACACCGTAGGAAACAGGGGGGTTCCTTCTTGATCATTGGACATTTGGGCGATACCTCTATGGGCCTCGGCCGACTCAGGAACAACCCAAAAGAATTCCCTTTTCCACCCGGTCGTCAACGACTCCAAATAGGGCTTGAAGAAGTTGTATGTTGACCGGTTTTTGAATGAGACCGCTTCCTTGCGGGCGCCCTTGGAGCCTTTTTCATAAATATAGCTCATCTCAAACAAATTGAAGAACAGTCGTATGGAGACCGGTCGTCTCAGAACCACAAGGACATCTTCATATGCCTGCAGGAACGCCCAAGCGTTCGGGTTCAGCTGAGAAGGGGCGACCTGAAGATACCGTAGAACCTGGCGTTGGAACCTGGTGAATGGTGGAATTATACCCATACGTTCGAAAACGATGCGGTACATTGTGAATTTTAACACATCAGTCCAGGCCGCCATATCTTCCCCCTTGGCCATACCTTCTACCCTCCAACCTTCATTTAGCTCGGTCGCAAGAAACTCCAGGTCTTGGCTCCCCCGTTGAATCTTGCTGCGCTGACCTCTCAGGTTGAGAGAAACCCAAGACATATCCTTTGCAGCAGCAACCTCAGGATCTTCTCCATGGTCGCCCTGTTGATCTCTTTCGGCCGCCTCGGTTACGTCGGTCGCAGCGTGGTCAACACCTTCCTCACAGTCAACCCGCGCGTTGCTCTCTGCAGTATCAGCAATCACAACCTCAGAGTACGGGACCCCACCTCTGTCCGGCCGCGTTCCGGACCTGCTAGATGAAGTCGAGTTCCGGGTCGAGGACCCAGAGGAAGAAGATTCGCCACTGGAAGAAGACGACCGGGCGTGCGCAGGACTCTGTTCCACTGGTCGTGTCATATTTTGCGCGAGAGAAACGGCCGGGACTCCAAATATACGACGGGTTTGTTTAGTCCGCGCCAGAATGAACCTGTGGAGGGGAATAACAGTCAGGGTCTTGCTCGCGCGTGGGAAGGGGCGACGTGGTCGTCCCCAGACCTGACACCCCCTCCATCAGGTGGAACATAAAAACTCAAATAAAGTAAGAGCGGTCGCAGTTACCTGGAATTAGAGCAAGATGACTATGAGCGAGCTTTAGCAAGAACGAGCGAGCTTCGACGGTAGCGAGCGAGCTTTGGCAGAAGCGAGCGAGCTTTGGCAGAAGCGAGCAAGCTTTGGCAGAAGCGAGCGATCAGCGATAGCAGAGGAGAATTCGGCGAAACGTGTAAATGATGTGCCCCTTGAACCCTATATATAATGGGCCAACCATCACCGTGGGCCGGAAGTGAAGAGGCGCGACTCTTCATATACCATCATTGCTTAAACTCCTCGAGTCTCTAAACGTCACTTCATTAAAGTAACTGTCGCCTCAGTACTCAACACGATTTATTGTCAGGCATCACCTCCAAGACGGCACCTGGCCCCGTGTGACCAGGGCGCGTGGCAGCGACCACGCAATCAGCCAATTAGCGATTGACCAGACTACGTTCGACCAGTCGTGGTTCCAGAATGGTCGTTTGTGACCATGCTGGGGGGCAAGGAATCAAGCCTTAGCCCGCCCCCAGGCGACCTAGGCTTGGGGGGCAACTGTTCTGGAGTGGGCTCGAAGGCCAATTCGTCAAACAGGCCCATCGCGGCCCAATACCTACCTTGCTCCGCAAGATGCGGCCGGCCCCGCAAAATGCGCAACGGCTAGAACGCCAGCATTATATATACCACACTAGCATGTGGCTTCAGGTATGTTTTACTCACCTTGTGACCCTGCCCGTTGAAGCACCTCTGACTTGAGCGTTGGAGTGCCTTTGCAGGTACCACCCGCGTGCGGCCTACAACTCGGTCCTTCACCCCAGCGACCGAGCGACGTCATCAAACAGCAACAACCCATCGTATTGATCCGGTACGATCAAAATGGGTCATCAGGGACTGCAGCATATCGGTCTTATGTCCCATTTGCTGACTCTAGTTCAGTTGCTACTGGTATTGCTTGGCCTGCTCCTCTCTCAGAACCTGCAACTCAACGCCCTGTCTTATCTGCTCAGAGTCAATTCTTTCACACCATGTTGCAGAGTAAAGTTGGAGTTATCCTGCATTTCTTGCTCAGGCATCTCCTCATCTCTTTCCTAGACTGGCTCTTCTGGTTGGTTTACCCCAGCATCATATGGGTAATGCCAATTTTCTTGAATTGCTATGTCTGTCATGGCCTTGTCAGGCAAGTGGATTGATTTTTCCCTGGAAATTAGCAAATAGTACATTGTGCTGTTACGCATTTTTACTGGTCTTATCAATTGCATGTTGGCATACAAAGTTAAGTCAATTGCCATATTGCCCTCCACATCCTCAAGGCCATTCAACTTTTCATCAAACCCAAACTTTCCAGCAATATATGATACCATCCCACCAACTACAGTCAATCCTGTACCGTGTTTTGCAAAACTAGCCAAATGGTTGATGAGATAGTAACAAGTGTTAACATGATGACCATGTATCATTGCCCACCGAATAAACAACTCAGCAACCTAACCCCTCCTGCCTCACCTCTACCAAAAACAGTACAAGCCATAACTCTATGAATATATCGGAAAACCGAATTATGGATTGAACTCGCTTTAGCAGATTTGGCTTCATAATTACTCTTACCAGCTATTTCAGCCCAAATTTTTTTTGCATTAAACCCCTCCGGTTTAGCTGCGGGGTCTTTGGAATCATGGATAAAACCCGCATTTTCAGACTTCGCAAAATTCAGTCAAAGACATTTTGAAATCGATATTGAACAGTCTAAATGACAGCTGATGATTTGGGTTTTGAACATTGCTCTTATCCTCATTAAAAGACACTGAGCTTAGAAATTCAAGAGTAATGCCTTCATAAGTATAATTTCTAATTTGCAAGAAATCCAACAAGCTAAGATTATTGAGCAACAAATATACATTCTCATCTATTCCAAGGTCTTCAAGAGTATAAGAATTGGGATACCTGGTCAGAATAATTTTGTGGTTCTCAGGCAATTCATACTTATCCTGTTGAGCTTTGTTTATGAAAATAATTCCGTGGCGATTTGCCGAACTTGCACTGCTCCTCTTTCGGCCTTGCCCCGAGGATGTACCTACAACATCAGTCAATCTTTGCTTTTTGGGAGCCATTTTCGCAACCTTCAAAAATTGGGGTTTTAGGGTTTTGGAAAATTTGAGGTTTGGGTGAGATTTTTAGGTGAAGTATGTGTTTTTTGTGGTGGGTTTTGAATTTGGGGTAGCATTTTGGTTAAATTTTGTGAGGTTTGGTGAAGATTTGAGTGTGTTTGGGAGTTTTGAAGTTTGGGTATGGAGGTTTTTTTTCGTTGGAGAAGAAGAAGAAGGTCGCTGAAAGTGAGGGAGAGGGTTAAGGTCGCGTGGGATTTCGGTTCTGCCAGGGCACGCATGGGTCGTGCGCCCCTTACGCACGGGTCGTGCGTGGCTCTCTGTATCGCCCTCTTTATTTTTCTTCCTGATGCACACGGACCGGGCAGATTTGGCGCACGGGTCGTGCGTTGCTTGCTGTTAGCACTACTTGTTTTCTTTTTGATTTGCACGGGTTGTGCGCCCAGTTCTGGCAGTGTGCGTCAAAAAAAAATTCTATCATTCACGGGTCGTGCGTTCAATAAAACTCAAATCATATTTTTCTCAGCTGAATAAGCATGGACCAGGCCCTTGTTCCCTGAAATAATTTAAATCATCTGTGATGCGCTTCTCAATTCATTCCCTTTTTCTTGGTTGTCCTACAAAAAAAAACAAAAGGAATAGTATTATCCCGTGGGTTACCTCCCACGCGGCGCTCTTTTAACGTCACTAGCTTGACGTTGAAACATTTATCATTTTTCAATTTGGATCCTTCAAAACCAAAATTGTTCCTTGGTCAATTTTATCACCGGTCAAATAAGTTTTCAGTCTTTGGCCATTAACTTTAAATGACCCGGTCTTTTCACTCTAAATTTCCACAGCTCCGAAAGGATAAACCTGACGGACTTGAAACGAATCGGACCATCTTGAACTCAATTTTCCAGGGAACAATTTTAACCTTGAGTTAAAGAGCAACACAAGGTCTCCTGCTTTAAATTCCCTGCGGATGATACGCTTATCATGCCACTTTTTTTTTCTTTCCTTATAAATTTTGGCATTCTCATAAGCGTCCATTCTCAGTTCCTCTAACTCATTTAATTGAAGTTTCCTCTCATCTCCTGCCAGACTCATATCCAAGTTGAGGATTTTAATTGCCCAGTAAGCTTTGTGCTCTAGCTCGCCCGGAAGATGACAATGCTTCCCATAAATTAATTTGAAGGGAATCATTCCAATGGGAGTCTTGTACGCTGTCCGATAGGCCCAGAGAGTGTCGTCAAGCTTTATTGATCAATCTTTTCTAGAAGTAGAAACAGTTTTTTCTAAAATATTTTTTATTTCTCTATTAGAAACCTCAACTTGGCCACTAGTTTGGGGATGGTAAGGTGTTGGAATTTTGTGCTGCACCCCAAAGTTTTGTAAGCGTTTTTCAAATTGGTTGGAGATGAAATGGGATCCTCCAGCACAAATGACCACTCTAGGTACTCCAAGCCTTGGGAAAATTGTTTTCTTAAAAAGTTTTATCACAACTCATGCATAATTTGTAGGGGAAGTGACGGCTTCAATCCATTTTGAGACATAGTCAACCGCAACTAGAATATATTGATTTCCGAAAGAAGATGGAAATGGACCCATGAAATCAATCACCCAGACGTCAAAAATTTCAACCTCTATAATATTGCTTAACGATCTTTCATTTTTTTTTGAAATATTCCTAGTGCGTTGACATTGATCGCATTTGGAAATAAATTGATGCACATCTTTAAAAAGTGATGGCCAAAAGAAACCAGATTGAAGAATTTTAAAAGCA
Source organism: Astragalus membranaceus (assembly GCA_039519185.1). Taxonomy (NCBI): domain Eukaryota; kingdom Viridiplantae; phylum Streptophyta; class Magnoliopsida; order Fabales; family Fabaceae; genus Astragalus; species Astragalus membranaceus. Next base: position 54,677,860 of record CM076851.1, read on the forward strand.
ATATTTTTAGAACTGGCATGGCCACCATAAGAAGAAGAATGACAATGGATAAAAATGTTGTTTACTTCATCTTTTGGGATGCAACTTCTGAATATTCCATCTGGTCCTCTTTTGAAAAGGAGAGGTTCATCCCAGTAGTAATGTTTGACATTAGAGAAAACAATTTCTCTGTTGGTAGTTCAATTCTGGAGGCAGCACACCAGCTGCAACGTAGTTCACATAATCGGCATACCACGGTGCTTCAGTTTGGACCAAAGAGAATAGCTGATCATCTGGAAAGCAATCATCAAGAGGCGGCTCATTCTCATTGTTTTCTTGCAGCCGTGACAAGTGATCAGCCACAACATTTTCTGTTCCTTTTTTGTCTCTTATTTCTAAGTCAAATTCTTGGAGGAGCAAAATCCATCGGATCAGCCTCGGCTTAACATCTTTTTTGTTTAACAAATATTTTATTGCCGAGTGATCCGTGTAGATGATGATTTTTGATCCCACCAAGTATGACCTGAATTTATCAACGGCAAAGACTACCGCTAATAGCTCTTTTTCTGTCGTGGCATAGTTCACTTGGGCCTCATCCAGGGTTCTACTTGCATAGTAGATGGCATGCATTTTCTTATCCTTCCTTTGACCCAGAATTGCTCCAACTGCATAGTCACTAGCATCACACATGATCTCGAATGGAAGATTCCAATTCGGTGGTTACATGATTGGGGCAGTGGTCAAAGCTTCCTTCAACCTACAAAACGCTTCATGGCACAAGTCATCCAAAACAAAAGTTGCATACTTAAGGAGCAAGCTTATTAGTGGCTTAGTGATCTTTGAAGAGTCTTTAATAAACTTGTGATAGAAACCCGCATGGCCTAAGAAACTTCTTACTTCCTTCACCGAGGTAGGAGGTGGCATTCTTTCAATTTTTGCTTTGTCAACCTCGGTACCTCGTTCAGATACCAAATGTCCTAGCACAATACCCTCTCTCACCATAAAATGGCATTTTTCTCAGTTTAAAACAAGATTGACCTTTTCACACCTTTCAATGACTTTTTCTAAGTTAGCCAAACATTCATTAAAACTTGATCCATGCACCGAGAAATCGTCCACAAAAATTTCCATGATATTTTCAACAAAATCATCAAAAATGGACATCATACTTCATTGAAAAGTAGCAGGAGCAATACAAAGACCAAAAGGCATCCTTTTATAGGCATAAGTGCCATAAGGACAGGTAAAAATCGTTCTCTTGGTCACTAGGATGAATAGGTATTTGAAAAAATCTAGAATACCCATCCAAATAGCTGAAGTGTGAATGCTTTGCTAGCCTTTCTAGCATTTGATCAATGAAAGAGAGTGGAAAGCGATCTTTACGGGTCGCTTTATTTAGCTTCCTGTAATCGATGCACATTCTCCATCCTGTGACAGTTCTGGTAGCAATGGTGTAACACCCCGATAATTTCTAAGTTGTATAATTTACCGAAATGCACTACTGGCATATATCAGAGTAACTTCCTTTTTAAATACTGAACACATACTAATACTCGATGCTAAAAACCCATCAAGTGCGCTTACATAACTTAACATAAAATACATAAAGCGTTCTTACACCACTCAACTAGTGTTCAGTACCAAAATAGAAAGTATGCGGAAGCGATTTACAACTTATAATACAAGTCGTACCATCGTACATCTAAGATACTGAATGAAAATACAGAGATACATAACATAACAAAATAAACAGCGTCAGCAACTCCTCAAGCGTCTCCATAGCCATGCCTCATCGTCTTCAACTTAACCTGCGACTCTGAAAAACAACAACATGGATTGGGTGAGACAACTTGTCTCAGTGAGTTCTATCAAGACCCCTTACTAACCCTCTCGGTTCAATTATGATTGACTCATTATTCCTGATCCATAACTCATAGTCCTAATAGTTGACTATGTGGCTGAAACTGACGTTGTCCTCATAACCCTTAAGCCGGCTACAAGAGGCAACACATGAACAATGATTTTTAGCATGTCACCGGTCATTTGGCAAAATAAACTCCCGGTGAACCCATTCCACTATGTCTAGTGGATCCCTCATGGGGCCTAGGTTCATAGGGCTCATGACTTCCCCTCCCCTAGCACACTAAACTGAAATAGGGTCGTCACCCTAACTGAACTGATGTATATATTTTAATATACCTGAACATGAACATAACATGATATCTTACTTAACATGATCTTATACTTAACATTAGGTTCTCTAGTCCGTCTTATCTTAACTTAACGTGATCTCACCCGGGGTTACTAAATTCGTTATCCTAACTTATAGACAATTACAATTTAATCCAATCATGATTATTTCCAAAACAGAGAATTATACAACTTTAATTACATATTCAGTTAGGCCTTTTCATAAGCTTTTCAACACACCTGAGAACACTCAAATCGGACTACCAGATCAAAAGTTATAGCGAAAACAAAATCGGTAAGGTTTGCTGAAAATTACACTGCGTCCCGACACGGACAGGGTCCGTCGCGACGCGAAAAGTTACAGAACCAAAACCTTCGCAAAATTAAACATGGTCGCGTCGCGACAGGCACGGGTCGCGATGCGATGGGTACCTGATAATGAGAAAACAGTCTTTTCGAAAAGCGATTTTGTCCCGTTTCGCTTTCAATCCGGTACCGAGACATTCTATGACCTCCGAGACTTAAAAACAGATACAATAACCAGTAATTCCAGTCCAAAACAATCAATCCAAATCAATCAGACACAAACATTCATCATCAACAATCCATCAATCGAATAATTATCAACCGAAACGTTATTTTCGTAAAACGGTTTTCAACACGAATTTTCGTAACACGGAGGGCACAATCAGAATACATGACCATAGCTTAAAAACAGTTTTCCCTAGTGAGTATAGAACTCACCTCTTTGGCGACGACAAACAATCCACACTGAGACTTTGCAAACACGGATGAACAACGGCTCACGAACTCTTCCCGAAACCACTTCCAACGACTCACAACTGAAAACCCAGCTCCCTATATGCTTGAACTCTGAACCCAGAAACTGAAACGCTCCCAATGTTGATCTAATCCGTGATGTGGCTTCTGATCTTGATTATAAAGCTCTCCAACAAGACATGCAAAAGACAGATTTTCTGGTTTGGCTATGATGAGCTTGGTGGTCACCAATGGTGATTTGAGGTAGAGGAGGGAGATGACTTCGAATTTAGTATCAATGGAAAGGGGAAGGTGAGCTGATCACTTTGGTGTAGATAGATTACACATGCATAGAACTTTGAGGAAACTCTCCTCTCATCTTCTTCCCTCTCCCTCTCGCGCCCCAGCCTCACTTTATCTCTGTTTTGGCTTTTCAGAAAAACTGATGGAATGAAGTGTGTTTCTGGGTATGCCTCAGCTAATGCTCTATATATATGCATGGTGGAAAAGACAAGTTTGCCCCTCACTTACAAATTCTATTCCCCTTGACTCCTCCCAGCTCTAATTAACCTAACCATGATCAATCACTTATGAATCACATACAATTTTCATAATAAATCAATCAAGCAATTTATTTTCATATAATTTTATTTCCAACAAATATAATTAATCACCAAAAATAATTTCATGCCAATATAATTAAAATATCAAAAAGAAAAAAATAGGGGATGTTACAAATGGTTTCATTTTTTCATTTTTTATGACTGTAAGGCTTCCTTTTTTAGGTACCACTTGAACGGGACTAACCCATTTACTGTCTGAAATCAGATATATCACCCCAGCAACAAGGAGTTTAAGTACTTCCTTCCTAACAACTTCCTTCATGTTAGGATTTAGTTCCACCTTTGGAACTTCTTTTGAAAAATGATCAGATTTTTCTTCAACTAATTCTTCAATGCCCGAGTCTTGTACAGGAGGATTTTCATCCAATATTTTGGCATAGACTTGGGCTTCTTTAGTCAGTTCTTTATATGTGTTTGCTATCAGGCATGTTTCTAAACCATCGTGTGAAGATGATGCTAAAGAGCAGTTTTCCACGCAATGGTCAACAATATCAATTCTACAACAAGAATCCTTAATGGAAGGACTCTTCATAAGGTTAGCAAACTCAAATTCAATTTTTCTTCACCCACATTAAATGCCAACTTACCATGTTTGACATCTATTGTGGCTCCTGCAGTGGCAAGGAAAGGTCTCCCCAACAAAACTGGAACTTGGGAGTCTTCCTCTATCAGCTCCATTACAACAAAATCGGCTGGTATAAAAATTTGCCCTACCTTGATAGGCACATCCTCTAAAATTCCGATTGGGTATTTGATGGAGCGGTCAGTCAACTATATGGTCATTTTTGTGGGTTTCAACTCTCCTAGGTCTAGTCTTTTGAAAAGGGATAATGGCATTAAAGTCACGTTGGCTCCTAGATCACACATAGCTTTGTTTATTGTCTCACTCCCTATCACACATGGTATGGAAAAACTCCCAGGGTCTTTCAGCTTAGGTGGCAGTTTATTTTGAATTATGGCACTACATTCTTCAGTTAGCGCTACTGTCTCGTTGTCATCTATCTTCCTCTTTTTAGACAGAATTTCTTTTATATTTTTTGCATAAAATGGCATTTGAGATAGTGCGTCTGTGAAGGGAATATTTATGTAGAGATTACTTAAAAGATTAACAAATTTTTTAAATTGTTCATCAAGCTTTGTTTTTGCAAACCTTTGTGGGAAGGGAATGGTGGGTTTGTTTGGTGGTGGTGGAACATATTGTGGTTCTTTTTCTTTCTTTTCCTCTACTTTCTCATCTTGTGGACTTTCTTTCTCACTCTCATTTTTCTCATCATCCTTTGGTTCCTCTAGTTGTTTTCCACTTCTTAAAGTGACAACATTAATTTGGGCTTTAGGGTTTGGCTCTGGCTGTCCAGGAAATATACCAGAGGTTTTCGAGGATGAAGCGACTTGTTGAGCCACTTGAGAAATTTGGGTTTCCAGCATTTTGTTGTGAGTGGTGATAGAATCCACTTTTGATGTTAACTTTATAAGAGGTAACAGCATTAACATTAAATTTTTCAAATTTTTGGAATAGAGCGTCTACCTTGGAGGCAAGATGATTAATGGTGGAGACTTCATATTTACCTGGCTCTTTCTTAGGTGGAAAAGAAGAAGTTATAGCTCACTCATTTGTCCATTGATAATGGTTTTGAGCCATGTCCTCAATTAGGGTATAAGCCTCTTCTATGTTTTTATTCATTAGGGCTCCACCTACAGTGGCATCCACAGTCATCCTTGTGGCATAAAGTAATCCGTTGTAAAAAGTATGGATATTAGCCATTTCTCTAGTCCATGATGGGGGCATAGCCTTAGCATTTCCTTGAAACGCTCATACGCATCATAAAGAGATTCCCCGTCATTTTGAGTGAATCTTGTGATTTGATTCCTCATTTGTGCGGTTTAACTCGGGGGAAAGAATCTAGTAAGGAATGCTTGCCTTAATTGTGGCCATGTGGTTAGAGATTCATTTGGTAATGAATGAAACCAAGCTCGAGCTCTATCCCTTAGTGAAAAAGGGAAAAGCTTAAGCCTTATGGCCTCCGCGGTTACTCCATTCAATTTTAAAGTTCCACAGTATTCAAGAAAAATTGAAAGATGAAGATTAGGGTCATCAGTAGCAGAACCGGGAAATTGATTCTGCTGGAACATGGAAAGAAGGGATGGTTTTATTTCAAAATTATTTGCGTCAACATTTGGGTGCACGATAGCTGCATGTGGCTCTGCCGTAGAAGGCGTAGCATACTCTTTAAGAGCACGGTTTACATTAGCAGCCATTTCTTGGTTATTATGCACTTCTCTTCTTCTTCTATGTAAAAAAATTTCGATCTCAGGAATTGGTTCAACAATTTTTCCAAGACTTCGGATTCTTCGCATTCAAAGAAGAAATAGAAATCTGACACAAAAGTAAAAGATTTTTTTTACAAAAGATTTTAGTCCAACCGAAACCGAAAATTCAATCAATATCACAAAGTCCCCGGCAACGGCGCCAAAAACTTGATAGGCCGCAAGTGCACGATTCTATCGCGTAGTAAAATATCGATCCCACAGAGACTTATGTGACTACCAATATCGTTTTCGATTGTGATTAGCTAAAATGAATGATTAAAATAGAAGGAATTTTTGTTGGTTTTTGAAAATCAGAATTAAAACCGTCTTAGGATTGTAATTTTATCGCAATGATAGTACGTTCACAATTCCTCGTCCATTCTCTATTTTATGTTAAGGTTCTTTTTCTTAGGAAAAGGTATTCAATGGTAACTCAAGTTTCCTTTCAGAATACAAGAGTGTGTCTCGAAACAACAATCAAAACCTATTCTCATGGTTGGTTGTTGCCAAGACCCCTTAAGTACAAACCTTATTTTCCCAAGACTCTCCAAACTATTCTCATGTTTTGATCATCTTGTTTAACCTCATTGTTCGAATATCAAACTTCACCTCTCAGTTCTTCGTTTGATATTTGAATTATAGCTTTAAAATCGATGCGGTTAAATTAGAAATAAAACTTTAATAAAATGGAGTCTAGACTTGGAATTGTTTAGGGATCTATCATTGGATTATTCCCATAATCCCAAGACTAGAAGGGTCTACTCACTCATGATCATTGTAGACAAAGACTTGAAACAAGTAGAAGAAGAAGACATAAAAATAAATGGTGAGAAACAAAGGAAAGCGATAAATGTGCAAGGAATTAAAGAGCAAGAATCGTTAATAGCATGAAGAGTAAATTTCAAGGGATTAAAGAGGCGCACGGTCCGTGCATATACACACGGGTCGTGCGTGGTGTGATGAACCCGCATCACATGATGTGTTTCATTGGTTTAAAGAGAGTTTTTAAGTGGAAATGGTGATGAATGAATTAAAAGTGTGATGAAAAGTATCAAATTGTGCTATTTGAAATTGCTTTGCTATGCAGTGTTTATGCTGGGTTTTGTCGTGTTTTTGTGCCCAGGGACTAGGTGGAAATAAAGAACGAAGCAGTGCAGGCAAATGGACTCAAGGGCGCAAGATCTAGGAGCTTTCAGCCAAATGGCGCGCAACTGTCGCGCAGGTGGCGCTGCAGCGCGCAAACTGACAGAAGCCTCAGCCAAATGGCGTGCCACTGGCGCGTGGCGCGCAAGTGGCGCGCAGATTCACAGCGAGCAAGCTCCTCCTCGCGCGTAAGTGACGCGCCGCGCGCAACTGGCGCGCGAAACTCCAGAATGCGCGTTAAATCATGTCCAGAACGCGTTTTTGAGGGACTTTTGCACTATTTTGGAACCCTAGCACGCGTGAGAGCGGATCCCTTGGATTTGGAGCTGAGATTCGAGACTTGGGAACAAGGATTGAAGATTCACATGCGTTCTTCATCATCTCCTATGTGTAAAAATCTCTTTTCTTTCTCTTTGATCATGTGTAGCTAAACCCTAATGTTAGGGATGGATGAATTTTGATGTACAACTATTGTTGCTGGTTTATGTTAATGTTCTTAATGTTTTCTATCTTCATTTGTGAATTGAATTTCAGTGCTTAACATTTCTATGATTGGAAAATTATAGAACAAATCTTTATTCAATGATCAAATGGGAATTTTATTATTGGAATGTTTGAATTTCAATTCCTTCAATTCATAGCTTAGGAATATTCTTCGAATTGATGTATGTTGCGAATCCTCGTTGTTAATGCTTGTTGTTAGTAGATGCGCCTAAGGAATTAGGGCTTTTATGAGTCAACAAAGAACTAGTCACCTAAGGGATTAGGGCTTGGTTAGACTTGTGGATTCGATAGCAAATGAGAGAGAGATTATCTTTTAAAAATAAATCAGTGACAATAGTGTGAAATCAAAAGGCATTCATCCCTAGCGTCTTCTCATCCATATTTTCTCCTCAGCATTTCCGTTTTCTCTTGTCGAAAACACCAAAAATATTTAACTGTTTTGAATTAGCGTTAGTAACGCAATCATACCCTTTTCAAGTTATTTCCATTTGGTTCTTTTAGCTGTTGTTAACGTGTTAGTAGATTAAATTCGTTCCTCGAGGACGATACCCGGTCTTACCGGTTTTTATTACTTGAACGATTCGGTACACTTGCCGAAATCATCAACAAGTTTTTGGCGCCGTTGCCGGGGATTGAAATTACATTTACTAGTAATTCGAAGGCAACTGCTAATTCGAACCCGTACATATTTCCATTTACTTTAGTTTTATTTCTGTTTATTGTATATATATTACACAGTTTGCTTTGACACTTGTCTGAGTTTCCTGTTTTCTCAGTGCATGCGCGGAGCTGTTGATCCTAAAGATTTACTTTTCGATCAGGAGATTGAGAAAGCCGCTAGAACTAATCGAAAGGAAGCAAAGTTAAGGAAGCAAAGAGAGCAAAGAGCAACAACCGGAGAGTCTTCTGTGCAACAAACTGTGACTGAAATCATGGGAGAAAATCCACCACCAAGGCGCACTCTAGGCGACTTTGGGAGAAGAAACCAAGGCGTCCAAGCTTACACCTTCCGACCTGTGGGAGCTGTAGCATTTGAGATCAAGTCTTCGATCCTCACTGCCTTGAAAGCAGAACAATTCTCTGGGTCTGATGCTGAAGATCCAAATCAACACGTATTTCAGTTTTATGAAATTTGTGGGTCCACAAATCCCGTGGGAGTGACTGACGACTAGAAAAAGTTGCCTCTCTTTCCATATACTTTGACTGGTAGGGCTAAAGATTGGCTAAACACTATCCCAGCAGGAACTATTAACAATTGGGGTGATCTAGAGAGCAAGTACTTAGAAAGATTCTTTCCAATTTCTAAGTTCATCAAGAAACAGGCTGAAATATCAAACTTTGAGCAAGGAGATGCTGAGTCTCTTTATGATGCTTGGGAAAGGTTCAAACTGTTATTAAAAAAAATGTCCTGGGCATGGTATTGATGACTTTGTTCAGTTGCAAACTTTCTGTCATGGTTTGCGACCTCAAACAAGAATGATGTTAGATGCCTCAGCTGGAGGGTCTTTGGGTACTAAAACTGAAGAGGAAGCAAGACAGTTAGTGGAACATATGGCTTCTAATGAGTACAGAGTTCAAAATGATAGAGGGGCCACAGTGAAGAAAGGGATGTTAGAGTTGGACTCTAATAGTGCTGTGTTGGCTCAACAAAAGGTAATGTCTCTCCAAATTGATGCTCTTACTAAGCAGCTAGCTGCTGCTTTGCCAGGTGGATCTCAAACCCCAGCGACTGTTCAAGCAGTGCACAAAGGTGCATGTAACTATTGTGGTAGAGAAGCTCATGAAGGTGATTGTGCAACTCATGGAGATTCCAATGAACAGGTTAATTACATGGGGAACTTTCAGAAACAAGGAGGGAATCCATATTCTAACACCTATAATCCTGGGTGGAAGAATCATCCCAATTTCTCATGGAAAATAATGATACAGCTGAGTCAAGCCAACAACATCAGTCTCAACCATCCCCTCAACAACAAAGACAATCTTCTCCATCGGAGAATGCTTTAACTCAATTCATGCAAATGACCAAAACCACTTTTCAATCACAAGAGCAGAATATGAAGAATATGGAGAAAAATCATGAAGCATCCATAAAGAACTTAGAGACTCAAATTGGGCAATTATCAAAGCAGCTTGCTGAATCATCTAGTAGTGGATTCTCCGCTACTACTATTGACAACCCAAAGAACGAAACTGCTAAGGCTATTTCACTAAGAAGTGGTCGAGAGTTGAAGACTCCTGTAGTGAGTTGTGAGAAGAAGGTATTAGTAGAGAATGAAAAAAGTGAGTTGAGTGAAAAAAATGAAAATGAAAAAAATTGAGAAGTTGAAAATGAGTTGAGTGAAAAAATGAGGGAGGTGAGAAGTCTAACCTTGATGAAAAAAAATTGTTTTTTGATGTGCAGGTGGAAGAGAAACCAAAGGCACCTCCTTCACACATAAAGTTGCCTTATCCTCATGCTAATAAGAAGAACCAAAAAGATGAGCAGTTTGCAAAGTTCATGGATATCTTCAAGCGGCTTCAAATCAATATACCCTTTGCAGAAGCTCTAGAACAAGTGCCCACTTATGCCAAGTTCATGAAGGAGCTATTGACAAAGAAGAGGAAATTCAAAGAAGATGAAACAGTGGCTTTGACTGAAGAGTGCAGTGCTATTATCCAAAGGAAGCTTCCTCAGAAAATGAAAGATCCTGGAAATTTCACCATCCCTTGTGCCATTGGCGACTTAGCTATTGGCAAAGCTCTTTGTGATTTGGGGGCTAGCATTAATCTTATGCCCTTATCTATGCTGAAGAGACTTGGTGGAGGTGAGGTTAAACCGACCAGAATGTCGTTGCATCTTGCTGATTGATCCATCAAATATCCCTATGGAGTCTTAGAAGATGTTCTGGTAAGAGTTGACAAGTTTCTATTTCTGGTGGACTTTGTAATTCTTGACATGGAGGAAGATACCGAGGTTCCCATTATCCTTGGTAGACCATTCTTAGCCACTGGGAGAGCCTTGATTGATGTACAGCAAGGTAAGCTAATCTTGAGGTTCCAAGATGAGAAGGTTACTTTTAATGTTTTTGTAGCTATGCGCCATCCGGATGACAAAGGACAGTGTTTTAAGGTGGATGTGATGGAAAACTCTGTGCAAGAAATTTTTAAACATGAAGTACCATCTCCTCCCTTAGAGAAGGTGATTGTGAACTCTATTGAAGAGCCAGATGAGAACTTGGGAAGTGACATAAAAGACTGTATTCTGCAATTTGAAGCTTCTCAGGTAGAAAGAGTTTTCAAGAAAAAAGAAGAGCTAGATAGGGGGAGAGTCCCGAGAAAAAGATTCCTGAATTGAAACAACTCCCCCCTCATTTGAAATATGTTTTCCTTGCGGATGATGATCTTCATCCAGCTATCATTAGTAGCTCCTTGACCATACTGGAAGAGGAGAAGTTGATGAGGGTGCTAAGAAGTAACAAAAGTGCTTTAGGCTGGACTATCTCCGACCTTAAGGGGATAAGTCCAGCATTTTGCATGCACAAGATCAAACTTGAGGAAGAGTTCAAACCTGTGATTCAACCACAACGAAGATTAAATCCTACCATGAAAGAGGTGGTGCGGAAGGAAGTCTTAAAGTTGTTAGATGCCGGGATGATTTATCCTATCTCAGATAGCTCGTGAGTGAGTCCGGTTCATGTGGTTCCCAAGAAGGGTGGTATGACAGTAGTGAGGAATGATAAGAATGAGTTGATTCCGACTCGAACCGTTACGGGTTGGAGGATGTGCATTGATTACCGGAGGTTAAATCAAGCAACTCGGAAGGATCACTTCCCATTGCCCTTCATGGATCAGATGCTGGAGAGGTTGACTGGACAAGCTTTCTATTGCTTTTTGGATGGATACTCGGGATACAACCAGATAGCAGTAGACCCAGATGATCAAGAGAAGACAGCTTTCACATGTCCCTTCGGTGTGTTCGCATATCGGAGGATGCCCTTCGGATTGTGCAATGCTCCGGCGACTTTTCAAAGGTGCATGCTTTCTATATTCTCTGATATGATGGAAAATGCGATTGAGGTATTTATGGATGACTTTTCTGTTTTTGGTCCTAGTTATGATTCTTGCTTGTCTAACCTTGATGCGGTTTTAAAAAGATGCGCTGAAACCAATTTAGTCTTGAATTGGGAGAAGTGCCACTTTATGGTTAAAGAAGGTATTGTGCTTGGCCATAAAATTTCTGCAAAGGGCATTGAGGTTGACCAAGCAAAAATCGAAGTAATAGAAAAGTTACCTCCTCCTCTAAATGTAAAAGGAGTCAGAAGTTTTTTAGGACACGCCGGTTTTTATCGACGTTTCATAAAAGACTTCTCCAAGATTGCAAAACCTTTATGCAATCTACTTGTTAAGGAGGCTGAATTTGTTTTTGATAATGATTGTTTGTGTGCGTTTAATATCTTGAAGGAGAAACTCATCTCTACCCCAGTCATAGTAGCCCTAAATTGGGATATTCCCTTTGAACTTATGTGTGATGCTAGTGACTATGCAGTGGGTGCTGTGTTGGGGCAGAGATCGGAGAAATTCTTTCATGCTATATACTATGCTAGCAAGGTTTTGGATGAAAATCAAGTGAATTATGCAACAACTGAAAAAGAATTGCTAGCCATAGTGTTTGCGTTGGAAAAATTTCGCTCCTATTTGGTTGGTTCTAAAGTAATTGTTTTCACTGACCATGCAGCAATCAAATATCTGCTAACCAAGGGCGAGTCTAAGCCTCGACTCCTTAGGTGGATTTTGCTTTTGCAGGAATTTGATTTGGAGATCAAAGACAAGAAGGGGAGCGAAAATGTAGTGGCAGATCATTTATCTAGGCTGGACAACAAAGAGGTAACTGCTCGGGAGAAAGAAATTTGTGAAGAATTCCCTGATGAGAAGTTGTTGGCTGTTGAAGAAAGACCGTGGTTTGCCGATATAGCAAATTACAAAGTAGCCGGGATGGTGCCGGAAGATTTCACATGGCAACAAAAGAAAAAGTTCCTCCGTGATGCTCAACATTACCTTTGGGATATCCATACCTCTTCAAAGTTGGTGCGGATGGAATTCTTAGACGATGTGTTTTCGGAGATGAGAGTAAAAGTATTTTGTGGCATTGTCATGATTCTCCATGTGGAGGGCACTATAACGGGAAACGCACAGCTGCTAAGATACTGCAGTCTGGTTTTTATTGGCCATCCATCTTCAAGGATGCGCATGATTATGTAAAGAGTTGTGATAGATGCCAGAGGACCGGCAACATTTCACGTAGGGGGGAGATGCCATTGAACCCCATTCTTGAAGTTGAAGTGTTTGATTGCTGGGGCATTGATTTCATGGGGCCATTCCCACCATCTCACTCTTTCATGTATATTTTGGTGGGAGTTGACTATGTCTCAAAGTGGGTGGAAGTAATTGCCACACCCAAAGCTGATGGAAAGACGGTGATCAAGTTTCTCAAAAAGAACATTTTTACTCGCTTTGGATCACCTAGGGTGTTGATTAGTGATGGAGGATCTCACTTTTGCAATTCCCAATTAGCAAGGGCTTTAGAGCATTTTGGTGTCAGACACAAAGTAGCCTCCCCATATCATCCCCAGACCAATGGGCAAGCTGAGGTTTCAAATAGAGAAATAAAGAGAATTTTGGAGAAAACAGTCTCAGCATCCAGGAAAGATTGGTCAGTGAAGTTAGATGAAGCTCTATGGGCCTACAGAACAGCTTTCAAGTCACCAATAGGCTTAACTCCATTTCAAATGGTTTATGGTAAATCATGCCATTTACCAGTTGAATTAGAGCATAAAGCATATTGGGCTTTAAAAATGTTGAATTTTGATTTGAAAGATGCAGGCGAGAGAAGGAAGATGCAACTTCATGAAGTTGAAGAAATGAGGTTGCAAGCCTATGAATCTTCAAAGATTTACAAGCAGAAGGTCAAAGCTTATCATGACAAGAAGAATCTCAAAAGAGAATTCAGGCCAGGACAACAGGTTCTATTGTTTAATTCGAGGCTGAAACTATTTCCTGGTAAATTGAAATCAAAATGGTCTGGTCCATTCACCATTAAAGAAGTCAAGCCTTATGGAGCAGTTGAATTGGAGGAACCTTCCTCAAAAAGAAGTTGGATAGTTAATGGGCAGAGGTTGAAGCCATACCTTGGCGAAGCGGTGGAAAGAGAGAAGTTAGCCTTGGTTTTAAGCGACCCTTAAAAATCGAGGTAACGTCAAGCTAGTGACATTAAAGAAGCGCTTGTTGGGAGGCAACCTAATTTTCTCAACCCTTATCTTTTTAATGTTTAGCATTATTTTTCTTAACTTAGGCACTTTAGGATGCACCTTAGTCACAGAACATTCTGCCAATTTGCGCCTCATTGGCGCGCCAGTCACGCGTCACGCGCAAGACACACTGGGCATTCTGCCATTTCGCGCGCCATTCGCGCGTAAGTCGCGCGCCACGCGTGAAGTCTCTGAAGTTTCTGCCATTCCGCGCGCCATTCGCGCGTAAGTCGCGCGCCGCGCGCAGCTCTGGGTATAAATTCGCGCGCTGCATTCGCGCTGCTGCGTCCTTCACGCGTGAATCCTCTCCAAAGTTAGGGTTTTTCATTTTTCTTCATCTAAGGAGCTTTTTGTTGTGGGGTTTTTGAATTTGTGCCTTCCTTTCTTCATCTACATCATTCATCAAGTAAGTACTCTCTTCTCAACTTAAATTCTTTCAAGATTCATCTTATTGCATTAATGGGTAAAATCAAATTTTTGAGGATGATATTGATAGAGTGTGTATCATGGATGTTGTTGTGTTGATTTACATGATTAGAAATTGTTGAAAAACAAGTTTGGGGTTGATTTAGTTTATTGTAAGTTGTTGTTCATGTGTGGAGTGGGTGTGCACACCACTTGTTTGATAAAAAGCCTAAACTAGAATGTCATGAACAACATGCTTGCATTTGTCAACAACAAGCTTGTCCTTGCAAATTGTTTGAGAATGTGTTCATGTGAACTCAACACTTCCTTAAAAAAAAAATTTGGTGTGTCTATTGTTGAGAAAAAGGAGTTATGTCATGGTTATTTGTGCACTAACCTTGACCAATTTTGTGCGAAATTTTGTTTTTATGATGTAAGCAGGTGATGGCTAACCATGGAAAGAAGAGGAAGACGGTTGGCCGTGGTTCGTCATCCCAATCTCATCAACCCGTGTACAATTCTGACATGTTTAGGTCACTCGGTTGTGAAAAGTTCCACGGGACAATTGATGGGAACTCAAAGTTTGTTAAAGAAAAGGCCCTTCTCCTTCCCCCGGGGGAGTTTGAAGAAATGAGACAAAATATTAGCAACCAGAGGTGGGAGCAGTTTGTGGCCTATCCGAAAAAGGCAAGCAAAGCTTTAGTGTTCGAGTTCTTCTCTAATGTTTTTCCTAAGCCAGCTGTTGATGGGAATTTGGTATTCTCGGGGTCCGCGAGTTATGTGCGGGGTCATAGGGTTCCCTATGATTATGCTACTATCAATAGACTGTTTGGGTTAGATGCGGTGCCGGTTTTGGATTGCATGTTCAGAACCAAAATCAGTAGAAAAAGTGTAAAGACTGACCCAGAGCGTGCGGCTGAGATTTGTGCAGCATTGTGTAAACCGGGAATGGACTGGGTCAGAAACGCAAGTGGGGATCCTCAGAAAATTCTTACAAACTCTCTCACCCCAGTTGCTAGAGGGTGGGCAGCCTTCATCCTTGCCACCATCTTCCCAAGTTCTAACCAATCGGAGCTAAATATCGACAGGGCAACCTTAGCTTCATGTATCATTAGAGGAGAGCTTGTCAACTTAGGGTGGGTTCTTGAGCAAGAGATTAGGAGCTTTGCCAATTTCAAGGATGGGGCCTTGCCAAGCTATTGGAGGCATGCTAGCCTCATTGCACTGCTGTGTGAGAGAGCAGGTGTTGTAGCTGATGCGGATGAAGACACCATTTCACCAGCTTCTGCAATCACTGGGAACTGGATTCGCTCTAGGCTAGGACTAGAGCATCCAGTTCAAAGAGAGGAGCCTCCACAAGAGCAGCCGGATGAGCAAGAACCAACCTTCACCATGGATGATTTTGCGGTTGGGCCATCTGTAGCAGATTTTCAGGAGCTGCAAGCAAGAATGGATACTCTGGCAGCTAATCAGGAGCGGGTGTCAGCTAATCAGGATGAGATGAGAAGGACACGGGATAGGATAGCAGCAGAGTACAAGTTTGGGATGAGAGCCCTCTACAAAGCCTTGTGCACGTTCCAGAGTGGAGGACAGTTGGACCCGGAGGCTAACATCTTTCAGGCACCTCCGCAGTAGACTCGGGACGCGGTTGAGTAGTCTGCTCACCGCTATGGTATTGTCTCTCTTTCCCTTATCTTTGTATTAATTGGTTGTGTACTTTGGTTTTCCTTTATTTAGTTGTCGTTATGTGATTGTATTTTGTTTGTTTTGCTTTTGTGTCTGTAAATAGGCCTTCCCCTAAATTAATCAGTGAGGACACTGCAAAGTTTTGAGTGGGGGGAGGACCTATTGTCAAGTCAGTTGTGTCAGTGTCATGGATATGGGCAATCATGTAGCGAATTATAAAAAAAAAATTATAAATAAAAAGAGACAGTTGAGCAAACTTAGTGATGATTTGGTGAGAATTGAGCGAATAGTACCCCTGTGGTGAATGAACTAGTGCATTTTTGCTTCCACACTCAAAACATAAATGCAGGTGGAACTTAGTGATCCTAGAGATGATTGTAGCTAAGCTAGCTGTTTGGTGGACCATGGGACTTGCCAAATTTTTACTAAAAATATAGGGGAGCATAGGAAACTAAGTTTGGGGTTCTCTAAGTCGCACTAAGGCAAAGCATGAAGGGATGGGATTAGGGCAAGTGCACAGAGCTAGTAGCTCAAAGTCAAAAGTCATTGTAGTAGTATGTGCTAAGTTATAAAGCACCAGTTCTTCAGTAATTGTTGTCATTGCCTATTCATCAAATATATATATATATATATATATATATATATATATATATATATATATATATATATATATATATATATATATATATAAAGGCAATGCCACAACATGTCAAGTTTGTAAGTTATGAGTCAGTTTGTATTTCAGTTAATAAGTGCACTGTCCTAGAGTTCTGAATTGCTAAATCAAAACCCTTTGTCATGCTTAACCCCCATTCGGAGCAAGAATTGTTAGTCTACCTTGTGTTTTGAAACATCTTTGGCATTCTCGGAAGGAAGCCCTCTAGTCTTAGTTAAACGCATTTTGAAACTAGCTATGTTCCAACTGAGTTAAGTGTCACACACGCACTATTGAGCAAGAATGTGCTAGTGAAAGTACCACATGTGGGTTTGCAATTGAGTGGCCAGTCTGAAAGTTGATGCTCAACCTGTTTCTTTGGTGTTTGTGTTAAGTAATGGATTCCTATTTGATTGCCTGTTATCTATGTCTGTCTGTCTTGTCTTGTCTTTGCTTGAGGACAAGCAAATGTTAAAGTTTGGGGTTGTGATGAACCCGCATCACATGATGTGTTTCATTGGTTTAAAGAGAGTTTTTAAGTGGAAATGGTGATGAATGAATTAAAAGTGTGATGAAAAGTATCAAATTGTGCTATTTGAAATTGCTTTGCAATGCAGTGTTTATACTGGGTTTTGTCGTGTTTTTGTGCCCAGGGACTAGGTGGAAATGAAGAACGAAGCACTGCAGGCAAATGGACTCAAGGGCGCAAGATCTAGGAGCTTTCAGCCAAATGGCGCGCAACTGGCGCGCAGGTGGCGCTGCAGCGCGCAAACTGACAGAAGCCTCAGCCAAATGGCGCGCCACTGGCGCGTGGCGCGCAAGTGGCGCGCAGATTCACAGCGAGCAAGCTCCTCCTCGCGCGTAAGTGACGCGCCGCGCGCAACTGGCGCGCGAAACTCCAGAATGCGCGTTAAATCATGTCCAGAACGCGTTTTTGAGGGACTTTTGCACTATTTTGGAACCCTAGCACGCGTGAGAGCGGATCCCTTGGATTTGGAGCTGAAGATTCGAGACTTGGGAACAAGGATTGAAGATTCACATGCGTTCTTCATCATCTCCTCTGTGTAAAAATCTCTTTTCTTTCTCTTTGATCATGTGTAACTAAACCCTAATGTTAGGGATGGATGAATTTTGATGTACAACTATTGTTGCTGGTTTATGTTAATGTTCTTAATGTTTTCTATCTTCATTTGTGAATTGAATTTCAGTGCTTAACATTTCTATGATTGGAAAATTATAGAACAAATCTTTATTCAATGATCAAATGGGAATTTTATTATTGGAATGTTTGAATTTCAATTCCTTCAATTCGTAGCTTAGGAATATTCTTCGAATTGATGTATGTTGCGAATCCTCGTTGTTAATGCTTGTTGTTAGTAGATGCGCCTAAGGAATTAGGGCTTTTATGAGTCAACAAAGGACTAGTCACCTAAGGGATTAGGGCTTGGTTAGAATTGTGGATTCGATAGTGTAGCGACCGAAAAATCCGGAGGAGGGATTCTTCGAAGTTCTTGAATGAAGCCGCCACCAAAGTTTTAGTTTAAGGGCAAACATTGGAAAATCCCTATTGAGTGGATAAAGGGGTCTTGCGGACCAGATTTAGGCTCGGGAGTCGTTTATGCGTAGGGAAGGTATTAGCACCCTACGACATCCTTCCTAAGGAAGGTTACCTTTTAACTAAATGTGTAAGCGTTTATTAATTCAAAAATAATGTTTTTACCCTTATAATAATAAAAAAAAAAGACTCGATAAACGGTTAGTTATTTTTATACCTTTTTGAGAAAAATGAGAGAAATGAATTTAAAGAAAAAAAGGTTTTTTATTAGTGCAATTGACAGAGGTCGGCCGCCCTCTGCTCCTACGTATCTCCTGGTAGAGAATCAAATCACACGTAGTTCTTGGTAGAAAATGTTTGTGCGTTTGGTGTTTTTTTATTTATTTTTGAAGTTGGGAGAGGTATTCGTGACGACCAAACAAGTAAAACTCAGAGTGGTCGTCACTCATAGCTCGTTTGAAAACTAAAGCTGTTACTAACAGTCAAACAAGCCAAGCCCAGAGTGACCATTAGTAACAAACCATTTTTATGTTTAGGAAAAATAATTATTTATTTGAGAAAAAATAGGTTTGCGAAAGAAAATATTCATTTATAGAAAAGAAAATCTTTTTAAAAGAGAAACAGGGGGTGCAGTAATAAAATGGGGTGTCCTTGGCAAAAAAAAAAGGGTGCAGGTAATAATGCTTACAACTATCTATATTTTGAAATATAAGACATGAAAACAGCAAAATAATAATAAATGAATGTAAACTAAAGGATAGGAAACATTCAACTGGACGATAGTCACGGGACCGCAAAAATAGATTCAACAATCTTTCTTTCATTCATTTTTTTAAGTGCTTTTAAAAGGGTTGAAATAAAAAATAATAAAAAAACAAGCACATCAGCATAAAAGAGAAATGTTAGTTTTGAGAAACCTAATCTATCTCCCTCAGCCGCAACACATTTTCGTGAGTATGAGAGAGAGAAACAAAGGAGAGACATGGAGAAAGAGAGAGGGGAAGGAAGGAGAAAACCCAACGAGAGAGAGAGAGAGAGGTTACTGTTCACAGGGGAGGGGGGAGAGCACAGGCTGAAGGAGTGGTAGTGTTGGTGAGACCGTGACAGTGATGCTTGCCGGAGGTTTCGCCGGAGGCTGCGGTTGTAATGGCGGAGTTTTTATGGTTGTGGGCTTTTAGTGGTTCTGAGGTGGTGTACGGTGGTGATAGGTTCACGGTAGTGTGCGGTGGTGCGGTAGCGGCGGTGCGGTGCTCACGGTGGTAGGATCCGCGGAGGACTGTCGTGAGCGGTGGTCGTAGTAAAACTGGTGGTGATGGCTTTAAGGTACTCATCACCATTACTACTCTTCTTTTTTTGATTTTTCCAGATTCTCTGTTTTCCTCTTTCTTGAATGGTTGCTGTACAGTGTGTTGTTGTTGCTGTAGGGGTGGAGATGGGAATCGATTTATGGATGTGGAGGAGAAAATAAACTTATTGGAGTGTGGCTGAAAACTTTCTATGTCTCCACATTGCTGCCTCCTTTTTTCCTTTTCTACTATCTTGCGTTTATATCAGAATTGTTCCCCCTCCCTTCACTGTTTTTTCCCTTTTTTTTTCTCAGTGTGTGTATTTGTGCCTGATCCCCCCTTTACGGTTACAGGTAAATGGAATTTATAGACCCATTTTGTGGTGTAGGGTGAGGATGCTAAGTAGAGGATTGTGGCCATAGGAGACAAAGACAGTAGCAATTTGTAGGAGGGTGTCTACAAAGCTGCTTGGTTTGTGCACAAAAGAGAAGAAGACAAGGGGGCCAAAAGAAAGCAAACTTGACTTGAGCTTAAAAATAGATGGAGTGGTGAGGGGCGCATGGCATCAAACCCTTTGTTGTTTGTATTATTGGTTGTAAACAAAATTGTTGGAGCATATAGGGAAGGCATCAAAAAGACAATAAAAAGGTTGCTTTGTTTCATGCTGAAAACAGAGGTGTAGGTTGTATGAGGCTTGGTCAAAAAGCAAAAAAGAAAACAAGATGAAAGTGTATTTGGCCTAATACTAAATTATGAAAGCCACTAGTAACTACTTGGTGGAGTCACAAACCATCAGCCCAACATTCTCTATTCTTAGTTTTTGCTTGTATTATTATTATTTTTATTTTTATTTTTAAACTTTGATTTTGTAGCTTTTGTACATGCTTGCTTGTATTTTTATTTGGTGATTTGAAGCAAAAATGATAGTTAAAGTTAAATGCTGATAACAGATTTTTTTTTTTCTTGCAATAAAAAGTGTATAAGTTCTACTAATAATAGAAATGACGCCAGACCGCTAACGATTACCAAATGACATGTGTAACCGACAAACAATATTTTGCTTTTTTTTTTCTATTTTCAACCTTGTTTTCTCTTTTCATGAGATAAAAAAAAAATGAGTGTTAAATAGAGGCTTAAAAACTAATTTTACAGATACAACATTTTTATTTTTTTTAAAGAACTTTTAACTAGTCAGACAAAATTAGGGTATAACAGCTGCCCCTCTTTATTTATATTTTACTAGGAAACATGAAGGGTTTCCACATTTCTCGAGTAAAATAGAAATAAAGATAAAAAAACACTAATTTTGTCAAGACTATGGTTTTTTAGAAACTCTTGAAAAAAAAAATGAATTGAAATAGAACGAAAGTAAGTAAGGATCACTGGGGATCTGAAGGAGCACTGGGGCTCTGATGGTCTAATTCGCAGTCGATGCTTGGCGCATTGATTGGAGTTAAACTGAAGGACCGACGAGGTCTGAAGGGCATGCCTAAGCCTGATGGACCCATGGGTCTGATGGAGCACAAACTAGCAACGGTACTAGTAAAACGGTCTGCTTGGGGGGTGGCCTTTTTCGAGCGGCCGTGGGGGGCAAGGTCAGGTCATTGACTTGATTTGCGCACCTCGAAGGACGTGCACTGTGTTTTTTAGGCGGACACAGCTAGTCTGAAGGGCCTGGGGCCGGATGATCCGTCGGTTGCTCGATGACGCGACGTGCGATCTGGATTGACGGACCATTGATGGTCTGAAGGAGCGCTTGGGCTCTGAGGGACCGCTGGGGTCTGGAGGAGTACTGAGACTCTGAATTGTGGTATGAGACCAGTGCTTGGAGCACTGACTTTGAAGAAACAAACTATTGGGATTGGCACATGGCGTACCTGCCTAGAACATACCTAATGAATGCATTTACCTGAGACGGGGAGAGCTATCTATATTCGGCATGTCTAAAAATGCAATGAATGATGTTTGCGCGCAATATAGGTATGTGAAATAGTAGGTATCCGATGGGATGAATGAAGCATGGCAGATGATGTGAGATGAAGTTGATGGAACATGGAGGTTGACAACCAACGTATGTGAATGCAGATAAGATATGAGTGTGATCGTGCTGACTAATGAGGGATGTAATGAAATGAGCAATTTTTCCTCCTTTTGTTTTTTTCTTTTTTCTTTTTCTCTTGGTATATAATGAGTGTATGCGATGCAAAGTGTGAATGTGATGCAAATGCCATGCATGGTACAAAGATATGATTAGTGATGTAAAAAAAAACGCTTTTGTTTTGGGGGCAACGATGAGGCCGGCACTTGGCACGTCTATCGAAGCAAACAATGTCATGCATGTAATGTGATGAACGTGCAATGATTGGTATCTGGGGGATGATGAATGAAATGGGTGTACCATGGGTGTTGAATCTGATGGAATGAGAAAGTTGACAACGGTGTATGAGATGTAAATGTGACTGTAGTGATTAGTTTTTGGTGTGATGATGAATGTAATGGATGGATTTTTCTTTTTGCTTTTTCTTATTTATTTTGTTTCTTTTCTTGATGCATGCAATGTGAATGTGAATATGATGCGAATATAATTCTTTGATGCAAATGCTATGGTGAATAAAGGAAGCACAGGAATGCATAGCGAATGATATGATCGGTGATGTAGAAAGCTTTTGACAACGATGAGACCGGCACTTGGCACGTCTATCGAAGCAAAAAGTGTTATATGTATGCAATGTAAAAGCAAATGGGCTATAAAAGCCCGTGAATTGTGGGTGCTGGAGTTGTTCGGGAACAAAAACTGATGAGTTGTGTATGCGCATATCGATAACATGTGAATGCAAATGTACTGTTGATTGCATGATGGAATGATCTATGCTTTGGTGGGAGTAACGGGTGCAATGTGGATGATTTTCGCCTTGTTGGTTTTCTCTTGTTTTGCCCCTTTTCATGAATGAATGAATGAATGAATGAATGAATGAATGAATGAACGTGCACACGTAATGCTTAGATGAAGGGTTGTGGTAGCCGCATGGCTTGATGTTGTATGATGCAATGATCGGATGTTTGCTGGGATGTGGGAGGTTTTTTTTTTTTTTGGTCTTTCCGCTTTATTGCCTTTTTGGTATTTGACGAATGCATGAAACGAGAATGTGAATGTGATGGATACGTAATATTTTGATGCAAACGCTATGGTGAACAAAAGGAAATGCCTAAATATATGGTGCGATGATGTGATTGATTGGGATGTAGACAGACTTTTGGTAATGATGGGACCGACATTTGGCATTTTTATTGAAGCGATACATGTTATGTGTGGCGATGCATGCCCGCATACGCAATGCGTAATGCACAAGAAGCAAAATTGTGTAGGCAAAACAAGTGGAATGTGAATGCAAATGTACTGTACTTGTATGAAAGAGTTGTGATGGGTATGATCAGATGCATGGTTTTAATTCTAGAATAATGAGGACATGTATAATGCATGATTTGTTGGTAACAACATTTTTTGTAAGGATGCAAAATGTTTGATGAGAAACAAAACTTTTGATGCTGGAAACAGAGAGCTGAACCTTTTGAATTGATCGTTCCTTGGAAGAAAGATTTTTGATGACTTGGACTTGAACTCTGGTAAGCTCAAGATTGTCATCTTGAAAAGTGTGGCTTGCAGCAATGTATTAGTGCCCTTTCTAGAGATCGAGATGCGTATTTGTAGATGGGTTCTCATTCGGTTATGATGACCCATGATGACTAAGCTTTCAAGTCTAAGATGTTAACTTAGAGGGATTGTCATTATTGTGTGTCTCTCTCTTTGAAGCATTTGCTTAATAATATGAAAAACAGTGCGAATGCAAATGAACGTGCCAGTGGACCCAGGGTTCAAGAAATGTAGGATATAGTCAAGTGTGACACATGAGTGGAGTGGAGGATGAGGTTTATTGGCTCAAGCTTATGAGAGATAAGCCTGCCCCAAGGTAAAAATGTTTGACTACCCCTATTTTGACTTCAAATAGTGGGGAGTGAAACAGTCTGCCTTTGTCTAGGGAGGACAATGACAACTAAGGATATAGACTGGTTGAGGGATTGAGAACTATGCAGGTATTGGGGTGACGCGTGGCTAGGAATGAATGGAATGGGAGGCAGAAGGATTCTTTCGGGCCGAGCGATATGATGCCCCGGTCTACAAGAGGACAAGGTTACCCCAATCCATTAAAGATGAAAATTGCCCCATTTTGAGTGTGGTTGCGAGGGTGCGAAGTTAGAATAATGGTTTGGAAATTTGTCTGGTACGGCTATATGGGTGTAGAACGGGATGAAAGGTGAGAGTATTTTGGGGTTGTTGAAAGAATTTCCTGAGTTTGAGTGGAATGAAGGGTGGGGTTTTGCCCCATTTTGATATGATAAGTCAAGTAACTGCCTTAGTAGGGATTTGTGGTTTTCCTTGGGAAGGATTCTACAAGCTAAGACAGTCGAGAGTTTTTGGTTCGATGAAAATTCACTTTGTTGATGATCACTGTTATCTTCTCTTGATGAACTTCGAGCGTGCAAGCCTTTTTAAGTATTTTTCTTTTTTTCCTATTTTTTTTGTAATAATATTTTTCTCTTTGTTTTTTTTTTCTTTGAGCAAATAAATTATTCTAATTATTTTGTCCTAGAGTATAAGCTTTGAGAAAAATGGAAGCAACCAATCACTGATCGGAATAGGCCTTTGGATTGTAATATGGCCAGTGGTTAATGATTCATGAAGGAAATGGTTACTTTGCTCTTGAGAGTGTTCGGGGTTGGTTGAGACAAAGAATCTTTTATGTGCTTCATGGTAGAATGTACCTGTTTTAGGGTTGTAGCGCATTTGAGGGTTTATGGAGGATAGGACGCTTAGGCCAAAGGAAGTGTTTGAGGGTTTATTTCAGACAATGATCTTTTATATGCTAGATGGTGTGAAGTGTCAGCTCACAAATTCTACTTTTTTGGTTTTCAGGATTTTTCGATCCTCTTTTTTTTTTTTTTAATTTCACTTTTTTGTGATTTTTTCTTTTTTCTTTCGAGCTGAGCGAGCTGTTAGATATGGGATTGATCGTTGTCTAAGGTGTTTGAAAGATTTTTGATTTTTTTGGCTCGAAGTGGGTAGCAAAGGGCATTTCTCTTTTTTGGATTTTTGGATATAGGAAAATGGCCAAACTCCAATTCAAATCATGATTGCTTATTTTATTGAAATTGTAACCATAGGACAAAACTTTATTTTAATATATTTGCTTTTTCTTTATTATTATTTTTTTATGCCCTAATTTTTGCTTAGATTGCTCTTGTGAGTTTTCAACCTAACGGGCTTTTCTTTTTTGTATTTCTTTTGTTTTGTTTTTTTACTCAAAGGACTTGCACGAGTGTTTGGAATACCGACAGAAAATCTTAGTGATCATTACTCTGCCCCAGTATGGAGCATACCAAGTGCTATTCGTGAAATTTCATCACTGGGGGAAAGCGAATGAAATACTCTTGTGGGGACTGGGTGTTTCATGAATGGTTGGATTTGGTTTTGAAAATGAAGGAAAGACGGGGATAGTATAACTGACTCAAACAAGAGTAAACACACATGTCATGCTAATTTATTTTGCAAATGCTTCATAGAGAGTTGACATCGGTTAAGATAGAACAATTTTAATTGCTAAAACCACACAAGTTAACAAAATAGACATTTAAGCTTCTTATCACGGGGGTGAGATTTATGTTGGCTGATGCCCTTGGTGGGGCGTGCAGTGGCTAAGGGTCAAGCCTATGGGAGTAGGGGTTTGAGGACGATACAGTCAATATTGTAGTGACCATGATGGGGAATGAGTTATTGGTGAATTCCATTGAATGGTTAAGTGGGTAGGTGGTTTCCATGAATGTGGTGGGTATGAGTAGGATGTATATGGATTGAAGGGTGAAGAACTTAATGTTGGTGAATCAAGTTAGAGTATGACAACATTTTCCAAGGAAGAGGAATCAATTAAAATATATTTTCAAGAAGGCTTCGTCTCTCATCAAACAGCATGTCAAAAAAACTTATGAGTTTCATTTTTATTTTTTTTGGAAAAATTATTTGAATAAAGCAGAATGCATGAACATATGGATGTTGTACACAGACAATGATGCAGGTGAATGAAATGCGTAATCATACTTTAAGAAAGTGTGTGATTTTTTATTTTTTTATTTTTTAAAGTTCAACTAGAGTGAGAGGCTAACAAAACAACAACAAAACTATTGGATGATGAATAATGCAAGAATAGAAGAAAATGAAGCAAATCCTAATTTTGTTTTAATGCATGTGAGAGGATTAACGCCCTTGGGATGGATGAGAGAGGAGTAAATGACTTTTGTTTTTGTTCTTTATGACGCATGAAGGAACTGTTTTTGAGATGCATGAGAATGAATGACTTTTGTTTTTGTTTCTTCATGATGCATGAAGAGGAGTAATGAAATAATGAATGAATGTAATTTTTTTTTATAATATCAAGGTGATATTATTTTCTCATTTTTGGCGTGTGGCTTATGCAAGATGAAGTAAAATAAAAAATATGATATTTTGTTATTTTCTAGATGATGAGATGCATGTTGGTACCATGATAATGAAAACGATGACCGTATTCTATTATGAATGCATGATAATTTTTATTTTCTAGTTGAAAGACTAACTATGCTCACGCAACAAGAATAATCAAGTTAAACGCACCTTGTTTCCTAATGCATGAAGGAACACATGGTGAAAAATGACGAAAATGCAGATGCGAATGCATGAAATGCGTGCATGAATGATCACTTGGAAAGGTCAGTTATTCTAAATGATTTTTGGAGACAATGCGGCACGTGACCGATGCAGAGCCCCTTTCATGTATCAGAATGAAATGCTAAATACGTATCTATGAATGATGCGAAAATGATGACGTAATTTTGAAATGATGCATGTTGAAACGGTATATAAACGATGTGTGGATGAAATGGCGTATGGATGATTTAATGAAACAACAGTTTTTGGATGAGTGAAAAGGTGCGTGAATGCTATGCATTTCATGATGTTGCAAATGATGAAATGCCTATATTATTTGATGATGGAAATGCATGCTAAATGAAATATCCAATCACAATTTTTTTTTCAATTGTGATCATGTTTTTATTTTTTTTCTTTTTCGCGAAAAGAAAGAAAAATGCAATATATGAATGAACGAATAATGTTGCCTGATGCAGATGCAAGGAATGTGAATGAATGATCGCTTGAAAAGATTGACTATCCGAAATGATTTTTCGGACGCAATGCAATATGATGATGAATAATGCAAGAAAGTGGCATCATTTTATTATTTTTCTTTTATTTTGCATGTCAGATGACTAATGCATTTTTATTTTTCTATGCATGAAGAGGAAAAACGAATATAGTATATTTTTGAGTATGCAAGATGATGAAAGTTGGACAACTATGTAGCGTCTTTATTTTTTTGGAGGATGATATGCATGTTAGTACCATGAGAACGAGATGTATATGAAAACAAGTTACTCGTTCTATGGTGATTTTTTATTTTCTAGCAAAATATAATGCCCATGATGTATGAAAAATGCGAATGCATGAAGGAATAAATGTTTGATTCTAATGCAATTATTTTCGTTTTCCGAGAGGTAGTGCAACATGTATGCAGACTCCTATTTTTTGATTTATCGGATGACAAATGATACAATTATAATGAAATGATTTTTTGTTTTATTTGGGAAATGACACATGAATATGGAATTGTTGCATTTAAACTAGAATGACCACATGAGGGAAATGATGTATGAATGTTATGTTTTTTTTTTAATGTAATTCAAGACTTTATGAATGATGTGGTACCTACACTGTGTGATCATGACTTTGAATGATTATGAATGAATGTCGGTGCCTATGATGCTATTGCCTTTTTTTTGTGTGCGAGGAAACAAAATGCATGACACTCGCAGCGACTTTTTTTTAATGCGTGGAAAAGAGTAATGAACATAACCTTTATATAATATGGGGGTAATATTCTTTTGGTGTACGGATATGCAAGATGGATGCAATTTTGAAAAAAATGATACCTTCGCGATGTGCAATAACAATGAAATGCTTATGGAAGAGTGATTTTAGTATGAATGAATGGTGATTTTTTTTGTGTTTTCTTTGAATAAAGTATAATGCATGAACATATGGACGTTTGTTGTACATGAGCAACAATGGAGATGAATGAAATGCGTGATGGTTTATCCCTTTTTTTTATGCTTTAACTAAAATAAAAAGCTAACAAAATGTTATTGGGTGATGAATGATGCAATAATGAAGAAATTTATAATTTTTGTTTTGACGCATGTTGAAGGACTGATGCATTTGAGATGGATAGGAATAAATGACTTTTGTCCTTGTTTTTTATGATGCATGAAGATGATGCATTTAAAAATAAATTTTTATAATAGCAATGCGATGTATGAGTATGAGAGACGATACAACTAAGATAAAATGATGCATGTATGGAGAAATTGCGCATTTGGACTATGATGACAACATGAGTGAAATGTTATTGAATGTCTCATGCAATTTGTAATAATGATGTTGCAAATGACAAGATGCCTACACTATTTGATGATTTTTTTTCGATATTTATGAATTATGAATATATGATGAATGGTACGGTAGGGAAATGGCAATGTGATGCGCATGATGAAAAAAATGATCTTATTTTATGATAATTTTTTGCATGATGAATGAAAGGAATGATGTCGTCTCGTATGCATGCAAATGAAGGAAGCATGAAATTTTTTTTGAGTGATTTTAATTTTGGAGAAAAACTAACCAGATTGATAGAGAGGGTAAGGATAGTGCCACTGTGTCCTAGGTGGGTCATGTCTAAATTGGGATTTTCAACATGATCTAGGGTCACTTATGTGATCAATCTCTCAGTTGGCTCTATTCACTTCCTCACAAAGGTCTCCAGAGCTAAAATCCCCTTCATGACATGATCCACAACGATAGCGAGCTACCTGGTGTGGGATACCATGAAAGAGCGTGCTCTGGTTGAGACTTTCATGAGAGTCAGACAGATAAAATCTAGAATGACTGTCACTAATAATCTCCACTCGTCCTAGGTTATTTGCAGACCCGGGTATAGGGCCCCACTCAAAGGTATGTGCAAAAGTGTAAGTGAGGTGTGTGATGAGGGCAAAATACCTAAACTAACCAAACTGGACAAGATGTACAACAATAATAACAAAAAAGTCGTCTACCCTAAGGTTCAATAATATAAAGAAATGCTAATAAACAAATAATATAAGAATAAGGGTAAAAACAAAATATTAATAAAATTAACAAATACTTACACATTTAGTTAATTTGGCTTGACTCTCTTAATTGTCCCCAGTGAAGTCGCCAGCTGTAGCGACCGAAAAATCCGGAGGAGGGATTCTTCGAAGTTCTTGAATGAAGCCGCCACCAAAGTTTTAGTTTAAGGGCAAACATTGGAAAATCCCTATTGAGTGGATAAAGGGGTCTTGCGGACCAGATTTAGGCTCGGGAGTCGTTTATGCGTAGGGAAGGTATTAGCACCCTACGACATCCTTCCTAAGGAAGGTTACCTTTTAACTAAATGTGTAAGCGTTTATTAATTCAAAAATAATGTTTTTACCCTTATAATAATAAAAAAAAAGACTCGATAAACGGTTAGTTATTTTTATACCTTTTTGAGAAAAATGAGAGAAATGAATTTAAAGAAAAAAAGGTTTTTTATTAGTGCAATTGACAGAGGTCGGCCGCCCTCTGCTCCTACGTATCTCCTGGTAGAGAATCAAATCACACGTAGTTCTTGGTAGAAAATGTTTGTGCGTTTGGTGTTTTTTTATTTATTTTTGAAATTGGGAGAGGTATTCGTGACGACCAAACAAGTAAAACTCAGAGTGGTCGTCACTCATAGCTCGTTTGAAAACTAAAGCTGTTACTAACAGTCAAACAAGCCAAGCCCAGAGTGACCATTAGTAACAAACCATTTTTATGTTTAGGAAAAATAATTATTTATTTGAGAAAAAATAGGTTTGCGAAAGAAAATATTCATTTATAGAAAAGAAAATCTTTTTAAAAGAGAAACAGGGGGTGCAGTAATAAAATGGGGTGTCCTTGGCAAAAAAAAAAGGGTGCAGGTAATAATGCTTACAACTATCTATATTTTGAAATATAAGACATGAAAACAGCAAAATAATAATAAATGAATGTAAACTAAAGGATAGGAAACATTCAACTGGACGATAGTCACGGGACCGCAAAAATAGATTCAACAATCTTTCTTTCATTCATTTTTTTAAGTGCTTTTAAAAGGGCTGAAATAAAAAATAATAAAAAAACAAGCACATCAGCATAAAAGAGAAATGTTAGTTTTGAGAAACCTAATCTATCTCCCTCAGCCGCAACACATTTTCGTGAGTATGAGAGAGAGAAACAAAGGAGAGACATGGAGAAAGAGAGAGGGGAAGGAAGGAGAAAACCCAACGAGAGAGAGAGAGAGAGAGGTTACTGTTCACAGGGGAGGGGGGAGAGCACAGGCTGAAGGAGTGGTAGTGTTGGTGAGACCGTGACAGTGATGCTTGCCGGAGGTTTCGCCGGAGGCTGCGGTTGTAATGGCGGAGTTTTTATGGTTGTGGGCTTTTAGTGGTTCTGAGGTGGTGTACGGTGGTGATAGGTTCACGGTAGTGTGCGGTGGTGCGGTAGCGGCGGTGCGGTGCTCACGGTGGTAGGATCCGCGGAGGACTGTCGTGAGCGGTGGTCGTAGTAAAACTGGTGGTGATGGCTTTAAGGTACTCATCACCATTACTACTCTTCTTTTTTTGATTTTTCCAGATTCTCTGTTTTCCTCTTTCTTGAATGGTTGCTGTACAGTGTGTTGTTGTTGGTGTAGGGGTGGAGATGGGAATCGATTTATGGATGTGGAGGAGAAAATAAACTTATTGGAGTGTGGCTGAAAACTTTCTATGTCTCCACATTGCTGCCTCCTTTTTTCCTTTTCTACTATCTTGCGTTTATATCAGAATTGTTCCCCCTCCCTTCACTGTTTTTTCCCTTTTTTTTTCTCAGTGTGTGTATTTGTGCCTGATCCCCCCTTTACGGTTACAGGTAAATGGAATTTATAGACCCATTTTGTGGTGTAGGGTGAGGATGCTAAGTAGAGGATTGTGGCCATAGGAGACAAAGACAGTAGCAATTTGTAGGAGGGTGTCTACAAAGCTGCTTGGTTTGTGCACAAAAGAGAAGAAGACAAGGGGGCCAAAAGAAAGCAAACTTGACTTGAGCTTAAAAATAGATGGAGTGGTGAGGGGCGCATGGCATCAAACCCTTTGTTGTTTGTATTATTGGTTGTAAACAAAATTGTTGGAGCATATAGGGAAGGCATCAAAAAGACAATAAAAAGGTTGCTTTGTTTCATGCTGAAAACAGAGGTGTAGGTTGTATGAGGCTTGGTCAAAAAGCAAAAAAGAAAACAAGATGAAAGTGTATTTGGCCTAATACTAAATTATGAAAGCCACTAGTAACTACTTGGTGGAGTCACAAACCATCAGCCCAACATTCTCTATTCTTAGTTTTTGCTTGTATTATTATTATTTTTATTTTTATTTTTAAACTTTGATTTTGTAGCTTTTGTACATGCTTGCTTGTATTTTTATTTGGTGATTTGAAGCAAAAATGATAGTTAAAGTTAAATGCTGATAATAGATTTTTTTTTTCTTGCAATAAAAAGTGTATAAGTTCTACTAATAATAGAAATGACGCCAGACCGCTAACGATTACCAAATGACATGTGTAACCGACAAACAATATTTTGCTTTTTTTTTTCTATTTTCAACCTTGTTTTCTCTTTTCATGAGATAAAAAAAAAATGAGTGTTAAATAGAGGCTTAAAAACTAATTTTACAGATACAACATTTTTATTTTTTTTAAAGAACTTTTAACTAGTCAGACAAAATTAGGGTATAACAGATAGCAAATGAGAGAGAGATTATCTTTTAAAAATAAATCAGTGACAATAGTGTGAAATCAAAAGGCATTCATCCCTAGCGTCTTCTCATCCATATTTTCTCCTCAGCATTTCCGTTTTCTCTTGTCGAAAACACCAAAAATATTTAACTGTTTTAAATTAGCGTTAGTAACGCAATCATACCCTTTTCAAGTTATTTCCATTTGGTTCTTTTAGCGGTTGTTAACGTGTTAGTAGATTGAATTCGATCCTCGAGGACGATACCCCCGGTCTTACCGGTTTTTATTACTTGAACGATTCGGTACACTTGCCGAAATCATCAACATGGTGCTCTGAGATAACGACCTTGTCTGCCATCAACGGGCGCACGGGTCGTGCGGGTTTGCACACGGGTCGTGCGTGTTGCTCTGATTTTTGACTTTTATTTCTTTGTTTTGTCCTTTTTGTTGTGCAATCTTGACCCTTGATCTTTAATCATCCAAAATTCCTTCTTTGCTCATAATTAGGCCTGAAAATAAAAAACAAACACTTTGTAGTAAAATAGCTCAAAAATAGAACTAAAATTCCCCAAATTTTATTTAAATTAATTACTTAGAAAACACTAAAATAAGACTTATCAATAATCAATACACAATCTCATGCTCCCATCTTTCTTCTTGACAAATAATATAGGAGCACCACATGGCAAAGCACTAGGTCAAATGAATTGTTTTGAAATCAACTATTCAAGTTGGGTTTTCAATTCCTTAAGCTCTAAGGGAGACATCCTATATGGAGCGATAGAAATTGGCCCTGTGCCCATCACCAATTCTATAGAAAACTCTACCTCACGATCCAGAGGCAAAGATGAAACTTAATCAGGGAATACATCTAGGAATTCATTAACAACTTGCACAGATGATAGATCTAGACCTGTTTCAGTTGATGCTGACAGCATCATGATATAAGCTTATGTGCCTTGGAATAGACAATGACTTGCTGAAGTGAAAGAGATGACTGCTTCAGAAGTGGCCTGTCGCAAATCCACTGATTCAGAGGCGAAACTGATAGTCCGATTAAAGCAATCAATTGTTACATGATTGGAAGACATCCAACTCATACCTAGGACAATGTCCATACTCTTCATTGGCAAACAAATAAAGTCCACCACAAAATTTCTGTCTCCAATGGTTAGAAGACAGTTTTCACATAAATCTTGGGTTGGAACACTACCCTTAGCAGCAGTCAGAATAGAGATTGGTTGAGGCAACGAAGTTTAAGCCAAGCCCAACCGACCGACACACACTTGAGATATAAAACAATGTGTTGCACTTGAATCATATAAAATACTGATGGAGTTATAGAAAAGAGATCCCATACCCCTCAGTAAGTTATCTGTGGCCTTGAAATTCTGAGCATCCAAAGTGTAGACTCTTCCATAAGTTGAAGTAGGTTGATCCGACTCCTTCCTCTTCTTTTATGGACACTCATTGATATAATGACTCTCCTTTCTGCAGTAAAAACACTGATTTGAACTCAAACGACATTCACCTCGGTGGAACTTTCCACATGTAGAACACTTGAAATTTGAGGAGTCAGATGACTGGGCTTGCTTTCCTTTGTTGGAATTGTTCTTGGGACCCATATGAGAGTTAGATGAACCATCATTCTTCTTGTTCTGACCATACGCCTTTCGGCTTGCATACAATCTCTTCAAATCATTCTCAGCAATATAGGCTTGTTGCACCATGGCTTCAAATCATTCTGAGCAATGTGTTCTCTAAGCCCAAACTTGTACCTATCAGTCTTCCATCTGTCATTGGGAGCATACCCAGCTAAACCGAAAAACGGGTACAGTTCTTCAAATTTAGCTGTGTACTGACCCACGGTTAAGCTTGCTTGAGTTAAAGCTAAAAACTCATTCTCCTTCTCAAACCTCAATGCCGTTGGAAAGAATTGTCCGAGAAAAGTTTGCCGAAAATTCTCCCAAGTTTGAGGAGTTTCCATTGTCACCATCATAGCATGAGCATTGGTCCACCAATTGTTGGCCTCTCCCTTCAACATGTGAGATGCCAATCTCAACTTATCTTCATCATTAACTTGCATGGTGAGAAAGATTTTCTCAATGTCATCCAGCCAATGCTGAGCTTCCATAGCATCACGTCCTCCTCTGAACTCAGATGGCTTCATCTTGAGGAATTCAGAGAAGATCTGTCTTGGATTCACCGGTGGCTCATGAGCTTGTTGCGGCTAAGCATGGGCATATCTTCCATCATCTTCTTCTGCCTTTCTATCACGTTCTACATCCAAGTAGAATGCGGATCAATTGATCAATTGTTCCTTGAGTTTCCTGCCATAACTCTACAAACAATACACCAAGTATTAAGTTGATCAGGCTCAATGTCTCTTAGCATCATAAGAAGCAAGATAACAGAATTACTTAAGGCACAAACGACCCTAACTTATCTAGGCCCGACTAGGTCAAACTGCTCTGATACCATAATGTAATACCCCGATATATCACACCTAACCGATATACCATAATACACTGTCATACATAGATCAGAGTGTCATTCGTGTTTATGGACATTGAACAATACTAAAAACTTTGACTAAATCTGTCAAAGTTTCACTCATATTTGATAATCTCAAAATGAAATACATAATTAACTTAAGTTCCATGATTAAACATCCTCGCCTCATTCCTAAAGGTCAATATCCAGATACAGAAATCATGCGGAAACGACATACAACTTTGAGTACGAATACATGTCATATAATTAAAGTACTTAAAAGAAGGGAAGCTACATAAGCATATAACTAAGTCTTCAATATCACCAAGAGGAACATCATTTAGCCATGCTTCACTGCTTTCGACTTTACCAGTTTCTCTGAAAAACAACAACATTGAAAGGGTGAGATAAACATCTTAGTGAGTCCTATCGAGGCCCCTTACTAAACACTCGCGGTTCATTATGCTTCATTTTCATTCGTAGTCCGAGTCTGGATAGCTACGTGTAACATTTCATAACTTTACCATACTAACACAACACCGAAGACCTGTAGTTTCAGTTTCCCGATGAACCCAAACCACTAATCCTTTCATCATTGGCCGAACATAGGATGGGCCTAGGTTATGGGCTCATGACTGCCCTTCCCTAGTGTGCTATCTCGTAGAGGTCGTCACCCCAATTCATGTCATTTACATTAACTTTCATACCTTGATTAACATCAAGTAGTTCATTACATTTCATTATCATACCTTGAACAATATCAAGTCATTTCATTGGTTACCAAAACCTTGACGAACATTTTGTCCATCACATTAACACATACTTAAGTGTTCTCACTCGTAAACCCTATTCGGTTACCATCCATTTAACATACTTGGTGAATATCCAATATTTCTATCATACCTACTCTTATTTATGCGAATTATGGTTTATTTATCAATACATAGGGTTGGGGAAGGGATTAGAATGGACTTGGAACCAATTGGAACGGTCTAGAACGTAGTTTAAAAACGGGTAACAGAAGTATACGCACGATGAAACAGAATGACGTGCACCATGAGACAAAAGCATACGCACGATTAGAATGGACATGTGCGTTTTTGAAAAATTGCGCACCATGAGACAGAATGACGTGCACGACCCGTGCGTGTCCATCAGCTTGACCAAAACTCTGATTTTTCGTGAAATTTCAGTTCCATTCGTTTCCAATGTCCGTTCCGATCGATACCCAACTTAACCACACCTCATTTCCAGTACGCAACAGCAATCATGGCAATCAAACAATCACATGACACTCATTAAATGATTCAACACAAAATCAAGTATATAATTTCGTAATTACGGCTTTTGACTCGAAAATGTGTGAACTGAAAACAGAAAACAGGACATGCAATCAACATTTCGAAGACAAAACCCTAAGCGAGTATAGAACTCACCTCTTGCGATGAAAATCGCACACAACAACTCTTAGACTTCGACGAACGAAAAACCGTAACTCACGAACATTTCTCGAACACGAACTCTCCTCTCTAATCTACCCAAAACAGAACCTGACCTTCACTCTATTGCTTGGATATCACAATGTGGGTTCTGAACTTCTACAATCTAGCTCTATTCTTGACATGCAACCCTCCAAAAACTTCAAAACTCCATATCTCACTCTTTGAGCTTAGTGGTGCGAAAATGCGGTTTTTGAGTAGGAGGAAAATGTTGGTGATGTTTCTAGTATCAGTAGATAGAGGGTGAAAAGCTGACTTCAATGATGTTAAAAATCGAAACATGCATCAAGGATTGCTGGGCTTTCTCTCCTCTCTCTCTCTCTCTCTCTCTCTCTCTCTCATATCTCCTCTCCCTCTCAACTCTCTATTTTTCTGTTTCTGAATTATGTGGGTTGAATTAGTGTGTGTGTGTGTGTGTGTGTGTGTGTGTGTGTGTGTGTGTGTGTGTTTGTGGAAGTGTGGGACAATAATAGTGGATCAGTTGTGGGTGTTTTAAAACAACATAAAAGACTATTTTGCCCTTACACTTAATTACCCACTTATATCCTATTTTAGTCCACAATTATTCAATCAATAATTTCTTATCATAAACATAGTTAAACAAACAACACATAATTAATCCATTTAACCCATGAAAATCATCTCATAATTAATCAATTATGCTACTTAACTAATTATTACTCTTGCTAATTTTAATTAACAAAAATTAGTCAAATTGGGATGTTACAATGTGGAATATAATGACATAATAAGTCCACATTTTTGTATTGATGAAATGTCTTCATTGTTATTGATACTGTTTGACACTGCAGTAATTTTTTTACAGATTTTTTTAGTGAAATTTTTTTCGTTGACTTTTACGAGTCTACGACCCCCTCACAAGTCTATGTAGACTCCCGAGTCTGACAACCATGAAAAAAAACCCTGTGGAATAATAAAGTTGATGCTTTTAAGAAATGGGGATGGTCTGATGAAGATGTTCTAGAAGCATTTTTAAGGCAACCTCACAGTATGTTAGCATCTATTGATAAAATAAATTCAGTGATGAGCTTTTGGGTTAACCAGTTGGGTTGGGATTTATATCCCACCCACTCTTTCTTTCTTACGGATCTCTCTCTATTTCTCCTCCTTTCCACCATGTCTCTCCTCCAAACGCACCGTTTCATTTAGTAAAGAAAAAAAATAAAACACTCACACTTTTAAAAAGAAACAGAATCCCAACCCACCCACTCTTGCTCTCTTAGGACTCTCTAACTCTCTCTCTCTCTCTCTCTCTCTTTCCTCCTTTCCACCATGTCTCTCCTCCATTTCTCCTCCTCCTCCTCCTCCTCCTCCTCCATCTATGTTTGTTATTTGCATTTATTGTTAAAAAGGTAAATTTATTAGTAAAATAAAATGTTACTAAAAATATATTACCATTTGTATATTTGGTCAAACATAAAAATATCAATACCAATGTGTATTGTTCTAATACACGTGATATATGTTGTATTTATAATTAAGGAACGTAGACAAAAAAATGGACCGTAGTTGGATGTATGATCGAATATATCCTGGAAGAACTGGGTTGAAACGACGTTTTCTACAAGGAGTAGAAGAATTTGTTCTTTTTGCTAAGCGTCAAAAAGAATTTGAGCGGCAAGGTGGAATTAGATGTCCTTGCTGTAAATGTATGTTTCGATCTATAAAAAAAGAAGGTGATATTCGACTTGATTTGTACAATAATGGGTTTCTGCCAATGTAATGGATATGGACCCGTCATGGCGAGATAGCAGCTGGAGTTCCTGCGGTTGATAATGTTCCTGCCCAAGTAGATCAATGTCCCACGTCAAGTCCAATCATAGCTTCCACGTCAGGTAGTAATCCAACGACTACGGGATATCAGCCGCCGTTTGATGTTGTTTAGGGGATGATATCTGATGTTGTCGGTGTAAATTTGGATTTCGAAAAACCACAATATGATGCTGAAGAAGTTCCAAACGAGGAAGCTCAGAGGTTTTATATGTTTTTGAGTGAGACAAATAAACCATTATTTGAAGGATCTACAGACTCTAAGTTATCAATGTGTGTTCGGTTGTTGGGTCTTAAGTCTCAATTTAACGTTGCGGAATTGTGCATGGAATACATGACTAAAATGATGTTGGATGCAACCCTCGTTAGAGGACTTTTGCCGCAGAGTTATTATGATGCTAAAATATTGGTATCGAAGCTTGGTTTAAATTCTAAAAGAATTGATTGTTGTGTGTCTGGTTGCATGATCTATTATAACAATGAGTTTGGCATAAATGATGGAGAGTTGCTGGAATGCAAATTTTGTCAACGGCCACGGTATCGTGTCAGCAGGAAAGGGACAAGCAAAGGCAAACCAGTTCCAAGGAAAGCAATGTTCTATTTACCGATTATACCAAGACTGAAGAGGATGTTCACTTCAATGGAAACTACGGGTAAAATGACGTGACACTATGAAAATCGAAATAATTCTGGTGAATTACGTCATCCATCTGATGGTGAAGCTTGGAAGCATTTTGATCTTGTTCATCCAGATTTTGCCAATGATCCACGCAATGTTCGGCTTGGATTATGCTCTGATGGTTTCACACCATATATTCAAGCGTCAGTAACACCGTATTCTTGTTGGCCAGTTATTGTTAACCCATACAACCTACCTCCTGAAATGTGTATGTCTAAACCCTACATGTTTTTAAATGCTATAATACCAGGGCCAACTAATCCAACAGCTGGTATTGACATATATTTGCAACTTTTGATTGATGACCTAAAAAGGTTGTGGAATGGTGTTTTAACTTATGATGCAGCACGAAGACAAAATTTCATGATGAGGGCGGCTTTGATGTGGACCATTAATGACTTTCCTGCGTATGGAATGTTGTCTGGATGGGGGACACATGGTAAGACGGCGTGTCCAATTTGCATGTTTGACACAAAGGCTTTTACCCTTAAATATGGAGGAAAAACCTTATGGTTTGACTCGCACCGTAGGTTTTTACCTATCGAGCATCCTTTTAGAAAGTCAAAATATGCATTCATCAAGGGGAATGTTGAAACAGCTGAACCTCCTCGTAGGCTGACACCAGAAGAAGTTTAGAACAGTGTCACGGATATCCCTCCTGTGGAAGTGGTTGCTGGTGTTGTTTCTCGTCCAGATGGTTATGGACTATGGCATAATTGGACGAAAAAAAGTATTTTTTGGGAACTTCCATATTGGAAAGATAATCTATTGAGACACAATCTCGATGTAATTCATATTGAAAAGAATTTCTTTGATAACATATTTAACACTGTTATGAACGTGAAAGGTAAAACGAAAGACAATGAGAAGGCTAGGAAGGACGTGGATCATTACTGCAGGCGAAAGGATTTGTTATTGGTTGAGCAAGCTAACGGTAGGACACTGAAACCCAAGGCAATTATACTTTATCTACGGAGCAAGCGAAAGCAGTTTATCGGTGGATTTCTGAGTTGAAAATGCTAGACGGTTATTCTTCCAATTTAGCAAGATGTTCCGATGTGGATAATGGGAGGTTAAATGGGATGATGAGCCATGATTGTCATGTATTCATGGAGTGCTTTCTTCCTATTGTCTTTAGTTCGTTTCCAACACACATTTTGAATCCACTCATTGAAATTATAAGTCAATATTTTAAGAATTTGTGTTCTACAACGCTAAAAGCGGATGACCTTACAAAAATGGAACAAGACTTCCCATTTATCTTATGCAAGTTGGAGAGAATATTTCCGCCGGGTTTCTTTGATTCTATTGAGCATCTTCTGTTCATCTCGCAATTGAAGCTAAACTTGGCGGACCTGTCCAATACTATAACACCCCGGTATTTCTTTAACAAAGAAATACCTAAATATACAATTTGGTATAAATCAGAGTATAAAAATTCCTGTTTAGATATACATTTTTACAAGAAACAGCGGAAACTATAAAAATAACATTTTACAACTTCGAGTCATAAGACCAAATACAGAGACTACATCAGAAGAATCCAAAACATAGATGGAAGATTACATCTCCAACTTCTCCTCGAGCCTGACGACTAACTGTGCCGCCTGCTGTCCTTATAACCTGTTCTCTGTAAAAACAACAAATATGGATTGGGTGAGACAACTTGTCTCAGTGAGTCCTACTGTGCCCCCTCACTAACACTCGGTTCAATTTATTAAACCGTTATCAAATATAGATGATTAGCTATCATAAGCTGTAATCGAAATGCCACGCACTTCGTGAATTTATTTAACACGTACCGACTGCAATCCAGTGCTAATCCCGGTAATTGTGTGTTCAACTTAGCATAAACCGACTGCAATCCAGTGCTAATCCCGGTAACCCGTGAGTTGACCACGCCAAAACACATTTAGGGCCTAGGTAAGGGGTCATGACTACCCTCCCTAGTATGCTACTTGTCGGATCGTCACCCAACGCGATACATATGACAATACATATCAATTCTCGAGAGTTAGATAATTTATATCTTCTTTTTGATTTTGATCACCAAAGGATCAATCACATAATCTCATTAGATAATTTATATCTTTTCGATCACCAAAGGATCAATCACATAATAATTGGATAAACAATATCCATATCGATCTATAACCCGTTTAGATGAATTCAATAGTTAAACATCCGGCGTTATAATCATACACAATGACATATATAGTTATATATATTTAGTCAATCCATCAGTCGGTATACCCACACGTATACTAGGGTTTCGGTTTTTCAATCAAATAGGCTTTCAAAGCTCTTTTTCAAAATCATGAGTTGAACAAGTTCAAAATAAGGTTTTCAGCAAGGCAATATCCTTAAAATTGGTTGGGACGAAGATTAGAAGTGATTGGGGATCGAAAGGAGCGACGAAATGAGAAATCGGAGTCCGGTAACAGAACCTCACGCACGGTCCGTGCCCAAGGGCGCACGACCCGTGCGTGGTGCACTAAATTAAATACCCATCTGCGAAGTGGGCGCACGGTTCGTGCCCAGGGGCGCACGACCCGTGCGTCCGGTTCTGTTTCCCGATTCCAATCCGATTCTAATTCCGCTTTTCCGTTTCTCGCCCAAATCGAATTCCGATCGTAATCCAACTTGAAAAAGGATTTAATAAACCACATTCCAGGCTATATTCCAGTGAAAGCGTTTAAATCACAATTTCGTAAATTGCTCAACAATTCAATAAAAACCGTAAAAACGCGATATTGCTCAAAAACGGTTTTCGGTTCCAAAATCTTTCGAAAACAAGATAACTGCCTTATGACTCAAAACAGACACATTTTCAGGACACACAAAAACATCCCTATCCGTGAGTAGAACTCACCCGGTTGACGATCTCGCAAGAATTCACGTTGGAGCACGAACGATGGGACCGTATCCACTCGAACAATCCCCGTAGTCACGAGCACGCTCCGAATGTCGCCGCATCTGAATTCAGAAACCAATACCCCTCTCGCTACTGACTTGATTACCGGTACATATAGTTGACGTCTCGCGCGACTTGACAACTCGAATCCCAATTTCACCGAATCAACATTTCCAGCTTCGCTTCCATTTCTCAGCATCAGGATTCAGTTTTGCCCTTATTACCATTTTGCCCTTATTACCATATCATCACTTAACCAACATTTAACTCATAACCCTAATTAAAATCCTTCATTATAATCTTAGGGAAATTGAAAAGCATGTTTGGTGAAGGGTAATTTGGGTTAATGATTTGAAGAATATGGAAATGACCAAAATGCCCTTGGTTCCTTAATATCCATTTAGCTCCTTTTTAATCCATCAATTACCCATCCATTCATGTAACTTAGTAATTTTAAATAACATTTCCATAATCCTAGCATGACTAGGACCCAATCCGTTATTTCATCAGTGATACTTCCTCATTATGAGACGAAATGACGATTTTACCCTTGTGCTCTAATTGTTCATTTAAATTATGACTAAGCCACAATTAAATGTAGAGTAGGATTTCTTTGGACTTTTTTCTCGACTATTAATCCCTAAGACACGACCAATTATCCCCACAAATAATTACTCGGTCTTAGGCATCATAGTACGAGTCTTTAAAAATTAGGGATGTTACAAATACAGATGGATGTATCCGTTTGAAAGGTCAGTTAATATAAATATATATATACCATTTGGATTAATTAGATCGATGATTATATATTAACATATGATCGATGGATATCATTTTCTAGGTTCATGGGTGATTCAAAAAGATCAGTTAAAAATAAAGCTAGAGTTGAAGGATCGATATGTTCTTCTTACTTACATCGTGAAACAACTCATTTTTGTTCTTATTATTTCAAGAATGAATTTGCTCCTAGAAGTAGTCAAAATGACGTGGAAATTGAATGTCCAAGACATCATTTAGCTTTGTCTGTCTTTTCTCTACCTGGCCGTCCATCTGGAAAGGAGTCAATTCATTGGCTAACAGAATAAGAGTTAAATTCAGCCCATGTTCATGTCATGATAAACTGTACCGAGGTCCAACCATTCATTGAGTATGTATTTCTCGACCTAGCTATCTCAATTAAATTAAATTACATAGTTGTATATAACAATTAATAATTTCTTATTAGGGAGTTCTTGTCATCAGAGGCAGTAAGTGAAGATCAATCTTCTGCTCATATTCATGCGCATTTTCCAATGTGGTTTAGGCAATGTGTATATTCCCTCCCACCGACTCCTACCAACCAACACTTGAGGAACTTATCTGACGGTCCTCGTAGATGTGTTAAAGAATGGCACACATATTTTGTTAATGGATACAAATTTCACACTAAGGAATGGACAGGGGGTAGAGAAACAGTCAATAGTGGAGATTGCGTGAAAGGTGTCACTGGGAGAGGTGAAGATGATTTCTATGGTGTGGTTGAACACATATATGAACTTGCGTACCCATATCTTGATTATAGTCAAAAGGTAGTTGTTTTTTATTGTAATTGGTTTGATCCGTCCGCTCGAGGAACAAAGTTTAATCCAAAGACAAATACAGTGGACATTAAAATGAATTGAGACAAGTCTATTATCGACTGTATGATCCGTTCGTCATTGCACAAAATGTGAGACAAGTCTATTATGTCTCATATCCATCAACATTGACTAATCGGCGTGGTTGGTGT
Source organism: Astragalus membranaceus (assembly GCA_039519185.1). Lineage (NCBI taxonomy): Eukaryota > Viridiplantae > Streptophyta > Magnoliopsida > Fabales > Fabaceae > Astragalus > Astragalus membranaceus. Next base: position 54,720,369 of record CM076851.1, read on the forward strand.
GTCGCAATTAAGACAAAACCAAGAGGTCGAATTGAGACAAATGATGACACAGTAGAAGACGTGCCATATCAAATGGATGAAATGTCCAATGTAAATGAAGTAATTGAAGTTGAACCCATTACTCGTTTATGTGATGAGCCAAACACTGGTGATGAAGTTAATGAAGAAGAATATACCGATCATGAGGATGGAGTCGATCACGTCGGTGTATCAGGAATTCACTCATCTGATGATGATGGTGATTTCGAGAAAGAATGGGATTCTAATTAATTTGTTATGAAATAATTAATATTTATATTTATCAGACTTGATTCATGTGTTATATATTCATCATATATGTTATTCATCATTTATGTTATTCATTATTTATGTTATTTATCATATATATATATATATATATATATATATATATATATATATATATATATATACAGTCATGACATCATCAGGATCAGATTTCGATCATGACCTACCTCATGTCGACCCACCGACCATTTTTTTAAGAAGATTTCTACTTCTTTACGTCGTCGTCGTCGTCGGGAAAATCACGTCGTTGTTGATGGCCCTTTTGTGGCTCCACCTACTACGGAGGATGGCAGCGGACCTAGTACGCTGAGTCGTCCATTTGTGCCTCCACCCGGTACTGTGACACCCCGGCCAGATGCAGATGGGATACGCAGGTATACAATTGATAATGAGGTGGTTGAGGTTACGCCTGACGGTCGTATAGTAGTGACGGTTGTTGGCCATCAGTAAGTATTAATTTAGTAATTTAATTAATGATATTTGTTTGATTTATATTTAAAACTTTAAATATAAATTATTATCTAAACATTTATCTTTTTTATGTACAGATTTATTCCAGGGAGGATTGTATCTAGCACGATCACAGATATAATCAAAGCAAATTACACTAAACCCTGGATGAACTGGACGGAGGTAAAAAAAGATAAGGGATCTAAGATGTGGAATGCATTCAGAGTAAGTTTTTTTACGAATTAATTAATTTTTAGTTTTTTAATTTTGTTGAATTGATTAATTTGGTTTTACTAACTAGTAAATTTGTTAAAATAGGAAAAAATGGCATGGTACCCTAATGCGGCGAAAGAAGTTGAGAGAACATTCAACACTAGAGCTTCTCACCGCTTTTCTGAAATGCTCCGGCAACAGCGTAATAAGGGGATGCAGCCGACATGGATTGGTGATTCTGATTGGCATGAGCTCCATCTGAAATGGAATGATGCGAAGTATAAAGAAAAATGTGACAAAGCCAAGAAGAATCGTGCTTCTGAGAGAGGGGGTTGCATAAATACGGGTGGTTCTATCAACGCAGCTGAACATTACAGACGCGTGGTAAATTTAATAGTTGATTAAATTTATATTATATATACAGACGTATTGTATATTTTCACTAGTGTAAAAACAAGAAAAGAATTGGTGATTTTAAGTCGGACTCCCAAATATCCGACTTAAATGGTGGAGGCGGTGGCAATTTTGTAATAAACACGCGAAAAAAATTCTGGCGTTCACCCTTTTAAGTCGGGCAACCCTTACGTCCGACTTTAAATGTGTAATCTATTTTTGGCAAGCGCGCTGCAAGTTTTTTTTATTACTTGAGTTTAGTATTTTTTTTTATATTGAGTTAGGTATTTTTTTTTTAGCAAAAATCAGTTTCCAGAAATCCATTCCATCACTCTCGACACCCTTCACTCTCGACACACCAAAACAACCCACCCTAAAATCAGTTTCCAGAAATCCAGAAATCCAGAAATCAACCCACCAAAACAACCGTTCCATTCCATTGCTCTACCCATCACTCTCTCTGCCGAAGCTCCGTCTCTCCGCCAACTCGCCGTCACGCAACATTGAACCCTAAACGCAACACGCAACAGTGAACCCTAAACGCAACAGTTTCCACGCTCTTCCCATCACTCTCTCAACCAAAACAACCGTTCCATTCCATTGCTCTACCCATCACTCTCTCTACCGAAGATCCCTCTCTCTGCCAGCTCGCCGTCTTCCCCCATCGCTCTCTCCTCTCTGCCGTGGTCTCCATCCAGCTCGTCGTCAACGTCTCTCTTCCTCTCACCGTCAACTTCATTGGTTGGCTTTCTTCTGATTTTTCTGAAAGGTAAACAACAACTCTTTTCTGATTCATTTCATGAGTTGAGAATCTTCATTAAGATGAGAGCTATTTCTATGTTTGATTTAATTAAAGGAATTCATATCTCTCGTTACATTCTTAGGGTTTTGTTATATGACTTATTTTTTTGTGAAATTTGTTAGGGTTTAATGTTTTTTGACTGAGTTTTAAGAATTGATAGTTTTACCTTTCTAATTTTGCAAGAATCAGGTTCAGTAGTAAGCACCTTGCAATCTTTCTTATTTAATTGATTTGACGCCATTCATAGTAAATGTTAAGGCACCACAAAAAAGCTTGCGTTTTGATTCCTGTGTCTTTGAAATGGGTATGAGTCCATGCTTCTGTATGAGTCCATCAGTTTCTAATTGGCTTTCTCTTGCATTTGTGGCAAAATAAAAGTTTTTGCCAATGAACTTGACAAACAGATGGCGTTAACATGTATTTATTATTGACTTGGTTTGGTTTCCTTGTTGGGGTTGCACCTTTGTTAAGAGTTTTTATAAGTCTCCAATAGTCCAATGATTTAAATAAAAACAGTTTTTGAAGTATTACATTGTTTGAATTGTTGTTCCCTTGAGAAGTTGAGCTGATCCATTCCTTCTATACTATCACAATTTCCCTCTGTAAGTACATGTTTGAACCTGGACATCTTCAATGGGTAAATTGTCTTCTGGGAAGGTACATGCCCCAATTTTCTCTTCTCCCTGGTCTGGCAACAGGTCACATGGCACAGGAGTCACACCACTTGAAATCCCAGCAACATCAGTACAAGTCCAAGGAACTTTTTTAGCCTTCCTTGCAAGTTCAATGGTTACATTAGATATGCAAAGTCCAGTAAATGGTGCACCAGATATACCTTCCAACCTTACTGCCATAGTCACATTTTCAGCAACCATATCGCGATAATTAATATTCTGAATCACTGGAATTGCATTAGGATCATAATTGTTATCAGCATGAGAACCATAATTTCCTGTCATCCAAAATGCCCATTTCATGGTTTTCATAGTCATTCTTCTAACATATATGTTCTTCTAACATGTGATGCCTTGAATAATAATGTTGCTGCATTCAATTTCTTATATTAAAAAACTTGAAACAATATAGAAATTTCCCCTACGGATTGCTGCCTAAAGACTAAATAAATGGATGCATTTTCAGCAAGGTAGTATGCTAGTGCCAATGATATAACATTGATAACATAGTTAATAGTTATGAAAAAGGCAAAAAGATGAACCAACCTGCTGTAAATAGGATGAACATTCCAGGATGGAGAACCAACCTGTCAAATTGAAAATATGTCAAATAATTTGTATATCCCCGGGATTCCTTCTTGGAAAAGGAATAGAGAAGAGAATAAAACAATGTTGTTCTTCTACCTGAGTTTCTTTTGGGGAGAGTTGGGTGATTGATATGTTAACATAGAAAGACATTATAGGTATATATAGTATTGAGCATTATTTTTGGCTTTCATTTGTGCTTTCCTCATTCCACCCACCCAACCACAAATAATATTTCTTATTTGTCATGTGATAACAGGAATGTGAGTCTGCACTGTTTGGTTGTCTTTATGTGAAATGTCATTGCCTCTATTTGTGTGGAAGTTCAGAGGTTCTGTTTTTACTATTAGGACAGCAGCATTTTCAACCAGTTTGTTAGCTACTCGGTGTGTCTGGAGAAATTTTAATTTCTATAAAATTGCTATTATTATTATTATTATTATTATTATTAAGCATTAACATTTGACTTAGATGCATTCAATGGTGCATACAATTGTGCATCTAGCATATTTGGACTAGTATCTGTTTAGGACTAGATAGTATGTATTTTAACTATCTAAATCATATAAATCTATATTTACAACCAAATTATCACTCTTCATGAATCTCTTAATGTCTCCCCACAAAAATGTGATCTCACGATACATACCACAAAAATGTCTCCCCACCCTAATATTTTCTTTCTTTTTGCTATAAAAATGATCCTCTCTCTCTAATTTGAGGTTCTCTTGTTCTATTTTACTTAACAGATCAAGATGATAGATGGGTGAGGAGGAAAAGTGGTCGCTGCCCTAAAGGAAGAAGGGGAAAGGCAACATGATAGATGGGTGAGGAGGAAAAGTGGTCGCTGCCCTAAAGGAAAAGTGGGTGCTGCCCTAAAGGAAGAAGGGGAAAGGTACAAACATATGTTTTTCACTGATTTTCAACTTTTTTTTAGTGACAAGGTTGAAACTGATTGTATGGAAATAAGACCAATAATTGTGTCAACTGAATTCATCTCCAGTGATTTTGCTAGTTGTTCTTTTCCTGCGCATTATTGTAATTAAAATTGAGGGATGAAAGCAATGAATTTGACTTCACCATTTGTCACAATTACTTAAAACTATTAGGATAACTATTAGGATGCTCTGTTATGATCTAGGGAGAGAGAAGCAATGAATTTGTACATTAGCTATATGTTTTGTAGTTGAGATATTAATGCATATATACTATAGATAGAGTATTGCAAAATATGGCTTCCAACTCATTTAGGACCATGTTCGTCTGTTAATTATTGGTCCTTTCACTACAATAAATTCCTTCAATCGTTTTCAATATAGTCTGTTAATTATTGGTCCTCTTCGCCATATCTGAATATGAGAAACTTTTGCTGTAAGCATCTGCCACTACTCCGCAGGGGTTCTAAAGAAATGCTGGAAAAATCTTATTTGTACTTTCAAAATCACCAAAATATATGTATGTTCTAGAAATGCGGAGTAGTGGCAGATGCTTACAGCAAAAGTTTCTCTATTCGTCGACCAAAAGTCTCCACAATAAGTGCATCCACTTTTCTGTCCTGAATTGCGTATCTCAGGTCTTCCAAGCGACCAATCATATACTCCAAAGCACTGTAGTCACAGTTGTTCACATTTGCAACAGCACGAGCTATTTCAACTAGCTTGTTTATCTGTCATTTACAGTCTAACTATTATTACAAATATTCAGAGAGTAATGCTAGCACCCATTCTTTTAACACACTCATGAATTAATTTTTTTTCAAAAGTCAACACAATCTTTAAAAGGTGATCAATTTAGAAGACAAAAAACTAACTTGATTTTTTAAAAAGTAGACCAAGCACAAAGAATGTGTTGAGGTGTCTATTCAAAAGAATGTTGCCGATATTTCAAAGATTCAGAAATATTAATCTGACAAAATTGACAGATAAAGCTCATAGACTATATTGTATGTAAGTTGATAATATGCTTTTATTTAGTGTAATGTTTTTCTGCGCTAATAATTTATTATGACGAATAACAGCCTCGGGTAAATGTATACCTGGTCATAACTCTCATATTTAGGACCATGTTCGTCTGTTAATTATTGGTCCTCTTCGCCATCAAAGCCCATCTATAAGAACAAAAATCATAATTTTAATTAGTTGTTGATCACAAAGGAATTATTATGAAAGAAAATGAATTAAGAACTTCTCATCATAGTTTATATATCTATATATAATTCTGGTGGTATGTGAATGTATATATGAACTTCTAATCATAGAATGTATATATTATGAGATTTGTGTTGAGTAGAATGCGTAAGTTAAAAAGAAAAAAATAAGAGTAGATGAAGTAAGTACATTTATTGAATGACAACATATTTGGAGAGAGTTTCATCTTCTTCTCAAGACCAAGTACATTTATTGATATCCTTGGGGCAGCAGGGACGTCTATCCATCTTAGTTACTATGCTTCTTTTATAATTCAAAAACACTTCATCATAACTGACATACATAAAAAATAAAGAGAGTCATTAATTGATACACAATGCAGTGTTAAATGAGGTTTAAAAAAATATTAATGTTGGAATTAATATTGGAATTAATTTTGTCTTTGTAGTTCTATTGGAATTAATTACATTGTTTGCCATTAATATTAGTTTTGTCTTTTTTATGGTTCTTTTTACTATTTTTTTAATGTAGCTATGGATCGTAGTTGGATGCAAAGTAATAAGTTGAGTGATGAGTATGCGAACGGGGTGGAAGAGTTTTTAAAGTTTGCTCAAACAAACCTTGAAAGTTGTGGTGGAATTTTGGTTTGTCCTTGTGTTAATTGTGTGAACCTAACACCACAACCCGCTGAAACGATTAAAGATCATCTTCTTGTTGATGGGATTTGTCGTGCTTATACAACGTGGACATGGCATGGTGAGAAGTTAGATATCCCAATTGTGTCGGAAAGAGAGAATTTCGTAGATGCAAATATGGATGACCGAATGGAAGACATGATACGTGATATTGGTCCGGAATCTTTTAAGCAAGCACATGCCTATGATACTTTGTGCAAAGATAAAGAAGAGCCTTTGTATTTAGGATGTACAAAACACACGCGATTGTCTGCGGTGATAAAGTTGTTCAACCTAAAGGCAATAAATGGGTGGACTGATAAGAGTTTCACCGAGTTGCTGGAGTTGTTGAAAGACATGCTTCCAGAAGGTAACACATTACCGTGTCGTACGTACGAAGCGAAGAAAGTTTTGTGTCCGATGGGTGTTGAGTATAGAAAAATACATGCATGCCCCAATGATTGCATATTGTATCGGAATGATTTTGAGAAGCTGCATAAGTGCCCTGTGTGTAATAGATCGCGCTACAAAGTAAAGTCTGGTGAATCTAGTTGTGATGGCGACGACACAAAGGGCTCTCCAGTGAAGGTGTGATGGTATCTTCCGATAATTCCCAGATTCAAACGCTTGTTTGTTAATGCAAAGGACGCAAAGAACATTAGATGGCATGCAGATGAGAGGAAATGTGACGGACAACTTCGTCATCCGGCTGATTCTCTACAATGGAAGAACATTGATATTTTGTTTCCGGATTTTGGTGCTGAACCAAGAAATCTTAGGCTCGCACTTGCTTCGGATGGGATGAACCCATATGGTAACTTAAGTACGAATCATAGCTCCTGGCCCGTTCTCCTTATAATTTACAACCTATCTCCGTGGTTGTGCATGAAGCGTAAGTATGTTATGTTATCCATGATGATTTCGGGCCCAAAACAGCCAGGAAATGACATAGATGTTTACCTTAGTCCGTTGGTTGAAGACTTGAGAAAAATGTGGGATGAGGGCGTGGATGTGTTTGACGGTTATTCCAATGAAACTTTCAAGCTGCGGGCGATGTTATTTTGTACGATCAATGACTTTCCAGCATACGGGAACTTGTCTGGATATAGTGTTAAGGGACATAAAGCTTGTCCTATTTGTGCAGAAAACACGTGCTACCATCAGCTGAAACATGGAAAGAAGACTGTATACCTTGGGCACCGGAGATTTCTCAAACGTAATCACTCGTATCGTAGGTTGAAAAATGCTTTTAATGGGTGCCAAGAGAATGAATCTGCTTCGAATGTCTTGAGTGGAGAAGAAGTCTACCAAGTGGTTAAGGACATCAAAGTTGTATTTGGCAAAAAGCAGAAGCAGCTCAATGAAAAAAGCAAGTGGAAGAAGAGGTCAGTGTTCTTTGATCTTCCGTATTGGTCTAGTCTTTATGTGAGACACTGCCTTGATTTCATGCATGTTGAGAAAAACGTTTGTGATAGTGTTATCGGGACGCTTCTCAACATTAAAGGCCAAACAAAGGATGGTATAAATTCTCGTTTAGATTTGCGTGAAATGGGCATTAGAGAGCAATTACATCCAGAGCCAAAAGGTAAACGTACATATTTGCCCCCAGCATGTTATACATTGTCAAAAAAAGAGAAAATAAACTTGTGTGAGTGTCTACATGGAATCAAAGTTCCACAAGGTTACTCTTCAAATTTTAAGAGGCTTGTGTCAATGAAAGATCTCAAATTAGTTGGCTTAAAGTCTCATGACTGTCACGTGTTGATGCAACAACTACTACCAGTGGCTATTCGTGGCATCTTGCCAAAAAGTGTTCGACATGCCATAACTAGGTTGTGTTTATTCTTTAATGATATATGTGTCAAAGTCATTGACCCTCAAAAATTGGATGAGTTGGAAAACGAGGCTGCTATTATCTTGTGTCAATTGGAGATGTATTTTCCTCCCTCTTTTTTTGATATCATGGTGCATTTAATTGTTCATCTAGTGAGAGAGATTAGACTGTGTGGCCCTATTTATTTAAGGTGGATGTACCCAGTTGAACGATACATGAAGATTTTGAAAGGTTACGTGAAAAATCAATATCGTCCCGAAGCATCTATTGTTGAAAGGTATGTCACTGAAGAAGCTATTGAGTTTTGTTCAGATTATTTGGCAGGAGCAAAACCTGTAGGGCTTCCAAAGTCTCGTCATACAGGGAGGTGTCAAGGTAAGGGTACACGAGGTCGAAGAGTTAAGAGTATTGATCGAGCGGAAATGTTGCAAGCACATATGTACGTATTGATTAACACCGATGAGGTATTACCTTATTTAGCTACTCATGAAAAGATTGTCAAGGCCCAAAATCCTCACATGAATCAAATAGAGTTGTTGAAAGAGCACAACAAGACATTCCCAACCTGGTTTAAAGAGAATATTATGAAGGATAATAGTGCTTCTGATACATTAAAGTGGCTAGCATATGAACCTAAATTTGAGGTCTTGTGTTGGTCTGGGTACGATATAAATAATTTTTCATTTTGTACAAAGTCACAAGATGATAAGAGCATTGGGCAAAATAGTGGGGTTATGGTCATGGCTTCTTCAATGCACTTCTCTACTTCAAAGGATAAAAACCCTATTCTCGCATCAATTGCTTACTTTGGGGTCATTGAAGATATTTGGGAGCTCGATTACTGTAAATTTAAAGTGGCTCTTTTTAAATGTAAGTGGGTTAACAGTAAAAGTGGTGTACAAACCGATGAGTTAGGATTTACATTGGTGGACCTCGACAAGGTAGGTTATAAGGATGAGCCTTTCATCATGGCTGACCAAGCAAAACAAGTTTTTTTTGTCCATGATCCTTCTAACAAAAAATGGTCGGTAGTCCTACAAGGAAGAATCATAAATGGTAATGATGAAGATGGAGATTCATCCCTTGAAATTTCTGAGACTCCTTCTTTCACTACACAAATGCCTACATTTGTTCAGGACAATGATGTGGATGGTGTACACGCGACTCGTGATGATCATAATGAAGGAATATGGGAAGATGTTTTAATTTGACCCTAGAAAGAAATTATAGGTACATGTAGGTTATTTAATCATTTTTAATAAGTGCTTGTCATTTTTGATACAAGTGTTTGTCATATTTGATATAAGTGTTTTTTTATCTATTGACATTTTTGCTTTGTTTTGTTTAAACAGGAATCATGGGTGATTCATCTACCGACCCCCCAACAAAGAAGAGGACTAGACGTGCAACAACATTACAACAATTTACGTCAAGACGGCCGACAGGTTATAGGTTCCCGCTTGAATTTGATCAAGTTACCCGAAAGCCTTTGGGTGAATTCGCTACCAAATTTAAGAGTTATGTGGCTATGCTAGCACGAAACAAGGCAAGCATATTAGCGGAAACTTGGGGAGATGTGAATGGCCTGGTCAAGAGCTTGATCTGGCAGGATATCTTGGTATTAACTTTTATCACCATATATATATATCGTGTTAATATATTTTATTACTTTAAAGGTTATTAATTACTAACAATGTCTTCTTTTTTGTACATAAGCAAACATTTGACATTCCTAATGACGAGAAGTTGAAGAATCATTGGATTTCGTATGCCGGTGAACGTTGGACGCAGTTTAAGGCAACACTCACTAGGGATTATGTCTTTGGCTCTGGAGACAAACAGGGTAACACTACTCCATTTGAGAAATACAGTTGCATAACAACTGAAACCTGGGAGTTGTTCGTAAAGAGTCGCATGGAAGAAAAGTTTCTGGTAAGTAGTTAGTAATAGTAGTTAGTAATTGTCAGTGCTATTATTACTGCAGTAAAATAAAACTGCTATTACTGCTTTTTTGTTTTAAAAAAAAGAAACTGCTATGAATTTTAATTTATCTTAGTATTTGGAAGTTTGAAGGGTAATTTAAAGTTCTAATTATCTTACTTGTGCTATTTTATATGCATATATATATATGATTTATAAGTATATATAAATATAAGTATAGATATTTAATTCAGAGTAACAAGTTGCTTTAAACAAGTGAAGTATTCGTATGATCGATTGTATTTTCATTCTCAGCATTTCAATTTTTTGGACCAATGTCTTCACAAATTAAGCTCATTACCATTTAGTTTCAGAATTTTTGGTAGTTGTTAGGTTCAATTTCAGAATTTTTTATTTGTTTTGTCTTTTCGGTGATGAATGTTGTGTTTGAAATTGAACCTTTTTTTGCTGCTAAGTATGTGATTATTTGAAGCTGAAGGGGGGATGATCGTTTTTACCGTCAATTGGAAGTGGTACAGACTAAGTACTAGTAGTGTTAGTTCTTTTATATTTTGCGATGCACATATTATCACTTTGCATTATGCACTTCTGTCTGGGGAAATCTCCTTTTTGTGTCTCATTCACCCCTCCCAACCAAAGCCTTAATGTCACTAGAAAACAAATTGGATATAAATTGCTGGTTTCTGTTTTCAAATATTATTGAAGTGTGGAGAGAATTTGTCTGGGGAGCTGTTGCGGGTGCTTTTGGGGAAGGAATGATGCATCCGGTTGATACCATTATCTTAATATTACGATTACTGTTACGATTTGATGGATACTAATGATATTTTCTATCAATTAAGTCTATAGATATTGATATTTATTGATAGGCTTTTGATTATTTTTGTTTTTTTTTGCAGTTTTTTATATGTATATTAGTATCTATATTGGTTTGTTATTTGTGACAGAGTAAAAGAGAAAGGGCCAAAGAAATTCAGTCCAAAAATCACTTCTACCACACAACCTCTCGTGGTGGCTATGATATGGCTAAGGCCAAGTGGGAGAACACCTATGTGGAAGCTAGGCGTGAGGAGGCAGGTGATCCAGGCTTAGTAATAGAGCCTCCACCTCCTCCACGTCATGAGTTATTTAAGTTGGCCCATCAAAGAAAATCAGGATCTTTTACAACAAAATGAGTCTGCTTCTGTTGCTTCGAAAATTGTAAGTTAAAACTTCTATTCAAACACGAATGCCTTACGAAATACAATTTAGAATATTGCCTAAAGTGAATGTGGTTTTTGTTATAGGATGAGCTAGCTGATCAAGCCACACATGGAAGTTTTGTTCCACATGGACGTCAAGATATCTTAACTGCGGCCATTGGAAAACCTGATCATCCTGGTCGTGTGCGTGCAGCTGGTAGAGGGGTGGGTCTTGCAGTATACTTTGGACGTGCTTCAAAGACTAACTCCACCTCATCTACTGAGAAATTCGCTGCCATGAGGCAAGAGTTGTGGGAGGAGTTCAAACAAGAATTGGAAAATAAGTACAAAGATTTGAAGCAAGAGTTGAGGGAGGAGTTAAACCAAATTGATTCAGAGAAGTTGGCTGCCATGAATTCTACGAAGAATACAATTGGTTCTAAAGCTAGTTGTTCACCATCCCATGTGGAGGAGCCGCTCAAGAATGATTGGTTGAGAGAGTTGTATATTGCATCTTATGACATGACAGAAAATATTAAGTTCGACTTGGACCATGAACCCCAAGAACATTTCTACATTGGATCCAAGGAAATTGTAGATATGGCTAAAGGTGTTGCTGATCTTGAGTTGAGCCATTTGGGAATATGGTGCACGTAAGTATATATTAGTTATTTGTAAAACTTATTCCTAAATACTTTCTAGTACAATTACTGAATAATTTGTTTTCAATATTTTAGGTATTTGCATCGCCAATGTATAGAAAGGGAGATTAGTGATGTGTATGGATTTTTAGATCCATACAAAGTTTGTGGTAGTTATGGCCACAAAGTAGAGGCCATCCAAACATATATCCAGAAAAAGCTAATTGACCAGGACAAAACATGCTTTCTAGCGCCATATTTGATGAAGTAAAGTATCAATTGTCTAAAAGTATAGTGTATCTATTCTTTGTTTGATTATGATTTAATTATTGTTGTCTAATTTTGCAGGAATCATTGGCAGTTGTTTGTAATTTGTCCTACTGTTAATACAGTTGTTTGGATGTGTTCGCTTCATAATCCTCCAGATGAGGACTTAGTTGGAATAGTTGAGAAGTATGTTTTTCTTTTTCTAATGGTCATAATTTTGTGATTTAATTTACTTTAGACTTATAACTTTCTATTTATATTGTTACCACAGAGCTTTGGATGTATACAACAGGATGAAAGGTCGTAAAAAACCAAAGCCTCAATGGGTGACACCTAAAGTAAGTTTTTTTTTATCATAACATCTTGGATCTATAATTTTCCCACTACATTTAGTTCTATCATTTAGTTTAGGCTGATAGATTCAAACCCAGAATTTAGAACCAGAGCAGTCCTACTGCTCCTTCCAATCCTAAGCCAAAACAGTGAATGGTACAGAATTGTCGCTTGCATCTTAGCTTGCAAATAGAACATGTAGCAAAAATGGTTAGGACCATTTCATGAAACTAAATAGGCTGGAATAAATGGATAGAAAAGCTGCTAAAAAATGGATAGCAGGGACAAAAGAAAGCAAACTCAAAAACTCAAATGAAGGAATTAATAATGCATTATAAACATTATAATCTTGACAGCAGGATACTTGCCTTAGCAAACCATTTATATTATAAGATTTGAGTTTTCAATAACTTACTCAAATATACTGCAATTTAAAGCTAGACCAATGGACGTACAAACACCAATGTAAAGTAATCGCCAATAAGTGCTTTCAAAATACACCTAAAAAAACAAAAGAAAATGCCCCCACACCTAAGCTGTTAATAGATCAAACAAAATCCTAAGAAACAGGACCAACATATGGTGCATCATGGATCTGGCAAAATTGGGCAGTCCCTAAAACTACATGACAGCAACTCAGCAAGCATAGGCTAAAACATCACAGTGCACTCCATTCCTTATATTGTGCCTCTATGGGCACCACTTGCAAAATAAAATTAGGGAGGAATGAGAGACGGATATGAAAATTGTAACTAATCTTAGTCAGTTGGACAGTTAGTGAATAAGTAGACTGAGAGAGGAATGAGAGACGGATATGAAAATTGAGTCAAAACTGGGAGAGTTGACGCCACTCTGCCTATTGTACATGTGTTTGTACATCTCTTCTTGATGTATCTCTTGCACCGCCTTCAGGTAAAGACACTCTGCTGATACCTTTAGGATGTAATGGATGATTGGATTCAGAAATGTGAAAAATGAAATTCTGTTTCATTGAGTTCACTGCATCTGAAAAATGAAATTCTGTTTCATTGTATTATGTAAAAGGATTTATTGATTGCTGATTCTGGAGTTGAACTTTATGCATGCATGAATCTTGCAAGGATGCTTGGTGACAAATTCCTAAAACAGCAGGATTCTCGTTTCAGTTCAGAACCTTATATAAGCGAGGCCGTCCATATTGACAAAGCAAGCCAGGCTTTTGCCATTCTAACAATATACCCCAAAATATTTAACTTGCAAACAATATTAACAGATACCTCCCTAACTTGCAAATATAAACAGATACCTCCCTAACTCTTGTAGTACTCAATATACCCCAAAATACAAATTCAAAGTGGCACACTGATCTCGTGGGGGGGACTGTTAGAGAATGTAAATAGCAGTTAATTAGGTGTATCATTTTAGTTAGAATCTGTTATTCTGTTATGTCAGTTGGATCTGTTATAACAGTTTGTGTAACTGTCAAACTGAATTCTGTTAGCAGACTTGCATATAGCTGCTATATATATTGTATCTCTGTGTAATCTCAAATCATCAATCAGAAAAATATCAGTTTACATTTTCTTCAATATGTTCAGTTTTAAGTTTTAGGGTATATGCCAATGCCATATACTTTCAACTTTGAATTCACCACTTTATGCATTGATTTCTTTAAGCTAGTTAATGATCACAACATCTTGCATCTATAATTTTCCCACTACAGTGAAAAGCATAAATTTAAAAATAATTATCTCTGCAACAACTTGTTGATGTGGACCTCTAGTTTTCCTAATTGTACAATACCTTCTATTTAATTCAATCAATTGTATTCAATTTTGATATTTGATATTCATTTGTAGGTGGCAAAACAAAATGATGGATATTCTTGTGGCTATTATGTGATGATAAATATGATGACTATCGTCTCCACAACTATCACTAACAATTGGAAAAAGGTACTTGAATTTTTCAACTTTTAAGCTGATTAATTATTATTGAGTAGATATTAGATTAACTCATGATAAATATGATGATTATAGGTATTCAATACGACTCGTCCGTTCACATTGGAAGAATTGAAGCACATTAGACAAGTTTGGGCGGAGTTCTTTCTAAGGTTGTATGCGGAGCGTATGCCAATTGGAAAGGAAGAAAGAAGAAACAAACTTAAGTGAAATTGTAGTTGGAATATGAAGTTGCTGTACCTTGTTTTTTTGCATAGATAAAAGTGGATGGACACATTAGCGTACAATGGTTACATTAGCGTACAATACATTTTGGTATATTATTAGAATATGAAGTTGTGTACCTTGTTTTTTTGCATAGATAAAAGTGTAGTACATTAACATACATTTTGGTATGAAATTGAAGAGCTTAACTCTATATTTAAGTGTAGAATCCTCTTGGCTGTGCTGAAACAAACCCAGGAAAAAAAGTCCTCTTCGCTGTGCTGAAACATACATTTAAGTGTATGAATCATCTTGAAGAGCTCTATTTGTATCTATAAGGAGAATTAAAAAAATTGAAATAAGCCCAGAAAAAAAGACACATTTAAAGTCGGACGTTTATGTCAACCGACTTTAAAATAACACTTATAAAGTCGGAGTTGAGGAAAAACCGACTTTAAATGTATTCAACAGAGGTCAGTGTCGCAGGAATCAGATCATAATTAAAGTCGGACTCATCACTACTCCGACTTAAAAACGTAGTTTTAAAGTCGGACCACAATCCGACTTTAAAAGTCTTAAACATGCGACTTTGAAGGTTTTCCACAGGCCATAATTAAAGTCGGACGCACTAATAATCCGACTTAAAATCTTACTTTTAAAGTCGGACCTTGGTCCGACTTTAAAAAATCATACTTTTAAAGTCCCCTTGATAGAAGTCGGGTGAATGTCCGACTTTAAATGCCCAAAATGTCCGACTTTGAATCCCCATTTTCCACTAGTGTTTATAAAATAATAATATTAAATAATAATTGTGTGTGTGTATATATATATATATATATAGGAGGCTAGCCTTGGTCGGCCACCTACTTTACCTGAGTTACACCGCCAACTTCATACGCGACAGGAGACCGGTGATTATATTGAAGAACGGTCAAAGAATATTGCGGTAAATAACGTTTATTATATTTATATTTATATATTGTTTTTATTATATTTTTATATATTACATATATTACATACTGGTGATTATATTTTTATACATTTCTTGGTTGTTGCTTTCAGGAAAATTTTAATGAATGGCAGACCAGTTATCGTGAAACTCAGCTGAGTAGTGGCAGTGAGATTGATCCCATTGACGAGAGTCGAGCGGCTTTTCTTGTTGGAAGGAATCTGTTGGGCCATCAAAAGTTGGTCGGTTAGTAGGAGCTGGTGGTTTGGGACCGTCTGCTTTCCCAAATTCCGTTATTCCAAATGCGGTTCCCGCATCTTCTAATTCAGACAGAAGTACTGGTCGCTCTTATGTCCCCACGCCTTCAGAAATAAGCGATGTTCAGCTGTTGACGTAGAAATTGAACGACCAACAGCGTGACATGGAAGAGCAGAGGAAAAAATATGATCAGGAAATACAGCAGATGCGGGAGAAGCAGGCAGAGTTGCACAGGGCGAATGCGGAGCAGCAAAGGGTAAATGCGGAGCAGCAACGGTTGAATGATGAGCGCCGGAAGCATATGATGGATACTATGTCTCAATACCCGAGGCCATCTATGCCATCATCATCATCATTTTATCCACCGTAGCAGATGTAGCCTTACGGCTCTGCTTTTCAGCCGTACGCACCAGTCATCCAGCCTTCCTTCCACAGCCCATATGGTCAGCCGTACTCTGGTTTCAACTCTCAGCTCCATCAACCCCAGCAGCAGCCCGAGCAACCCCAGCAGCAGGTCAACACATATCTAGACCTCAACACTGATTTTGAAACATGGCTAAATAATCCAGACCTCAACAACAACTCGTCCGAGCCGTCCGAGCGCTACTATGACTAGCATTTTTTTGACAAAATGTAATAAATATTTTAATACTTGGATCTTGGATGTTTATGCAAAATTTATCATTTTAGCATTATTCAATTCTCGTTATATTAGCATTTATATAAAATAAATATTTATATTATAAAATTAATTATATTTTTTTAGAATTAAATAATAGATATTTTAATTAACGAATATATTATTTTTTTAAATAAACTAAAAATCCGTTTTTTTTTTAAAATAAAATAGATTTCCGGCGGATTACGTTGATTTACCGGCGGATTTTTTGAACACTTTCAGGCGGATGACAGAAATTACCGGCTGATTTGGCGCCGGAAATTACCGGTGGATTTTGCGCATTTACCGGCGGGATTGGCGCCGGTTATTACCGGCGGATTTTGCGTATTTACCGGTGAATTTTCCCCCGCTAATTTCCGGCGGAATTTCCGCCGGAAATTAGCGGCGGAAAATCCGCCGGTAACCGTTACCTGCGGGTGAATTTCCGGCGGAAAAAATTCGCCGGTAATCACCAATTTCCGGCGGATTTTGTCCGCCGGTAATCCCCAAAATTCTTGTAGTGATATATCATTGCAGTTATCCTCGTATCTTTTTATATATGAGTGCAGTTATCCCGTGTTTTTTATGTATCAGTGCAATTATTTCATAGTTTCAATTGATTATTTGAGTTGATTAGTAGATTATAGTAGATAGTAGATTATCAATAAGAAATATTTATCCCGAGTTGATTAGGTATTGATGACAAATATTTGTCACGTGTGTTTTAAATATTAATCAGTTTAAATAATCATTAAGCCTTCTTGTTTTTTTAGATAGTAGGTTTATAGTAGTCTTCAAAAATTATAATTATCAATGGAAAATATTAATTCCGTATTATTTTTATATATCACTCCAATTATCCATTGTTTTTTATATATCAGTGCAGTTATCTCGTAGTTTCAATTGATTAATTTAGTTGATTATTAGATTATAGTAGATAGTAAAAGTTAGATAGTTGATTATCAATAAGAAATATTTGTTTTAAATATTAATTAGTAGTTTAAATAGTCATTAAGTCTTCTTGTGTTTTAGATAGTAGGTTTGTAGTAGTAGTCTTCAAAAATTTTAATTAACAATGACAAATATTAACCTCGTGTTTTTTTATATATCAGTGCAGTTATCCCGTGTTTTTTTATATATCGGTGCAGTTATCTCGTAGTTTCAATTGATTGTTATATTGGATTAGTAGATTATAATAGATAGTAAAAGAGAGATAGTAGATTATCACTAACTAATATCTGTTTTAAATATTAATCAGTAGTTTGAATAGTCATTAAATCTTTTTTGTTTATTAGATTGTAGGTTTATAGTAGTCTTCAAAAAGTTTAATTATCAATGACAAATATTAATCTTGTGTTTTTTAATATATCAATGCAATTATCCCGTGCTTTTATATATCATTGCCGTAATCTCGTAGTTTCAATTGATTATTTTAGTTGATTAGTAGATTATAGTAGATAGTAAGAGATAGGTAGTAGATTATCAATAAGAGGTGATAATAGATTATCAATAAGAATGTAAACAGGATTCGGAGGGAAAAATTAAAATTTTAAGGTGATAACTTTTTCCAGAAAGGTGATAGTTTTTTTTAGTGTGACTCATTTACATTTTTATTAGCAATTTTAGTAGAGTAGTGTTTGTATAAATTTAGAAGTTTAGTTAAAAAAACTAAAGTGAAGTGATAAGAGAAAGGGAAAAATTGTTTATTGGAAAAGTAAAAGTAAAGTAAAAAGAAACAAGGAAGAAAGAGAGTGTAAGGGAAAAGTGAAAATGAGGAAGGAGGGTGTAAGAATAAAGAGAAAAAAAAGGAAGAAAGAGAGTGTAAGAAGAAAACGAAAAAAAGAGAGGTTAATGACATTTTTATCCTTAATTTAGATATGTGTCTTATTAATAAGAGATCTAAATTGATAATTTCATAAGAGGTTTGTTTTGTATAAATAGATAAATAGATAAACAATTTTAGTAGAATAGTGTTTGTATAAATTTAGAAGTTTAGTTAAAAAAACTAAAGTGAAGTGATAAGAGAAAGAGAAAAATTGTTTATTGGAAAAGTAAAAGTAAAGTAAAAAGAAAGAAAGAGAGTGTAAGAGAAAAGTGAAAATGAGGAAAGAGAGTGTAAGAAGAAAGAGAAAAAAAAGGAAGAAATAGAGTGTAAGAAGAAAAAGAAAGAAAGAGAGGTTAATGACATTTTTATCCTTAATTTAGATACGTGTCTTGTTAATAAGAGATTTAAATTGATAATTTCATAAGAGGTTTGTTTGTATAAATAAATAAATAGATATTAGACTAATTTTGTCAATTAAATTTGGATGCATGTTTGGGGATGAACAAATTTTTCCCACAAGAAGAAGAAGATGAGCGAAGATGAGCAGCGCATGTTTGGGGGTGAACCGATTCAACACTGTTGGCAGCATGTGCATGTTTGTTGCTGGATTTCTGGGCCTTTGTTCTTCTTCTCTCCGCCTTCGTTCATCTTCTCTCTGTTCTCACGGTGAAATTTCCAACTGAAAGAGAGAAATGAAAATCAATAATGTTAAACCCTATTGTTATTTGCCTATGTGGCATGCTTAGTCGGTAATCTAAAAGCCACATTTAACGGAATTAGTGATAAACCATTACATAGAGGAACAATGCAATAATTTTAAAAGTTAAAAGACCTATCTATCTATTATAAAGAAAATATAAGGGACCTAATTTTTTTTTTGATAAACTATAAGGGACCTAATTAAAAATAAAAAATAAGTTAAAAAACCCTGAATATATTTTGATTTTTTCTTAATAGGTATGTAAAAACTTAAAGTACCTATGGAGGTAGTAGTTAATTTCTAATCTTCTATTTTTATCTAATTGGTTTGGAACCTTCCCTGTTCGCAAGTTCTAATCTTCTATTTTCCCCCTCTCGCTCGCAATCTGCAATTACCCTAACCCTAGTTTCGTTTCCATCACCAACAATCCCAACCTTAACCCGAAGCAATCGTTGTCCAAGAGCACATGGCCGTTGATGAAGACCAAACCACCACACAGGAAGAATATCAGTCTCAAAACGAACAACAACAAGAACAAGACGAAACCCTCAAAGATCAACAGCAACATAAGGAGGAAGAAGA
Organism: Astragalus membranaceus; assembly: GCA_039519185.1. Lineage (NCBI taxonomy): Eukaryota > Viridiplantae > Streptophyta > Magnoliopsida > Fabales > Fabaceae > Astragalus > Astragalus membranaceus. The sequence goes on from CM076851.1 coordinate 54,739,929, forward strand.
AGAAAACGCAGCAGAAGCTTCGAACGATGCCGCCGTGGTGGAAGTGAACGGTTCCAGAGAAGCCAGCAACAACGAAGAAATAGATGAAGAGGAAGATCTCGATTTGGAGGATAAATCTGTGGAGAAGTTTCTGGAAATTTTCACGATGGAGCAACTGCGTGCTCTTGTTAAGCTGGCCGTTTGGAAGGATCCTGTTCTCGCCGATAATGTTCGCCAGCTGGCTGATGTGGGATATTATCACCGGTATCTGATAGTCACCCCCCTCCGCGGGGATCTAACCGCTGAAATCCTAACTTCCGTTTTTGGGAAGTACGGTGAACTCGAAGAATGCAGGGACTTTGATAAAAACTTTGCTTTCATTTTGTTCAAGCATGGGAACGGTGCTCGCAAGGCACTGAAACATCCCCTAAAGAAAATTGGTAACATAACGATGGAGTGTAAGTTTGTAAATTCTGTTGTCGATATTCCTCCATCACCACTACTGGAGAGTGAGCCGCGGATTTCTGAGTTCACTAAAAGGATCGACTTTGCGCCTATTATTGACAAGTATATGGAGAGTGCTAAGAATGCTTTGGAAGAGCCTCACAAGATTTTTGAAGGGCACACTTTGTATTGTCAGAAGGCTGTTGATGGTCCTAAGGGAAACATGGGTCATCATCAGCAACAACATCACCATCACCATAATCAGCCTCATTACCATTCAAAGGAGAAGAAGAGCAAGTACTCACATGGTGATGGGCCATCTCATTGTGGTGATGGTCACATGATGGCGCCTACAAGCCCTGTTGCAGGGGGTTACAATCGAGGAGTGCCACAACAGGGTTACAATCGAGCACCGGTGAACCAGGCTGTACCAATTCCTGTTGCATATGGTAATCAGATTGCTATGAACTATGAGAACCAGCCGTGGATGCAATGGGGATACCAGAATCCTGGACAGGGCGGTCACTATTGGAATCCATTGGGGATGCAACATGGATACCAGAATCCTCAGATGGGACAGGGTGGTCCCTATGAGAACCCGCCAGGGATGCAACACGGATACCAGAATCCTCAGATGGGACAGGGTGGTCCCTATGAGAACCCGCCAGGGATGCAACACGGATACCAGAATTCTCAGATGGGACAGGGCGGTCCCTATGGGAAGCCGCCGGGGATGCAACACGGATACCAGAATTCTCAGATGGGACAGGGCGGCCACTATTGGAACCCATCAGGGATGCAACATGGATACCAGAATCCTCGAATGGGACAAGGCGGTCCCTATTGGAACCCGCCAGGGATGCAACACGGATACCAGAATTCTCAGATGGGACAGGGCGGTCACTATGGGAACCCACTGCCTCCGATGGGATAGTGCGGTCATTGTGGGAATCAGTCAAGGATCCAAAAGGGATACCAAAGAACCGGATTTTGAAACCTGTAATTTCCATTTATCTTGTTACATTTCCCCAGACAGTTTTTAAAATCATGTAGGACCTCTTTTTCCTTTGTGAAATTTGAGAGGTTGAATTTTGGGGCAAGAAAACTTTGTTACCATAACTTTTAAGTGTGCTGTGAACCTTGTTTTCCTAGACTTCTAAATTCTAATTATGTTTTGCCATTGTTATTTAGCTACGTAAAGCTTGGTCGGCACAATGTAAGTTGTTTTTTACTTGTATCATTGAGTTCTAAAATAAAAATGAAAATAAGATCTTAAGTATGAAGTAACAATAATAAGTAAAAATATATAATACCTAATTGTATGATTCTTACCTTGCTTAAGATTCTCAAGTTCTTTCAAATCATCCTTATTAAGCATAGGCGAACGTGATCCAAACCAGTGTTGTCACTTATCGGTTATGGCGGCGCCATGGCGGTATGGCGTGGCGGAAACTGGCGGCGCCGCCATACAGAAACGGATATTTAACAGAATGCCAATGGCGGCGTCATGGTGGACGTTATTCGCGTGGCGGCGTCATGGTGGACGTTATTCGCGTGGCGGGCGTAACGGCGTAGCGGTCCATAGCGGACAAAACGAAATTTTTTTAAAAAAAGGGGGCTTGGGTCATGAACCCGACCCGAATTAGCGCAAGGATAAAAAAACAAAAACCCTAACTCTCTCACACTCTCCAACAGTACTATCCTACTAACCTCAACATCGCGCTTCTTTCTCCCTCCCTCAACACTCTGTTTTTGCCTTATTACCTTTGCAGTTTCTTCTCTCTGCGACGACGGCGACCATCACCAGCAGCATCGTCCACCACCACCAGCAGCGACGGCGACCTCTGCAACAACAGCCAACATCGCAGCCCTCTCTTCTCTCTTCGCACAGGTTCCTCTCTTCGTAGCCCTCTCCTCTCAGTCCTCTGTTTTAGTTAACGTCTCTGTTCTGTTTTTCTTTTCTTGCTTTATTTTCTTTTCTTGTTTTATTTTCTGTTCTTGTTTTATTTTCTTTTCTTGTTTTATTTTCAGTTCTGTTTTTCTTTTCTTGTTTTATTTTCTGTTCTTGTTTTATTTTCCCTTTTTTTTTCTGTTTGCATCTGATTCTGGTTTCATTTATATAGTCCTATTATCCTATTTTGTTTGGTTTTCTCTGTTCTAAACTTCTAATCAGAATCATGTTCTTAATCTGATTCTGTTTTCATTTCGTTTTCTCTGTTCTAATAATTTGTAGACTATGTCTCAATCTCAACCAAATTCCTCACATGCTTCGGGGGGGGGGGGGTCAGTTACTTTAACTTCCAGTACCAACAGAACTGATCCCGAATGGAAATATGTCAAGCCCATTCGTGAAAGAGATACCAATGAAACTATTTGTAACTATTGTAATAAAATCATGAAGGGGGGAATAACAAGAACTATTGTTTGAAATCATTCATAAAAGATGGACCGATCAACTCCATCGCCCATTGCATGCGGCTGGTCACTTGTTGAATCCAGATTTATTCTATGGAAACCCACAGATGGAGTTTGATTTGGAGGTTAACCATGGGTTGTACGTTTGCATTAGGAGGTTAGTATGATGTCCAGAGGTGCAACAGAAAATTCTACTTGAGTTACCAATCTATAAGAGTTCTGGTGGCCTCTTTGGAGATGATTTTGCAAAGTCACAAAGAAGCACCCTTGCTCCTGGTAAGAAACTAAAACCTCTAGTTATTTTAAGTTGTTCATGAATAACTAAATTCTAAGATATACTCTCCGTCTTGTAGCTCAATGGTGGCGAATGTATGGCCACCAAACTCCAATTTTGCAACCGTTGGCAATCAAAATTTTGAGCTTGACATGTAGTGCTTCGGGATGCGAACGCAATTGGAGTGTATTTGAGCAAGTAATTAATATACTAAACTCTTCATATCTTTTTTTATAGGATAAGAAATAAAGTAATTAGTATTTAATATTTATTATATTTATATTACAGGTTCATTCAAAAAAGAGAAATAGGCTTGACCATAAGAGAATGCATGACTTAGTTTATGTCAAGTACAACCAACAACTCTTGGATAGATATAATATTAGAGATGAAATTGATCCAATTTCACTCAATGATATTGATGAGTGTAATGAATGGATGGTTGGAGAGATGGATGATGATAATGATGTTGGAGATGATTGTGTTTTTCAAGATGATCCAAATCTAACTTGGCAAACCGTTTATGAGATGATAATGATGATAATGATGTTGGAGCCTACCACAAATACTAGGAAACAAACAAGAAAAAGAAAGACTACGGTTCCTACAAATGTATACACTAGGAAACGTCAAGCATTGGCTCCAACTTCAACCTCAAAAGGAAAAGAGCATGTGGTTGAAGAGGAAGATGAAGAAGAGGATTGGCTTCAACTTCCACCTATCCGAAGAAGAGGAAGGGGAGGGAGATGCTCCACTTGATAATAACTTGGAAAATGACTATGTTGGGGTTGGGGAAGAGGAGTAGTGGAAATTACTTAGTGTTTTCATTGCTTTTTATAATTTTGTTGTTATTTTGATGTCTTAAACTTAATTTGAAGTGGTTCTCACTTCTTAAGTTCTTAGTTGCTTATGACAATTAGATGGAGACTAATGATATTTTCTACCAATTAAGTCTATGGTTTTTGACATTTATTGATAGGCTTTTGGATTATTTTTTTGATTTTTATAGTGTTTTTTGCATATGTATTAGTATATATATTTTTTAATTTTTTTAAAAAATTGGTCCGCCATGGCGTCCGCCATATGCTGTTACGCCATCCGCCATCCGCCATCCGCCATATGTTTACGGCGGATTTTTGGGTCGCCGCCATGAACCGCCATCCGCCATTGACAACACTGATCCAAACCAATCTTGGGTGGAGGGGTAGACCGTAGACATATCATGTTCGGCTGTCTCGGAAGCCGGGAAGTCATTAGAGTCCATGTTCTGCTGTCAAAACAAATAAACAGCCACAACAATGATGTATGCTTGAATGCAACGAAAAAGATCAGTTCTATATATATATATATATATACAAAGAGAAAGGAAGCCAATCCATGAACACATAGTGCTTATATGTATAGGAAAGCTTGCAACTTGCTTTGAATTGATAGGAATCCTCAGGTTATTTGTGATTTGATTAAGTCTTATGAGGCTGAAGGATGTGTAGTTAGTTACTAGCAACATGTTTAGGGAGGTTCTAAAGCTTTGTAAAGAGGCTCAGCTTGCTGATGTTGCCTTTGGGGTTTTGAGGAAAATGGAGGATTTTAATTTGCATCCGGATACTGTGATGTATAATGTGGTTATAAAGTTGTTTTGTAAGAAGGGTAGGTGACATTGAAATGGCTGATAAGTTGATGGGAGAGATGAGTTTGAATGGTCTTTGTCCTGATTTGATTACGTATATATGATTGAGGGGTTTTGCAATGCCGGTCAATTGGTGGATGCTTGCTCTATGCTCAAGGTTATGAGAGGACATGGATGTAAACCCAATTTGGTTGTTTTATTAGCAGGTTTAGATGGGTTGTGTAGGTCACAACATATTTCTTGGAGACATGTTCAGAAACCATTGAAACTCAAATGAACAAAAGGGACCAAGATGCGCCTGTTTCATCAAAGTTCAAACAACTAGAAAGTGATTTTGGTGGGTCGCATTACTGGCTGGACCGGTAAAGATAACAAAGCGTGCTTTTTTTGGTTTTTGTTTTTTGGCTTTTCTTCAAGTCTCTATCTCTACCAGACACTCTTATTATCATTATTCTATTGCTACCCTCTCATATAAATTCCCTATTTTCATTTTGTCTATATATATATATATATATAAAGTTCTTGTTTTTCTATGTGCCAAATGGGAATATCCAAGTTTTGTTGGCCTGTCTGTTCAAGCATCAGCATCAGTCTCCTTAGTTTGCTGTAGAACCAAGGTATGATCTACTATCTGGTCAACTCTTTGACTTTCTTCATGTATCAGTGTATCATCTTTGCTTACAAATTTCAGATCACCTTTTTCCGATCATTTCCTTTCTGTTGCATTACTATTATTATTATTATTATTATTATTATTATTATTATTATTATTATTATTATTATTATTGTTGTTGTTATTGATTTTAGATGCTTCAAAATGAGAATGTTTTGGTAGGTATTGACAGCTTTAGATTTCGAATAATTTCCAGTCAGCTTGAGTTTTGTGCTGATTTTGGAATCAGACTTTATGTGTTGGGATTTTAATATAAGTAGAATTTTTGAAAATTGAGGTTTTTTTTGAGTCAACAGTTTAGAACTCTTGCTAGTTGCTACTTTTGGCATTCTTGCCAGTAGGTGTAGAAGTTTGAGATTTGAAGTATGGATGGACTATGGACTCTGGTGATTATAGAATCATTCAATTCTTAGGCATTGGGGAAAATAACTTTTTTTGGTATGTAGAGGAGTGGCAAGTGCCGCATGAAACTCGCACATACAACTATTAGATCTCGAGTTCAAACTCTGGAAATGATATCTAGCTTAACAATTTCGGTATTTACCAGTTGAGCTAGGCCTTACATATCATTGGGGAAATAACTGTTTAGAAAGCTTCTTTATTTTTGCTCATCCTAATTACTTCAGCTCTCTTTCTAGATGTTCTAAAAACAACTGTCATTCATTGGCTTATTTGCATTCATAAGTCAGTTGGATCATGCACGACATTATAGATGGGCAGAAACTGATTATGCACTGACATTATAGATGGGCAGAATATCAGTTGTTAATGTAAACTCTCAAGTTTCTTTTTTTCCTTCTCTTGTTATGATATGCTTAAACCCTAACTAGAAAAACATTAAAAACATTCTCCGAAAACTTTAATTAGTTACATTTTTCTGAGGGACTAACTTAAATGTTGGATTGCAGAGTAATTTAGTGTTGTGTTATTTTGCGTGCCATAGTTGTGGGTGTTAGGCGCTGTCCTTGTGAACTAACTATTCTTAAAACTTTAGTTTTTATGTCAAGACACAAGAATAAGTTTTATATCATATCAAAGATATGCAAATATTGTTTAGAGGTTATTCTGATGATGTGCTGTTGTCTTTTCTTTCTGCATTTGGGAGCAGACCAAGCTACCGCAAGCTTTCATCTCTGAGAAGCCACCTACCAGATGTACCAATATTAGCTCTGACAGCTACTGCTGTTCCTAAGTGAGTGAGTCCTCTTAATTTACTCTCCTTTATGAAATTAGCTTGGTTTTGCTATATTTTTAGTGTTTTATACATCAACGCATTTCATAATTTTCATTCAAGCCTATATTTTTGCAACCTTACCTATTCTTTTCAAAATAGTCTGCTAAGTGTAGTGGATTTCTGCAATTGTTATTCTTCCATTGGTGGGGTGTGTATGTAATTCTGTATATATAATGTACATATAAGGATATCTATATATCGTGTCATGATAGGATTGCTTTTTTATTATGGAACTATCAAATTATTTTATGCTAATCCTATGTCATGATATATATTGTGTCTGCTTATCAGTTATCACAATGGTCATAGCAAATCCTATGTAATATTTTTGAAGTAGGCATTCCTTGCATTTTGTTCCTTTTGACCTCTTACGGGTATTGAACGGTGAGAAATGAGAATCGCGTCATTGCATTTATTGGTTTGGTATTTGTTTTCTGCAGGGTTCAGAAGGATGTAGTGGAATCCTTGCAGATGCAAAATCCATTAATACTTAAGTCTTCTTTTAATTGTCCTAATATATATTATGAAGGTCAGTCCTGCTTGCCATATGATTTCCAGCTATAAATGAATTTTGTTTTCAGTTTCACCCTGTTCTGTGTCACATGCAATGTGACTAGCAAATAACTAATAAACCAGTCCATTTATTACGTAAATGTTTGTGCATGCTAACTTATGTCTGGTGATGAAGATACTATGAGAGACAAGAAAGAAGAAAGAAACGCCAATTTCTAATTTGCAAAAAAAAGAATTTGCATGAAAATAGATAAAATGCTGATGGGGACATTATTAATGAAGGGCATAAGAGTAAAATGCTGTTGATGCAAACATTAGTAATGGAAGACAGAAGGGTAAAATATAAGAATTGCATAAGATCGGAGTTTATTAATGCACAAAGGTTTGTTAAATAATTAAGTAGTAGTGGGGGAATACGAACGTTCTGTTTGTGAGAGAGAATTTAAAGAGTTGAAGAGTAGTAGAAGGTCAGGTTAGAGAATAAATAGAGTTAGAGAGTAGTAGAGAAGGCAGGCTGAATTTTGGGATTAGGCTTGGGAGGGGTTAGGCACTCTTGAATTGCCTAGAACAGTTATTTTCATCTATATTTCTGCAATTATCTCATGTAACTCTGTTTCTAGGGCTGTTATCATTTTGACCCAGCACCGATATTTCCATTAATATACAGTTTATTGTTCTTTTTGATTGAGATGGATTCTGGTACTCATCAAATGCAAATATTGACGTCTTTGAGGAAATCCTTCCATTTCCAACCCAGTAAATTTAGGTCTATTTTAGGCATTCCCGTTACTCAATGGTTTTTATTGGTGAATTGTTTTAGATGTTAATTTTGCTTGAGATGCAAGCATGCTGCTGCTTTATAGACCAAACAAAACTGACTAGATTTCTTAATGATACAGTTAGATACAAAGATCTATTGGATGATACTTATGCCGATTTATGAGTCAAATCTATGGGAGATGTCTGTGCGATAATTTACTGTCTTGAACGTTCAATGTGTGATGACTTGTCAACTCATCTATCCCAAAGAGGCATCTCTTGTGCTGGTAATATTTTGCATAATTTTTTATGCTTTTGCAAAATATGATTCACTCCAACTACCGGGACCCTGAAGTTTTTAGCTGTGGGGGAAACATACACATATTTATAAATCTGTGGCACTAGTTCTCTGTGTTTCCATATATTGACAGATTGTTCGATTTTGTCATTTTCACTACTATCAAATTCTCTCTCTCCCTCTCCCCCCCTCTCTCTCTCTCTCTCTCTCTCTCTCTCTCTCTCTATATATATATATATATATATATATATATATAAAGAAAGAAATACACATAAAATGAAAAAGTATTTCCTTAGTATTTCCTTAATCTGGTAAATAATACATGAGAGGTATTTATAGAATACAAGGGAAAGACAAATGAGCACTAGTCTAGCCTGAGAATCATGGTAATTATTCTCCCTATAAGTGCTAATTCTAAATATGGTAAAGATAGGAAAATACAGCTAATAAGCAGCTAACTATCATTTACATCTAGTCCTAGTGAGTTGTATAAGACAGAATCTGTTGATTCTGTGCTGATCTTCAGCAATAACTTCCAACACTCCCCCTCAAACTGGCATGAATATCTCCTTCATTGCAAGCTTGCTCACCATTTCATCAAACTGTCTCTTTGGAAGACTCTTTGTGAGAACATCTGCTACTTGACTTGTGGTAGGTACATAGGACATACAAATCTCATCACTATCAATTTTTTCCTATTCCCTTTACATAATGGTATAGATATATAATGGTATAGATATATAATGGTATAGATATCTTAAATCAAATTCGAGTAGTGGCCTGCAGTCAAAAATGCAGCCTGTTATGTCTGTTTCACTAGAATATTGCTAGCAACCCACACGTGAGGTAGGTCCCATATGCAAGTTGCACACTCAATTAAATATAATAATAAAAATAATATAACACAAAAGTTCTAATTTACAAGTAAAAAAACTAAAAATAAAATTATGGCTAAATATCACTTTTGGTCCTTTATTTTTGCTTTAAGTTTCATCTTGGTCCTTTATGTTTTTTCCTCATTTTGGTCCTTTATCTTACATCACATTCGAAGCTTTCCCTACAATTGGTTTTTCAGTTGTTCTGCATTTGTTTGTACAGTATAATATTCTTATATATTAGTATAATATTAATTTACGTGCACTGTCAGTCTTTTCCTTTCCTGCCTTATTGACACCACACATGTATGGTGCTGCAGACGTGCAGTAGGGCCCTCAATACATTACAAGTTACAATTTTTTATTTTATTAGGTCAATATTTGTTATATCGGTAATAATAAAAGACATATTTTCAGGTAAAAAAAAGTATGGAGATATCATTTCAATCTTTATATTTTATAGAACTCAATGATCTAAATTTCAAAATTTTCTGATAAGTTTGGACATTTTAGTGCAGTACAAATTTACACTGACAGATACTTTTTAGCTATTATAACCGCGGGTACCTCCTAACAAAGTTTTTGCTACACCCAAGGTTCGAACCCGATACTTTGGGGTGGGATCTGAGACTAATTACTATTAAAATCTACCATTTTAGTCATGTATTACTTGTAATAATAAAAGACATATTTTCAGGTAAAAAAATTCTGCAGATATCATTTCGATCTTTATATTTTATAGAACTCAATGATCTAAATTTCAAAATTTTCTGATAAATTTGGACTTTTAGTGCAATACAAATTTACACTGACAGATACTTTTTAGCTATTATAACCGCGGGTACCTCCTAAAATTTTTTTTGCTACACCCAAAGTTGGAACCCGATACTTCGGGGTGGGATCGGAGTCTAATTACCACTAAAATCAACCCTGTTAGTCATGTATTACTGATAATAATAAAAGACATATTTTCAGGTAAAACAAATTCTGCAGATATCATTTCGATCTTTATATTTTATAGAACTCAATGATCTAAATTTCAAAATTTTCTGATTAGTTTGGACTTTTTAGTGCAATACAAATTTACACTGACAGATACTTTTTAGCTATTATAACGGCGAGTGCCTCCTAACAAAGTTTTTGCTACACCCAAGGTTCGAACTCGATACTTCGGGGTGGGATCCGAGTCTAATTACCATTAAAATCAATCTCATTAGTCATGTATTACTATTTCTATTAAACTGATTAATCCAATTATTTAAAATAAAATACTTGATACACGTAATACTTTTAAGTGTTTTGTTTAACAATAATATGAGATAAAAAATAGGGAAAATATATTAAAAGATTATAAAGCTATTCTTCAACATCTAACAAAAAATAAATTAATTATTTAATAAAAAATTATATTCTCTGCATTAATGTACATAAACAAGAAAAAAACTATTTTTGTTTTAATGGAAAACTGTTTTCAAAATTATAATACATACAAAATTTTGATAATGTTTTTGAAATTTCCAAATGATCCATTTTGATCATCCATTTTTTGTTCTTCAAAAATGTTTGACATTCACTTTTTTAATCATTAAATCATTTTTTGTCAATAATCATTAAATTGTATAATCTTCTTTCGATTTTATTAGATTTCCGCTAAATATACGCGTTATATCCAATTATATACTCATCCATATGTGTGGTGGGCCCTGCATTTTAATTTTTTATTATTTCTTTCCATCTTTCCATCACTTTGTATTGTCATATCATTGACACCGCAACAATTATCAGTTTTTGCGCATCAATTACCTGCAGTAGACCCTATCCAACTAGGGGTCCCACATCTTCAATTTCTATATTCTTATTAAGAGAACCAAACATGCGGTCGATCCCACCTCTTCAAACATGGTGGAACTCTATTTTCTGGTGATTTTCATCCAACCCAATTGTTTAACCATTTATTGATTCGGTTATAATTTATAATTATTATGATTTTCTGAGTTTAACAAACGAAAATAAGGAAAGCCCCGTGCGGAGCACGGGACATAGGACTAGTATGACTTGTGGGAAGGAAAAGTGGCACAAAAAACGACAGTTATTTTCCTATTCCCTTTACATAATGGTATAGATATATAATGGTATAGATTAGGTAAACTAGTCACTAGTGTGACTAACATGTGCCATGCGCACGGGTATTATTATTCAAATCTTTTTGTAAATTAAAAGGTTGTTTTTTAAGAAAATCAAAAAGTTATATTAATGCTTTAATGAATTAATTAGTCAATACATTCAAAAGATATACATCAAAAGATTTATGACTAAAAATTTTACATTAAAAGATTTTTTTTTTGGCCAAATACATTAAAAGATTTATACTATTTGATATACATTTATATTATAATCACTTTACCCACATAAAAATGTATTTAAAAGATTTAAATTAAATCTTGTATGTCCAATAAATTAACCCCAACCTATTACATACGTTTTTTATTAAGGTAGATCACCGGCTTGAAGGAGAGACCGGGCTCTGATACTAGTAATGTGATACCTCTTTCCCGAAAATAATTTGATAAAGAAATTTATGGAAAATTAGAGGACCTTCTTGAAATAAATAAAATAACGTGAATAAAATAAAATTAGAAAAGATTTACATATTGAATCCGCACTTGGGAAAAAGGCACCACGTGCATCATTCTTTCTTTACATCTATACAGACTTATAGATAATTCGCTTTTAATAAAAATACATCGAAATAAAACTCATCATCCCGACATTAGACCTAGTCAGAGCTTGACACCATATAATCAAAAGGACATGAGGACCCGCGTTCCATATCCAAAAACGTCTGACTGAAATGGACTCCTAGGCAAGACACGCAACCCGTCAAAATTATTTGAAAAATGTGGTTTTACGGTGAGAATCACATTCGAGCCATATTAAGACTATAAGATAAACATCAAGGATGACACTAGTCTCATCTAATCACGCACAACACTAAATTCACTTAATAACATACACATGACACATGTATTTCAAAATACATTTAGGTTACACCTTCCACTACAAAAAAAAAGCTGATTAGCGAGGGAATTTTTAGTCCCTCGCTAATTCAGTCATTAGCGACGGAATTTTGTGTCCCTCGCTAATTTCTGACAGTTTTCAGATCATAGGGCTCCGTGCAGGTGATTAGCGACGGAATTTTCAGTCCCTCGCTAATTTCTGACAGTTTTCAGATCATAGAGCTCTGTGCAAGTGATTAGCGACGGAATTTTCAGTCCCTCGCTAATTTTTTGACTTTTCAGCTTATTTATCCTCTCACACACACTCTTCTCTTCTACTCTCTTCACACTCTTCACTCTTCTCTTTTCTTCTCTCCCACCTTCCCATAACTTCCACCACCATCACCTCCTCTCATCCTCACCCTCTCTCTCTCACTCTCTCTTTCTCCCCTACTCTTCTCCTTCTCTCACCACCCTAATACCCTTCACCACCACCACACCACCACCACCATAAACTCCTCTCCTCTCTCCACCTACGAATTCCTCTTCTCCACCTACAAATTTCTTTCCTCTTTTCTCTCTTCTTCACTCCACCTTCCACCACCACCACCACCACACAACCACCATCACAACCACCACCACCACCGGAGCTCCTCTTCCTCTCCACCTTTTTTCACCACACCACCACCACCCACGACACCACCACCACCCTCTTCTCCTCTTCACCTTCTTCCTCTCCAACTCTTAATAATATAATAGCTTTTTGACAACATTAATAATAAATATATAAAAAAAAGTCATTCAGCACTAGACACGTGTCAGTCAGTATTTGAAAAAGTGCACAAATTTTGAGGCAGTTATTAGCGAGGGAAAATTTCCTCGCTAATTAGCGAGGGATTCAAATTCCCTCGCTAATCCCATTAGCTGGGAGGGAATTAGCGAGGGAACCAGTTCGTCGCTAATTCCCTCGCAAATGACCATTAGGGACGGATTTAGGTCATTTTGCGAGGGAAATTTCCCTCGCTAATGACCAGTTTTTTGTAGTGTTCTGTTCATTTAATAACAAACGGTTGAAATTTATAAACCATTATATAAGGTAAATCCAGCATGTCATTACAAACATCAATCTTTTACAGAGATAATCACGAGTCATAAATCGTCATAAATCATAAATCATCACGTGTCCGATGGTATTATATGCATGTCTAATAATGCCAACACAAAAATGACTCTCCCTAGACTCAAGAGAAAAAAAAAGAGAACCATCTTTGTCTCACCCTAGGGCCAGATGACTCGGACTCCATGACACGTAACCAAACACCATAGCAACTGAGCACCATCTTCACCTCTCACAGGCTAGGTGGCTTAGACTCAATGAATATAAGTGAGTTATATTTCACTTAAACACCATTATTTCCTCTCATCACATGCTAAGTAACTCAGACTCGGAGACACTGGCCACCTCTCACAGGCTAGCTACCTGAGACTCAACCACACTATAGGTCAACTAATGCATCACTTGAGTACCGAATCGCCTCTCACAGACTTGGTAACTCAGACTCAAAGATACAAGGTTTGCCATAACACGACTCGATTATTATTCTCGCTTCTCACATGCTAGGTGACTCAAACTCAAGGACACCATATCACAACATGCACAACCACATATCACAAACACAATCACTGTGTAGTCACAGTATCACCTGAGCACCATTCTCACCTGTTACAGGCTAGGTAGCTCATCACAATGATATCAACTCATAATCATACATCACATAGTATCAGAAGATAGTAACAAGGACACACATGTTTTACCTACACCTCTTGTTATATCAAATTCACTTAAAATTTAATTTTAACTCTAATTCTGTCGTTTTCTTTTTTAATATAGCATACAATATTTTTAAATATCAAATATTATACTACTTGTTGGCTCTTCTAATCAATCCTTAAAACAACAATAATCAGTTTAATCAGTTTCTACAAACATAATAACAACATTTAATAACGCATAAGTATCAGATCGACATATCACATAGGATACTCGATTAACACTACAACTCAGGAGTTCAATAAAAGCACACACGTGCAAACAATATCCATAATAAACATAAATGCAACCTTCATTATTAATAATTGAATTATAGATCAAATGCTTCACAACAATCTCTTAGGTGCTGACCTCATTTTATGATGCCATATGCATATGTAATTAGGTGTTCAAGGGATTAGTTGAAATCCTACAACCTTAATGATACCCTACAGCCCGAATATAACCCGAAGATCATCCTCCATACCTGGTGTGACGATCTCGTCCGATACAAAATTAAATGGGACTTCGGGAGTTCATGAAACGAAAGACTCTAGATTTAAATTGTTCCGTGGCACGTTCATAGAACTAATTAAAGGACCAAATCGTTACTTTAAATAAAGATAAGGGACCCCGGGAGCACTTTAGCCATTTAATAAAATATAACGTGTAGAAAGATAGAATAAAATGATATAAAAAAATGACTGGAAAAAGCCTCACCGACATAGTAGGGACGTCCACTTCACAGTAATGCACGAATGGTTTGTGTTCATCGAAGATTTCAACTAGAAGAATTCAAAAATAACACCTATGTTCCGAAACGACAACGGTTGTGGTTGATATATTACAATAAAGATGGAAACATGGTGTGTCCCAAACTAAATTTCCAAGCTTGTCTAACTAAAAGGCCATTAGCTTCCACGTTCCCAAAATTTTTATGATTAGGTGTTGCTTTAAAATACTATCCAGGAAGCTTCCAAAGACTAAAGGCATTGTGTTGGTTTTCAAAGACAATCAAAAGTCAAAACCTTATTTCCCCAAAAGCTAGCAAACCGTGAAGCCACTGCAAAGCACCCTTCGCTTCACGTTCACCTCCTAGGAGGATATTTTGTTTTCTTCTTTTTCTGGTAATTAGGACAACTCCTATGTAACCAGCAAGCTCTTAACACAAAGATGTATAGTTCTGAAACCTCACTAATAGAGGGAATCCAAACCTCTACGATTTCTATCAACGCTGCCATGTAAGTCTCTCTCTGAATAATTTAAATATAGGTTGTGGTTATGGTGAAGGCAATATTGAATGATGTCTCATATATTACTAAGAAAAGGTTCTAAATACCTTTACTAATTTTGTACAGCAAGTCAACTAGAAATGGAACTCCAAATAAAAGGAAGGTGCTGACTCACCTTGGTATGGCGTGGACTTCAACACCAAAGCCAATATTAAGTTCATAAGAGGGAAAACATGGTAAGCCCTTGTAGTTAGAGGAGGTGAATTTCGAGAAGAATAATTGATGCAGACTGTGTGGCGGCTTTTGACTATGAAGGAAGACTAGGAACTAGGTCTTGAGAATTAAAACGGAAAAGGTGATATAGGGTGAAGAATTGAAGCTCAAGAAGAATATAAAACCTTTAAATTACTTTAAAACCCCTTTCAAATCGTTTTTGAAGGACTTTAAAAACCAATAACTCATTTTAACAATTCTCTAACAAGAATGTAAATTATGAAATATTACTAATATAAAAGGTATCTATTATTAAAGTAAATAATTACGATAAGAAAACAATTACAAGCCATTAAAATATCACTTTACAACTTTTATCACTAATTAAAGACCCGTAAAAATATTCACAACAATAACTATGACACAATACACGTAACATAACTGAAAATAAAAGGATTGAGAAATCAGGGTGTTACATGTATCATCTTGATAATTTTACACGATTTGAGCATCTGAGCAACAGCCTCAACAGAAACATTAGCAGCAGCCTCCTGATTCTCAGCAATATTCTGAAACGTACAAATGGTGGTATCAGACGAATAGTGCTCAAATAATGAGATTAGATATTGATCGTAATAAATAGATATGTTTTCGGGAACTTTAACTCTTAATTAGAAACAAATACCCGAATCCTTCTTTTGAACCTATTAATGATTTGAATGTCGTCAGTGAACTTCCTAACACTAAAAATCCTTTCAAATCGTGAATTACAGTACTGAAAGTCTTTTCATCGTAGATACTACAGACTGATTGGTCACGCCTTACATTGGTATTAAAATTGAAGTTGATTTTATATTGGTGGTCAAAGAAATTAATGATGGTTGGATGTCAATTCGATTTCTATTCACATCAAATATATTATTTGAAATTCAAATTTCTGTGATCTGCGTTAATTACAAAAAATGTTATGGTAACAGCAATTATGGTTGACATCAAAGAAATCATACTAATAATTAGTGCATCAAATTTCCTAACTAATATTTCAAATATTGAAACATATTAATGCTATGCCTTATGTAATTTAAAATTTGAATTTCAGAGTTCAAATTGTGTAGACTAAATAAGAAATTTATTCATGCATCCCACATTTTATAACGAATTAAGTTCTAGGAGTGTAGCTGAATTGCCCTCGTTGCAGCAGTATATATGTTAAATTCCGAATGGTATAAAAAATAAAATTCTGAATTAACTTATTAGTGCATTATTAGCTGAATTGCCCTCGAAGCATGACTGTGATGTAAAGAATATATAATTGTAAAATACATGTATTAATAGTAGGCATAAAAATATATTATAATTCTTGCATTAATAATAGTGTATAATATTTTTTTGTGTCAAAAATAAATATTTTTGGGTAAAAAAAAGTGTATAACTAGTATGTAACATGTGCGATGCATGGGAAGCAATTTTCTTGTTATTGTAAATTTAAATAATTGTGAAAAACTTAACATTATTAATATATAAAAGAAGTCAAAAAAATGTATCCAAATTTATTAAAGTGCTAAATTGCTTTTAATTTAGCATTTATATATATATATATATATATATATATATATATATATATATATACATACTTAATGTTTATAGAAAATACATATAAGACATGCTTAGTGTAGATTAATAAATATCTTACGGAAATAGTTTCTTGAAAGTTTATGTCGAGTAATATGTCATTTGAAAATAATGTAAGTTAAAAAGTGTTAATAAGTGAGTTTTTTTAACATAAAATTGCTATGATTGTTAAATAAATAAAATGAAGGCAAAATATCATCCGGGGTCCCTTAACTTATTTTCTGTTTTCGTTTAGGTTCTTTAACTTTTTGAGGTAACGAATAGGTCCATTAACTTTAAAAAACATTGCACCGCAGTCCCATTTAACGTTTTTAAACTAACACCATTAATTAGTGTCTGATGTGGTTTTTTTTTATGCTTACTTGGCAGTCCAACTTGGATTTTATTAAAAAAAAACCAAAATATTTTTAAAAAAAAAACAAAAAATGATGTGAAACTATTCATCAGCATCTTCCAAAAAGAACCCTAAACCCAGATTCCGATGACCCCTCCATTCCGGCGACCCACTCCGTCAACCTCTTCTGTCTCCGCTGTATTTGTTCCTGAAATATCCACATTTAGATGAAAATTGAAAGAAAACGGAAGAAGAAGAAGAAGGGGTTCCTGATTTGAAGAAGCCAAACTTTAAAGAACCCAAATTGGAATAATGATGATTTCGTTCGATTTAAACCCATATTTAAACCCAAATTTAAACTCAGATTTAGTTCGATTTGAACCCAGATTTAAACCCAAAAGGGTGTTCGATTTCGTTTTATTTCATTCAATTTCTGTCCAATTTTTGTTCGATTTTGTTCGGTTTTTGTTCTTCCCTTTTTCTGTGTTCGATCTCGTCCGATTTCATTTGATTTTTGTTTGATGTCGTTTTTGATTTTGATTTTCTGTTCGGTTTTCGTTCGTCCAATTTCTGTTCGATTTTCGTTAGTTCAATTTCGTTTTTTGTTTGGTTTCTCTTCTGTGTTCTTCCATGTTTCTTTAGAGACAAAATGGGAGAGAGGGGGGAAAGAGAGAGAGAGAGAGAGAGAGAGAGAGAGAGAGAGAGAGAGAGAGAGAGAGAGAGAGAGAGAGAAGATGAACTGGATTGAAGGTCGAAGATGAACTAAAGTTTTTCTTTGAATTTTTAATTAGAATTAATAAAAATAATGACTCAGCAAAACGTGACATGCCAAATCAGTATTGTAACAGATATGTAGGACCCTGATTAACGGTGTTAGTTAAAAACGTTAAATGGGACTGCGGGGCAACGTTTTTTAAAGTTAAGAGACCTATTTGTTACCTCGAAAAGTTAAGGGACCTAAACGAAAACAGAAAATAAGTTAAGGGACCCCTCCCGGATGATATTTTGCCTAAAATGAATTATGTGATATTTTAACATATTAGAACATAAAATGAGTCATTGTAACATATTAGAACATAAAATGACACATTGTAACATAAAATGGCAGGGGACTATTGTTTAGCGCCTAATCTTGACATAGAACAAAACTAAAAAACATATTTTCAACAAGAAAATTGGTACTTCATTTCAAAATTGATAATTCATATCGGCAATACCATTGGTACTTCATTTTAAGTTTTCTTTTTTTTAGATATTAATCTCGTATTTTTTATATTTTAGTGAAACTATCCCGTGTTTTTTTTATATATTTGTGCAGTTATCGTGTAGTTTCAATTGATTATTTTAGTTGATTATTAGATTATAGTAGATAGTAAAAGATAGACTGTAGATTATCAATAAAAAAGTTGTATCCCGTGTTTTATTATATATCTGTGACAATTATTTGTCGTTTTTAGGTATTAGTGACAAAATTTGTCACATGTGTTTTAAATATTAATCAGTAGTTTAAATAGTCATTAAGTTTTCTTTTTTGTTAGATATTAATCTCATGTTTTTTTATATATCAGTGAAGTTATCCCGTGTTTTTTTATATATTAGTGCAGTTATCTTGTAGTTTCAATTGATTATTTTAGTTAATTAGTAGATTATAGTAGATTGTGGGAAAAGAAAGTGGGTGGGTTCGATTTGAAATTCGAAATTTGAAAAAAAAAAGTAGGAGAAATTTGAAAAAAAAAAGTGGGAGTGAGAAGAAAGTGCATTCGGAGTAAGAATTTGAAAAAAAAAATGTGATAGTAAATCACAATGTTGCCCTTAGTTAGATGACTTGTCAAGTAAATAAATAGGGAGGCTTGTTTGGGTAATTTAAGTGTGTTTTGTTTGTATAAATAGATATTAGATTATATAAATAGATATTAGATAGATAGTAGATTATCAATAAAAAATATTTATCCTGTGTTTTATTAAATAGTCATTAAGTCTTCTTGTTTTTTTAGATATTAATCTCGTGTTTTTTTATATATCAGTACAGTTATCCCGTGTTTTTTATATATCAGTGCAGTTATATCGTAGTTTTAATTGATTATTTTAGTTGATTCGTAGATTATAATAGATAGTGGGAAAAGAAAGTGAGTGGGTTTGATTAGAATTTTGAAATTTGAAAAAAAAAAGTATGAGAAAGTAGGAAAAAAAGTAGGAGTGAGAAGAAAGTGTATGTTAGAAGACATTAGAAACAAGTGTGATAGTAAATTACAATGTTGTCCTTTTTAAGTCTGGTTTGTTTGGGCAATTTAAGTGTGGTTTGTTTGTATAAATAGATAGTTAGATATTAATCTCTTGTTTTTTTAAATATCAGTGTAGTTATCCCGTGTTTTTTATATATCAGTGCAGTTATCTCGTAGTTCCAATTGATTAGTTTAGTTGATTAGTAGATTATAGTAGATAGTGGAAAAAGAAAGTGGGTGGGTTTGATTTGAATTTTGAAAATTGAAAAAAAGAAGTAGAAGAAAGTAGTAAAAAAGTGGGAGTGAGAAGAAAGTGCATTTGGAGAAGAAATTTGAAAAAAATGTGTGATAGTAAATTACAATGTTATCCTTAGTTATATGAGTTGTGAAGTAAATAAGGAGACTTGTTTGGGTAATTTAAGTATGGTTTGTTTGTATAAATTGATAAATTGATTAGTAGATAGAAAGTCGGTAAGTTTGATTTGAAAAAAAAAGTGAGAGTGAGAAAAAATGCATTGGGAGAAGAAATTTGAAAAAAAGGATAGTAAATTACAATGTTGTCCATGGTTAGATGAGTTGTCAAGTAAATATGGAGGCTTGTTTTGGTAATTTAAGTGCGGTTTGTTTGATAAATATATATTAGATTTAAGTGTGGGTTGTTTGTATAAATAGATAGTTAGATATTAATCTCTTGTTTTTTTAAATATCAGTGTAGTTATCCCGTGGCTTTTATATATCAGTGCAGTTATCTCGTAGTTCCAATTGATTAGTTTAGTTGATTAGTAGAGTATAGTAGATAGTGGAAAAAGAAAGTGGGTGGGTTTGATTTGAATTTTGAAAATTGAAAAAAAGAAGTAGAAGAAAGTAGTAAAAAAGTGGGAGTGAGAAGAAAGTGCATTGGGAGAAGAAATTTGAAAAAAATGTGTGATAGTAAATTACACTATTATCCTTAGTTATATGAGTTGTGAAGTAAATAAGGAGACTTGTTTGGGTAGTTTAAGTATGGTTTGTTTGTATAAATTGATAAATTGATTAGTAGATAGAAAGTCGGTAAGTTTGATTTGAAAAAAAAGTGAGAGTGAGAAGAAAATGCATTGGGAGAAGAAATTTGAAAAAAAGGATAGTAAATTACAATGTTGTCCATGGTTAGATGAGTTGTCAAGTAAATATGGAGGCTTGTTTTGGTAATTTAAGTGTGGTTTGTTTGTATAAATATATATTAGATTTAAGTGTGGTTTGTTTGTATAAATAGATAGTTAGATATTAATCTCTTGTTTTTTTAAATATCAGTGTAGTTATCCCGTGTTTTGTATATATCTAGTGCAGTTATCTCGTAGTTCCAATTGATTAGTTTAGTTGATTAGTAGATTATAGTAGATAGTGGAAAAAGAAAGTGGGTGGGTTTGATTTGAATTTTGAAAATTGAAAAAAAGAAGTAGAAGAAAGTAGTAAAAAAGTGGGAGTGAGAAGAAAGTGCATTGGGAGAAGAAATTTGAAAAAAATGTGTGATAGTAAATTACACTGTTATTCTTAGTTATATGAGTTGTGAAGTAAATAAGGAGACTTGTTTGGGTAATATAAGTATGGTTTGTTTGTATAAATTGATAAATTGATTAGTAGATAGAAAGTCGGTAAGTTTGATTTGAAAAAAAAGTGAGAGTGAGAAGAAAATGCATTGGGAGAAGGAATTTGAAAAAAAAGGATAATAAATTACAATGTTGTCCATGGTTAGATGAGTTGTCAAGTAAATATGGAGGCTTGTTTTGGTAATTTAAGTGTGGTTTGTTTGTATATATATATATATATATATATATATATATATATATATATATATATATATATATATATATATTAGATTAGATTAGATAGTAAATCAGAGTAAATTGTAGATAATTTGATATTAATTTAATTATATTGTATTATATGGTAGATTAAAAAATTGAGAAAAGAAATATTTTTAAATAAAGGGTGTGAGAGCCACAAATAGTAGATGTGTAAAAAAGTGAGTAATATTGGGAAATGTGAGATTGAAAGAGAGAGAGAGAGAGAGAGTGAGAAAGAAAGAGAGAGAGAGAGTGAGAAAGAAAGAGAAAATAGAATTAAAAAAATCATAAATAAAAGTAAAATACATTATTCTCTACAAAAGTGGTGATGTGTCAAAAATTAAGATATTAGATTAAATATGAAATAGGGAAGAAGCATGCACCCATCAATTTTTATCTTGTAGTTTTTCATCATAGGTTTGACACCAAATTGAAGTTTGGTTGGGGTGTCAAATCCCTTCCCTGCTCACCAGGGACTGATCCTGGAATCTTTAAGAGGAGGGTGGAATTTTTATAATAATCAATATTTTGTGAGATGTCGTCGTACATACTATATATGTGTCTCTACCATGAGCGCCTTCAATAAAAGCTTTTTCATTTGTT
Source organism: Astragalus membranaceus (assembly GCA_039519185.1). Classification (NCBI taxonomy): domain Eukaryota; kingdom Viridiplantae; phylum Streptophyta; class Magnoliopsida; order Fabales; family Fabaceae; genus Astragalus; species Astragalus membranaceus. The sequence continues at coordinate 54,761,885 of CM076851.1, forward strand.
CGTCATCACAGTAATTGCCTTAGAAAAACTGTATTTCTTTTTTATGCTATATATTTTTCCTATTTACTACATTTATGTTTTTTATATTTCGTTTGTTATTAATATTTTTAAAATTTCGTTTGTTATTAGTATTTTTTATTGAATTATAGAATCACATTATGTATCGAGTTGGTTTATTCTTCAGGAAATTTTGGGCCATAGTTTTCTATAATTATTCTATTATTTTATCTCGGTGTAATTAATTTCTCAAACAAATAACTATATAAGGATAATATAAATATATGAAGTATTGAGTAGAAGGGGTAGGGTCAAAGTTTTTCTTTATTGATATATATAGTATGATAAGTTGTACTGATAGAATATGGAACAAAAAACTAATATTCTTTAAGGGAGCTACGATAGAACACACAGCACTTGGTTTGAAAAGTAGTTTCTAACTCACTATGCCCATAGGAAGCCTTTGATATTTCTTGGAATTGATATATATATATATATATATATATATATATATATATATATATATATATATATATATATATATATATATATATATATATATAAAAGTTGTGCCTAAAAATTCGTTTCGATCGACCACCACTGAGGGAGGGCGGCCGCCCATGCCTGCCCTATGCTAAATCCGTCCCTTCCACTCACGACCCAGTGGAGCATTTCATCAACTTCCAGAAGTTGTTTGCATTAGGAACATAAGAAGGAAAAATGTTTGATACGAGAAATAGTGTTGTCTTCAAAGGTGATGTAGGTGATATCTCAAAAGTGATAAATAGCATCAAAGGACTCTCTTTGGGTTGGTATGTTTGCAGTGCTGGGTGGACTGCAGTTGGTAGGTCACCTACTGCCTGGCTGGAGGTTAGTGCGAGCCCAGGAGGGGTACCTGCGAAGCTACTCCGACGCTCAAGTCAGTATTGAGAATAGATGAGTGATTTAGCTAGGAATGAGAATCTACCTCTTTATGGCAATGTGTGCCAGTATTTATAGGGAATTGTGCCCGTGATGGGCCGTTGGATCGGTATTGTGAATCTGAGCCATCCAAGTATGAGAGTCATGAATGGGCTTGTGTATATATGGATCAAAGTGATTGGGCCAATCCATGTCTAAGTGCTGAATGGGCCTCTTGGTCCAGTCCAGAACAGTTGCCCCCCAAACTGAGATTATTCTGAAGGATGGTCTTGGCTTGAAGAACTTTTGTCGATCTACCCGAAGCGTTACTTCATTTGTCTTGTCGGGTCGTATAAGATCTCTTCACCGCGACCGTGACTCACACCTCCCTTGGTGTAATCTTTGTGCCAGGCACCAAGCTAAGGGGTCGTATCCTGATATTGGCGCCCTCATGGGCGCCTTGTGTCGAGGTGTCGTGTCTTGATGTTGGCGCTCTCCTGGGCGCCTTGTGCCATGTGTCCTGATGTTGGCGCCCTCCTGGGCGCCTTGTGCCAAGGTGCTGCGTCCTGATATTGGCGCCCTCCTGTGCGCCTTGCGCCAAGGTGCTGCGTTCTGATGTTGGCGCCCTCCTGGGCGCCTTGTGCCATGCGTCCTGATGTTGGCGCCCTCCGGGGCGCTTTGTGCCAAGGTGCTGCGTCCTGATGTTGGGGCCCTCCTGGGCGCCTTGTGCCAAGGTGTTGTGCGTTCTGATGTTGGCGCCCTCCTGGGCGCCTTGTGCCAAGGTGCTGCGTCCTGATGTTGGCGCCCTCCTGGGCGCCTTGTGCCATGCGTCCTAATGTTACCGCCCTCTTGGGCGCCTTGTGCCAAGATGCTACATCCTGATGTTGGCGCCCTCCTAGGCGCCTTCCTGGGTGCCGATTTGTGTTTTGGTTTGGCGCCCTCCTGGGTGCCGGTTTGTGGCTTTGTTTTGGTGCCCTTTTAGGCGCCCTCCTGGGTGCCGGTTTGCTTTGAGACTTGGCGCCCTCCTGGGCTCCTGGGTTCCGGCTTGCGAGGTGGCTGAGTGCCGGTTTGCATTAAGATTTGGCACCCTCCTGGGCTCCTGGGTGCCGGCTTGCGAGGTGCCTGGGTGCCGGTTTGCTTTCAGATTTGGCACCCTTCTGGGGGCTTGGGTGCCGGGTTGCGAGGTTCCTGGGTGCCGGTTTGCTGTGGGATTTGGCGCCCTTCTGAGCGCCTGGGTGCCGATTTGCTCTGAGACTTGGCGCCCTCCTGGGTGCCGGCTTGCGAGGTGCCTGGGTGCCGGTTTGTCTCAAGAGTTGGCGCCCTCCTGGGCGCCCTTCTGGATGCCGTTTTGCGTGGATGTTTGGCGCCCACCTAGGCGCTTGGGTGCCGGGTTCTAGGCGCCTGGGTGCCGGGTTCTAGGCACCTTCCATGGCGCCAGATCCTGTTTTAAGTTGGCGCCTTGGTTCTGGGCGCCTGGGTGCCGGATCCTGTTTTAGGTTGGCGCCCTGGTGCTGGGCGCCTGGGTGCCGGGTGCTTGACTCTCTTGTCTCATGACATTGGCACCCTGTGGGTGCCCTGACCTTGGATCCCTGCTGGGTGGGTGCCGTGACCTTGGTTGATTTGTGCCACTATCCTTTCAAACCTTCCGCGAGCTTTTGTGCTGCTCCTACATTGCTAAGGTAATTTTGATTGGCTTTTAAGTAGATAGGTGCTAAGTTTGCTTTGCTTTAGGCAGATGAGTTTGTCGACGCCCGTCGGGACAATTTGTAATGAAGTATACCCTTAGCACAGTTTACCAATACTCGGCCTGGATAGAACTCGCCCAAGGGGTTGTGACCACCAAGGTCAATTTGAAGTATACCCTTGGCACAGTTTACCAGGACTCGGCCCAGATAGAACTCGCCCAAGGGGTTGTGACCACCAAGGTCAGTTTGAAGTATACCCTTGACACAGTTTACCAGGACTCGGCCCAGATAGAACTCGCCCAAGGGGTTGTGACCACCAGGGTCAGTTTGAAGTATACCCTTGACACAGTTTACCAGGACTCGGCTCAGATAGAACTCGCCCAAGGGGTTGTGACCTCCAAGGTCACTTATTTGTTTTGGCGTGCCATGGCACTCTTGACTCTATTACTAGGACTCTATTAAGGAGTGGTATGCTTCCTCATGGTCATGACATTAAGTCTTGGAAATATTCTTTTTTGCAATGCACCACCATAATAATAACAATTAAGAAAATAAAAAAGCAATTAGCTTGGAAATCGAACTTGATCCACATTGCTTCCAAAAATAATTCTAATCAACAGGCCAACACTATAATGTTAAAATCAGTATCACACATTATTTATTTATACATGTGGCCCCCGAGGAAAATGTTACCAAGCTCCGCCACTAGTGATTATGAGTAGCATTATATATCCAGACTCCATTCCAATCACGAACGTAGTTTAGTCGGCAAGCTAAGACACATGAACGAGTTTGAAGAAGGAAATCTGAGTTCAAATCCCAAAAACTAACATTTTCATTCCAATTAAGGTTTAAATACGTTTTTACACCTTGTAAATAGGGGGTGTTTTGCTTTTACCCCCTGAAAAATTATTTTTTTAAAAAAACACCTTGCAAAATTCACTTTTTTGCTTTCAGTCCTTCTGTTAGCCAGACGTTACAAAAACGTCTATGTCGCTAACAGATATCTTAGTTGGCTTTTTTTTTTCTTTTTTAATTTTTTTATGCCCAACAACGCCTCTTCACCACACCACACTTGCCCTCCACCACCACACCCACTTGCGCTACAACAAGTTTGCTCCCCTCCACCCAGACCCACCAGATCTGCCATCTTCACACCTTGATGTCTGTTCTCACAGCCACCCTCATCATCACTTCCACACTCTCACAAACCCTTGCCGTCACTGTCTTCCCCTCCCTCCGTTCACGAATTTCGCCCCATCTCCCTCCGTCTCCGTTCGCATCGTCAACCACCCCACACCACCGTCTCTCTCAGTCGTTCCCTCTCTCATTCGTTCCCTCTCTCAGACCGTCGTTCGTCCTCCACTTCTCTTCCTCAATCATCGTCTCTTTCTCTCTCCCTGAAACTTTCCTCTCTCTCCACGAAATTTTCGAAATTTCTCTCGCGTAACAGTTCTATGTGATAGATCTGAATCAGTTGAGGACCCAAAAATTCTGGGAGAAATTTTATCTGAATCCGTTGAAGCTTGATCATATTCCCTACCAGATCTCAGCAAGAACCTCACCTGAGGATCCAAAACAAAATAGTTATGTTGAAAGGTCATGATCTCTTTGTACAAGACAATACCACTCTCCAGCAAGCTCATATAACGATTCATCAAGTGTTACCTATCTATTGCAAAATAAGGTTTATTTATTCACAACCAGAGGATTCAAAACGTACCTGGATTCAAATCCTTCCGGATGGTTCAAATCGTTAGGGTTCAAATCGCAACCATGTGTTGAGCGATGCGAGTTCAGAAGCTCAGAATCGTGCTTGGAGCAGCAAAACTCAGAATCGTTCCAAAGAGAAGAACCTCAGACGTCCGATGAAGAGAGAAGCACCTCAGACAAGTTGTTAAGGTTCAAATCATTAGGGTTTTGGTGAGTGAAGATGGTGAGTGGTGATGGTGTGGGCGGTGGTCAATGGTGAGTGGCGGTGGTGAGGGTTTTGTGAGTAACGAGAGTGATGATAGTTTTGCGAGAGTGAAGGTTTGAAGAATCTCTATCTCTCGCGTAATAGTTCTGTGCGATAGAGAGGTGGAGGACGAGAGGAGTCATGGAGGAGGAGAGGTGGTGGCCGGTACAGTGGTTGTGGTTTGCGAGGTGAGAGAGGGGGGTGAACGGACGGGAAAAGAGAGAGGAGGAGAATAAACGGTGAAGATGAGAGAGATGAAGAAGCAATTTTTTATTAAAGAATAAATAAAAAATAATGACATGGCTGTCCCAGTCAACATAAAAAAAATTAGAAAAGAAAAGAAAAAGCCAACTCAGATATCTGTTAGCCACATAGACTTTTTTGTAACGTCTGGCTAACAGAAGGACTGAAAGCAAAAAAGTGAATTTTGCAATGTGTTTTTTTAAAAAAATAATTTGCAGGGGGTAAAAGCAAAACACCCCCTATTTGCAGAGTGTAAAAACGTATTTAAACCTTCCAATTAATTACTAACCACAGTGGCGGACCCAGGACCCTGGGGTCAGGGGTGTCAAATTTTTTAAATACACAATTTGCTAAAAATATAATCAAAAACAACTATAATATATTTAAATAAATAAATTATACGAAGCATGTCAACTCGCTTGCAAAATGCCTCTCTAACACGTTCCTATTTTTTTTCACGAAGCATGTCAACTCGCTTGCAAGACCCCCCAACAACATTCATTAACTTGGATTTTTGGAGCAGTTATTTGATGGTTTTCAGGAGCATTATCCAAAACAACGCTCTTTATCAAATCATTGTGCATGGAAAGAAATTTAAGAAGCTCAAGGAAGTTACCTTGATTGGTAGAAGTCGTTGATTCATCATGACCACGAAAAGCTAATCCTTGCTTTAAGAGCCAACAAACACAATCAATTGTTGCCTTTAAACGTGTTCGGTATATGTCACGAACTTTGTCAGAATGCCTAGACATCGCTGTGTCAATATGTTGATTTTGGTTCATCAAGTCTTGACATTTCCGGAAAGCAATGTTATGAGCACTATTAGGAGGTCCAACAAGAGACTTCATCAATCATCAATCAGAAATTCATCAACTCAAATTCATCAACTTTAACACACGGCTCTTGTTGGTCTCTTTACTACAATTTATCAAATCAGAAATTCATCAATCAGAAACTACAATTTATCCACATTCATCAATCAGAAACTACAATTCCCAAATTCAGAAATTCAAACAGAAACTAGGGTTCAGAAACTACAAATCAGAAACTAGGGTTCAAAAATTACAAACAGAAACTACAATTTAGGGTTCTCAAATCTCAATCAATTCAAATTCAAATCAGAATTTCAATTTAGGGTTCTCAAATTCGAATCAAAGCATACCTGGAAAACAGAAGATGAAGAATCAAAGCATAGACGCATAGTGAGAGTGAGACAGGCGCTGAGGAAACTAGAAAACAGAAGATGAAGAATCAATGGAACGGAACAGAAGAAGAAGAACTTGGTCTGAGTTCACGAGACCTGTGTGTTGTGCTTCGCGAGAGAGAAGAACTGGAACGGAAGAAGAAGGTTTCGCGAGAGAGAAGAACTGGAACGGAAGAAGAAGATCTGGCTTCGCGAGAGAGAAGTCTGGGTCCGCCACTGTTCGCGAGACCTGTGCTGTGTGTTGTGTTTTGCGTTTTTTTGCCAGCGTTTGCGAGAGAGTGTGTGTTTGGGTAAGTGAAGTTTGGGTATTTGGTGCAAATGAGTGCAAAATTTGGGGTATTGGTGCAATTTAAAATATTCAGGGGTGTCAAAAAAATATTTCTCTAGAGTGATAAGCAGAAATTATTTTTTTTCAGGGGTGTCAACTGAACCCTCTCAGTACATGCTTCCGCCAATGACTAACCACTATCATTTATATATAAAAAAATATTAGCACCTCCGACTGAATTCGACCTTTATATGTACGTATGTATGCATGGATTGCTACAATCACCACTGCTCATACCAGTTAAGTACTTAATTGAAATCACATGTTTATTAGCATATGATAATTTCTAATGGTTAATAAAAGAGAAATGAATAGTTTGACTCTTCACCTAATTCCATACCAAATAAAAACTAATATATTAAATAATTTTGTCTTATCTTCTGCATATATTGGACTTTTATTCACTTAATTCCATAATTAGATTTAAGAAAGAAGCGTGTATTCATTGACATATTCTCTATATATATATATCTCACTATTAATATGATTTTGCATAGAACATTTTTTAATTATACAACTATATCAAAATGTGGGGACCATCACCAACTGTATCATTGGCTTATAAAATATCTATACAATATAAAATATCTATACAAGCTAGCTAGTTTTACTATTTTTGCATGCATATGCATTGGTATAACTTGATATGCAGTTTTGAGTGCTACTAATTAAAATTGTACAGTCAGAAAACCAAAACCATTTGCAGCAAATTAATTTGTTTATCTGTTTTTTATCTATATTATCAATATATAAATTTGCCAAAACTAAAATATAACTCAATTAAGTTAGACAAGCAGTAGCATGTAATTAAGTAATTTTTTGATTTATAGATTAGATAATTAATGGGTTCACACCACCTTATATTTACACCCAAAGGGTTCCTTAATGCAATGCACTGCAACCTCCCTTCCCTAACTTCCTTCTAATTCCCTTACTTTTGTTTACACTTATCACAAATCCCATCTACATTATTAAAAGCATATTGCCTGAAATATCATTTTCTTAGTGATATCAGAACAGGAACACTGAGAATACATCCATGAATTATACATATTTCTCGTTCCGGAAATTCTATCACATTGTTATTAATACTCATCATGAAGCACAAAGCGTTTCTCTCATGAAGCTAGTGCTGCACATTGTCAAAAATTGAAGCACAAAGTGTTTCATTCTTCATCTCTTTCTAGCCCTTTTCATTCCTGCAAAACAGCTAGCGCCATCTTTCTTTCATCATCAAAAATGGTCACAAATATTACATGAATAGCCCAAATTTTGCACCTATTTGCACCAAATACCCAAACTTGGATAGAAAAATTTAACATTCTATTATATAACATATTCCTCTGTTTGTTTAGATGGAATGCCCTGTTTTTTTGAAGGTAGATTTTTTTTTTTATATTTATATCCAAGTAGATTTACATGGAGTGTCTTATTATTTTTGTTTTCTAAACTTATTCTAAAATTGTTTTTCATAACTACTAGTAATGTGGTAACTATGTTGAAATAGTTGCTTGCTTGGATTTCTTTTTTCTAGGTACAATGCTTGCTTGAATTACTACTTTAACTTAAATGATAATTCCAATTTTGCAGCATATATTATATATAGATTCCAATTTGTGATGGTATTTCTAACTTATTGTATTGATAAATCACGCATTCCTAAACTACAACACTTTTTTATGCTTTTGTTCTGTTTGATTATAGTTTTAGTGAACTTTCTTATTGTTTTATGAAGTTGTCAAAGGCCGAAATTTTATAGCAAGAGGTATATCATTTAGAAACACGGCGGGTCCAGAAAATGAGCAAGCTGTGGCGCTAGTGTCATCATCCGACTTCTCAGTCTTCTATGAGTGTGGATTTTATGGCTATCAAGACACACTATTTGCCCACATTGGTGTCCAATTCTATAGAGAGTGCATTATTACTTATTAGTAGCACGGTGGACTTTATATTTGGGTATGCCACGGCCGTATTTCAAAACTGTTGTAAGGAAGGGGATGCCAAAACAAAAGAACACTATCACAACTCAAGGGGGAAAATACAATCTAATACCATATGGTTTCTCCTTCTAATTCTGCAACATATCTGCAGATTCAGACCTCCTTCCAGTAATAAACTCCACACAAACATTTCTTGGAAGACCGTGGAAGACATATTCAACTGTGATATTTATGCAATCCTACATTAGTGAGGTGTTGAGCCCTAAAGGCTGGTTTGAGTGGAACAAATCTCAGTTTTTGGACACTCTATACTTTGCTGAGTAGAGGAATTATGGACCTGGGGCTGGGGTAGGGAGTCGTGTTAATTGGACAAATTACCATGTCTTAAGAGATTCCAACCAAGCTAGTAATTTCACAGTAGCTCAATTCATTATGGGTAACCATTGGTTACCTTTGACCGGTGTCCCATATACTCCAGGACTTGGGACTCAAAACAAAACCACATGGAAATAGTGAGATGTACCATTATAAATAATTGTAATTGTAGAAAGGATGAATTATGATATTATGCCAGGTGCCATTAATCTCTGCACGTTATCTATAATTGTTGGAACATTGATGTGAATTTAAAAATCTACCAGTCCCACATTGCTTGGACTAAGCACTTGAAGAGTGCTTATAATTGTAAAGGGGTACCCAGTTTTGTGAACGGGCAAGCACGCGCCGCCGCCGACCGGCCGGGCCGGGCCCGGGCTGTGAGGTGTAAAGTCTTTTTGCGAAATTAATTAACTTATATTTTATTTTTTGGAACGTGATTGTCCAGATTCATTGAACCGACCAGATACGACAAACGTTATCTGATGGAGCTGTTGCGAATTGCGCTCCAAGTCGGTTGCTAACGGATCTCGAAATTCGCGCAACAACCTTGACTTGCGTATGAAGGCTCTGTTCCTATCTGATCTCGTAATTCGCGCACCGGTTATTGGAGCCTAAAATCGGGCCTTGACTTGCGCACGAAGCAGGTATGGAAGCCTATAAAAAGGCTCTTCCCTCACTTGACTAAAAAGCAATTAGTACGAAATCTCTCCTCCAGTACTCTCACTTCTCTCTAAAATTCTTTTCTTCTACTCTTCTAAGACTGGCCTTCGAGCCATATTCGAGTGGTTAGTTACCATATTGACAGGTGTATATCTCGAGCGATTACTGACTGTGCAGTCATAATCGTAACTGGGCTGTTTTATCCTGGGGGCGTCGTGGTTGATAGTCTGCTTGCACCATCGAGCAGTGCCACAAAACGTCTTAAAGAGAGCGACCTAATCCGCGACTCATCCCAGTAATTTCTTCGGTATAATTTCGAAAACAACTGAAACAACAATAATTCCATATTTAGTATGCAAGTTATAACTCAGAGCTATGTCTTTGTTCATTGGTGCACCACACGAGTTTTTGACCGATTTTTGAACTTAAAGTACGAGATTTTAAAACCTGATCTCTTGCCTACTTCCAAACTTCAAAATTTTGGGAATAGCTATTGAAATGAACTATATTATATGTATATACAGATATGTGATGCGGCTTAGGAGGTAAGCAAACCTTTCATCTGTTTCAATTCACAAACAGCTATTTGCACTTGCACACATGGAGCGACGAGACGCGAGTGCTAATCAACATGCATTCTCAATCATCATCATCATCATCATGCAAAAACAAGCATAATTTCTCTAAACAACTCTGATTTTAACATTAATTAACACAAAAATTGAAATGTGGCAAACAATAAACATAAATTAATTCATCTACCCTAAACGTAGATTTGATGTTTTCTTCATGCAAATTGCATCTTCTCTCGCCAAATGGAACTTAATTTGGAGATATGAACATGAATTGACTTTGTCTTTCAACCAAGAATAGATAATAAATGCAGTAGGAAGTTTCACTTAATGAACTAATTAACATGATTTCTGATTTCCTCAAGAGTAGCATGTCAATTATTGGCCGAAAATCTAAAATAAAAATTTAAAACAAAGGAGAAACACCAATTTAGTTAATTACATAATAAACAGAGAAAACTACACTATAAAGACAGCATGCTATTTTGGGGTGATTTTCGACCCTAATTTTGCTTCATCTTCTCTCTAACTTTTCTTCTTCATCATCCATCGGAGATGGGTGATTTTGGGTCATTTTTCGACACAGAATCACCCATCTACAACATTTTTTATCTTCTTTCATCTAAATAAGTGTTATTTATATAGTTTTGGGGTTTTTTGTGATTTCGTCGTCTAGTGCGACACCGTTGTTTTGTTGGTCGTCCTGTGTGGCGCCGTTGTTGTGTTCGTCGTCTTGTGCTACGTAGTTTGGTTTTCCCATCTTGTTACAATATTTGTTCCGTTTGGATTGATAGATCCACTTCAACTCGCTGCAGATTCAACTAATGAAGACTTGGTCGTCAACTCTACAGATCCGGAGGCACAGGTACTCTGGTGGCTTTAATTTTGTCATTTTTGTAGGCAATTTGCCGTTTTATGCTATTAACTTGGATGCTGTGAGTTTGTTCGCAGATTCATCCTTTTCAGTTTTAACAATAAGGAATTTTTATTGTTTTCGATGTAATCCACCAATTTGAATGAATAAATACCTTATTTTTAATCAAAAAAAAAGCCAGCATGCTATTTTGGTAAGTCCATATCCAGTAATGAAATAAAATCCGCCGGAATCTTTTCCGGCGGATAAAATCCGCCGGAAATTCCTAAAATCCGCCGGAATCTTTCCGGCGGATTAAATCCGCCGGAAAGTCCTGGCCGGAAAATCCCATTATTCTTGTAGTGAAGATTATGCATTCTTATTTGCAAACTATAAACATATGTGGTAACTTCGCATTTAGCTTACAATTATATGCATAGAAAATGTGTTGTTTTCATGCATATATCCTAGGTGTGTAATCAGTCGATGCATTCCGATATCATCGGTCTTGGAAGCCAGTCTCAGATATGTTTAATGGGCTGAGAAGCCACCGAGGTTGTAAGTCGGATCTGCCCCAGGTGAGACTTTGTCGCGTTGCTCAGGCGAGGGTATAGCTGGCAAAACAGTGCTACCCAGTCGCATCGGGCTAGCCCATATTGGGTTCGGGCTTTCACAGATCGGTTAGCCGAAGTTGAAATTCAGACTTAACTTTTTTGTAGCCCAAGTCTAGCCCTATATGGGCTTTGGGCTAGCCCGCATTATACGTAATGGTAAATAAAAAAATATATTGTTTTAGAATAATGCTCTTTAACGCCACTGTAGAATTAGGTCACTCCACTGTAGAAAGAAGGAAAACAATTAGCATCACACGTTGATGCTTTAATTGTAGAATAGAAAGATGAAAAATAATTGACATCTGATGTTAATGCTCTTTGAATCATTGTAGCAGAAGTTCCAGTAGCAGGGATACCAATCCATTATACATAGGTATTTGGAGAATAAAAAAAGCACTACGTAACTGTTATGCTTAAATTCCTATATGACCTATTTGGAGAATTAAAACACCGATCTGCAGTGCAAAAGAACAAGTAAATTGCGCTTAGTTTACTATGCTTACCAAGTAATGGCTTTTTTGAAAATACCAATAACATAGAACAAACAAATAATTCTACATTTTTAGCAGCAGAATTAAAAATACCAATCCGTTAGTGCAAATTTACTGCATTAAAAATTCAAAGTTTATCATAAAAAATGAAATTTGATATTTAAGCCCTATAAAATATAAAGATGGAAACAGCATCTGCAAAAAAGTTTTTACCAAAAAATGTCGTTTATTATTACCAGAAAACAAAATAAAAAGTTTTGGTCAAAAAAAAAGAAAACAAAATAAAAATAGAGAAAGAGAGTGTTGCACAAGAAATAATCGGGTTGATGGTTTTACGTATGCTGAGAATAGGGGGTTTGCTGGAGGTATTGTTACAGGTTGGAAAACTGATTTAGTGGAACTTTTGGAAGTGACCAATGACTTCCAATTTATTCATTTTCAAGTCACCATGCAAGGCGGTTGGAAGTGGTATTTCTCTCCTACTTATGCTAGTCCAAATGATGATCTGAGGAGTGATTTATGGAGCTCTTTTCATAGCATTAGTACGAATATTAGGGATGTCAAAACGGGCGGCCCGGCCCGGCCCGTTAAGACGAATGCCCGCGAAAAAATGGGCGGCCCGGCCCGGCCCGTTTACAGCATGCGGGCTAAAAAATCATGCCCTGCCCGCGAAGTGGCGGGCTGGCGGGCCAGCGGGCTAGCGGGCTGGTGGGCTGGCCCGTCAATTAACACTGAATTTTAAAAAAAAAAAAAAAAAAAACGCAAACGGGCCGTTTGGCCCGCCACAGTATTTGGCCCGCGGGCTGGCGGGCGAAGCGGGCCGGGCAACGCGGGCTGGCGGGCATCAAAACCTTAGCCCTGCCCGCCTTTTTTTGGCGGGCCAACGGGCCGGCCCGGCGGGCCAAGCCCGTTTTGACATCCCTAACGAATATGGATGACCAGTGGTTGATATCAGGAGATCTAAATGATATTGGGGACTCTAGTGAGAGGGAAATGGGTGGAAATCCAAATTACAGGAAGTACTAACTCTTCAAAGAAAGAATCCAACAGTGTAATTTGATTGATCTTGGGTCAATTGGGCCTAAGTTCACTTGGAGGGGCCCTCAGTGTGGGTTGGTTGAACGAATGTTTGTGAGATTGGACAGGGCCTTGCATGTGTAATGATAAATGGTGTGTGGCTTTCCCTAATGCTTTTTTGTTAACGTTCTACTGCGTGTAGATTTTTCTGATCACCACCCTATTTTGTTGTGTCTTCATGGCAACGCTCAAGACCGTAGGGAGATACCTTTTAGATTTGAAAGTGCATGGTTGATTCATGCAAATTTTAAGAAAGACATGGAAGGATGGTGGAAGTCCAAAGATGATTTTGACTGCAAGTTGTCTTGTCTTGAAGGTGATTTAACGGCGTGGATGCAAAACACTTTTGGTTGAGTGAGAGCAAAAAAACGTCCCCTTCTTGCTAGATTACGGGGTATCCAGAAGCAATATCACGATGGCAATGTCAACCATGGACCTCGAACTTGTCACTTCGGAAACTGCTTCCATCGAGACCTTGCAGGTCCTTCCGTGATGAAATTCTATGCACTAGTGTATGGAGATTTCTTAGAAGGAGATGGTTTGCGAAGTTTGAAGTCATCTTTCGCCGTTCTACGTTACTATTCTGATATTGAAGTCTTGATCGCCTGAGATGACATCATAGGTTCTCAATATCGGCCAGTCGCCTTCAAACTTATCACTAGGAGATATGAAGTAGGAAATATCTCTTGACGAGGAACTCCCTCCAAGTAGGTGTCTAATGGCAATGACCAAAAGGGCGATTCAGATCCTTCCTTCAAAAAGGCGGCGTTGACAGTTGAGGACAACTCCTTGTCATCTGAGCGTGAGGTAGAGTCATTAGGTTGTAGTGGCAATGCTGAGGCTGTCCATATTGCATCTTTGGTTTCAGAGGATTTTCTCAAGATAAGAAGCATCTTTGTCGAAAGTCCAACCTCAGACCTTCCATATCTCCGACATCTAGTTGGGAACAGTCTGAACCAATGGGAAACCATGTGTCATCTCCCGGAGATCGGCTTAAAGTTTCTCGTTTACTCAATCACGATTATCGAGATGGGAGTTCGTCCGTTTTTTACTCCATTTCAACAAAAAAATTCTTTGGACACCAAAGGTTTCTTCTTCTCAACTCCGTCGTGCTGGTTGGGCTTTCTTGAGGGATTTCAAGTTAGTGATGCGAGCATTTTACCAACCTCTTTCCGAGAAACTGTTATTGTTGTTGTTTGATATGGAGAGGAGTCAAGAGAGAGGTCCTAGGGGAACTCGGCAAGGATGGGTGAGTCTAGTGAGCGGCATTAGGAATATTTTCTTTAGTCGATTATCCCGATGTCGATTGGGATTGACCAAGAATAAATATTTTTACGTACGTCCTTCCAAAAAGCGAGGCTGCTATTGAGAGAGAGAGTAAGAAAGATAAGCATTTGAATCTACCCTTTGAGGATTGGGAGCGGTTTGACCCCTAACAAATACTAATAACAGTGAAAATAATGGAAGGATATATATATATATATATATATATATATATATATATATATATATATATATATATAGGGTTATCTTTGTATTAATTTCTGTGATATAGTACAAGGAGATTGAAATTGAAAACATACATTGGAGGGTGGAATGGACTAGGCCATTTAGAGGAATTCATAGATCTATTACTATTGATAAGTAGAAGTAGTAAAAAGGGAAGGAGAGTGTAATCCTGGATATAGAAGTCAGAATAGCATCAAAATTCTTCACACCCCATTATTCAAGAAATTCTCAAGGAATATTTACGGTTATTTCCTTCTACCTGCCGCATTCCCATTCATAACGGTGCCCTATGGGCTGCCTTCTGTTAGCTTGAATTGATGTAACGTGTTAGAGTATCCCTTTATTCTCATGAACAATTTTTTTTGTGTATAGACAGAGTGGTCACTGCTACTAGAAACTCACACACACAATTGTGAAGTTTTGGGTTCGAACCCGAGACATAGTATCCAACCTAATCCAACCTAACAATTTCGGCATTTACCAGTTCAGCTAGGCTTTACGGATGAATAAAATTTTTCTTCTAAAAAAACCTTCTCCTGCATTTATTATTGATTTTTGGTTGGAAGAAAAAATCAATTCATGTTAATATCTCAATTATTTTATTTTTCATTTCACGATTTCTCCATTTACCTGTT
This sequence comes from Astragalus membranaceus, assembly GCA_039519185.1. NCBI lineage: Eukaryota > Viridiplantae > Streptophyta > Magnoliopsida > Fabales > Fabaceae > Astragalus > Astragalus membranaceus. Next base: position 54,776,928 of record CM076851.1, read on the forward strand.
ATTTGTGTTATTCATGTGTTTTTTTGATAAGTCAAAGATTTTATTAATAGTGGGTACAAGGGGTACCACTGCCCATTACAAAGTATTTTGCGAGAGACAAACAGTAAGAGGGGTCATTACACCAATTCTCATAAGTGAGAGAAAAATTGACACCCACCCTATTAGCAAACCAACCCCAAGACAAAAGTTTAATTTGCTCAAGCATTTTTGGTACACTAACCAGACCTCCTCTAAAATTTATTTTGTTCCTTTTTATCCAAATTCCCCAAACAACCGCGATCGACACTAGATGCTGTGTTATTCGTGTGTGACGCAACTAACTTGTTTGGTCAACAGGTTGAGCTCCTACCAACAGTGAGGAGAAATCATAAAAGACGGAACGAGAGGAGGTGCAATTTCCACAAAGAAAACATTCAAATCGAAGGTTCGGCTCGATGAAAAATAATTTACGTTTCTTGTTTGCGACATTTTCATTTTTGTGCCAATTATTTTTCAGTTACTAACAATCTCTGTATACTTGTAGTTTGTGTTGATAGTTTTTCACGATTATTGTTAAAATTGGAGCCATTTCGATAAACTATGCCTGTTTTGTGCATGACGATTGATCAATGGTAGATTGTTATACACTATATTTTGAGAATGCACTTTGATTATCACTTGATTGGGGTACTCGCTCCATATAGGTTTTTTTTAGATAAGTCAAATTGAATTTAGGAGCCACAAGGGCACCTCAACCCTTTTACAATTACTCAATTAGTCTATGTAGTCATACCCTTTTACACTCTGTAGTATGCACGTCTTTTATGTTTACTTTGGGAGTTTTATTAATATATTAATTTTCTTATAACAAAAAGTTGTGTTAGTGTAACACCCTAATATTTCGACCATGGAAGAAATATCAGAATGCTCATTACAAGCATACATCAGAGTAACCATTCTTTTTCTAAGACATTGAACATGGCTAATTTGAAGAAAACTCATCTTTAAAACCCTTATTGATTGCCAAAATACATAAAAGAATCCATATATAACTTAACAAAAACCCCAAGTTGTAAAGTCAGTACACTTATTGTTCAGCGTCTCAAATGTAGAAATAGCAAAAGCGACACATAACTTGAAACCAATGTCTAAGTTATCATATCGATATACAACAAGAATCTAGGGAACTAAGCAAAGTAACAATAGATCTCCAAGATCTCTTCAAGTCTCAGTGACTCCGATGGCAGTTACATGTTCCTCTTATCCTTTGCTTTTCCCTGTTTCTCTGTAAACACCACAAACATAAATAGTGAAAAAAAAATCTCAGTGAGCTCTTTCGTGACCCCTCACAACTCTACTCGCGGTGTTTTATTTAACATTTCATTTGGACCCCAAAATCCGATACATAGGATACCAAATCCTTTCATGTGGATACCAAATCCTTTGGGGGTGGATACCAAATCCTTTTTGTGGATACCAAATCCTGTTAGTGGATACCAAATCCTTTTTGCATATTTAACAATGTCATGTTCTCTCTCGGTACATAACCAATCGGTTTATCTCTAAACCCTAACCGTATATTATTCGTTTTGCTTCATGAAAATAAACAATTCGGGGTACAAACATATTCAATTATCAATGGGAGGGGTTAAGGAAGGGATTGGGAGAGGTTTGGAACCAAAATGAATAGCTTTGAATGAGTTTTAAAAATAGGGACAGAAGCAGGGGCTCGGTCCGTGCAACTTTGAGCTCGGTCCGGGCAACGTTGACAGCTTTGAAAAATTGTCCTGTTTTCGCGAAATTGGCTATTCCGTTCGATTCCGATACCTATCGTACTCAATCCCTAACTCAACCAAAGTTCATAACAGTAGTATTACACATTCCAACTCACAAAACACATATTATAATACAATCAATCAAATAACACACATTATGGTAATCAATCTCAACAAGTTTTCTCAACACCAAAGACACAACTATGACTTCCCAATGAGTTCAATTTCAGTTTGCCCCAAAACGAGCACACATGCAAGACTGAATATACACAATAGATCACATGCAGTTGTCACACAACTTAGATTTAAACTCAATTTTGTGAAGAACTCACCTTAAAGTAGTTGCACAACAAGAATCACACAATAAATTAAGACTTTGAGTACTAAATCAGCTACTAAGCACACCACAACTCTTCCAAACTCGAATCCCAGCTCCCACCCTCTTCAATCTACAATGTCTCTTCATCAATCCTCAATGTAGCTCCCCAAATGGCCTAATCGATCATCAAAGTCAGCATGCAACTCACAAACCCCAATCCAAACACTTTCCTTTGCATGCATCGAGATGAAGAGAAATGAGTGTTGATGTCTTTGAACTGAGAGATTTGATTCACTGAGTTTCAGTGGTAACGGGAGTGTTTGAGATGTTGAGGTTTGATTTCAACTCAAGAGGTAGGTAAGAACTTGTTTTCTCTCAACTCTCTCTTTTCTCTCCTATTCTCGTGTTCTCCCTCTCTCTTTTCTTTTCTTTTGTTTTGAAAACTGATTTTATGATTGTGTGTGTGGGGTTGTGTGAGTGTGTGTTTTTATTAAGGTCAGCTGGTCACTTATTGAAGTGAGTGGGTCACTAGTGGAAAAACAGGACTTAAAGTCGGACATATTGGACTTTTAAAGTCGGATGCCCGTCCGACTTCTAGTAGAGTGACTTAGTAAGTCGTAGATTTAAAGTCGGTTTACAGTCCGACTTTAAAAGTCCGTTTTTTGGTGCGCGTCCGACCTCTGTTAAATACTTTTAAAGTCAGAGAGTAGTGACATCCGACTTTGAAACTGTTTTGTTTTTTTTTTAATTTTTTTGCTTCTGCCTATAGATCGTAATATTTCCAGTACATATATTTCAACAGCTGGCCAAGAGGAACACATACATACACGGATAATTAAAGTACTACACATAAATATAAAGAGTTAAACTCTTAGATTTCATACCAAAATGTACGTTAATATACTACACTTTCATCTAAGCAAAAAAACACTACTCAAATTCCAGATATTCTAAGATAGAGTTTTAACAAACAATTAAATATATAGAGTAAACGACTATAAAGTATCATTTAAGTTGTTTTCTTCTTTCTTCCTTTCCAATTGGCTTACACTCTGCATACAACTTTAGAAAGAACTCCGCCCAAACTTGCCTAACGTTTAAATAAGAAGCATAACAGTTAAATAAGAAGCATGAGTTAATTTAATATCTAGTCAATAATAATTATATAGCAATCATCTTAAAAGTGGAAAAATCAATTACCTTTTTTCAATTGTTAGTGATAGTTGTAGAGACAATAGCCATCGTGAAGAAATAATGAGAAATATAAACCGTAACCAATGATTCTGGAAAAGGTCCAAATTTATTTGGCTTGATAACATTTGCAAGTGAGCTGTTGTTCTCCACATGAATTTGCAAACATGAAACAAAATCCACTAACTACTCTAAACACCCTTCAAATGATACCATGATTAAATCTTTTCACATTGGGGAAGAGTTGAGCTCACTTACTCAAGCACTATGTGCTGGTGACTCTTTGTCTTCAAAGATCCAAGATACTTTATAATGTTTTTGTGATTCAAATCCTGTAAATAAAATGATAATCATTTAAAAAACATGGCATCATATAATGAGTTTATCCATTTCAACGTGCTCAGAATCCCAAGTTAATAGTTAAGCCAATAAACTATTTATCTTTACAGTAATCATCAAACTCAGGCACATTAAATTCACCCTTTCTCAGCCATCTTGTTTATTTTTTTTTTAAAAAGGACCCTCCAATAATCTGTTAATAAATTCCATGAATGATGTGAGCGATTGGCATGGAAACCTAAATGCAAGACACATTCCTTTACCTTCCTCAGTTGATTATGTAACAAAAAGCCTTAAAGATGCCATCTAGGGAAATAAATCAAGCACAAAGAATTTCAGCACAACTAAATAAGACACGCAAGATGCAAAAACAAGACCAATAATAAATCCATCCATCATTCAAAAACCTCTAAGAAAGACCATTGGGTATCATCAAGTGCCAGATAATTTCACATATGACAGCATCCATCAAAGACCTGGGACACACCATACCAATCATTGTGCAATGCAAATTGCAAGATAAGAACTATGAAAAATTGAAATTAAAACATCACTTTAAGTGGAATCATCTTCTTTGTTCAACTCTTCTTCCTTTGGCTTAGCAGGACAGGTGATGGAGAGGTTTCCACTGCTATCTCTCCTCTCAAGTCATTGATGCTCTGCTCCAACTCATTTATGCGGCTTCCCATATCATCAAGTGCACTGGAGTTAAGAAAAACATTGCTTCCAAAGTTTGAGTATTGCCATGTCTATAATGCCCATCAAATAAAATTGGTAACACTGCCCATCATGCCTTAGCCAATGACATGACACCACATGTACAGATACACAATCCAGTACAAATTGCACTAAATTATAGACTTGGGTTCACAAATTATGCCCAATTGCCATTGCACTGGGTTCATAGTTGAAAATTACCACCTGTGCATATGTCATGAACTATCCCAGTATATCCCGATACCTTAAGTCGTTCGGTGAAGGCATGGAATGGTTGGTTATATTAAATATCCGTGAATACATGCATCATGTCATTGATTTCAGTATTGATGCAACCTTTTAGGGGTTGTTGTGGACTTGCCTTTTAATAGCAAACAGAAAAAGATTTATATTAGTAACAACTAACAACTAACAACACAGACAAACAAATAAAACAATGCAAACTGAAGCCAACAAAGATTATGATTTAGGCATCAGATAACCAAACGTAAAAGGCTCCATTCAATTCCTTATATATAAAAAGTCATCCCTTGCAAGATTACTATGTGGCCCCAATTTCTATGTGGCCCTCAATTAATAAAATTTAGCAATCAACACAAAATGCACAAAATGCATAATTGTTTCACATTCAAGCCATCACTTCATGGAATTATCAAGCACACTCAATTCACCAACAATTATACATTTTAATAACCTCCAATTTAAAATCAACTAGAAAATCACCATTTAGTACTCCCATTCACACAATTGTCATGTTTAAGTAAATTTGACCATCTATCATCGACTCACTTAACAACTTACAATTAAAGTTATTGGTTAACCAATATAATTGAAAACACTCAACTAAAATAGTTGGAACAATTATTTTGGGGATGTTACAGTTAGAATCTTCAATTCTGAACTGTACCTTGAGGGTCTCAGGGTAGGCCGATCTGGTATTAGGTCGCTCTGCCTGTTGATGAAGTTGGGGCCGAGCTCAGGTCGGGTTGTACCTGCAAAGACACTCTGACACCCAAGTTAGGATGGAAGAAGTCAAAGCAGAATATGAAATGTGTCAGAAAAGTGTACCTTTTGGTGGGGGTTGACTCCTATTTATAGAGCGAGGCGACACTCCTAAGCCGTAGGATTAGCCGAGTCGATCTCGGTCGTTGATTGTGCCTCCACTTATCTTGCGCCCCCTGGTGAGTGGACTGCGGCGATGTGGGCCAGTTCGGGCCAGTTGCGAGGATTCACTACTAGAATTTTCGTCATTTCCTGTGGAATTTCCTGCGGAAATTGACTAAAAATTCGCAGGAAACGGGTTTCCTGCGGAATTTTCAGCAGATTATGGTAGACATCAAATCAGAAATGAGAACAAAGGTAGCAGCATTAATGCGGCATCTTGGGTTTGCCGCATCTTCTTCTCGTCCACTTTCATCGCCCCCATATGAAGATAGTGACAAGGTTGAAGACAGTGATGAGGTTGTTGAAGATAGTGATGAAGTTAGTGACCAGATATAGTATGATTTGTAGAGGGAAGGAGAGAGACTTCTAGTATAGCACTCAACATGGATGATGAATCATAAAAAAATTAGCAGCAGTAGCAATTAAGTGAACTTGTAATTTTAAGCTTTAGGGTCTTTGGCATGTAACCATCACACTATATGGCCCCACAATTTATAGCACTCATTTCTGATTTGATGTCTTCTTTCATTTTTAATTTCTCATCTTCTTGTCTCTGTAGGGATGCATTTAACTGCTGAACCATACTCCTCAAAGAGGCGATTTCTTCTGAATTATCCGCTGAATTGCGTGAAGTGGGCAGCATGGTTTCACTAATCGATCCAAGGCCAAAAGTCTTGTGGCCCTTCTTCACTCCCACTGTTTCTATCCATAATTCAAAATCAGATGGCATATGACCCTGAGGTTGACTGTCAGCCTCATTCTCACCCAAAGAACATGCTGGAATTTGAGAAGCTAACTCTTGCTTTTTTTGTTCAAATTTATCCTGAAAAAAATGATAACAGACATTCAAAACAACTACATAATTGAAAGCAGAAACAAAATGTTGGTAAACAAATATTTATTGTATATGTCTATAACAATTCTGTCCCAATATGGCAGTTTGCTTTCTTAACAATTCTGACTTTAAAGTTTTGTCACAGTTTGCACAGTACCTAACAGAATATAGGTTCACAGTTTGCACAGTACCTAACAATTCTGACTTTAAAGTTCTTTCAGTTTGCATCATTCTTTTGTTTCACACTATGATTTGTATTGATTAACTACTGCATAAATTCACTACTACTGTGTGAAGCTGAATATCGTGAACAAGTCCTTCAGGAAACTCTAAAACAAGTGCAACTGCGAAAAGTGAGTTGTATTGATTAACTACTGCATAAATTCACTACTACTGTTTTTCTTAACTACTGCATAAATTCACTAATACTCAATTAGCTTTTGCTCTAAGGACAATGAATTAATGAATAAGGCATTTAACATGTAATATTTGTATAATGTTTTTCTTAATTATCTCTGTCCAACATTCAGTAAGCAAGTGAGCTGGCGTACAAGAGTATTGGTTGTATCAGATTGGACAAGAAGATTTGTATTTGGAAGAGATTCTAGTCGTATAAAAAAAGAGGACTTACATAAGCAGCTTTCGCATGAACACCCACCCAACTTTTATCCTTTTTCACATGAGTGCGAAAATAAAAATCTACCAACGACGGATCTGTCCCTTTTTCTTGCTTCTGCAATTCAGTTGATAAAAAAAATTATTATCATTTATTTTGAAAACTAAATTATAGTATAAAGAAACATTTTAATAATACCATTCTCTTCCAATGCAAACGATGAGGAATTGATCCACCAGTATGAAGTGAAGCACCGTCCAAAGACTCTCGGTTTCTTCGATTTGTTGTAGATTTCTTTTTAAATCCTGAAGACCTCCAATAAACCTTCAATTGGCCCCACACATTATCTCCCATCCAAGTTGGTTTTTGATCTAAGTCTTTACGAGCGTCTTGCATTAATTGGGACATCTTAGCTGCCCCTCTCTTCTCAAAGTTACGCCTCACAATGTCCTTATATTCAGGTGGCCATGTAAACTTTTTCTATATTATAAGCACAACAACAACTATAAATATGGGGAACCATTTAACAATTCATTTTGATATAGCCAATGTCCTTCAGCTATTTTTTTTTCAATATCAGTTATTTTTTTCCATGTTCTCTTATTGCTACTAATATTGAGTGTGTCAAGGGAAATACCTGAAAATATTTAAACCATGTATCTCGTGTATCCTTTGAAACCTTCTTCCATGATGGCTTTCCCTCCTCCAAGTGGGTACGTATAATTGAAGCAATCTCCGAAACTACCAATTTGTGTTTGTCAAACCTATGTAAAACAATAAGAAAAAGTGATTAACATCATATCATTATATCACTATATCATTCTTTAGCTGATACATTTCCAACTTCAAATTATGGCATGTGTTGGACTGATAATTCTGTGAACTTCAAATTATGTCCATCATTCTTTTGTTTCACACTATGATTTGTATTGATTAACTACTGCATAAATTCACTACTACTGTGTGAAGCTGAATATCGTGAACAAGTCCTTCAGGAAACTCTAAAACAAGTGCAACTGCGAAAAGTGAGTTGTATTGATTAACTACTGCATAAATTCACTACTACTGTTGTAACCAAAAAAATTCACTACTACTGTTACTATTTTGACATATTTAGATATTTCAGGACCTACTAATGTGAATTGTGGATTTTGAAATGTTTTTTTTAAGAATGAAATCACCTTACAAATTTGTCTTCAACAGTGCATTCTAGAGGAAGAGCATAATTCTCGTGCATTTCCACAGGTATACAAAGATTAAACTGCCGTATACTAGTATATTACAACTCCCAGTCACCACCTCATTCCACTGTTTTCAGGGAAAAATGTAGCCAACAAGGAGTTTCTTTACTGATATATTCTCAGATAAACTTATATTTTTCTTAGGATATTAGTTTGTTTTTATGCTTGTGTTCCTAACAGAATCTAGTAACTTACCCATCCCCTTCTGGGAGTATCGGGATTTTATTTCCATCATCTTCTCCACTAACATGACTAGATGATGAATGAACTACATTTCCCATTGGATATTGGGTAGATCGAGGTTGGGGTTGAGCTTTAGGTGGATGTGGAGGTTGAGATTGGGTAGATTGAGGTTGGGGTTGAGGTATGGATTGAGTGGATTGAGGTTGAGGTTGATGTAGAGATTGTTTGGATCGAGATTTGGGTTGAGGTAAAGATTGTGTGGATTGAAGAGGAGGTTGGGGTTGAGGTATGGATTGTGTGGATCGAGGTTGAGGTAAAAACTGACGGTGGCAATCAAACCAAGATGTTTTTCTTCCATGTTTCAATCTAAAAGCCTTTGATTTTTCCATGCATACTGGACATGCTAATTTTCCTGCAGTACTCCACCCAGACAGCATACCGTAAGCAGGAAAATCATTTATGGTCCACAACAGTGCAGCTCTTAATAGAAAATTTTGCTTCTTAGAGGCATCATATGTTACTACACCACTCCACAATTCTTGCAACTCGTCTATTAATGGCTGCAAATATACATCAATTTTACCTTTGGGACTGTGTGGACCTGGAATGATTAAGCTCAAGAACATATAAGGGGTCATCATACATAGCTCGAGAGGTAGGTTATACGGCGTGACAATAACTGGCCAGCAAGAATATGATTTCTTTGACTGGCTAAAAGGATTGAAGCCATCAGCACACAACCCAAGTCTTACATTTCGAGGTTCTGAGGCAAATTCAGGATATACTTGGTCAAAGTATTTCCAAGCTTCACCATCCGAAGGATGACACAACACACCTTCCTCTCGACGATTCTCATAGTGCCACCTCATTTGCTCTGCAGATCTCACAGAAGCATAAAGTCTTTGTAGTCGAGGGATAAGAGGCAAGTAATGCAATCTCTTACGGGGTACACTTTTAGAGTTTCTCTTCCGTTTTGTAAGTGTTTTATACCGGGGTTCATTACAAAACTTGCACTTCTTCAAAGTTGTGTCATCTTTGTAATACAACATACACCCTCCAACACAACAATCTATCATCATCTTGGATAAACCGAGCCCTCTTACAGGCTTCTTTGTATCACGGAAATTGGAGGGAATGACATTCTCGGGATGGTTCGTCTCCTTCATTAACGTTGCAATGTCGTTGAAACAAGCCTGTGACATGTTGTGTTTCGATTTTAAACTCAGCATTCTAACTGCAATAGAAAACTCTGATGCATTTTGACATCCTGGCCATAATGGTCGGTGGACTGAGTTCAACATTTCATAAAATTTGGCAGCTTCCATATTTGGAGGTTCCTCATCATTTTGTACAAAATGTTGCTCACGATTAAGACCGACGGCATCAAACACCATGTCCTCATATCTATTTACATGCTCATGACCCCATTGTTGATTGCTGCTACTAGGCGTATCCGTATCAATATCAACATTAATATCAGAGACTTTCTCCCCATGGGATGTCCAAGTCCAATATCCCGGTTTAAACCCCTTTCTAAAAATGTGAACATTTACAACATCTGGGGTAAAGTGCCTCTCGTTTTTACATCGCGTACACGGACACCGTATTACTCCTTCATCCAAATACTTTTTTTGCTGACAAGCAAAACTAATAAATTCTTCTACTCCTTTTAAAAATTCAGTTGTATATCCCCTTCGACCCGGAAGAAGCCTATTATACATCCATGTACGATGTGTAGGCACTTCCATCTCCTTTATTACAACAACCACTAACAATACTGCATAAACAACAGAAATGACAAAGGCAGGTTCTACAAAAAGAAAAGCCACTAGCATCACCAGTGCTACAAAGGCTGGTTAAAGGCAAAATGTGCATAACAGAACACAACAGGATCCAAACATGTCACTGGTTATACACAACTCAAACAATTAAAGAAACCAGAAAGATACATGCACAACAGTAAGCAACTGTTTTCACACCTTGCTATCACCAAAACAAGACCATACTTAAAAAATAGGGTTAAATATGTTTTTAGTTCCTACAAAATCGGCTCCTTCTAAGTTTAGTCATTACATTAACGAAATAGGCGTTTTGGTCCTCATCTTATTTTGCCGTTTTCAATTTTAGTCCCTCGTGACTTTTAATAGCGCTTCAACACTTTTAATAGCGCTTTTTTGACCTTTTATAAGCGCTATTAAATGTTTTGAAGCGCTATTAAAAGTCATGAGGGACTAAAATTGAAAACGAAAAAATAAGATGAGGACCAAAACGCCTATTTCGTTAATATAGGGACTAAACTTAAAAGGAGCCGATTTTGTAGGGACTAAAAACATATTTTACCCTAAAAAATACTAACAGTCAATGAAGAATAACTTTGGTATGAAATAAGAACAATAACTTAAGAAATAAGAATAGCTTAACAGGGGTAATATACTCCAAATGTATTGGAATTCAAGCAAGTCAAACAACAAGTTGGCTTAAGGAAGGTAGAATAAACATAATATCAAAAATGTGGTGTGCTACAGATCCATTTAAAGCAGTAATTAACTCAGATTCAACAAACATTTAAGCAAAAAAATAAGGGTAGAGCACAAATTTCTCAGCAAAATGTATCCTACAGCACATAAAAGGACGAAGACGAGAGCACAGATTTAGGGTTACCTTCACAGAAGAAGATGAAATCAGGAGCGAGAGCACGAACAAGGACGAAGACGAGCACGGACCAGAATGAAGACGAGCACGAACTAGAACGAAGATGATGAAGCTTCAATTTCACGATCGGTTGAAGAAGACGGAGCACGAACCAGAACGAAGACGACGAACCAGAACGAAGATGGAGCGCGAGGTGAGTGTGACGGTTCACATCGTTGAAGCTTCAATTTCACGATCGGTGGAAGAAGACGATGAGAGGAACGAAGAAGATTTGGGGTTTTTTTCTCTGATCGAAGAAGACAAAGAGACGATCGGTGACTGAAAGCGAAGATTGAAGATTGAAGATTGAATGGCCAACGAGAGAGTGAGAGTGCAAACGAAGGGAAGATCGAAGCTTGAATGGCCAACGAGAGAGTGAGAGTGAAGATCGAAAAGTTTGGTGAGAGTGAAGATCGAAAAGTTTTTTTTAAAATTATAATATCAGTTTTAAAAAAATTATAATATCAGTTTTAAAAAGATTTAAAACTTTTAAAAAAATTTTAAAATTTAAAAAGCCTAATTAGTCAAAAAAAACTTTTAAAAACAAAGATTTAAAAATTTTAAAATTTTTTTTAAAAAATAATTAGTCAAAAAATTTTTTAAAAAAAAAAGATTTAGAAATTTCCTGCGAACCATAGTTCTTAAGAAAATCTGCAGGAAAATCAAAAATTACCTGCCAACTTACCTGCCAATTCAAATGCCCAGCAAATATTTTGCATATTTACAAAATTGGTAGGAAATTTCTCAGAAATTACCTGCGGAAATTTTTCGCAGGAAATTCCGCAGGTAATACCGAGATTTCTAGTAGTGATTGGGCCATCGGCCCAGTGTGGAACAAATTCCTTCATGATGCAGTTTTAAAGTTTTGTATTAGATTTTTATTTAAAACAATTTTTTATTTACTAATATGTCAAATAGTAAAAAATTATTCAAATTAATTAAGGTATATATAAATTAATTTGCATGGGGTGTTAATTTAGACAACACACATTTATTAACGTGCAAAATTAGTATGAGGTGTTAATTTATACGACACACACTTCTTAATTTGTATTGGATCTTAACGTCCATTCTTTTCTTTTTTTATTTAGGATAAAACAACAAGCGTTTCTTAATGTAAATTTGAAGATTTGAGTATCCAACAGTTGAAGATCTGTAGGTGAGGATACTATTGTCGGTACAAGGGAGTTACTTTGAGTTCAAGCAGACAAGGCACGTGGAAATTACGTTTGAAGATAGCAAAGCAAAGCGTGAAGTGGTTGAGGATTGAGGAACATATTTAGGAGCCTAAGATTTAGGAAGTGGTAGTTACTTCCCATAATCTGTGCTAATGGGCGTTAGTGGAACGAATTCCTAGGCTTTTAGCGCATATTGGGCTTAACGTACGTTATTCTTGACCTAGTAACCATATTTGTAATGGTGGTTAGTTATAGGCAAGTAATCATGGCCAATATAGACCATTGTATATAAATACTCAGCTTGTAAATATTGTAGACACATGAGATTCAATCTAATTGTTATTTGCAAGCATTTTACTCTATTCGTTACGCTAAGCATTGCCTTAAATTATTCTTAGACTAGAGCAGTTAGGGAACTCATAGTTAAGGAATAGAGTTCCTTCCTTAGCGTAGTTGCTTAAAGAAAGGGAATCAAAAGGCTCAAGCTTTAGACGATCCTTGGCTAATTCTAATTTTAACAATAGTTTGGCACGCCCGGTGGGACCAACATATACAAACAACATTCAAGGATTGATTCTCCTGGTTAAAATCATCATTGGCACGTGCATATGCATTCTAGAAAGAATTTAAGCAAGTTCATCAGGGGCTCAGAATGAAGACATACCCCCTCAAGTTGTCTAAATTAGGAAATCTCAAGATGTTGAAGTGGAGCAGCCTGTGGTTATGACCACATCCTTCATTTGCCAACAAATTTACATGGGAATACATGATATCATGTACCATGTATTTCAAAAACTAGCTGATTTAGTCAAACCCATTGTGCACAATGAGGTGAAACCAGCCAGAGAACGAGAAAATAGAAGAGCCACTCATAGCAGTAACTCCACTGTTTTTGGTACCCCTAGCCAAGGAGTAACTCTGAATACAATAGAGAATTCACAAAAGGCTCCACCATACAATGCTATGGCAAGGACGCAACAGGTGATTCCACCCCAGGTAACTCCTAACCATGTTTTCCTTCACCCAAGTAGCCGATTTTATTGAACGACTCAGAAAGATGGCTGGAAAGTGCTTAGTGTAAATCCCTAAGTCACAATATACTGTTATGGCCATCACTAATGCACCCTCAACTAAAAGAGAAACTGGTGGGCCAAGCTTATGCTGACTTGAGTAGCTTAACCTCAAGAATTGTTCAAATTGAGTTGTTCATTCATGAGAAAGATAAAAGAAGAGCTAGTCGGGACAAAGGTCCACACTTTGTGTCTATTGTGGATATAGAAGACTCTTCTAGGGAGGATGATTCAGCCAATCCTAGGGCGAACATTATGTTAGCAGAAATAGTCAAGGGAGATACTTATACTTACCCTACTCTAAGACCTGCTAAAAGATAATGAAATAAAAACTACTGAAGGCAAGATAGAGTATTCCTTTGGTCCTCATAATTTTGATTACTTGGTAAAAGAAAAACAAATTCAACTAGTGGATGGCCATGAAATACCTTCCCTCGAGGAGTTGAAAGGAAAGAACTACTACAAATGACATAATTCCTTCAACCATGCCACATCTACCTAAATTCCTTCAACCATGCCACATCTACCTACATAGTTTTCAGGAAAGCAATTCTGAAAGCTATTAAAGAAGGGAGGTTCAAATTGGCTGACAAAGGTATACTTGAAATGACAATAGATTCTGTAACAACTTAGTATTTCGACCTTGGAAGAAATACCGAGACTTCCATAAACAGCACAATCAGAGTACTAATTCTACTTTAGACATTGAACAACTCTAACTAGATGAAACATTCACCTTAACAATAGCTAGTTAAGCAAAGTTCTCCACGAGGAAAAACCAAAACGACATTAATAATTCAAAAATCGATACAATCCCCTAATGTTCAATATCCAAAAGCAGAATTAATAATAGAAACTGATACATCACTTCGAATTCAAATTCTAAGTTAAAGTATCGGGTACAACTTAGGTAGACAAAATAACTTCTAGGGTAAGTTAAGAAAAATATAAACTTGATCACAAGGATCCTTCTTGACTAAGCAACTCAGAACAACAACTACTATTTCTCGTTTTGCTTCAAGTTTCCCTGCTTATCTGTAAACACCACAATAATAAACAGTGAGATATAAATCTCAGTGAGCTCTTCGGGACCCCTCACCTTAAACTCTCGGTGTTTTAACTTATCTTTCTCTTGCCCTTAGCACAATCCCAGGTACTGCAAGTCTCATACCACGGGAACCCCACCCAACAATAGCTATTGCCGGGTCAACTTAAGTGAGCCTTGGTTTAGGGTTCATGACTTCTCCTCACCAAGTGGGCTATAACTCGGGATTTTCATCCCCTTTTTGTCTTTTATACTTTAAATCGGACATTAAGTCCATTACTCGACACAAAAGGTCATCTTCCCAATCGATAAAATAATTACTCGGTTTGATTACAAATCATAACTTAACTTTTCTTTAGAGGCATCATAAAAATACTCAAATTATGGATTATGTTTGATTAATACTCATGGGGAAGGGTTAAGGAATGAAGTAGGGAAGGGCCGGGCCCCTCTATCATATTTTCAAAAACGTTATTTTTGTTCAATTTCCATTATTCCTCGGTTCCGATACTTATCCCACTTCATTTCCTAACTCAACAATACTCAATACAAGGGCAATTACTTACTCAAACCATCAATTTTCAGCCAACAAACATTCACATAAACACCATCAAAGTGTAAATCACTTTCAAGGCAAAATCTTTGGCAGTCACAAGCTTCCCAATGAACCCTACTTCAGCTTGAACAACTTAATTGGCACAGCAAGTACTGAAACTCCAGAAACACAACATGCATTAACCACACATCAATCAAACACAAAATATTAGTGAAGAACTCACCTTAAAAATCTGAATTCAGAATACAAGCAAGTGAGATGAGATGCTCAAGTGACCCCAAGCTACCCAATGCACAATTTCGAAATCCAGCTACCAAACCCTCCTCTAAATGACTTCAATCAACAATGTGGCTTCCTATGAGTGTGGATGAACGTCTAGAACCGACATGCAACCATAGAAACGCAACCTCTTCTCACCCCTAACCTTGGAGCTTCATATTTTGAAAACGAGGGAAAAAAGGTGAAGAGGAAGATGAAGTGAACCAGTAGAGTTATTGGGTCTCGGTGACTCACAATCTAGGTTGAAAAGTGGAAACAAGGAGTGATTTGAGAAGGGGTGATAGGTTTCCCTCTTCTCCATTCTTTTCTCTCTCCTCTACTTCTCTTTTCTTGTTTCAAACTTCAACATTGTGCGTGTGTGTGTGTTGTTTGGAAGTGAGTAAGTGAGTGAATAAAGTGAGGTGTTAAGTGTGGGTTATATTTGGTCAGCTGAGAGTGTTTAGAGTGACTAGGAAATGTCCATAATAATCTTATGTTTTCAGCACCCCCTTACTACTCATTTAATACCCACATCTAATCCCTCTAGGTCTCAATTAATTCTATATTCCAATCAATATTCAATCAAGCAAATATGAGTTTCAAAAAATCATAAAACAA
Source organism: Astragalus membranaceus (assembly GCA_039519185.1). NCBI lineage: Eukaryota > Viridiplantae > Streptophyta > Magnoliopsida > Fabales > Fabaceae > Astragalus > Astragalus membranaceus. The sequence continues at coordinate 54,792,703 of CM076851.1, forward strand.
CTTAATTAACAATAATTTATTAAATTATTAACTAATCAAAAAAATTGAACTTAGCTACTTTGGGATGTTACAATACACCCCAACTTGAAAAATTTTGTCCTCAAAATTTGTCAAGTCTTACCTCATTGGAAAAGATACGGATAGCGAGCCCGCATGTCGTCCTCTAATTCCCATGTTGTTTCCTCATGTGAAAATCCATCCCAAACTACTTTGACAATCAGAATCGTTCTCGTCTGGAGAGTGTTTTCACCACGCTCTAATATCTGGCTTGGATAAGGTTGAAAGGTGAGATCTGATCAAAATTCAACCGTCTCAAAGCTCAACGGTTGACTAGGATCGGGAATATATTTCCGAAGCTGGGACACATGAAACACATCGTGTTGGTTTGATAAGGATGGCGGCAGGGCGATACGGTATGCCACTGGCCCAAACCTCTCTCTAATTTGGAATGGCCCAATATAGCGAAGACTGAATTTCTTAGCCCGCAAAGCCTTACCAACACCAATAGTGGGTGAAACCTTAAGAAATACATGGTCACCCTCATCAAACTCCAAATGCCTCATTCTCTTGTCGGCTTAGCTTTTCTAGCGACTCTGAGCTGCTTTCATTCTTTCCCTTATCTGTCAGATCTTCTCTGTAGTTTCTTGAACCAACTTCAGTCCTATCGTACGTCGCTCACCAACATCCAACCAACACAATGGTGTTCGACACTTTCGTCCTTACAATGCTTCATACGGAGCCATACCGATACTAGAATGGTTACTGTTGTTGTAAGCAAACTCCACAAGTGGAAGATGATCCCGCCATCTGCCTTCGCTATCGAGCACACAGGCCCGAAGCATATCCTCAAGGGTTTGAATAGTCCTCTCTGTCTGGCCATCTGTCTGCGGATGATAGCTTGTACTCATGAAGACCTTAGTTCTAAATGCCATATTCAAAGCTCTCCAAAAAACCCGAGATAATACTAGTTGGAATTCCATGAAGTTTGACTATGTTGTTGAGATACTCATCTGCTAGCTTGGATACTTTATAGTTCAAACGAACCGGAATGAAGTGACCTGACTTGGTCAAACGATCCACCACTACCCAGGTGGAATCGTTACCGGCCTAGGACCGTGGCTGTCCCATCATGAAATCCATAGAAATACTTTGCCACTTCCATTCTGGCACATTCAAAGGCTGCAACTGACCGGATGGTTTCTGGTGTTCTACCTTAACCTTATGACAAGTTAAGCATCGAGACACAAACTCCGCAATCTCCGTCTTCATCCTCGGCCACCAGTACATCTGCTTAAGGTCTCGATACATCTTGGTAGACCTAGGATGTATAGAGTACTGACTTTTGTGAGCTTCTTCCAAAACGTGCTTCTTGATTTCCTCGACGTCATTGGGCACAAAAGATTCTACCATTAAAACAAATCACGCCATCACTATCTTCGGTGAAATCGGGAAATCCTTTTTGAGCTTGGAGTTCCACATCTACTTTTTGTGCTAATCAGATTGAATTCCTTAAGGTGCTGGAAATCTGAATATGACTCAGTATCAATCGGTTTCTTCTAGGCCTCACTTTCAAGTTAGGATCCCTAAAAGATTGCAAAAGAGCCATTTCATACATCATAAGAGTGGCTGTGTGAATGGACTTCCTACTTAGAGATCTGCCACAGCGTTAGCTTTTCCGGGATGATACTTCAAATGGGGATCATAATCTTTCAAGAATTATACCAATCTCTGTTGCCGGTTATCAGTTTCTTCTGGTCAAACAAATACTTCAGACTTTTGTGATCACTGAAAACTTCATAACGAGAACCATAAAGGTAATGTCTCCAAAGCTTCAGTGCATACACAATCGCCGCTAACTCCAAATCATGGGTAGGATAGTTCTCTTCATGGGTCTTCAGTTGCGGAGAGGCATAAGCTACTACTTTCTGATTAGCAGAAAGCCAATTCATACCCAAGACGACATCCATACCCTTCATAGGCAAGCAAACAAAATCAACAACAAAAGTCCTTTCTCCTATGGCAAGCAGAAAATTTTCACACAAGGACTGAGTTAGAACACTACCCTCGGCAGCAGTCAAAATTGTAATTGGATGAGGCAGTTGGGTTAGAGCTAGTTTCAACCGCTCGACACAAACTTGAGATATGAATGAATGGGTAGCAACAGAATCAAACAATATACTGATAGGATTATAGAAAAGAGTTCCCTACCCTTTAGCAAGTTGTCGGAGGCCTTGACAGTCCTTGCATCCAAAGTGTATACCCTTCCGTGAGTGGGAGCAGTATAACCTGTCTGAGTCTTCTTTCTCTCCGAGAAATCACTGATGTAGTGTCCATCCTTCTTGCAATGATAACACTGGCTGGATCCCATGCGACACTCACCCTTGTGGAACCTTCCACACTTAGCACATGCACTAAGCTTCAGAGGCTCATACTTCTGCACCTATTTTCCTTTGTTGGTATTTCCTCTCGGACCCATCTGAGGATTCGATGATTCCGCATTCTTCTTTTTCTGCCCATACTCTCTTCTGCTAGCATACAACCGCTTTAGGTCACTTTCGGCGATGTGAGCTTGCTGGACCATTGCCGCATAGCTTGTGCAAGCAAAGGAGCTCAAGCTCTGAGCCACATCTTCCCTTAACCCAAACTTGTATCTTTGAGTTTTCCACTGGTCATTTGGAGCATTTGTATACTGACCCACCGTCATACTACCCTGAGTTAGATTCAGAAATTCATTTTCTTTCTCCGACTTCATGGCTGTGGGGAAAAATTGTCCCCAAAAAATGGTTATGAAGTTCTCCCAGGTTTTGGGAGTCCCTTGAGTTCTCATCATTGCTTGGGCATTGGTCCACCATGTGTCTGCTTCCCATTTGAGCATGTGAGAAGCCACTCCCACTTTATCCCCATCATCTATCTGTATGGTACAGAAGATCTTCTCAACATCTGCTATCCAATGTTGAGCTACCATAACATCGAATCCTCGTCTAAACTCCGTAGGCTTCATCTTATAAAACCTTGCATAAACCTGTTGAGGATCCACCGGGGGTGGCACCTGAGGTTGAACTTGAGGTGGTCGCTGAGCATTTTGTTGGAATTGAACCATCTGTTGCATCATATTCTGCTGTAATTTTATCATATGTTGCATCCACGCGAAGTGTGGATCAACCGGGGGTGGGTTACTTCCTGATCCTCCAGTCATAATTCTGCAAACAATGCACGAAGTATTGAGTTGATCAAGCTCAATGTCTCTTAGCATAATAAGAAGAAATAAAACAAGGAAAAATCAAGAATTTAGACTCAATTCTAACTAATCTAAGCCCGACTAGGTCGAACTTCTTTGATACCATAAATGTAACACCTTAGTATTTCGACATTGGAAGAAATATCGAGACTTCCATAAACAGCACAATCAGAGTACTAATTATACTTTAGACATTGAACAACTCTAACTAGATGAAACATTCACCTTAACAATAGCTAATTAAGTAAAGTTCTCCACGAGGAAAAACCAAAGCGCAATTAAACATAATTCAAAAGTCGATACAATCCCCTAATGTTCAATATCCAAAAGCAGAATTAATAATAGAAACTGATACATCACTTCGAATTCAAATTTTAAGTTAAAGTATCGAGTATAACTTAGGTAGACAAAATAACTTCTAGGGTAAGTTAAGCAAAATCTAAACTTGGTCACAAGGATCCTTCTTGACTACGCAACTCAGAACAACAGCTACTCTTTCTCGTTTTGCTTCAACTTTCCCTACTTAATTGTAAACACCACAATAATAAACAGTGAGATATAAATCTCAGTGAGCTCTTCGGGACCCCTCACCTTAAACTCTCGGTGTTTTAAAATTTTTGGTGAAGAACTCACCTTAAAAATCTGAATTCAGAATATACAAGCAAGTGAGATGAGATGCTCAAAGTGACCCCAAGCTACCCAATGCACAATTTCGAAATCCGGCTACCAAACCCTCCTATAACTGACTCAATCAAAAATGTGGCTTTCTATGAGTGTGGATGAACCTCTAGAACAGACATGCAACCACAGAAATGCAACCTCTTCTCACCCTTAACCTTGGAGCTTCATATTTCAAAAATGAGGGAAAAAGAGGTGAAGAGGAAGATGAAGTGAACCAGCTTAGTTATTGGGTCTTGGTGACTCACAATCTAGGTTGAAAAGTGGAAACAAGGAGTGATTTGAGAAGGGGTGATAGGTTTCTCTCTTCTCCCTTCTTTTCTCTCTTTCGCCTCTCTCTCCTCTTCTTCTCTTTTCTTGTTTCAAACTTCAACTATTTTGGGTGTGTGTGTTGTTTGGAAGTGAGAGAGTGAGTAAAGTGAGGTGTTAAGTGTGAGTTATGTTTGGTCAACTGAGAGTGTTTAGAGTGACTAGGAAATGTCCATAATACCCTTGTGTTTTCAGCACCCCCCTTACTACTCATACAATACCCACATCTAATCCCTCTAGGTCTCAATTAATTCTATATTCCAATCAATATTCAATCAAGTAAATATGAGTTTCAAACAATCATAAAACAACTTTATTAGCAATAATTTATTGAATTATTAACTAATCACAAAAATTGAACTTAGCTACTTTGGGATGTTACATATTCTAACCATTTCCCTATGATGTAAATAAATATGGTGTCTTTCTCAGGCTCTTATATGGCATATAAACAAGTATGGGTACCAAAGAAGGAAGGACAAGAGTTTCCAGAAAAAAGAGACAATTTGTGTTCATTCGACTAGAAGTGGCCAAGCCTAGCTCTTTAGTGCATGATCGCCTAGGTATGCTTGAACCAAGGCTAGTTGTGGAAGAGTCAAGTCAAGGGGCTAGGAGTTCGAAGAGGCCATGTAACGCCCCAAAAATTTAATTAATTATTTAATTGAATTGTATGAGAATTTAATTGGTAGAAAAATAATGGAATAGCTATATGTTAGTGTATGTGGACCTATTATTAGTGTTAGGATTAGTAAAGGAGAGGTGTTGGGGAAAAAGCCCATGATTAAGTCGCATAAGCTAAGGTAAAGCCCATGAAGTTAAATGAGTTGGTAAATAGTAGGAAACTAGGTTAGGGTCTCATTATTAGAAAAACAAAAAGTTTGAGAGTGAGAGAGGAGGGAGGGTTTCGTGATCTTCTAAGGCTAAGGTAAGGGTGGGATTCAAGCCTTATAATGGGATATATGAATTACTTTATGTGGGGGTTAGGGTTTGATGATTGTCATATGTATGATCATATATGTATTGGATGCCTTGTTGAATAATTATGTTGTGTGATTGATATTCCTATGCCCTAGAATTCTTATTGTATTTTGCCATGATCATGAAAAATTGAATTGGGTGCTGAAAGTGGCGCCCTAGGATGTAACGCCCCAAATTTAATTAGTCATCTAATTGAATTATTTATTTTAATCAATTGGGGATTATGTGGTGATAGAAAATAAAATAAATATATATGAGGTAATTGGACCTATTTATAAGGTGAGGGCTAGTATTAATTAATTTAGGGTTTTAATTTATTTAGGAGGTGTTGTCATGAATTAGGTGGTGCACATAAAGGGCCCATGATCCATTAGTTGGCCCATGACCCATCATTTATCCTTAAGGGTCGAATATGTAGGGGTTGCTAGGGTTAGTTCATTTTCCCACTTATCACCAAAAGAAAGAAAAAGAAAAGAAAAGGGAGAGAGAGAGGAGAGGAGTGGCCGAAGCCCTCAAGGAGGAAGGGGAGAGAGAAACTCGTGGAAGCAAGAAAGGGAAAGAAGAGGAAGGCTACAATCCTTGGTGTCTATCTCCCTAAGGTTTCTACTCATCTAAATCTAAGGTTAGGGGGCTCTCCTTTGCATCTTTAATAGTGTATGTGATGAGTGTTGTCTAGGTTAGGTCCTAGGGTGATTTCCATGAATGGTTGGTGTGTTTTAATGTTGTTATCATGCTGAAAATGTGTTTGTGCAAAGACTTGCTTGATTGGTGTTGAGTAGGACACAATATGAATGATGCATGCTAGGTGTTTGATGTTATGACTAAATGGTATTTTTTTTGGTGGAAAACGTGATGGTTAGCATCCATAGTGATAATTGGTGTGGGGTTTTATTCAATTCGATGAAATTGTGGTGTTGGTGATTGAGTATGATGAGTCTATTCACTTAGGGTTTTCGGTGCATTCTGGTACTGTTTCGGTTTTCTTAAAACTGGTACTGTTTGGTTAACCCAAAAATTATGTGGCTGATTGTTTTCGAAAATAGACTTAAAGCCGGTCGTTTTGGCACTAGTTTCGTTCAATTTGGAGCTGTGTAGCTCAAGTTATGAGTCTCCAGAGTTGGGTCAAATTTCTGGAACCAATCTGTGTATAGGTTCGGTCTTGGCAAGTTTTGTGTCCTCATTCGAACTCCGTTTTTAATGATTCTTGCTTAGTTGGAAAGTAGACTCAATTCCCTTCAAAATGAGCACTGGTTTCATCAAATCTAATTAAGAAATGAGAAAGAAAATTGATGTGTAAGATGGGCAAACAGTTTTGTCAATTTCTGGTACCTTAGGGTAGTATTCTGTAAAACTGTACCACCTGGGTGTGTATTTTGAAAAATGAAAATTTTGGGCAGAAACTACACTCAGAGGGCTTTCCAATGAGTGGTCTTTTGTTGAAATCCGACATCGTTTGCCATTTCAATTAATTCGCCGAAGTAGGTGCACTGCTGTAGGAAAATGCTACTGTCCCGAATTTAATAGTGTTGCTGCATGCAGTTTTATAAAAAGAAAGTGTTGCTGTCCAGAATTTAAAAATGTTGCTGTAGGCAGTTGTATAAAAAGAACATGTGCTGTCCAGAATTAAAGTGCTGCTGTATGTCAATTTCGAAATGTTGCTGTTTGTCAATTTAAATGTTGCTGTTTGCAGAATTAAAGTGATGCTGTATGTCAATTTCGAAATGTTGCTGTTTGTCAACTTAAATGTTGCTGTTTGCAGAATTAAAGTGCTGCTGTATGTCAATTTCGAAATGTTGCTGTTTGTCAATTTAAATGTTGCTGTTTGCAGAATTAAAGTGCTGCTGTATGTCAATTTCGAAATGTTGCTGTTTGTCATTTAAATGTGTTGCTGTTTGCTGTTTTTGTCAAGGAAAAATGCTGCTGTTGCAGAATAAAAATCTGCTGTTTATCAAATAAAAATCTGCTGTTTATCAAAATAAAAAGGGGTCATTTATCTAAATAAAAGGGTGCTGTCTTGCTGTTATTTTTTTTATAAAAGAGTGGCTGTTTTATGAAGGAAATGCGCTACTAATCTACAAAAAGTAAAGCGCTGTTTTGTGTGTAAAGTTGTGCTGTTTTCTCACTGCTGTTTGCGCAAAAAGGCCCCTAATTTGATGTTGTTTTTGGACTCGAAAAGAAATACCTCTGTTTTCCACACTGTTTTTCTCAAGTGTAGTTGTGATGTCGAAAATGAGATGTTTGTCCAAAAATTTAAACAAGTTGTACTCGAATTTTTTTTTAGATAGGATGTCACTCAAATTGTTAACGTGTAGTTAATTAAATTTAAATGGTCTGTCACTTAAATTTTAAATTAGTGTTATTTAAGATTTAAGGACGTTGTTACTCCAATTTTGGATGGGATGTTTTATGAGAAAGTGGTGATTTTATTATGGTGATTATGACGAGTACACTATATTAGTGTTTTTATGACGACAATGACGAGTACTCCGGGTGAGTTGAAATTGGTGATTGCACATGTGTCCATAGTGTCTCATAGCATGTGCATACTATGACGAATAGGCTTCGGCCTCTTATTGACGAGAACCAGTGACGATGTGCCCAAGTGGCTATTTATGACGAGTATGGTACCATCATGCATATGCCCAGGCGTGGGTTGCATTTTCATGTGCATACATTTTTTTTTATGACTGGTGATGTGATTGTGACTTGGGTTTTGTGTGTACTGACGATGAAGTTGATGATAACGATGATGTTGTTGTGTTGATTGTGGTTGTTGGTGTTGAGGTGCCATGATTGTTGTTGTTGTTGTTTGGTGATGTCTCGTGATGAGCATGAGTTGAGGTGTTATAGATGATAATACGTGTTTGTTTATTGAGCAGTGGTGTTTCTTGGAGTTTGTGAAGTAAATAATATATGTTGATATTGTTGTGAATTGGTGTTTAGTTGCCTTCCTCAATATAATGCTTATCATATTTACTATTATTTATGTAAAGAGACTCACCCTACTGCTTTTATGTTGCTTCTCATGTCGGCAACATGCAGGTGTTAGCGAGTGAAGGTTCTACCTTCTTCTGGTCGATTGTGTCTGGCTCTGATACGTAGCATTGGGTGGGCGGGTAGTCTATTTGTTGTTTTATTTTATTTAAATGTTGAGCTATATCTTGAGATATATTTGTGATTGAGGATTCACCCAGTTAAGTCGTGCTATGTATCACGCAGTTAATACTTATTAATGAAAGGTATTGTTGACTAGATTAAAGTTAAGTTTGGTTTGAAACGTAGCATTCCCTTGAGGATGTATTTGTAAAAAAGAAAAAAAAATAAAAACGATTTTTGAACTCTGATTTTAAATCAAATTACCGATTAGAAAAGGGGGTGTTACAAGTTGGTATCAGAGCAGTTCGGTCTGTCCGGCCAAGTTGTCCAGTGTCGAGTCTAGCTATCTCTCGAGTCTTGGTACTCGTTCTAACCATAATTTGTGTTGCAGTGATTAGCTAAATTGGTCAGACGGTATGACTGCTATTGTTGATACTGGCGCTGCTTAGTGCCTTATTGCTGCTATGTGTGTGTTTACTCTGAGTACTTTGTGTATGACTGTAATGTGTTGCTTGGTGTGTTTTCTGTGTCTCTCGTCGATTTCCGACGAAGAATTTGTGGTGAATTTTGTTTGTTTGCCGTTGGGTGTTTTTAGTATTGTTGTGATTTGATGAGTAGGTGTAAAATTGATGAGGAATTGAGTACATTGTGATGAGTTGTGATGTTGATGTTGTCACGTGTAACTTCGTGCCTTGATGTTTGATGATGATTGAGGTTGAATTAAGATGAGGAGTATGATGTGTTATAAATTTTAATAATTAACTTGTATGTTTTGATGTGTGAATATAATGAGTTGAGACGTTTTAAAAAGAAAAAATTGGTCGCAAGTTGCATAAGAAATTCTGTCTAAGTCGCTGTTTTCCAAACGTTGCTGCTGCTGTTTTGTATAAGAATAATTGTTGCTGTTGCTGTCTTTATAAAATGCCTTGCTGTGCTGTTTTCAGAAAAATGCCCTTGCTGTTGCTGTGTTGTTTTTACCGCTGTTTTGCAATTTAATGTTGCTGTCTTCGAACTGTTTTTACTGCTGTTTTTGCAACTTAATGTTGCTGTTTTAAACGGTTTTGCTGCTGTTGTTGCAAATTGATGTCACCGTTTTCACGTTGTTTTATTGCTGTTTCTGAAAGTAATAGTACTGTTTTTGCACTAGAGTGTGCTGCTGTTTTCTTAAAATTTGAAGAGCTGCTTTCTTCAACTTAATTGGTGCTGTTCCCTTATATTTAAAATGCTGTTTCCTCAATCTAAATATGTTGCTTACTCAAATTTAAAGTGCTGTGTTCTTAAAATTAAAATGTTGTTTTCTTGAAATTAAAGGTGTTGTTTCTTGAATGTAAAGGTGCTGTTTCGTCATAGTTTAAAGTGCTGTTTTCCCTATCTCCAAGTGGTTGTAGTTACAATAATTTCTGCCGTCCTTATGTTGCGATGCCCAATGTTTATGACTAATGATAAATATAACGATGTGTCAATTGTGCCAAGTTACCTATGATGATGATGTGGATGTGATGTGAACGTGTTGTGTGTCGATTAAATGATGATGTGAAGTTGATGTGAGTGTGTTGTGTGCGTGCCCGTGAGGATAGATGAGTGAGATGGAATGCAAGTTAGTCTATCAGAGTGGCGCAGCGGAGTAGAGAGTGAGCCTGATTGTTACTGCTTGAAGTTACCTGGCTGAACAAGTAGGAGGGACGGCCGCCCAAGCACTTACCGCCGGTAATCAAAGCAATAGTAATCAGCAGGATGGATAGCACTAGTTGTCTAGATGGCTTAGTTGGTTATTGGAGGAGTGTTAGCTTTGGCGAGAAGATTTCGAGGACGAAATATTCTAAGTGGGGGAGAGTTGTAACGCCCCAAATTTAATTAGTCATCTAATTGAATTATTTATTTTAATCAATTGGGGATTATGTGGTGATAGAAAATAAAATAAATATATATGAGGTAATTGGACCTATTTATAAGGTGAGGGCTAGTATTAATTAATTTAGGGTTTTAATTTATTTAGGAGGTGTTGTCATGAATTAGGTGGTGCACATAAAGGGCCCATGATCCATTAGTTGGCCCATGACCCATCATTTATCCTTAAGGGTCGAATATGTAGGGGTTGCTAGGGTTAGTTCATTTTCCCACTTATCACCAAAAGAAAGAAAAAGAAAAGAAAAGGGAGAGAGAGAGGAGAGGAGTGGCCGAAGCCCTCAAGGAGGAAGGGGAGAGAGAAACTCGTGGAAGCAAGAAAGGGAAAGAAGAGGAAGGCTACAATCCTTGGTGTCTATCTCCCTAAGGTTTCTACTCATCTAAATCTAAGGTTAGGGGGCTCTCCTTTGCATCTTTAATAGTGTATGTGATGAGTGTTGTCTAGGTTAGGTCCTAGGGTGATTTCCATGAATGGTTGGTGTGTTTTAATGTTGTTATCATGCTGAAAATGTGTTTGTGCAAAGACTTGCTTGATTGGTGTTGAGTAGGACACAATATGAATGATGCATGCTAGGTGTTTGATGTTATGACTAAATGGTATTTTTTTTGGTGGAAAACGTGATGGTTAGCATCCATAGTGATAATTGGTGTGGGGTTTTATTCAATTCGATGAAATTGTGGTGTTGGTGATTGAGTATGATGAGTCTATTCACTTAGGGTTTTCGGTGCATTCTGATACTGTTTCGGTTTTCTTAAAACTGGTACTGTTTGGTTAACCCAAAAATTATGTGGCTGATTGTTTTCGAAAATAGACTTAAAGCCGGTCGTTTTGGCACTAGTTTCGTTCAATTTGGAGCTGTGTAGCTCAAGTTATGAGTCTCCAGAGTTGGGTCAAATTTCTGGAACCAATCTGTGTATAGGTTCGGTCTTGGCAAGTTTTGTGTCCTCATTCGAACTCCGTTTTTAATGATTCTTGCTTAGTTGGAAAGTAGACTCAATTCCCTTCAAAATGAGCACTGGTTTCATCAAATCTAATTAAGAAATGAGAAAGAAAATTGATGTGTAAGATGGGCAAACAGTTTTGTCAATTTCTGGTACCTTAGGGTAGTATTCTGTAAAACTGTACCACCTGGGTGTGTATTTTGAAAAATGAAAATTTTGGGCAGAAACTACACTCAGAGGGCTTTCCAATGAGTGGTCTTTTGTTGAAATCCGACATCGTTTGCCATTTCAATTAATTCGCCGAAGTAGGTGCACTGCTGTAGGAAAATGCTACTGTCCCGAATTTAATAGTGTTGCTGCATGCAGTTTTATAAAAAGAAAGTGTTGCTGTCCAGAATTTAAAAATGTTGCTGTAGGCAGTTGTATAAAAAGAACATGTGCTGTCCAGAATTAAAGTGCTGCTGTATGTCAATTTCGAAATGTTGCTGTTTGTCAATTTAAATGTTGCTGCATGTTTGCAGAATTAAAGTGCTGCTGTATGTCAATTTCGAAATGTTGCTGTTTGTCAACTTAAATGTTGCTGTTTGCAGAATTAAAGTGCTGCTGTATGTCAATTTCGAAATGTTGCTGTTTGTCAATTTAAATGTTGCTGTTTGCAGAATTAAAGTGCTGCTGTATGTCAATTTCGAAATGTTGCTGTTTGTCATTTAAATGTGTTGCTGTTTGCTGTTTTTGTCAAGGAAAAATGCTGCTGTTGCAGAATAAAAATCTGCTGTTTATCAAATAAAAATCTGCTGTTTATCAAAATAAAAAGGGGTCATTTATCTAAATAAAAGGGTGCTGTCTTGCTGTTATTTTTTTTTATAAAAGAGTGGCTGTTTTATGAAGGAAATGCGCTACTAATCTACAAAAAGTAAAGCGCTGTTTTGTGTGTAAAGTTGTGCTGTTTTCTCACTGCTGTTTGCGCAAAAAGGCCCCTAATTTGATGTTGTTTTTGGACTCGAAAAGAAATACCTCTGTTTTCCACACTGTTTTTCTCAAGTGTAGTTGTGATGTCGAAAATGAGATGTTTGTCCAAAAATTTAAACAAGTTGTACTCGAATTTTTTTTTAGATAGGATGTCACTCAAATTGTTAACGTGTAGTTAATTAAATTTAAATGGTCTGTCACTTAAATTTTAAATTAGTGTTATTTAAGATTTAAGGACGTTGTTACTCCAATTTTGGATGGGATGTTTTATGAGAAAGTGGTGATTTTATTATGGTGATTATGACGAGTACACTATATTAGTGTTTTTATGACGACAATGACGAGTACTCCGGGTGAGTTGAAATTGGTGATTGCACATGTGTCCATAGTGTCTCATAGCATGTGCATACTATGACGAATAGGCTTCGGCCTCTTATTGACGAGAACCAGTGACGATGTGCCCAAGTGGCTATTTATGACGAGTATGGTACCATCATGCATATGCCCAGGCGTGGGTTGCATTTTCATGTGCATACATTTTTTTTTATGACTGGTGATGTGATTGTGACTTGGGTTTTGTGTGTACTGACGATGAAGTTGATGATAACGATGATGTTGTTGTGTTGATTGTGGTTGTTGGTGTTGAGGTGCCATGATTGTTGTTGTTGTTGTTTGGTGATGTCTCGTGATGAGCATGAGTTGAGGTGTTATAGATGATAATACGTGTTTGTTTATTGAGCAGTGGTGTTTCTTGGAGTTTGTGAAGTAAATAATATATGTTGATATTGTTGTGAATTGGTGTTTAGTTGCCTTCCTCAATATAATGCTTATCATATTTACTATTATTTATGTAAAGAGACTCACCCTACTGCTTTTATGTTGCTTCTCATGTCGGCAACATGCAGGTGTTAGCGAGTGAAGGTTCTACCTTCTTCTGGTCGATTGTGTCTGGCTCTGATACGTAGCATTGGGTGGGCGGGTAGTCTATTTGTTGTTTTATTTTATTTAAATGTTGAGCTATATCTTGAGATATATTTGTGATTGAGGATTCACCCAGTTAAGTCGTGCTATGTATCACGCAGTTAATACTTATTAATGAAAGGTATTGTTGACTAGATTAAAGTTAAGTTTGGTTTGAAACGTAGCATTCCCTTGAGGATGTATTTGTAAAAAAGAAAAAAAAATAAAAACGATTTTTGAACTCTGATTTTAAATCAAATTACCGATTAGAAAAGGGGGTGTTACATAGGAGCCCTGTCACTGTTTTCTGTTTCTGTTGTTGCTGAAACTGGCGCCCTTGGCGCCTTGTGCATGTCCCTGCGTTTGTGTTGCTGAAAACGGCGCCCTAGGCGCCCTGTTGCTGAAACTGGCGCCCTAGGCGCCGAGTCCCTGTTGTGTTGCTGAAAACGGCGCCCTAGGCGCCCATTAACTTGATGTGTGGTTTATACAAAAGTTCGAGTTGAAAGCAATTTATTCTACTTCTTTTCTTTTCTTTAAGGTTTGTTTTATTGAAAACGAGAGGGAAAGGGATATTTTTGGTTATCTTTGAAAATCAGGACAAAACAAAGATTTTTTAAGAGTGTGCTTGACGGGACAGGACCCCGCTCCTACGTACCCTCACTGGAAGAGGGATCAAAGCTACGTAGTTCTCGGTGGTTATCTTTGAAAATCAGGACAAAACAAAGATTTTTTTTAAAAGTGTGTTTGACAGGACAGGACCCCGCTCCTACGTACCCTCACTGGAAGAGGGATCAAAGCTACGTAGTTCTCGGTTTTTTGGTTTTGAAAAAGGATTGAGCTTTCGCAGTTGGGTGAGCGTTTGTGAAGAGCGAACAACAACGGTTAGAATGGCCTCTCTACTAACTCTTTTGAAAATGAAATCATCATTAATGACCTAACCGGCAACAGCGCGATTGGTGTTTAATGACAATTGGTTTATTTTTGAGAAATGAATAAGTTTTCGAAAATGGGATAGAGCTTTTGCGAAGACCGAACGACAACGGTTAGAATGGTCTCGCTTCTAACTCATTTTGAAAACAATATCATCATTAACAACCTAATCGGCAACGGCGCGATTGGTATTTAATGACGATTGATTTATTTTTGTTTTGAAAGTAAAAGTTTCTTTTTGTTTTGAAATGATTTTAGGAAATGGGTTTTAGAAAAGGAGTAGAACATTTCAAGTCAATTCTAAATCCATAACTAAATGCAAATGAATGAATAATACTCAAGCAAACATGAACATATCATTCATTAACCAAGATTAAACATGCCCATACAATCAAAGGATTCAATTATTAAACATGCAAAACAAAGTTCTCAAAGTAATTGTGTGTGTGCAAGAAGGATTGTATTTACCCTAATGGCTCTATGCTACAACATGCATGTAGACTTACGTCTCCATTAGGAGGTCATACAAGTGGAGAGGAGGGCACACAATCAAGTCAAGACATTTACATGGCATCAAGAACAAGTGAATACAATTGATTGTAAACATAGAGTATTCTAAGTTAAATGATTGAATATGTAAGCAAGGATGCATGATTAGGTAAGCGTGTAAGTGCATGAGTGTACAAGGAATGTATGCATAGCACTTTATTTATGCATGGATGGCATACAAGGATGCATAAGAGGATGCAAGAGATATAAGCATATGAGGATGCGTGAGAGTGTCACATAAACTAAGTATGAATGAAGATGCATGAATGTGAAAATGTTTTGGGTATTTTTGCAAGTTGATAAGTTGTAAAACTTTAAGTAAGAAGTTAGTGAAAAGTAAAGTAAAAATGCATGAAGTAAATGGTAATTATTTAATGAGATGGTAAAGTAAAAATGCATGAGGTAAATGGGAAGTGGTAAAATCTTTTTATGTTTTAGTAAAAAATTAATGAAGTGGTAAAAACCAAAGTGGTAAAATATTTTTATGTTTTGGTAAAAAGTTAATGAATGGTAAAGTAAAAAGTTAATGAAGTGATAAAGACCAAAATGGTAAAATATTTTTATGTCTTTTGGTAAAAAGTTAATGAAGTGGTAAAGTAAAATGGTAAAAAGTAAACAAACACAATTGCATAACTTGCACTTGCCCAAACACAATCAAAATGACAATTTTCAAGCAATCAAAGAGGGAAAAAGTAGGCCTTATGGCCGAATGCATAGCAAGGAAAACTCAAACACAAATTTCATCATGTTCTTGCAACCAAATCACATCAATGAGCATATGAACATAAACCCTAGGATCTACCCATACATTTGATGCTCAAACAATTGTCATTCCATCATTTATTTCAACTCAAAATCAAAGGAAATGCAAGAACAATAAAAACCCTAATTTCTACCTATGAACCTAAAAGCATAGTTGGCTAGATCCACTTTTTTATTTAACTTAAACACCATAAATGAACAAAAAAATGCATGAACCACTAAAAACACTACATGGCCGAAACCTTTTTTGAAAGAAAGTGATGTTTTATTTCATGAACTTTAGTGAAAAATGTGTAAAAATGCAAGGGAAATTAATCAAGTAGAAGAATAACTCCTTCAAGGCCAAGGACCCATCTCAAACACCCAAAGCTCCCTAAGTCTTTGTCAAAATGTTTGAAATGGATCCTCAAGGCGACAACAACAAGCAATTCAAGAAGGAGTTGGGAGTAGAAGAGAGATTATGCAAGAAAAACTAAATATGAGATGCAAGGTTTCAAGGCTTACCTCAAAATCACAAAGAAATGAAGAAGGAGATGATATAGACTCAAAATGAACTTGGATCTACCCTTGAACCCACAAAGATTGCTAGCTCTTAGCAATTTGATGATGCAACCTTGAAGAGAATGGAAGGAATGATGATGATCTAGCAAGAAATGGAAGATTTGATGGTGAAAGTTGAAAAGAATGAAGTGAGGGAGTGAGAGAGATTTCGTGGAAGAGAGGAAGAGGAGGTGTTTTTGGTGTGCTAGGGTTTTAGTGTAGGAGAATGAGAGGCCAAAAGATCCTTAGGTGTGGGAATGAGGGAGTATTTATAGAGTTATTTTAGGTTTAGGGGCAATTGGGTCATTGGCCTTACTAAGTGCTCTAGAATTGAGTTTTAAAATTAAATGGAGGGTTAGGATTAAAGGTCACTTGGATTGAGGGTATTAAGAAAACACAAAAGGTGAGAGTGAGAGAGTGGGGGCGAAAATGAGGGAAGGGAGTGAGAGTTTTTGTAAAAAAAAACTTGTCTTATTTTAGGAATAATGTGAGGCAAAAATAGGGTTAGGGGTATGATTGGGATGGAATGTTACCAAAGAGGAAAATTGGTGTTTCCTTATGAAGAGGTTAGTGTAAGTGAGGGAGGTAATTTACCAAAGAGGGCATGAATCCTCATGAGAGTGAGTGAGAATTGGTGATATGCACCAAAGGAGAAAGTTTAAGGATGGTACAAGGCATATTCCTTCAAGATAAGGAATAATAGTACAATAGAAGAGTGTGGAAGAATTTTGTGAGAGGGAGAGAGAGAGAGGGGATTTCGAAATTGTGAGGGGGAGAGAGAGAGAGAATTTCGAAATTGTGGGGGGAGAGAGAGAGAGAGGAAAAAAAAACTTGTTTTTGGTCTTTTGTCTTATTGAGGACACTTCCTTTTTTTTGAGTTTTTGAATTTTGGGCATGGGAAATAATGGGAATGCAACTATTGAAAATGTGTTACATGTTTTTGGGCACCATAAAATATTCCCTCTAGTCACCCATGACAATAAAAATTGTCACTTAAGAATTGAGGAATATTTAATGGTCTTTTTTTATTTTTCTATGCACTAAAAATGGAAAAATACATTTTTAATTATTTTTGACTAGGGTTTTCTCTCTAAAAAAATGTACAAAAATTATCCTTGATAGAATAAAAATGTACTTTTTGTGGATGTGCATTTTTGGCGAGAAAATCATCTTTTGCGAGAAATGACCAAAATGTCCTTTTTGACCCTAAAACCCTAATTTACCTAAAAAGTGCATTCCAACCCTAAAAATGATTTTAAAGACCTTGGAATGACTTCTAGGACCCAAAATGCAATGCATGATGCTCTTCATTCTTCAATTTATTTATTTTTTGTGGAAAATTAGGGTTTTGACCTAAGCCGGACAAAATTAGGGTATGACAGCTGCTGCTGTTGCTGTGTTGCTGTTGCTGTGTTGCTGTTGCTGTGTTGCTGTTGCTGTGCTGCTGTTGCTATGCTGCTGTTGCTATGCTGCTGTTGCTGTGTTGTTGTTGGTGTTGTTGCTGCTGCTGTTGCTGTGTTGCTGTTGCTATGTTGCTGTTGCTGTGCCGCTGTTGCTGTTGCTGTTGCTGTTGGTGTTGGTGTTGTTGCTGCTGCTGTTGCTGTGTTGTTGTTGCTGTGCTGTTGTTGCTGTGTTGCTGTTGCTGTGCTGCTGTTGTTGGGCTGCTGTTGCTGTGCTGCTGTTGCTGTGTTGCTGTTGATGTGTTGCTGTTGCTGTGCCGCTGTTGCTGTGTTGCTGTTGCTGTGTTGCTGTTGCTGTGTTGCTGTTGGTGTTGTTGCTGCTGCTGTTGCTGTTGTTGTGCTGCTGTTGCTGTGTTGCTGTTGTTGTGTTGCTGTTGCTGTGTTGCTGTTGTTGTGCTGTTGTTGCTGTTGCTGTGTTGCTGTTGGTGTTGTTGCTGCTGCTGTTGCTGTGTTGCTGTTGCTGTGCTGTTGTTGCTGTGTTGCTGTTGCTGTGTTGCTGTTGCTGTTCTGCTGTTTCTATGCTACTGTTGTTGTGTTGCTGTTGGTGTTGTTGCTGCTGCTGTTGCAGTGTTGATGTTCCTGTTTGTTGTTGTTGTTGCATGTTGGCGCCTTAGCGCCTATGGTTGTTGCTGTTGCTTGTTGGCGCCTTAGCGCCCATTGTTGTGGCTGAATTGTTGGTTCAGATGTTGTTAGTTGATGATGTTACACCAGATGGATTGCCTCTATTTATTGGCATGGATTTTACGTTGCAGGCCTATGGCCAATGTTGAAAACTGCTAATTGTTGATGTGTTGCCAAAAATGTTGAAAGTTGCTAAGTTGCTAATTATTGTTGATGATGGCGTACCAAGTTGAATTGCCTCTATTTATTGGCAGGTGGTATGTTGTAGGCCTATGGCCAACGATGATTTCCGATGTTGTTGCGCTGCTATGTAATCGTTGTTTATTGGTTGTGCATTTACATAGCGTCGCATGCATAGCATATTTTTACGATGGAGCTATGCTCAAAACACGATGGCCTGGACTGGCAAATTACGATGAAATGATGTTACGATGTTGATGCCTCTATTTATTGGCTGGATTATGGTACCACATGCATTATAGGGCGGTGGCCCTGAGTCGAGTTACATTCCGCATTCATGTTGCATATTTATGCGATTGAAGTGATTTTGACTGTTGTGACATAATGACTTGACCGTTGTGATATGATGATATTGACTACTGTGAAATGATGATTTGATGCCCTGGCCTGATATTTATTGTCTTTCATATGATTCATTATATAGTTCGATATCTCACCCCTTCTGTTTGAATGTTACCCCGATGTTGGTAACGTGCAGGTAACCTTGAATGAATGACGTTGCACCTTCATTAGTTCGGGTCGGTGTCGTCGCTCTGATACGTAGCACTCGGGGGGATGAATGTTTATTTATGTTATTTAAGTTGTTTACTGTTGGATTTTGAGTTATGAATCTTGCATAGTTGCCACAATTGTTTAGTTGAACCATTTGAATTTCCGCTGCGTAGTTAAAAGAAGTTTGACTTGTTTTGAAATGTTGTTTTGTCGGTTCATCCGAGTTAGGGTGTTATGTATCCGATTTTCAGAAAAGACTTATTTATGTCTGTTTATGGTTTTTAAGTAGATAAATGTAGCATCCGTTTGTTTGTGAAAACTCTGATTTTACTTATATTTTTACCGGGTAGAAATGGGTGTTACAGGCCACCTATGCCAAGAAAGGTGACCCAGTAATTGATGAAACACTACATGAACCTGTGGGCTCCAAAACCCAAGAGATTATTGCCTAAAAATAAGAAAGGCCAGTGGCCTAAACACCACTTGCCTGGGAAAAAAAAGTTAACCGATGATTACTTCAGGCAAACTATTTTGCCAAGGGTAGATGAAGAACCCATCCCTAAAGGAAAGAGGAGAGGGGATAAAGTCACCATGGGACAAGGATATCATCTCTCAGAATTATAGTAAGAGACTCAAGCCTCCCAAAATGGTCAAACCATCCTCAGTAGTACCCAAGAATAAATGGGTAATGAACAAAGTATTTGAAGATTAGGCCCCCGAGGAAATTCCTCATATAAGAAATCAAAAGAAGAAATTGCAGAGGGAAAGGTTAGTACAGAAAATGAAAAAAACTCTGTGAATGTTAGTTGAAGCCAAAGAGCAAGATAAAAAGGAAATACATATGTTTCTACTATAGTGGAACCCTTGGAAGAAGCCTTTCCAAGGCCTTCAAAGGATAATGTGACCCAAGGAGGCACCGGGGAAACCACAAATCCAGCAACCGCTATGAACTACCACTTCAACCCTATAGTCCTCACAGTCCTTATAGTCCTTCCAGGACAAAGGAATCATTCACTGACTCAATCCTTGACTACTTCTTTAATGAGAAAACTGATGGGTTAATGGCCGAGATTAAAAACAAAGGATTACTTCTCATGAAAATTTGGAGTACTGAAGGACTATCTAAGGAGCTAGAGGGATATGTGTCTACAGAAGAAGCAGAGTTGGCTACCCTAGTCGAGCCAATTAATAAAGTCACAGATGGCATGCTATTTGAGAAGCCAACCTCTGAGATGACTAACCAGTTGAAGCCCTTGTATATCAAGGCCCATGTTAATGGAAAACCATTCAATTCGGTGTTTGCTGATGGAGGTGTTGAGTTGAACATAATGCCTTTGGATACTATGAAGAGGCTCAAGAAGAATTTTGAAGACTTGATCCCCACCAATATGAAGATGACCAATTTCATGGGTCATGCCTCCCATGCTTTGCAAGTTCTAATAGCTGATGTTGCTGTTGGATCCAAAATCACAGCGTCTACCTTCTTTGTAATAGAAGGTAAGCCTTCATATGCTGTGATCCTCAGAAGAGATTGGATCCACACCAGTTAGTGTATGTCGTCTACCTTACATCAGAAGCTAATGATCTATATTAGTGACAAATGTGAAGTACTTGAAGACGACCATAATTGTTTCTTTGTAGAGGTAAAAATGCTGGAGGTACTATTCTATTCTCCTCACCTGGGCCCTAGGGATATGAAGAGGGAGAGGTTGAAGCTTGTGACTTGAACAAAGAAGCGTTCAAGTTGAAAAGATTGGTTGCTTCCCGATCTGTCACTAAATCCAATGATTAACACACCATTAGAGATACAAGACTTTATGGATCAGCACAAAATATTTGAGGTAGAGTCCAGAACAGAGGAGGTCGTGTTAGGAGCAAACAATGACGAAGATGAACTCTAGGAACTTCTTGAATCCATGTCATCAGCTAATAAGGAAAGTGCCCAATTGGTCGTGCCTTCTTAAGTGGAACCCCCAATTCAAACAAAGACATTGCCTTTAAAGCCCAATACCCCTTAGTAGAGGTCAATCTAGGAACTATACAAGTGCCTAGAATGACCAAGATGAGTGGGCTCTTAAGTACAGAAAAAGGGAAAGTAGTAAATATCATCAATAAATAGAAATTAGATTGCTTTACATGGGATTACCATGATATGTCTGGCTTAGGCAGAAAGCTAGTAGAACATAGGTTTCCTTTTAAAGAAGGATGCAAACCTCACAAGAAACCACTTAGAAGACTCAACACTCCACTAATGCTTCAAATAAAAACTGAAATTAAAAGATTAAGGGAAAGCTTCATTAGAACTGTTGGGTGTGTAGAGTGGTTGTCTAACGTTGTTCCTGTGGTTAACAATAATGGTTATGTGAGAGTATACATAGATTACAGAAAGCTAAACTTAGCCACTCCAAAGGATGAATATGGCATGCATGTAGTGGACATACTAGTAGATTATGCAGAAAGCCATGCTATCTTAACTATCATGGATGGATATTCTAGCTACAAGTAGGTATATGTTGCCAAAGAAGACAATCATTTAGGTGTCCTGGAGCTCTAGGCATTTATGAGTGGGTGGTTATACCTTTTGGCTTGAAGAATGATGGGGCCACATATTAGAGAGCAATAAATGGAGTTTTCCATGACTTAATTGGCAAAAGCATTGAGGTATATATATATATATGATGTGGTGGTTAAATCTAAAATCTTTAAGCAACATTTGGTGGTACTCGAGCAAGCTATGAAAAATATGAGAATCCATAATTTGAAGATCTATTCTTCCAAATGTATGTTTGGAGTCTTAACATGAAATTTCTTGGGTTTCCTAGTCCTCAATCATTGAATTGAGGTTGACAAGAACAAAGCTAAAGATGTGTTGGGAGCCAGGCCACCTAGGAGCACGAAGGAATTATAGAGCTTGCCTGACAAAATCAACTTCTTTAGAAGGTCCATTGGAATCTCAGTTGGAAAAATAAAGGCATTCTCTCGTCTGCTGAGGCTCAAGGATTCAGAAGAGATGGCGTGGGGACTAGAATAGCAGGAGGCCTTTGATCAAATCATGGCTGCCTTGGCTAATCCTCCCATATTGGTGCCACCACTACCTGGAAGGCCTTTGAAGTTATACATAGCTGCTGAAGACCTTGCCATTAGTTGTCTGTTTTTTCAGATGTTGATGATGGAAATTAAATAGTTGTATATTACCTTAGTAGGATTCTAAATGATGAAGAAACTAGATATTCCTTAGTTGAGAAATTATGCTTATCACTTTGTCATGCTTGTACTAAACTTGAATATTATTTATTGCCAAGAGAAGTCCTAGTTTTGTGCAAAGAACTTGCTTAATAGGCCGATCTTACAATGTAGACTTGTGAAGTGGGCCATTAATCTAAATGTTCTCGCCTTAACATATGTTGAAGTCAAATATAAGTCACAAGAAATGAGGGGTTTGAATTGTGACACATTTTAAAATTCTTTTATAGACTGAAATTCTTTAAACAGTTTATTTCAATCAACGTAATGATGACTGTGCAAAATATATATTTTTAAGAAGATTTGAGTTGTTGTTGTTTATAGTGTTAGTTTAAAATACTTTTACAAAAAATAGTGAGGACTCAAAGCAATAAGGAAAACAGTAAAGATCACACAGAGATTTATAGTGGGTCACCCTACTCGTAAATGGCTACATCCACTCCTCACACCAAGTGAGATTTTCCACTATTTTCCAAATAGTTTACAAGTCAAACACTGGCCAACACTGATAGTTTTCTTACCCCAGTTCTATCAACTGTCCCACTAGTTTTCAACAAGATCTAGCAACTTAACCCTCTAAAAAAAATCTTCTTAGCCCTCTTCCCTAACAATACAGCAACCAATGTTTATTGTTTAGAAGGTACACAAATACAAAATATGTTTGTTTTGAACCAAAAAAAAGATAGCTTAATCAAAACACATATGTCAATTGACACCAAGCTATGAACACACTCAAATAGATCCCAGCGATATTGATTTCCAGTGAGTGTTTTTTGGAGAGAAGATTGACTTACTTAGAAGCTCTTGAGAAGCTTATGATGTCTTGACCAATTATTCAGGTTGTCTCTCAATTTCTTTGAGGTACACCATGATATATTTATAGGCTAATTGCTAGAACTCCTTTATTAGTGCAAGAAGTTATATACTTACATATTCATCATTCTATCTTCTTACACTCTCTAGATTCTATAAAGATACTAAGACAAACGTCATCTAAAGCATTTCTATCTTCTTAAACCTGTGACAAACATCTCTCCAACCAATACAAATATCTCCTCACTAGGTTGCTCTATTCAGAAGGCAGTAACAATATTCTGATGCTCTAAACATTCTATTATTAATAAAGTTAGTTCAGCTAATCTTCTTAGAATTTCCATTGGTCAGTTCCAAACAATTTTAAAACTGGTCACAATTCAAACCCCCCTTTCTTGTGACTCCAGCTGACTTCAATTGGTATCAGAGCATATGCTCTTGGGGTTAAACACACTTAACAGTGTGAAGAGAAAAAGAACATGTTTCAGAAGGTTGTTCTTCAAAGATATATGCCTCCTGCTGAAAACTATGTGACAAGGAAGTGTTTAGAAGATTGAAAAGAAAAGTCGATAAAAGAAGATTGGAAAGGAAAGTCATCAGATGAATGCTGCAGCAAAAATATGAAGAGCAGATTGGAAGCAAAGTCAAAATACTCAGAAACTTGAGAAGCTGGCACTACTCATATCATACCTTCTAAATGCTTGCCAAATCATATGACTTGCAAAATATGGTGAGTTCAAGGACAACATTGGGCTAATGAGGTAAAAGCTTAACTACGCACATTGTAATGCAAATGTCTATTATTTAGCTGGTTCTTTATGTTGTAAACTATATGCTAAATAAGACTAAGCCTCATAACTAGATGGTTCTCCTTTAGAAATTGCTGACAAATCACCATGTACATCATGCACATCAAAACATTTTTCTTAATCTACTTTTAAAACTACAGTTGATACTGACATTCTTATGATAAGTTAAAATTAAATCACAATTTTCGAACTTCAAGTTTCACACAGTATGTTCTCAATTTAACCTAAAGATATATGTGCATAAATTGTTTTGAAATATGGCAAGCATCTTATATTGAACCACATCCAAAAACTGTCTTCTAAGATGTCAACTCATTTAGTTGCAAAAGGAAATTGAAATTTGGATACTGAGTTGTATGTAATCTTGGAAATGAATATGATCATTATGCTTAATTTTTCCAACACTAGTGCAAACAAGACATTTAGCGTCGGTTATTTTGGACATTTAGCGTCGGTTATCGCCCGATACTAAATGTCGCGATGCTAAAAGTGTGACATTTAGCGTCGGTTATTTACCCGACGCTAAGTGTAATTTTTAGCATCGGATTTTCAAAAAACCGATGCTAAATGTCACTTTCATCCCTTTTTTGTAGTTTGGGAAATGACATTTAGCATCGGTTATTTGAAACAACCGATGCTAAACGTTATTTGTTGAGACATTTAGCATCGGTTATTCTAAATAACCGATGCTAAATGTCTCAACAAATAACTTTTAGCATCGGTTGTTTCAAACAACTGATGCTAAATGTCATTTTTAAATCAAAAAATGACATTTAGCATCGGTTCTTTAAAACAACCGATGCTAAAAGTTATTTGTTGAGACATTTAGCATCGGTTATTCTAAATAACCGATGCTAAATGTCATTTTTTTATCATTTTTATTCAACGGTTTGATTGATAAATTTCTCAACAAATAACTTTTAGCATCGGTTGTTTCAAATAACCGATGCTAAATGTCATTTTTTGATTTAAAAATGACATTTAGCATCGGTTGTTTGAAACAGCCGATGCTAAATGTTATTTGTTGAGACATTTAGCATCGGTTATTCTAAATAACTGATGCTAAATGTCATTTTTTGATTAAAAAAATGTCATTTAGCATCGATTATTTAGAATAACCGATGCTAAATGTCTAGTTTCTTTTTATAATATTGCTAATTTTTATCCAAACCAGAATTTTTAAGAACCTGCTTTTGTAACATAGACAGAACATGCACAACCCATAACAGAAGTCATATAACAGCCAGAACACAAACCATAACAGAACTCATAATACAGCCAGAATTTACACAAAACAGAATTTATAGCACAGACACAATATACACAAAACAGAAGTCATAACACAGCCATAACACAGCCAGAATTCCTGCCCAACACAGACAGAATTTACAATTACACAGACAGAATTTAAAACCATAAACCTGTTAACACAGACAGAATTTAAAACCACAAACCTGTTAAAACAAAATATTTCTAAAAAGACATTAAACTAGTAAATCTAAAAGAGTGTATCCTTTTGTTCTGTACGAATCTTGCTAAAGAATTCTGCCCAAAACTGACGAATCTCCAAAAGTTCCTCTTCGATGTATGCCTTTGGGTCATTAAATAAGTACAAGTTTAAAATTACTCAAACAAATTATATCCAATCAATAGTAATACACACAATCAGATATCCAAACAAAATTATACCTTCTCCCAATTATCAACTACACCGGCACTCAAAATGGTCAGCATAAACTTCATCACATAATAGCCACAATGAAAACTATTCCGTTGTATTGGCATCTACACAATTGAATTAACAAAATTAAAGAGAATATTATATATATCATATATTATTTCACTCTAAATTAAATTAAGCCATATTTTAAATTACTTACTGTAGGGTACAACCACTTGGTGGTCGATGTAGAATCCCCTTTGACAGCTCTAATTATAAAATTAGTTATAAAATTTCAACCCAAAGTTCAAATACTACAATCTAAACCATGATAAAAAAATTAAAAACATACTTGCTAAACATGTTTTTGATTTGTTTGTTTGGTTGCGGCATAAGGAACACATCCAGACCACAGTATTTTCATTTGGGAGTAAGACAACCAGCTGCCAATGATTGCTGCAACATTGATAAACTTAAAATTAAGCCACACACAAATAAAGGAAAATGAATTACAAATTCTTTGAAATATGCAATTACGTACCTATGGCAAAATGGAGCAATATATATGAACTTATTGGTGGTCAATTTCCCTTGAATATTTTGAAGAACGGTATTCATGTGCATATTCTTAAAGTTAAGCTTATGTGGACACACAAATCCATATATTTCACCCGTACCTCTTTCAACACATAGACGATACAGATATCTAGTGGCACGTAATAAAAACTATCAAATTTATTAATATATGTAGAAATGCGAGAAATTGACTTAATGAAATAAACTTTACTACTTACGTGCACCATATGCTCAAATGGCTTAACTCAAGCCACTCTTCACCGGAAACCATGTCCATGATCTCTTTGAAGGAGACAAAGCACTCATGATCTTCATGCTCCAACCTTATCCTAGCATGTCTCTTATCAGCATACGCCGTCATAAGGATCTCTTTCAGCCAATCGACTTGGACCTCCTCCTCCTCCACATGAGATGGTGTGCAGCTAGCCTTAGATCCAACAGTGGTCATGGGAGAGGGAACCTGAACAGCCGCATTATGAACTCCTCCACATGAAATGGTGTGCTGAATAATTAAAACATACATATAAATTAAACTAGAACTTATGAATTGATTCAAATAATACAACAGATCTAGTAATATAAACATATACCTCTGCCAACGCCTTGCGAACTCGGTCTTGCACCATCACTTCCACGCCCTCCATAAGTTCTTTCATCATCCCCGCTTTATCAAATTGTGAGCTGCTCAAGGCAGAACGTGCTACACTTCCAAAGTATCTCTTCAGCCCGACACCTTTTCCAGCTCCCCGAACACGCCCGGGATGCTCATGTGTTCCAATGGCAGCAGTCAAAATATCATTCTTTCCTTCCGGAATGAAAGATCATTGGCTACTCATAACCGTAAGTTCATCCTACAACAAAAACATGTTCACGTATTACAATTGAATTACTTAAACAAAGCATACTTTTATTCAACTAAGATCCACACAAAATTTTACTTACAATCTTAGTTCCAACTGATGCTGACTCCTCCGATACATAAGATCCATATTTTTTTTACGGCCAGCCTTCCACATTTCATGACGCTCTGGAGATGTAGGCTCCACCTCCAAAGAAGGATCACCAGACTCCTCCTGAATTTTCTTATTTGATCTTCTTTAATTTCAAACTCTTCTTCAACTTTTTATAACCGCCTGGCTCCATTGTGTGGTTGTATTTATTATTTTTTTGAATATTCTTGACAGCTTCTCTCTTAGCCTGTTACAAAGAACAAACACCACCACAAATATAACAGATCCTTAATGTTTAAGAAACTAAAATATTTGTAGTTAAAACAATACCACAAACTTCTCAATAATGCGACTGTTATAAATTGCGGCCCATGTCTCGGTAGATATGCTGCTATACTTGTGACATGCCATTTTTTCACCATTTGTATCCCCATTACCAAAGACATATGTTCTGGTGAGCTTTGTCTTGAACTGTCTCCAACAAAGATTGATGAGACATCCAAGTCTTCTCGAATTTCTTATCGTCGGGAACATCAAATGTTTGCTTTACATCATCCCAAGCAATCCTTTTTGTCTCGTCATCAACCTCACTCCAGCTCATGGGCAATATGCTTAAAGCATAAGGACCAATAAGATCGCCTTTACTATCAATATCCACTCTATATTTTTGACCAGTTGGGCAACTAGAAGTGAACTTATGTAATGATGTCGGACGTCTAGTATTCTTTTTGGGAGGGTCGGCACTGGAATCATCCATGATAAGAAATCTGTCACATACAATAGAAACAAACAGTCATTGTCATTAAGTTCACCAGTACAATTTCATAGGAACATACAATAGAAACATACAAAAGAAGAAATCTGTCACATACAATAGAAACAAACAGTCATTGTCATTAAGTTCACCAGTCCAATTTCATAGGAACATACAATAGAAACATACAAAAGAAGAAATTTGTCACATACAATAGAAACAAAAAGTCATTGTCACCAGTACAATAGAAACATACAATAGAAACATACAAAAAAAAGAACAAATCTAAACTCCTTCGTATAAAATTCCTTCATTATGATCATTGCGAGTGTCATGTTCATCGTCAACTTCATTGTCATCCACTGAAGTAGGCACTTGTGTTAACAAACAAGGTGTTTCGGAAATTGCAAGACTTGAAACTTCATTTTCATCACTGTAACACCCCGGTACTTTTATCTATAAAAGTACCCAAGTGCACATTAGTAACACATCAGAGATTAGAGTCCAATATCCAAATACAAAGAAATAGCGGAAACGATTTTACAACTTTTACTGATACAAGTTATACCATCGGGATTACAAAGACCTCGAGGGAAAGACATTAACAATGAAAACTAAGTCTTCACCCTCTTCATAACCACACCACCTAGCTGTGCTTCTTCACCTTTACTTTTTCCCCTGCTTCTCTGTAAAAACCACAAAACATAAACAGTGAGATAAACATCTCAGTGAGTTCTACCGAGACCCCTATCTACTCTCTCGGTTCATTTATGAAACATTTACCTGGCAATTCTGTTATTGAATTACAAATATTCACTGGTAATTCGATATTATGAATTACAATTATTCACTGGCATCTGTTATTGAATTGCAATTTTTACTGGTAATTCAATTTTATGAATTACAATTATAACCTTTTCACATCTAGCACATCACCAACTGCCGAAAGTTTGAGTGAACCCCAACATAGCCAATAGGTGTACAATTCCCAAAGGCAAGACATAACCACATGGGGGCCTAGGTCAAGGGCTCATGACTTTCCTCACCTAGCATGCTATTTCATAGGGGTCGTCACCCCGACTAGATATAATATATATCAGGAATCATAGACCAGTTTAGATGAATAATTAATAAACATCCTGCATCAGCTATATAACTCAATAAATAGAACATACCATAGACCGGTTTAGATGATTCAAGAATCATCCCGCTTCATTTATACAATATCACATAGGACTCATAGTCCGTTTTCTTTTTCAACAAAACATGTCCTCACACGAGTTCTATTATTCGGTTTATCGAAACAATTTGTAACATGAAATACCGTCCATTATACAATTTAAATTATATATTTAGTTAGGTCTTTAAATAAGCTTTCAAACGCATCTTAGAACACCTCAATCGGGTTCCCGGATCAAAAGTTATCGCGAAAACAAAATTAGTGTACAGTTGCTGAAAAATTGCAAAGCGTCGCGACGCGAACAGGTTACGTCGCGACGCGAAAATTGACAGAAGTTTTCCGTTTCAAAAATTATGAAGGGCCGCGACGCGATGGGGATGGTCGCGACGTGATACGAACTTGAATTGCAAAAAACCAGATTTTTGAAACTCGGTTTTGTGCCGTTTCACTTTCTAAACGTTTCCGATACGCTCCTAACTGAAAAACAGTTCATAACAACACCAAAACCAGTCCAATACACATTAATTTATTCCTCAATCAATCAAACATATCAATCCATAACAATCAAACATCAATTTCCCCAAAATCCGTTAATTGTTGGTTTAACGGTTTTTTCGACTAAAACGACGTTTCTCACGCAATTCAAACCGAAACAATCACATCAAGCAATCAATCAAATCAATCAACATAAAATTCATTTCAATTATTCAATTAAAAACATAAAATCCTAAGCGTGAGTAAAACTCACCTATCGTGATGAAAATCACGAAATACCGCAACTTTCCGCAACTCGAACATCCGACTCGCGAAACTCGAGAAATCCGCTTTTCACCTAGACACCAACATAAGCTCCTAGGCTTCAAGCTTCTCACAAAAGCCCCAACTTTGATTCCTAAGCTTTCATCTTTCAACATGAACCTCAACATCAACCTTCAATCATCAAAAATTACTATCCATGATCCCTAACCTCAAGTCATCTCCTTCACATAAACCCAATTTTTTGACAATCAAACCCTAACTCTCCAATCTTTGATTCCTTCTCTCCAAGTTAACAACCAAACACTCAATTGGTCTTCCCTAACCTCCATAACACTAGAAAGAAGAAAACAACACAAGATTTCTCTCAATTTCTCACTAAAAACGAAAATGGTAGAATATGAGAGAGTGGGTTGTTGTTGATGATCTTTGTGTCAAAAGAAAGAGGATGAAGAGGTGAGTATTTTTGTGCCATAAAAATGGAGTTTTCCTGAAAGTCCTCTTTCCCCTCTTCTCTTCTTCCCTTCGCCATTCTTCTCTTCCTCTCTTCTCTTTTCTTTTCTTTTCTTTCCTACGGCTCTCTCCCTTTTTCCTTCTTTTCTTTTATTTATTATAATAACTTATATTATAAACTAAACAAATATCCCAAGTAAGGGAAATTCCTAAGATATCCTCACCTTTTCCTCAATTCTCTAAGATACCCATTTTTATCTATTATTCACTCAACCACACAATAACTCATACAATTAAATACCTAATGTATGTGAATTATATAGTTGAATAATTAAATATCGCTTTTGCGACAAAAATATATCGAGACTCGACTTATCGTTTCATTAAATAATAAATCGCTGGTTAATTTCATAAATCGAAATTAACCGTACTAGGGATGTTACAATCACTGCCTATTTTTCCTTGTAGGACCATTGATCACTTTTTGTTAGAAGGATCTTTGACATAGAATACTTGTTTTGCTTGGTCGGCCATGATGAAAGGTTCATCATTATAACTTACCTTGTCAAGGTCCACTAGTGTAAATCTCATTTCGTCGGTACGTACACCACTGTTGCTGTTAACCCACTTACATTTAAAAAGGGGCACTTTAAATTTACAGTAATCAAGCACCCAAATCTCTTCAATGACACCAAAGTAAGCAATGGGTGCAAGTACGGGATTAGTATCCTTTGAACTAGAGAAGTGCATTGAGGAAGCCATGACCATAACTCCACTATTTTGCATGGTACTTTTGTCATCTTTCGATTTTGTGTAAAAGGAAAACTTATTTATGTCGTACCCGCTCCAACACACGACGTTAAAGCTAGGGTCATATGCTAACCATCTCAAAGTCTCAGAGGCACTCACATCTTTCTTAATCTCTAATTTAAACCAATCTATGAATGTGTTGTTATGCTCGTTCAATAACAATATTTCTTTCATTCAAGGATTCTTGGCCTTTACTAACTCTTTATGTAGAGACAAGTAAGGTAATACCTCATCTGTGTTATTCAAAACATACAAATGTGCTTGAAGCACTTCAGCTCGACCCATGCTCTTAGTGGTTATACCATGTGTAACTTTACCTTGACATCTCTCTGCATAGCGAGACTTTGGTAGTCCCACAGATTTCGCTTCTGACAAGTAGTCTGAACAAAAATCAATAGCTTCTTCTGTGACATACCTTTCGACAATGGATGCTTCAGGAAGATATTGGTTCTTCGAATTCACATACCCTTTCAAGATCTTCATGTATCGCTCGACTGGGTACATCCACCTTAAATAAACAGGGCCGCATAATCTAATCTCCCTAACTAGATGAACAATTAAATGAACCATGATATCAAAGAACGAGGGAGGAAAAACCATCTCCAACTGACACAAGATAATAGCAGCTTCATTTTCCAACTCGTCCAATTTTTGAGGGTCGATGATTTTAGCATATATACTATTGAAGAATGGGCACAATCTAGTTATGGTATGTCAGACATCTTTCGGCAAGATGCCACGAATCGCCACAGGTAGTAGTTGTTGCATCAAGACGTGGCAGTCATGCGACTTCAAGCCAACTAATTTGAGATCTTTCATTGAAACTAGTCGCTTTACATTTGAAGAGTAACCAACCATGTGGCACTTTGATTCCCCGTAGACACTCGCAAAAGCTCGTTTTCTCTTTTTTTGACAAGGTATAATATGCTTGAGGCAAATATGTCCCTTTACCTATTTCCACTGGATGTAACTGTTCTCTTATACCCATCTCACACAAATCTAGATGAGAATTTATACCATCCTTTATCCCTTGAATGTTGAGAAGCGTCCCGATGACACTATCACAAACGTTTTTCTCGACGTGCATGACATCAATACAATGTCTTACATCAAGATTGGACCAATATCGAAGATCAAAGAACACCAACCTCTTCTTCCACTTGCTTTTCTCCTTGGACTGCTTCTGCTTTTTGCCGAATACAACTTTGATGGTGGCACGTCTTCTGCACAAATAGGACAACCTTTATGCCCCTTGACACTATACCCTGACAAGTTTTTGTATGCTGGAAAGTCATTGATTGTGCAAAATAACATGGCTCGCAGCTTGAAAGTTTCACTACAATACCCGTCAAACACATCCACGCCCTCATCCCACAATTTTCTCAAGTCTTCAATCAATGGACTAAGGTAAACATCTATGTCATTACCTGGTTGTCTCGGACCAGAAATCATCATGGATAACATCACATATTTGCGCTTCATGCACAACCATGGAGATAGGTTGTAAATTACAAGGAGAACAGGCCACGAGCTATGATTCGTACTTAAGTTACCATATGGATTCATCCCATTTGAAGCAAGTGCGAGCCTAAGATTTCTTGACTCAACGCCAAAATCCGGATACAAATTATCAACTTTCTTCCATTGCAAAGAATCGGCCGGATGGCAAAGCTGTCTGTCACATTTCCTCTCATCTGCATGCCACCTGTAATACCCCGGTATATTTATTTGATAAAAACACCCGAGTGCACATCAATAAACATCAGAGATAATATTTCCTGCTCAGACACTGAATACCACTATAAAATTTTTGCTGAAATATAACCTAACTGTCTTATACACAAATAAGACCATACGGTACTTAGACCATAAACTGTCAGCAACTAGGGTAGTCAGAGTCATACAAGAAAGCGGAATGAAAGATAAACATAACACTAATGCCATAGTGTTGAGGTACATGAACAACAGAAGGAAAATAAACTTAAACATAAAGCTAAGTCATCATCCATCTCCCGGGGCCACCTACTCGTGCCTCTGAGGTTTCTTCTGTCCCTGTTTATCTGTAAAACAACAACATTTAAACAGTGAAATACAATCTCAGTGAGTTCTACCGAAACCCCTACTAACACTCTCGGTTCAATTACGAAACCCTTTTTAAAATTTGACACGGCACCGACTGCAAACCTGCTAATCCCGGTAAACCGTGTTATAAGGTTTTAATTCAGTACGACACAGACTGCAAACCTGCTAATCCCGGTGAACCGTACCATAAAACCTTTTTACGTACCACCGACTGCAAACCTGCTAATCCCGGTGAACGTAACGCATAACTTTTTAACATAACACCGACTGCAAACCTGCTAATCCCGGCGAACCCCATAACCAATAGTGTTTCCTAATGGCACAGAGCCTAGGGTAAGGGATCATGACTGCCCCGCCTAGTATGTCAACATGGGTCGTCACCCAAACTCGATATAACGTATATATCAACAATCATATGAACATTTTAGTTAATTTATATTATACTTAACACGTAGAACTCATGGTCCGCTTAGTCATCCATAAAAATAAACATATCCACACACGTGTACTATCAATCGGTTCTTCGAAACGATTTCAAATTCAAAAGTGTTTTATAAAACCCTTTGTGACACACACAAAATCATGGCATCATAAGCCTAATATCATTATATAAGGGTTAGGAAAGGATTAGGAAAGGGTTAGGATCGTAACGGAATCATTTTGGACACTTTTAAAATTTTGGACACAACTGGGCGCACGGGTCGTGCCCCTGGACGCACGGGTCGTGCGTCCTGTTTAGACATTTTTAAACAAGGAAACAGAACTAGGTGCACGGGTCGTGCGCCCTGGACGCACGGGTCGTGCGCATTTGACAACATTGCCAAAATGCCCTGTTTTATGAAATTTTGCTTTCCGATTGATCCGAAACTCGCCCCGATCGATTCCTAACTCAAAAACAGACAATACCAGACAATATACCAGTCCAATCAATATCAAACAATCAAGCAATTCAATCAAAAACTCAACGATTACGAATTTCGTTAAAACGCGATATATTTCAAAATAACGTTTTCGACTCAAAATCTTTCGAAAACAAGTCACACAATTCATCTCAAAATGGAATAAGCCTAAACGTGAGTAAAACTCACCCTTGAAGCGAGAGCCGTTGCCGAGCCGAAATCTCCGATGTGTCAAAATCACCGAATCGAACCCAATCAACACCGAACCGCTCCTAACTTCGTTCCGAGCTTCCAATCGCGTTCAATCCGCTCCTAGCTTCGTTCCTAAGCATGATTCAATCATCAATTTCATCACACAACACACGATTTCGCCAAATCACCTTCAAAACCTCCCCAAATTCGTAGGCCATAAAATAGGGGGAAAATGGAGGAAAACTCACCTACTTCTTGGGTTTTGAAAAGGATGGTGAGATGATGAAGGTGATGAAGTGTGGGGCTTGGGGGTGATCCTTCTTCTTCTTCTTTCTTCTTTCTCTTCTCCTTTCTTTTCTCCTTTCTTTTCTTCTTTCCTCTTCTCTGCGTATTCTTCTTTCTTTCCTTTCTTCTTTTCTTTCTTTTCTTTAAACACACACACACAAACACATATTTAATTAATAAATAAGTGGTAGCGTGGTCCAATTACCATATTGATCTTGATCCTTTATTTCGAATCCAAAACTTCCTTGATCCGTATTATCCGGTTAACGATTTAATGTTATCCAGTAAATAATTTTAGCACTCAATAAATTTACCAGTCAGGTACTAAATTACTCCCGTTGGGTTAACATCCAAATAATTCGCCTAATTATTTTGAGGATGTTACACCACCTAATGCTCTTCGCGTCATTTGCATTAGCAAACAAGCGTATGAACCTTGGTATTATTGTAAGATACCATAAAACCTTGGTAGGGGAACCCTTTGTGCTGTTGTCGTCACAACTAGATTCACCCGACTTCACTTTGTAGCGTGACCAATTACACGTAGGGTACTTGTGCAACTTCTCAAAGTCTTTCAAATACAATATGCAATCATTTGGACATGCATGTATTTTCTGATACTCCACACCCATCGGACACAATATGTTCTTCGCATCATATGTACGTTTTGGCAATGTGTTACCTATGGGAAGCATTTCTACCAACAGCTCAAGCAATTCAGTGAATCCCTTATCAGTCCACCCATTTATCGCCTTCAGATTGATCAATTTTAACGTCGCAGACAGCCGTGTGTATTTTGTGCAACCCATATACAGAGGTTCTTCTTTGTCTTTGCACAAAGTATCATATTCATGCACTCGCTTAAAAGATTCAGGACCAATGTCACGTATCATATCCTCCATTCGATCATCCATATCTTCATCGACTTTCTCTCTTTTGGACACACTTGGGTTGTCGGTTGATTCGCCATGCCATATCCATGTGGTAAAATTGGGACAGATCCCATAAACAAAGAGACGGTCTCGTATTACATTTGGTGCTTGTGGGGCTTGATTCACACAAAAACAACAAGGGCAGGAAAAAGTTTTGGGAACATCAGTTTTGGGAACACCAATTTTGGGAACATCAGTTTTGGCAAAATGTGCTTGAGCAAGATTTATAAACTCTTCGAGTCCGTTCGCATACTCATCACTCAGACGATTACTTTGCATCCAACTACGATCCATGACTACACTCCAAAATAATAGACCAAGTATTGTCAAAACAAAATCAAACTATCACATCAAACCAACAGCAACAATTAACAGTTAGTTATACAAGCATATCCTAACTAAGTTGAACACAACAGAACTGGAAAAATTCTCCCTCTCAACACTAGATTCCAGAGAACAACGACCAACAATTTGGCCAATGTTTTTACACCCCAAGTCAAGAAAACAATCATTTTCCTCCAAAAGTCATATACTATTGCTATTGCTAACACACTTCCATCACACAGTAAGTTGCAAATAATGAATCAGGAAACTTGCAAATAATGAGGAAGCAATGAATCAATGAACATAAACATAGAACACCTAGCAACCAAGAGAGAGAGAGAGACTCACAAGTTCACTAGGTGAATAGGTGATGAGGGTGAACTTTTTATCCCTGAATCTGTTCAACACAAAAATGACAAATCAGAAAAAAATTAAAATTAAGGTTTCAGAACAAAATAGAAGCAATTAATCAAACCAAAGAAGAATACGAACCAGGTGTGACGACGGAGAGGCTGTCCTCAAGAGGAGACTGTTTTGAAAACTTTGGGTTTCAAATATCCTTGCACTGAAACGAGGGCGAGGAAGGCAACAGTGAGCAAGGCGACGACGAGAGTTGAGAACGGTGAGAGCGTTGTGTTCGTCGAGTTCAGAGAGTGAGAGTGTCGTATTGTTGACGGCAAAGAAGAGTGAGAGCACCGTCTTCGATTTCAAGCCCCAAAATAGGAGTGATGGCGAAGAAGGCGACGACGAGAGCAACGGCGACGACGACAGCAACGGTGACGACGACAGCAACGGCAACAACGAGGAAGATGGAGGTTCAGAGAGAGAGAGCGAGAGAGCCTTGAGAGAGTGAGACAGTTCAGAGAGTGAGAGTGAGAATGCGAAGACTAGTATGTATGCGATGGACGAAGTGAAAAAAAAATAAAACATGACCTGTAGCGTCGGGTGTTTAAACACCCGATGATAAATGTATTTGCTTTAGACATTTAGCATCTGGTGTTTAAACAACCGATGCTAAATGTCTAAAGCAAATACATTTAGCGTCGGGTGTTTAAACACCCGATGCTAAATGTATTTGCTTTTTAGACATTTAGCATCGGGTGTTTAAACACCCGACGCTAAATGTATTTGCTTTTAGACATTTTGCATCGGTTGTTTAAACACTCGATGCTAAATGTCTAAAGCAAATACATTTAGCATCGGGTGTTGAATGTTAATTGATCTAACATCTCATTGTACAAATCACTCTATCTCATATCTCTGATATGTTTCTTGAATACATCTTGTACGTACACTCAATCAAACACATTAGAGGTAAAATTGTTTTTCTATTATAATATTTGTTATCTTCAAAAAAACTTGTGAATTATTGCTTCTGAATCGATTTGGTTCCAACAATAAGGGTCTGGAACCTAAGGTAAATACATATGTATGGATCTTTTTGCTATTTTTTATTAGTGCTTTCGATAGTGTACTTTATGGAACCTCTTATGTGGATGAACCCTTAATGTCTTTGTTTGTAATTGTCGGGGAATAAAATTGATATTAAATATTTTTGGGGGCTAAATTAGGCAACAATTTTTTTGCGAGGGACTAAATTTCATATTCACTATATTTTCTATGATTCTTTGTGTTAAAACAAATTTTAGTGTCCATTAACTCTGTTTTCTGATCAAAATTATTTTCTTAATAACTTCATTCTTTTATAACAAAATTTAATTTATTTTAGTTTATTTTTTAGTCTATTACTAAGTATCTTACTTTACTTTTTTTTTTTTTAATCAAACAGGCAGGAGGCCCGAATATATTAATAAAAGAAAAACAATACAAAAAGCACAAGGGGGGACTATACCAAAACCCTTGGAAAAGAGGACAATAAAAGAGAGCCTAACAAAGGCCTCTAAAATTAACAACCTTAGACCACAATCGAGTCACCACACCCCTGACCACTGGAGACGGGACCCCCGCCATCATCGCGAAGTCGTGCCACCGGCCAGCACCGAGACAGCACCTAGCTTGAACGAGGAAGTCGAGCCACCAACCACCCCCGCGGCCTTGTACCCCCGGCCAACACCGGGGTACAATCAAGCAGAACCGCGAGCGACAGGAAAAAGGGCCCATGCCGAAAGTGCGGAGGTAAAACTACGGGTCCAAAGTCCACGACGACAGGCGCCAATGCCTCCAGTGCAATCTTCACTGTATCCAAACCCATTTTTCCACCAACCCAAACCACACGGGTCAACAGACCAACCCGACCCAGAAAGCCCAAACATCACCAAACACGGGTCACAGACCAACCCGACCCAGAAAACCAAAAACGTGTCACAGAACCATCACAGGCCGCCACCATCAAAACAGCCAGGCCGCAACCCGCTCGCAACCAGGCCGCCACAGTGGAGCAAAACGGAGGAGGCTCAGGAGGAGGGCGAACAGAGGCAACCACCGCAGGGGGGGGAAGATCCGGCAGCCACCAGCCAGCGGCAGCAGAACACGGATCCGCCGCCAACGACACCAGATCCGGATCGACCCTCAAACGCAAACCGGACCACCGCAGACGGCACCACCCGATCCAGCACCCGATCACACCAAAACGAGCATCAACACTCACGATCGGAACCCCCCCTTCCATGACCGACGCAGAAGCAGCAACCATCACGGAGCGCGGAGCGATCGTCGGGGCCACAACCGCCGTCTCCGGGAAAAGCGCCTCATCGCGACCAACTGACCAGGAGACAGCGACGCACGGTCGCTCAACCAGCTGCAACAGATCGACGGAAACAGGCGCGGCGGCCACCTCTGTGAAGGACAACCCATCGCGTGGGTTGGCAACCTCTCTCTCTCGAGAGAGGATCTGAAACATTTTTTCGAATTCATTGAGTATCTTACTTTACTATTTTGACCCCCTCTACAAATCTTGTTAAGCTCCCCCACCAAAGACAATGGTCATCGTTTTTTCGGTACCATGTTATTGGTGCGTATAATAGTGTCATCATTTTTTGTTTTGCAGTATTTTCATCAATCAAATAAAAGTTATTTTTACTCATTTCTCACCTTTTTTTTCGTACAAACGATCAGAAGTTTGTATAGTAGGTTTTATCGTAAGTTAAAGTTGAATAACAAAAGTCATTAAGAATCAAAACGGTTATTTTGGTCCAAAGAAAAATAAAAAAATTAAAATTCAGATCTTACCACTGATATTGCCTCTTTTATTGAAATATGTTTTTCTAGAAGTACAAATGGCATGACGCCAATAATTAAATAAGCACGTGCCCTTTGTTAGTTAGGCAAGTATCAAAAAACTTAATATACTAACAAGAATTTGACTTTCTTGATCGACCATATTAGCATATTTTGGGAGTAAAGACGTATCATGATAAGGAGGGTCTGATGGTGTCTCCCCCGTAAGACAGTCACTAACATCGGCTTCGATTGCAGCTGCGCTACGAAGCGCGGTTTGGTAATCTTTCATCTTCATGAGTGTTTGATAATCATCAATTGTACCAAGGATACCTAATTCACCAAAGTGAGATTGACACACTTTGTAATAGTATCTCGCCACTTCATTACTACCACTTTGTGCAAGTAGCTTGTTTATAAGAGTGATGGTATTGGTCACATTGACAATAGTCACGTTGAGGGTGTACTCTTCAAGGCTAATGAGATCTTTACTTGCACCGGACTTTGAGTTGAGAAGGGTTGAGCAAAATTGAGGATTAGAAACTTTCTTGCAAATGGTGTCAACATCTACAACTCTAATTGCATAAGAAGATGCAAGGCATAAAAGAAAAACCACACCAAGAGAAGAGAAAATAGTCATTCTAAGTTCTGCTCTCCACCCACAATAGTATTAGTGATTTGCTTTGGGTTTTGCTCCTTGTTTTTTATTTCATATATAGTTATCAATCAATTGAAAACAAGGGTATACATAATAAATAATAAATAATATTAATATATATGATTCTGAATTAATTATTTTCAATGATTTCATTGAATACATAAAACAGCTAATTAAGCATCATAATAATGATATGAATTTTATTTATTGAAATAATAAATAATAAATTGGATCATTTACTAATATTTAAATACTTTGTATAGATATACGAAGAAAATACTTTTTAGCAATAAATTAGAAGAAAAAGTTAACTTATAGTCAATACGTTTTTTTTATCAAAAAAAGCTTTAAAAAATTATTAAATTTATATATATATATATATATATAGGGGACGAATAGATTAAAATTAATTGTTTAGATTAAGTTATTAATTATAAGATCTCGTACGATTATTTCCTTTTTAGTTAAAGATCACGAAAGATTTTATAATTAATAACATAATCTGAACCGTTAATTTTAATCCAACGATTATTATTTTATTTTCTCATGTTCTCACAATAAAGAAGTGTTCTCACCCGAGTCATTCCCTATAAATATATATATATATAAATATTTATATGCTGGTCAAATATATATATATATATATATATATATATATATATATATATATATATATATATATATATATATATATATATATATATATATATATATTTGACAAAGATATATATATATATTGTTACGGAGTGGGCTCGAAGCCCAATTTTGATCAGTAGGCCCAGCGCGACCCATCATCTGCCTTGCTCCGCAAGATGCGGCCGGCCCCGCAAAATGCGCAACGACTAGAACGCGCAGCAGTATATATACCACACTTGCATGTGACTTCAGGTACGTTTTACTCACCTTGTGACCCTGCCCGTTGAAGCACCTCTGACTTGAGCGTTGGAGTGCCTTTGCAGGTACCACCCGCGTGCGGCCTACCACTCGGTCCTTCATCCCAGCGACCGAGCAACATCATCAAACAGCAGCAACCCATCGTATTGATCAGGTACGATCAATTGGCGACCACAGTGGGAGGCCCGAGCGCTATTCCACATCAAACCATGCCGCCACGCCAGAAACGCACTTCTTCCAGGCTCAACACCTCTGGGCAGAACCGACCTCAACGGACCCCAGAGGGCATGCCTGTGACCGTTCATGAATCACAAGATGAGCCTCGCCAAGAACCCTCAGTACAGGGCGGCCGCGGGCCAGTTACCCAACCAGCCCCGCAACTACCGGCCGAGCTGGCCGAAGCCGGAATCCCAGAAGCATTGCCAGAGCACGTGACCCAAGCGCTCATACAAATTTTGGAGCAAAAGAATCAGGTGATCGCTGATCGAGACGAACTGATCGAACGCTATGAGAGAGGCTCGATCTCGATCCGCCCGCGTGCGGACAGCGGTCACCGAGGCCAACCATCTCGGCCCCATCGTTCACCACCACGAAGAGAAGCTCCTACTCG
The DNA here is from genome assembly GCA_039519185.1 of Astragalus membranaceus. Taxonomy (NCBI): domain Eukaryota; kingdom Viridiplantae; phylum Streptophyta; class Magnoliopsida; order Fabales; family Fabaceae; genus Astragalus; species Astragalus membranaceus. The sequence continues at coordinate 54,833,429 of CM076851.1, forward strand.
TCGAGGCGTATCCCGACGCAATCTTTCAAGAAGGGCGATCGTCCACAGGTCGCCTCCTCATCGAGGAAGTCGCCATCGTCGTTCCCCCGTGGAAGACTACGACTATGCTGACTCAAGCTACCGACCAGAGTCTGATAGGTCGCCAACAAGACTCTCGTCCAACGAGTCCTCAGGATCCCGCCGGTCAAGAAGCAGGTCGTGGGACTCGTACGAGGAGTTTGACGACTACCGTAACGGGGAGATTAGAGATGTCTCCCATGCCATCAGCCGACCGAGAAGGAACCATTCAGAGCGGCCTAGAAGACGGTCGTCGCCACATGCTCCACAATACCATGGACCCCCTCCAATTGCTGACAGACTCCTTGGTCAGCCGGTCGGCCTTTACGGTTTGCCCGTTGACCAAACTTACGCTGCCATGCAGCCTTACGAGCAGAATCCCATCCCGACCGGACAAGGGCCTTTCACCAGCGAAATTAGGCGTTATCGCATCCCAAGGGACCTAAGGAAGCCCCCAAACCTGAACAAGTTTAACGGTCGTGGGGATCCAGATAAACACCTCATGTACTTCAGCAACTACTGTAGCTATAGGGAGCTAGGACGGACGATGAAGTGCAGAATTTTTCCTCAGTCGCTCGAAGGCCGGGCGCTAGAATGGTGGGAATCCCTACGTCCTAACTCCGTCTCTTCTTGGGAAGGTCTTGTGGCAATGTTCTTGGCCAATTACACGGCCAACCGTTGTCAGTATCGTTATGAAGAGCACTTGGATTCGGTCGTCCAAGGAGAAAATGAACCATTGAGGGAGTTTATCGATCGGTTCATGACAGAGGCCGACACAGTCCGCAACCTATCAGACACAGACAAGCTGAAATATCTCAAACGTGGTATAAGAAAGAACCACAGATTTGCTGAAGAGTTCTCTTTGAACCGCTACCACGACCTCGGCCTGTTCCTTAGAAGGGCCAACGACCATATGGGCTATGAAGAGCAATTGGCCGCCGATAAGGGCGCCCGCGCGCGTCAAAAGGAAGAGAATGGCAGGCCGGTCAAGGGGCAAGAAAACTATCGTGACAGTAAGCCCGAGTATCGGTCCAAGAAGTACGAGCATCGTACAAATTTGAACACTCCGATCGCGCAGATCTTCACGGAGTGCCAGAACAATGAGTTCACTGGGGTAAGGCGACCTGATCCTTTAGTGTTGAAGAAAGGAGGTCGGCCTACCAAGAAATACTGCAGATACCACAAGAGTAAGGGGCATGATACCAATGACTGTATGGCCCTAAAAGATGACATAGAAGATCTCATTCAGAAAGGCAAGTTGAGGCAGTATATCAGAGATGAAGGTAACGATCGCCCTGAAGAAAGAACCGTTGGCCAACCCTCCAATGACAGAGGCAAAGCGATCGTCAACTCAACGGTCGAGCAAGCGCGTAACGATTCTGAGGAAGATCGCGACCCCAGACAGTCGAAGGGCCGCAATGTAGCCATGGTCATCCATGGAGGTAATCCGTTGGATATCAGAGAGTCCAAGAAGGCAACGAAGAGGAAGTGGAATGAACTTATGATGGTCGGCTCAACTTCAACCCCACGGCCGGCCTCGAATAGGCCGCCCATTTCCTTTGGGGATGAAGACTTGCTCGATGGCAAAGTCAATAATTACGTCCCTTTGGTACTATCTGCCGTAATGGCCAACACTGAGGTCAGAAGGATACTGGTCGACCAAGGGAGCTCGGCCGACATCATATTTGAGGAACTGATTGACAAGTTAAACGTGGACAGGAGCGAAATTATTCCACAAGCAGTACCAACCCCGTTGACCGGGTTCAATGGGGCGACCACCTACCCCCTGGGGACGATAGAATTGCTTGTTACTTTTGGAGATGATACGAACAGTAGTGCGTCATACAGGACGGTCAGGACAACGTTCTTAGTTCTGCCAATCAAATCGTGTTACCACTGCATCATCGGCCGGCCAACACTGGGAAAATTGGAGGCCGTAGCCTCAACTGTTCATTTAAAGATGAAATTCTACAATAAAAGCGACCAAGTTGTGACAGTAATGGCCGACATGGAAGCGGCCATGAGGAGCCATTTCCTCTATCAAGAGATTTGTGATATGGAGGCGGTAAATGCTAAACCTCAGAATCTCAGAGAGGGGCATCAGGTCAATGTGACCGACCTGGATGCTCGATACAACCCAGATAGCGACCCTGAGGACGACGACGACGATTTAGCCCGCGAGCTAAAGAATAAACTGAAGGGGCGACCACCCCCAGAACATGGAATGCTGACAAGTTGAGAGTATTTTGTAAAAACCAATTGATCAATAAAGAACAGGCGGTCGCTCTTTTTCCCATAGGGGTTTTTTACCGAGGACCGACCTTAAAATTCGACTTGTGTACTTTATTTTCATGCAAATTGTATGCACGGTCGCTCACCATGCGAGAGCCGCCGAGCGGCCTAAAAGAGTGCCATCGAATGGCCCAAACGAGAGCCTCCGAGCGGCCAAAAAGAGTGCCATCGAATGGCCCAAACGAGAGCCGCCGAGCGGCCTAAAAAGAGTGCCATCGAATGGCCCAAACGAGAGCCGCCGAGCGGCCTAAAAAGAGTGCCATCGAATGGCCCGAACGAGAGCCGCCGAGCGGCCTAAAAGAGTGCCATCGAATGGCCCAAACGAGAGCCGCCGAGCGGCCTGAAAAAGTGTTACCGAATAAAGAGTGACCCATAAGAAATTCAAGGTCGCGACCGACCGTAGTAAAAAGAATCAAATCGAATTACAAAAGCGATTAAACAGGTCATATTCATGATAAAATTGTCATTGATTACAAGCAAAGACGCCTTGGTCGAAGCCAGGGCACCAATTCAAACACCGCTCGCAGGCGGGCCAAGATTACAATTCAGAAGAAAATGACAAGTTAAGAGTCGCTGGGGGCCTGATAGATAACTGCTTCTTCTTGAATGACCTTCCCCTTCGACATCTTCACGGGGCGGACGATCTGCTGCTCGGTCACACGATGTATGCTTTGAACAATCGCGCGATCCACCTCCAGACCAGGGTGCAGGATCTTGATCTGGCTGACCGCGTTTTCAAATTGACCCTCCGCGGCTCCCTTAGCCCGGTCAAGAACGTCCTTGTAGCGACCCCTAAACTTGTCCTTTTCCTTCTCCACTGCCTCCAGCTCGGTTTTCAGCCCAACGACCTGGCTCGACAGCTCGCTATTCTTGGAAGAGAGGCGTTCGACCTCTTTCTCAGCTGTTTCCTTGTCAGCGACCGCCTTATCCAGAGCAGACTCGGCCAGTGTCTGAGCAGAGACAGCGGCCACAAGCTGGCGTTCTGCTTCGACAAGCTTCTCCTCATTGTCAGCGGCCGCTTCGATTCTCGGTTCGAGATCCTTCATTTTCTTGAGCAGGTCGTCTCGCTCGCCCCTCATTTCTGCGAGCAATGACAAGGCAGAATTCAATTTAAAATTTTTATCGACTAGGTCGTCTTCAAGCAATGAATATCTATGGGAAAGGCGCCTACCTTCCAGGCGATCTGATTCTTCATCTTGGTATTTCTTGAAGAGAATACCAGCGGCCTTCATTGCCTCGGCCATCACCTCGAAAGGTTCCTCCTTGAAACGAGCACAGTCTTCATCACCTAACCCAAGCAGGTCGATGTTGGGCGACCGGTTATGCCCGTGGCTTTTTCCATTCTTATGCTTCTTTTTCTCGCCCCCATCATCGACCGACCTGTTCCTCTTGGATTTTCCTTGATTTTTGGGTGGGCTGCTCAGGTCAATGGCTTGTGCTGGTGTGCCCGCCCGAGGAGCCTGACGATCAGGCTGAGATCCAGTTACAGCAGTTTGAGGCGTACCCCCAGATTGAGCCGCAGGTATGACGCGGGCGGGCGAAGCATCACCGTCCTCAGCCGCCCATTGCTCCAACAGGTCAAAGTCATTCATGTTGGCCATCTTAACTGCAAAGGCAAAAGCAGATGGTTAGAAACAGTTAACAAAACAAAGTGACAGAAAATAAAATGCGTGAGCGACCACCGACCAAGAGCGGCCTTGACATTTTTCTTGGAACGAGCATCCACAATGTTTTTAACCTTTATGCGACCCTCAGGGACTAGGGACGCAATCCTTCTCAATCTATGGATCGTCCCCCTGTCCAGGTCGTCAAGATCAGCGTCCTTGAAAGCGTACTGGCCCGGCTTTTTGGAGAAGTGGTTAAAACTCCACACCGTAGGAAACAGGGGGGTTCCTTCTTGATCATTGGACATTTGGGCGATCCCTCTATGGGCCTCGGCCGACTCAGGAACAACCCAAAAAAATTCCCTTTTCCACCCGGTCGTCAACGATTCCATATATGGCTTGAAGAAGTTGTATGTTGACCGGTTTTTGAATGAGACCGCTTCCTTGCGGGCGCCCTTGGAGCCTTTTTCATAAATATAGCTCATCTCAAACAAAGTGAAGAACAGTCGTATGGAGACCGGTCGTCTCAGAACTACAAGGACATCTTCATATGCCTGCAGGAACGCCCAAGCGTTCGGGTTCAGCTGAGAAGGGGCGACCTGAAGATACCGTAGAACCTGACGTTGGAACCTGGTGAATGGTGGAGTTATATCCATGCGTTCGAAAACGATGCGGTACATTGTGAATTTTAACACATCAGTCCAGGCCGCAATATCTTCCCCCTTGGCCATACCTTCTACCCTCCAACCTTCATTTAGCTCGGTCGCAAGAAACTCCAGGTCTTGGCTCCCCCGTTGAATCTTGCTGCGCTGACCTCTCAGGTTGAGAGAAACCCAAGACATATCCTTTGCACCAGCAACCTCAGGATCTTCTCCATGGTCGCCCCGTTGATCTCTTTCGGCCGTCCCGGTTACGTCGGTCGCAGCATGGTCAACACCTTCCTCACCGTCAACCCGTGTGTTGCTCTCTGCATTATCAGCAATCACAACCTCGGAGTACGGGACCCCACTTCTGTCCGGCTGAGTTCCGGACCTGCTAGATGAAGTCCAGTTCTGGGTCGAAGACCCAGAGGAAGATTCGTCACTAGAAGAAGACGACCGGGCAGGTGCAGAACTTTGCTCTACTGGTCTCGTCATGTTGTGCGCAAGAGAAATGGCCGGGATTCCAAATATACGGCGGGTTTGTTTAGTCCGCGCCAGAATGAACCTGTGGAGGGGAATAACAGTCAGGGTCTTGCTCGCGCGTGGGAAGGGGCGACGTGGTCGTCCCCAGACCTGACACCCCCTCCATCAGGTGGAACATAAAAACTCAAATAAGTAAGAGCGGTCGCAGTTACCTGAAATTAGAGCAAGATGATTACGAGCGAGCTTTAGCGAGAACGAGCGAGCTTCGACGGTAGCGAGCGAGCTTTGGCAGAAGCGAGCGAGCTTGGGCAGAAGCGAGCGATCAGCGAGAGCAGAGGAGATCGAAGAAACGTGTAAATGGAAATCCCCTCGAACCCTATATATAATGGGCCAACCATCACCATGGGCCGGAGGCGAAGAGGCGCCACTCTTCACGTGCCATCATTACTTAAACTCCTCGAGTCTCTAAACGTCACCTCATTAAAGTAACTGTCGCCTCAGCATTCGTGACGATTGATTGTCAGGCGTCACCCCCGAGACGGCACCTGGCCCCGTGTGACCAGGCCGCGTGGCAGCGACCACGCAATCAAATAATTAGCGATCGACCAGGTTACGTTCGACCACGCTGGGGGGCAAGGAATCAAGCCTTAGCCCGCCCCCAGGCGACCCAGGCTTGGGGGGCAACTGTTCCGGAGTGGGCTCGAAGCCCAATTTTGATCAGTAGGCCCAGCGCGGCCCATCATCTGCCTTGCTCCGCAAGATGCGGCCGGCCCCGCAAAATGCGCAACGACTAGAACGCGCAGCAGTATATATACCACACTTGCATGTGACTTCAGGTACGTTTTACTCACCTTGTGACCCTGCCCGTTGAAGCACCTCTGACTTGAGCGTTGGAGTGCCTTTGCAGGTACCACCCGCGTGCGGCCTACCACTCGGTCCTTCATCCCAGCGACCGAGCAACATCATCAAACAGCAGCAACCCATCGTATTGATCAGGTACGATCATATATATATATATATATAATGTATATTATGAGAGGATTTTTATTATGAGAGAGTAAGAGGAACCAATAGTGGCCATAGATCAAATCATCGGTGGTTGAGATTAAAACAAAAAGTCAACCTGATAATGGCCATAGATCAACCTGATAAATTTTCTGAACTGAGCACCTTGAGGATACAAGGCTAAGCTCTTACTACTGAGCTAGCACCTGTATTGTTGTACGGTCCAGATTTACTCCTCTCACCCTCTCATATCAAAAGTCCTCTCACTTGATACGCTCCCTATATATATATACGCTGCTCAAATGAAACAGATTTAATTTGTTCCTCATTCAATATGACAGAGCAAGTGTAACATCCCCTAATTAGCTAATTAGATTTAATTAAATTAGCACGAGGTTAAGTTGATTAGTGAGCATAATTATCTTAGTTATGAAATGGTATCATGGATCAAATAAATAAATGATTTATTGGTTGTTCATAATTGGTACATTACGTTAAGTAAGTGAATTATAGAATAATTGTTGAGTTATAGTAGCTTAAGTGAGAGTGAAGGAGGGAGGGGCGATTTAGTCATTTCCCATCATTAATTAAACCCACAGCTGAATTTATGCCAAACACACACACAGCCACACTTCTACCATTTTTTCAGAAAATCAAACAAGAGAAAGGAGGGGAGGGGAGAATTGCGAGAGAGGGGGAGGAGGGAAGGGAAGACAGCTCATTTATTCCTGGATGCATGTTGATTCTAAAACCACCTTTGTTCATCATTCTTCTTCCTCTATACACTGATGCCCAGAAATCTCCCATCAACCCTCTTCATCACAAATCACCATTTGTGTACCTTTGAAGCTCCAAGCTCAAAAATGGAGTGTTGATGCTCCAAATAGTTTGCATGTCCTTGTTATAGTCCTATATTCAGTACCAAAGCTCACATCCAAGCAACAAACCTGTTTGAAGCTCATTTAAGTTGCGGAGTTCGAGTCTTAGATCCTTGGGAAGTCCGGGTTCAGTTTTGGAGCGAGTTTGGAGACGGTTCGTGAGGCTATTCGAACGCGTCAGCTGCTAGATTCGTCGTTTGAGTGATTTTCATCACTTCGGGTGAGTTCTATAACTCGCTTAGGGAATGTGTTTGTGTTTCTGAGTCTTATTTTCGAAAACTATGGTTACGCTTTTTTATTATCGAAAGGAAACTTATTAAAAACCGTTTTCTCAAGAGGATTGTGTTTTAGATCATAAATTGTTGATTGATTGTTTGGGGGTACTTGATTGAGATTGATATAAAATACTGTTTTAATGCGTGTGTAAGTTTGGGTCTCGATCGGGAGAGAAATTGGAATCGGAATGGAATGGATTAACTCATGAAAAGTCTGTTTTCTGGAAAACTGATAGAGACGCACGGATCGTGTGCCTATGAGCACGGGTCGTGCGCCCCCATCTGATGCTACAAGAACTGGATTTTTAAAACACGCACGGATCGTGCGCCTAGCCGCACGGGTCGTGCGTATGTTTCTGGAACTTTCTACAATTTTATTGGATAACGCTCGGATCGTGCGCTTAGTCGCACGGGTCGTGCGTATCTTTCTGGAAATCTTCTACAAATTGTTCAACAGCGCACGGGTCGTGCGCCTACACGCACGTGTCGTGTGAGACTTTCTGACCTTCAAATTCAAAGTACCTTTTTATCCATTCCAAATGATTCCAATCCTCTTCTAATCCATTCCCCAAGGTCCCCCAACAATGTAAAGGTACCTATGGTATGAGATTGAACAAGTTCGATAGAAAACTTGTATATTATGAAAGAAATGGGAAATCGTACTTAGAGAACGCGAGAGAACATATGTCAATAATTATACACGGCACTTGACTGATATTATACATGGCACTTGACTGATATTATACATGGCACTTGACTGATATTATACATGGTACTTGACTGAATTGACTAACAGCCCATTGCGGGTACATGGATCTATAATGTATAATAAATACAAGAGGAAAAAGGGTGACGACCCTTAGAGGTTAGCATACTAGGGGAGGGGAAGTCATGAGCCCCAAAACCTAGACTCAAGAATGTTTCCCCCACTAGAAATAGCGGGATGGGTTCACCAAAGTCAAAGAAGTGCCTATAAAATAGGTAGACTGAGGTGTTATGCTAAAAACATGGAACAAAAGATTGTATGCTGCATGTGTCGCTTAGGAGGGCCATGAGCATGAATGATACAGGAACTTAATATATTTCCACGTGGTTGCTTTTTAGGACCACGAGTTCAAAGCAAGGCATAATGAACCGCTAGAGTTAGTAAGGGGTCTCGATAGGACTCACTGAGATAATGTTTATCTCACCCTTCATATTTGTGATTTTTACAGAGAAACAGGGGAAAGCAAAGGCGACAAAACACGGTTAGCCGGTGCGACTCTTGGAGTCATTGAAGACCTAATTTCATGTTTTAGACCTTTGTCCCATTTATTGTTTCTATGTTCCGATTGTATAACTTTCGTTGTTTAAGTTGTAAAATCGTTTCCGCTACTTTATGTTTTGAGTATTGAACACCAGGATTATGTACAAGTCTTAAGTTTTGAAACTTAAGCATTTTCAGGAAGTTTATGAGGTTCAGAGAACCATTTGATATGTATTATCGAAAGTTTTAGATGTGTTCAATATTTCAATAACAGGAAGTTACTCTGATGTATGCCATTTAGTGCATTTCGGTGATTCTATATGTTAGAATTTATCGGGGTGTTACAGCAAGAGCCACTGTCTTGAAAGCAAATTTCAGTGGACCTCCGGTGCAACCCAATATCCGATTTGCTCCCAAGGTTTTTACAACATCGGGTCTGTAATCATGCACTCGAAGCCAGAATCACGTTGAAGCCTCAAAAAAATGCTCAAAATTATATTGAAAAAACAAGTAGAAGAAAATCATTTTCTTTCTTCATTCGTCCCTGAAGTGTAAAACAAGGCTATATATATATATATATATATATAGACACACACACACACTAGTACTTTACCCGTGCATCCGCACGGGTGACGGACACTTTATTTATTGTAATTTTCTATGAACCTATAAATATTTTGAAAATTGTAAATTTTAATAAAAGAAAAAGGAAAAACTCGATAAATTTTAACTTGTGTTGCAGAAAGTTTAAAAAAAAGTCATTATCTTCTTCTAATTTTAATAATAGAGTAAAAATCGGGAAAAAGAAAATGAGATCTAATATAAGATATGCATTTCGTTGCCGCTCTCGTTGTCGCTCCCTGTTGCGGCTTCCTGTTGTCACTCCCATTGATGCTCCCGTTAATAGTTTCTCGTTGTGCGTTGCGAGTCCCGGTTGTTGCTCCCGTTGCCAATTGTTCATATATTTTTTTCTAGATCAATTAATATTAATTTAATTATTTTAATAAAATAAATAACTTTTTTAAAAAAAATTATTTTGGAAATTTTTTAGCGATATGATTTTTTGTTGACAATCGATAGTGGTTAAATTGATTGGTTTTAGTAGATTTTAGTAAAGAGTCAATATTTTTTTTTTTGTTTTTCAAATACAAAAAAAAATTAAAATAAAATTTGTCAGCGCACCCGCAACTTCATAAATGACTGTTTAGTTTTCTTTGTTTGTTAGCAATTTGCCCTTTAAATTACACACGTGTCATACTTGCACAAAAAACGCAAATTTTCTAGCACTTAGATTTCTTTTATTAGATTGATTAAACTGATAGTGGTTAAATTGATTGGTTTTAATAGATTTTAGTAAATAGTCAATATTTTTTATTTTTTGATTACATAAAAAATTAAAATAAAATTTGTCAGTGCGTCAGCAACTTTATAAATGATTGTTTAGTTTTTTAGTCAGTTACCAGTTTTTCCCTTTAAATTGCACACATGCTATGTGGATAGTTGCACTAAAAATATTGTTTTAGTAGGACTTAGATTTTTTATATTAGATTGATAGTGGTTAAATTCATTGGTTTTAGTAGATTTTAGTAAATAGTCAATATTTTTTATTTTTTTGTTTTTCGAATACAAAAAAAATTAAAATAAAAATTTTCATCGCGATCGACAACACTCCCTCGGCATAAATGAATACCAACAAGCCATGTTAATGGAGCTGGACTCGGTGGACGATGACAGGCTGGCTGCCCTCAGCAAAATTGAGATGGACAGAGCCAAAATGGCTCGATCCTACAACAAACACATCAAGCCAAAGAAGTTTGTTGAGTGTGATCTTGTATGGAAGGCTATTCTGCCACTTGGGAGGAAAGATCCCCAGTTTGGCAAGTGGTCCCCGAATTGGGATGGGCCCTATATTGTAAGTGAAGTATTCGACGGTGGGGCATACCGTTTGATTACGTTCGAAGGAGAAGAGTTCGAAAGAAAAATCAATGGCAAATATCTCAATGCATATTATCCTACTCTGTGGGAAAGTATGCAAGGGAAAGAAAATTGGTGATGATAAAAGAAAATTGTCATAGTGGCTCGCCACACACCAGCGGCCTGGTGATAAAATTTACAAAGTTAGAGACAGGGAAAGACACAACACTGCTCAGTAACACCCACCGCAGGGGTTTCCACAGTGGCCTCAGTCACCAACACAGCCTCGTTTGACACAACCCCTGCCTCAAAAGCATCCGTCACGATGTCCACCACCGCAGCGGCCACCTCACTCGCTATGAACTCATCTGTCTCAGCAACTGCAGCCTCACCCAACATCTCCAAACCCTCAGATGGGGGATTCATTGACGGGCATACTTCTGATACTAGCGCCCCCACTTCATCGGCAACTTCGTCCCTGAGGTTTGTAGTTTCCTCGGCAGTAGGGGCGTTGCTGGAAGTTGGAGAGTCAGGAGATAGTGGCGGCCCACCAGTCATGGCTTCAGTAATGTCATGGGCCTCAATATTCTCTTGAACCACGTCGGCGAGGGCTTGCCCATAAGATGACCTCAGGGCTCCCCATCCCTCGACGGCTTGACGTAGTGCAGCACGGCTCTTGTCTAGATCTGCCTCTAGGCCAGGTCGCAAGAGGAGGAGGTGTGCGAGGGGAGGATCTAATCCAGAGCTTCGGCAGAACAGTTGAACGATATCAGAAGAGATGGCAGTAAGCTTATCTGTGGCCGCAGAGTCCTGAGGGGTGAGAGAAGCTAGTTCAACTTGAAGGGAAGCTATTTGATCTTCAATAGTCTTGATCCTACGGGCAATTCCTTCCTGCTCGGCTATAGTATTCTGGTTGGTCTGACTAAGGGAGACAACGACAGCCATGTAACCATCCTTCTCAACACGAAGGGAGTCCAGCTGTTGTAGAGAAGCTAAGGCCCAATCTTGGGTGGCTTTGGCTCGGCCGTATACGCTGGAGATGTCCACAAGTTGAAGCGCTATTTCCTTGAGAGCATCCTTCTTGATGGAGGGGTGATAACTCATATTTATATGAGTTATTTATGTTCTTTAAGCTTAAATCAACGTGAGCTCTTAAGTAATATTGTTGTTAAATTAAGTAAATATGTGTTATTTAATGTAAAAGAGGATCAGGAACTGATTAAGTGATCATTTGGCACCTTTGTGCCCCATTTTGTATTTTAACATGTTTGTTCAGTATGTTACAGCTTTAGGGAACCACTCTTGTGCCCATCTTGCCTTTTCCACCTCCATGTGGGAAACAATTCCAGGGGGAAACACTTTCATGGGAAACACTTCCAAGAAGGAGACATGTGCATATGGGAGATAAAAAAGAGGATGGGTCTTCACATTTTTATGTTATTCTATGGGGCACTTGTATATTTTAATGGAGGATGAAGATAGTGGAGTGATGGGTCTTCACATATTTGTTCATGAAGCACTCTTCATCTAGGGAATATTTTCTTACTCATAGTGGGAGGATGGGCTTCACCCTTTTCTAAAGGAATATTTTCTCTATATAAAGAAGCTTCACTCTTCTTCAAAAACAAGAATATATGGAAAGAGAGAATGGGATGGAGAAAATGGAGTTGATATTCTGAAGATAAGAGAGTTAGAAATAGCTCTCCTACACTCCGTTTTCGTCCAAGCTCCATTCTCGCTAAAAGAGTAGAAATTCTGCGACGCTGTAGCGTCAGGTGATTCTGTGAGTGACGCTATAGCGGCACGGGAGCTGTCATCACTTGGAGCACTTTCCTTCTCCTTACGATTTCGGTTGTATGGCTTTAAGTATCACCTTTAAGCTTTATTTTCTTGTGTTGTTGTACATCATGAACTAAATCCCTTGTAGTTGGATGCTTGTAACTATGTAAAGATATTTTAATGGTTTTAATGTAATGTTTGATGTTAGTGTTTTAACTCTTGCATGAAACTTCTTTCAATACTTATTTTAGAATTGATCAGCTAACATAAGTGCATTTATAGGTTCAGACATGGTCTATAAATCGAACTCAAGGATTAATGTGAGTGAGTGATTGTTTTAGGGACACTTAGAACAATCCATGCTTAAACCTAGACCTAAGAAAGCATAGTTCATAAGGCGAATACTGTGGGAGCTTAATATATAGGGGTGAACTTATTTAGAACCTAGACATAGGAGTCTTGTAACAAAACCCTGACGATAGTGACTGAAAGGCACGCAACAAACGCTACAGCGCCTAATGCTATAGCGTCAAACAGAACATTAAACTATTTTTATAAATTTACATAATGAAAGGCATTCCAACTACTCTCATTCAGAATATCTACTCATCATCTATCTTACTTGCTTTTATACTTTTATTTATGTTGACACCATTAATGAATCTACAACTTGTATTTGTTACTTGTCTTTCTCACTAACTTAACTACTAATTTAAACATAGAAGTCAACTCAACAATCTCTGTGGGAACGATCTTTACTTATAACTTTATTACTCGTTGCGATTGTGTATACTTGCACATACTCTTTTCCTCACAACAAGGGGACATCAGGATCGGTGGGGATTTCCCCAGCCAAGGCTGCCTCCACTTGAGCGAGGTCAACCTCTGTAGAAGAAGGGGCCGATTCTGGAGCTTCGAGGCTCAGAAAATAGCGCTGCAATTCCTCATCAGTGATTGCCGGGGAGGAGAGGTCCTCTGGTTGATGATCAACAGGGGGGTTGGCCTCCACAAAATTAGGAGGATCGGCCACCACAGTGTCACCAGCGGGCTTTTGTAAAAGAGGCAAATGATGAGAAAGGAAGACGATTACGGTGGAAACATTGAGCAGCCTAAGAGAGATAGCTTACAGAGGTGGAAATTGGACTGTCGCAGATTTAGAGCTTGAGAAGATTGCTGCGATTCGGTTGGAATGCGAAGCCTCCGTGGAGGTATCAAAAAGAAAGTTCAAATGAGAAAAATAGATAAATGGCAGGGCGGTGATACTTCAATGACTTGAGTGGTCTGTCTGCAGCAATTGGACAAAACCAGAGAGCTCCTAGACAATACCGAAGGACTTGGTGCCGAAGAAGAATTTGTTGAAGAAATACACCAAGAATGCATGGTGCACTCCATCAGTAATAAGCCCTGCGGACTTGGCGTTCTTAGACAAGAGATTGGAGAAGGCTGAGGCAAAGGCAAAAGGGGGGTCTTCGCCCACAAAGTCGGGATTGGCATGAACTTCGAGGCCACCAGCAGGAAGCCCCAAGATGGCAGCCACATCCAATAGAGTAGGAGTCAGAATGCCCCAAGGAAAAACAAAGGCGTTGATGATGGTCGACCAAAAGGACATCAGCGGAAATAGGAGATTAGCAGTGTGTGGAACCTTCTGGGTTGACACTGTGATCATGTCATGGATACCATATTCCATCCAGGAAGCACCTTTATGAGTAACCAGTCGGTTCACCCAAGCAATATACTCAGCATTGCTCTTCGGCCACCCCCTGAGATCGACGACCTTCGCCTCAGCGTTGTACCAGGCGGACTTAAGGGGGAGGTTGTAAGAGCCGAACCTTTATTGAAAGAGCGAAAAGCCATGATCAGCATTGACTGTCGTAGGACGTAAAACAGAAAGGGGACCAATGAAGGAAAAAATAGAAGGAACAATGCTCTGAGAAGAAGAAGCCATGGTTGGTCGGTTATAGCCTTAGGCCACAGCCGTCGTGTCCTTTGGAATCGTCGTGTAGTCGCTTCGATTAATGCAAAGCGCCAAGTGTCACCTTACAGAAGGCCAGTCGCTTCAAACTGTCACGTCAAGTCATATCAAGGGTTTTTTGCACTATCGGTCATGTCCTCGCGGCCATACGGCAGTACAAAAAGGGGGAAATTATTAACACCCAAAAATAACTAAGTCGTAGGCCGAGGGCTGAGGAAATAAGGGGAATAGAATTGGAGTGCTGAGGCAGGCCATTAGACTAAAATTTAGGGATGATTGCCAGAGAAGAGAACTCAAGAGAATCCCTCGGGGCATGCCACAGGATAACTCCCCGAGGAAGGGGTCAGCCCGAAGGGCAATGAGCGAGGCCGGGGGAGAGTAAAGCCTCAGCCTATAGAGTACCACGACCAGGGTAGGCTCGGTTTCCTGAGTTACTATCCGAGGAAGAAGGCTAGCCGAGTAAACCGAGTGGCCGAGGTAGGGCAGGCTTGCTCGGAAGGCAAGTAAGAGGAAGCACGAAGACAGAACGTGGAAGCGGTTGAAGGATCAAGGGAAGGAGCGAGGCCGTGAAAAGCGGAGCGAGGGAGTTCACCCCACTAACCGTGCTAGTGGAATCGTGGGTGGTTAGTCCGCTTCTTTAGGGCTTAGGAACGATGATGATCGTTGATCTTAGACTAATCCAATGGTAGACAAATGTTGGCTATAGTAGTGGCCGATGAGGGCCTATGTATATAAATAGGAGAAGAGTAATTGTACAGAATATCACAATCATTCAATCAAAAACTCTACGTTTATTTCGTTTATCTTCTTTTACCGCACTTTATCTTTATTTTCATGCATTAGCCAGTAGAATAATCCAACCCTCGCGTCCCATTCACTCAACCTGACCCTTTCTAGAGGAGTCAAGATACCCACAGTCAAGGAGCAGAGTTCCCTCCTTGGCGCAATTGCTTGAAGAACAGAGGAATCAAAAAACTGTCCAAACCTCTGGCCGAATCCACGGCTAGGATCTAAGAGTTTGACGACAAAACAGTCTGTTCTATTAGTTATGTGCCGAGAGAGAACATAACCATGTAAATGAACAAAAGGATTTGTATCCACTAACAAGATTTGGTATCCACCTTCCCCAAAGGATTTGGTATCCATATGAGGCATTTGGTATGCCATTAATCGGATTTTGGGCTCCGAACATCTAAACTCCCCAAAGGATTTGGTATCCACACGAGTCATTTGATATGCCATTAATTGGAATTTGGGGTCCGAATGATATGATAATTAAAACACCACGAGTAGAGTTGTAAGGGGTCACGCGAGAGCTCACTGAGATTGTTTTCTCATTGTTTATGTTGTGGTGTTTACAGAGAAACAGGGAAAAGAAAAAGCGAAGAAGCACGAGTAGCAGTTGTGCAAAGTCATTGAGACATTGAGGAGACCTTAGAGATTTATTTAAGCTTTGCTTAGTCCCTTAAGTTTTATTGTACCTCGATATGATAACTTAGACTGTGTTTTCAAGTTTTGTATCGCCTTTTGATATTTCTACTTTTAGACGTTGAACAATAGGTGCACTGGCTGTATCACTTGGGATTACAATTCTATTATGTTATGGAACTATTTATGTATTTTTGGAAATTAAACTGGATATTAAGGGAGAGCCGTTATCCATAGTTATGTTCAATGTCTTAGAATAGAAATGTACACTCTGATGTATGCTAGTAATGAGCATTCTGGTATATCTTCCATGGTCGAAATACTGGGATGTTACATAATGGTATCAGAGCAGTTCGACCTAGTCGGGCTTAGCTTAGTAGGGTTGATTTATTCCTTGAGAAATTTTGTTATGTTTCTTCTTATTATGCTAAGATACATTGTTTGCAGAATTATGGCAGAAGGATCAAGGAACACTCAACCAATCGATCCACATTTCGCATGGATGCAGACTATGATGGAGAGACAACAACAACTGATGCAGCAAATGCTTGACTTTCAACAAAATGCTCATCCTCAACCACATCAAGTGCTTGAGCCACTGGTGAATCGCCGCCAGATTTATTCTAAATTTCTCGAAATGAAACCCTCTGAGTTCAAGGGAGGGCCAGAGGTAATCGAGGCTCAGTACTGGCTAGATGAAATTGAGAGAATCTTCCGCACAATGCAAATCAATGACGAAGAGAAAGTGAGCTTGGCTGCTCACATGCTAAAAGGGGAGGCAAACAATTGGTGGACAAAAGGCTCAAGCCATGATGGTGACTATGGAGACTCCTCAAACTTGGGAAAACTTTCGATGGATGTTTTTGGAGCAGTTTTTCCCTACTGCAGTAAGGGCCGAGAAGGAGAACGAGTTCCTAACTCAACCGTGGGTCAATACACCGCTAGATTCGAAGGACTATATCCATTTTTCAGACTGATTATGCTCCGGGTGACAAATGGAAAACGGAAAGATATAAGTTTGGGCTCCGAGAAGATATTGCTCAGAGTCTAAGTTCCTTTGCTTGCACTAGCTATTCAGCTATGGTGCAACAAGCTCACATTGCTGAAGCTGATTTGAAGAGGTTGTATTCAAGTCGAAGAGAATATGGGCAGAACAAAAGAAATGTAGAATCTTCTAAATCTCAAATGGGTTCTGTAACATCCCCTATTTTTACTATTATATATATATATATATATATATATATATATATATATATATATATATATATATATTGCCATGAAATTATATTAAGTGATTGATCGAGTTTACTGAAAATAAAATGATTTGAAAATAAATTATTTAATTATGTGATGTTTGAAATAAATAATCGTATTGTTTGTGCTTGATTGATAAATTATTCTAAGTATGGGAATCAAGTCTAATTGTTAAATTAGAGGTAGCTTATATGAGCATTAGTGAGGGAGGACATTTTAGTCATTGTACATGTTAAGTGACAACTGAAGGGTAATTGAGTCTTTTCCCAACCCACTTAACCCCCAGCTGACCCCAAGTCATCCCCATTCCCTCTCACTTCACAAGTTCAGAAATTTAGAGAGAAAGAAGTGAGAAACCAAAGCTGAAAATAGAGAGAAAGGAGGAGAGGGAGGCGTGAGAGAGAAAGAGAGTTTGGAGGGGAGAGCTTCCATGAAAATCTGATGCATGTTTCATCCATCTACTCCATTCCATTCAGCTCAATCTCCTCTTTGCATTGATACAAGTTTCATCACCTAGAAACCATCCATCCTCTTCTTCCGATTTTCGAAGTTCAAGCTCAATAAGGGGTCATCAATGGAGTTTGGTCACCTTGGTGATAGTTGCTGAGGTTAGAGGCTAGTGTGGAAACAAACCCAGTAGTTGATCCTTCATCCATTCCTTTTCTTTCATCCAGAATTTCGTAATCCACCAAACACAAGTTGCCATATCTGTCCAAGCTCCAAAGTCTATGATGATGGGTCTCCCTAGGTTGCATGTTCAGCATTTTGCTATTCGGGGCTGTTAAGGAGCCTTCATTTCAATTCCTTTGGGATTCCAGAACCTTGTTCAAGCATTAGAAAGAAGAAGTGGCTAGCTAGGATTCGAATTGGGTAGCTGTCCAAAGGTTCGGGTAGCTGGGTTCGTTGTTGGAGCGGATTCGAGGAGAGTTCGTGGTTTTTGGAACGGGTAAACTCTCGGAGTCTCGGCGTTGTGTGTGATTTCATCACATTAGGTGAGTTCTATACTCACTAGGGAATTGTTTTCAAGTTCATGGTTATGTGTTCTGGATTGGTCTTCCTTTTTATGAAACTCATTGCCGAAAACCGTTTTCACAAAAATCGTATTTCGAATTGTGTAATAATGTGATTGTTTGATTGATTGTGTTGAATGAATATGTGTTATTAGATTGATGTTTGATTGATTGTGTTGGACTGGAATTACTGGTTATTGTAACTGTTTTAAGTCTCAGAGGTCATAGAAAGTCTCGGAGTCGAATAGAAAGCGAAACGGTACAAAACGGGTGTTCGAAATGCTGTTTTCAGTCATTTCTGCCTCCCATCGCGTCGCGACCTCCCTTATTTTTGCAACGCAAAACTTTCTGTCACTTTTCGCGTCGCGACGGAACCAGTTCGCGTCGCGACGCTTTGCAGTTTTTCAGCAAAACACACTGATTTTGTTTTCGCGATAACTTTTGATCCGGTGGTCCGATTTAAGTTTCTCAGGTTCGTTAGGAAGCTTATTGAAAGGCCTAACCAATCATGTAATCAGAATGGTATTATGTTATGATGAACTTGCCATGTGTTTGGATGATGATTGATGATTAGTTGAATGTTGTAAATCATGTTTATATTATGAGATTGATTATTATTAAGTTATGCTATCATAATGTTGAGTGTGGGTGATACATTATGATTTGGATTGAATGATGGATAATTCGAAGTTAAGTTAACGACGTTAGTAATTCCATGTGAGATCACATAATAACAAGATCATGCTAAGTATAAGATTAGGTTAAAAATTCAGATTATGTTAAGTATAAGTTCATTGTTATGTTCACAGATCATTGTTCACTGTTCATTGTTCAAGGTATATTAAAATATATACATCAGTTCAGTTAGGGTGACGACCCTATTTTCAGTTTAGTGTGCTAGGGGAGGGGAAGTCATGAGCCCTATGAACCTAGGCCCCATGAGGGATCCAGCCGATTAGTGGAATGGGTTCACCGGGAGCTTATTTTGCCAAGTGACCGGTGACACGCTAAAAATCATTGTTCATGTGTTGCCTCTTGTAACTGCTTATGAGGGTTATGAGGACAACGTTTATGTTAGCCACATAGTCAAATATTAAGACTATGAGTTATGAATCAAGAATAATGAATCAAGCATAATTGAACCGAGAGAGTTAGTAAGGGGTCTCGATAGAACTTACTGAGACAAGTTGTCTCACCCAATCCATGTTGCTGTTTTTCAGAGTTGCAGGCTAAGTTGAAGACGATGAGGCATGGTCATGGAGACGCTTGAGGAGTTGCTGACGCTGTTTATTTTGTTATGTTATGTATCTCTGTATTTTCACTCAGTATCTTAGATCTACGATGGTACGACTTGTATTATAAGTTGTAAATCGCTTCCGCCGGATTTATGTATTTTATGTTAAGTTATGTAAGCGCACTTGATGGGTTTTTAGCATCGAGTATTAGTATGGGTTCAGTATTTAAAAGGGAAGTTACTCTGATATATGCCAGTAGTGCATTTCGGTGATTTCTACAAGTTAGAAATTATCGGGGTGTTACAGGTTCTAAGAGTGATATAAACAAGGGTAAGCAGGTGCAAAAGTTTGACTATCCAAAGTCCAATGCGTGCTTTAGATGTGGAAAGTTCCATAGGGGCGAATGTCAGTTCAAGACCAATATCTTTGTTTCTGTTGCAAGAAGAAGGGGCATTACCTCAATGATTGCCCAGAAAGGAAGAAGAATGAGTCCGGACACACCACTCCATCACACAGACGGGTTTACACCTTAAATGCTCAGAAGGCCAAGACTTCAGATAATCTGCTGAGGGGTATGGGATCTCTCTTTTATAAACCTATCAGTATTTTATATGATTCGGGTGCCACCCATTGTTTTATATCACAAGTCTGTGTTGATCGCTTGGGTCTAGCTTTGACTCTCTTAGCCCACCTGATTACTATCTTCACTGCTGCTGAGGGTAGTGCTCAAACCTAAGCTCTGTGTGAAAATTTCCTGCTCACTATAGGAGACAAATTTTGTTGTAGATTTCATATCTTTGCCTATGAGAGGTATGGATGTTGTATTGGGTATGAGTGGGATGTCTGCTAATCATGTTATGATAGATTTCTTCAACCGCACGATCGGTTTTGCTTCTGAATCGGTAGAATTACCACAGACTTCCTTAGAAGCTGTTATTTCAGTCCGTCCGCCAGTCAATGCTTGTTCCAAGGAGCTGAAGCTTACGTTATGATGCTGACATCGGCTACTAAAACAGGTTTAGACTTAACCTCTGTTCAAGTAGTTAATGAATTTCTTGATGTCTTTCCTAATGTAGTGACTTCTTTACCTCCTGATCGCGAAGTAGAATTTTCAATAGAATTGGTTCCGGGCACAGGACCAATTTCCATTGCTCCTTACCACCTTTAGAGTGAAGAGAGCTTAAAACCCAACTTGAAGAATTGATCTCTAAACAGTTTATCAGACCGAGTGCTTCACCATGGGTTTCTCCGGTGTTATTAGTTAAGAAGAAAGATGGGAGCATGAGGTTGTGTATTGATTATCGGCAGCGGAATAAAGTAACTGTCAAGAACAAGTACCCGTTGCCAAGAATTGACAATTTTCTAGATCAATTTTCGAGGAGCCACGGTATTTTCTAAGATTGATCTGAGGTCGGGTAAAGTCGGGGCCTTAGATATTCCGAAGACAGCTTTCCGTATGAGATATGGACACTACGCGTTTGTGGTGATGCCCTTCGGACTAACTAATGCTCTGGCGGTATTCATGGATTACATGAACCGAGTCTTTCATCCCTACCTGGATCAGTTTGTAGTGGTATTTATTGATGATATCTTGGTGTACTCTAAGACCATTGAGGAGCATGTGCAACATCTCCAAATTGTTCTTAATGTACTCCGGGAGAAGAAGTTACCGAGTGTGACTTCTGGATGTCGGAAGTGAAATTCCTCGGGCATGTTATATCTCAGTCAGGAGTTGCGTGGATCCCAGCAAAGTTGAGGCAGTGACAAATTAGGAACGACCATCTACGGTCACAGAAGTTAGGAGTTTCTTAGGATTAGCAGGATATTACCGGAGATATATCCAAGGATTCTCCCAGTTGGTTCTTCCACTCACTCGGTTAACTCCTAAGGGTCAACCGTTTGTATGTGACGCTAATTGTGAAGAATGTTTCTTAGAGTTGAAAACTCGTTTGACTTTTGCACTGATTTTAATTCTTCCAGATCCATCCCTGAGATTTCAAATATACAATGACGCCTCTAGCAAGGGTTTAGGATGTGTCCTTATGCAGAATCAGCGGGTGGTAGCCTATGCCTCTAGACAGCTAAAGACTCACGACGAAAACTACCCTACTCATGATTTGGAGTTAGCAGCAATTGTGCATGCACTGAAAATTTGGATACATTACCTCTAGGGTTCTCGTTTCGAAGTATTCAGTGACCACAAGAGTTTGAAGTATTTGTTTGACCAGAAGGAGTTGAATAACAGACAAAGAAGATGGGTGGAATTTACTAAAGACTATGAGTTTGAATTGAAGTGCCATCCGGGGAAAGCAAATGTCGTAGCAGATGCACTAAGCAGAAAATCTCTTCACATCGTTGAGTTAATGATGCATGAAATGGCTCTCTTGGAATCTTTTAGGGATCTCAATTTGAAAGTGAGACCTAGAAGAGACCGTCTGGTCTTGAGTCATATTCAAATTTCGAGTTCTTTAAGGAATCTAATTCGGTCAACTTAAGAGATGGATGTGGAGTTGCAGGCTCAAAGAGGGTTGCCAGGGTTCACTGAGGATAGTGACGGTGTAATTTGCTTCAACGGAAGAATTTGTGTGCCCACTGATGATGACATTAGGAAACAAGTGTTACAAGAAGCCCATAAAAGTCAGTACTCTGTACATCCTGGGTCTACCAAGATGTACCGAGATTTGAAGCAATTGTATTGGTGGCCAAGAATGAAGATGGAAATCGCAGAGTTTGTGTCTCAATGCTTAACTAGTCAAAGGGTTAAGATAGAGCACCAAAAGGCATCAGGTCAATTGCAGCCGTTGAATGTACCTGAATGGAAATGGGAACGTATTTCTATGGATTTCGTAATGGGATTACCAAGATCCCAAGCCAGTAACGATTCTATAAGGGTGGTTGTAGATCGTTTGACCAAGGCGGCTCATTTCATTCCCGTTCCTTCCAACAGCAAGATTGTGAAATTAGCGGAGGAGTATCTCAAGAATATAGTGAAGCTTCATGGAATTCCAACTAGTATCATCTCCGATCGTGACCCCAAGTTAACTTCACGATTTTGGAGAACATTGAACATGGCATTGGGAACTAAGGTTTATGCTAGCACCGCTTATCACCCACAGACGGACGAACAAATAGAAAGAACGATTGAAACCTTGGAGGACATGCTTCGGGCTTGTGTGCTCGATAGTGGAGGTCGATGGGAGGATCATCTTCCCTTGGTGGAATTTTCATATAATAAGAGTCATTATTCTAGCATCGGAATGGCTCCTTATGAAGCCTTATACGGTAGGAAGTGTAGAACTCCATTGTGTTGGTGGGATGTTGGTGAGCAACGCTTGTTAGGACCTGATTTGGTTCGAGAGACTACAAAGAAGATACGTCAAATTAGAGAAAGGATGAAGATTGCTCAGAGTCGACAAAAGAGTTATGCCAACAAAAGGAGAGGACCTTTGGAATTTGATGAAGGCGACTGTAACATCCCCAATTTAGCTAATTTAGTTAATAGAAATTAGCAAGAGGTTATGTTTGATTAATTAGCTAATTTGAGTAATTTAGCTTAATTAATTAATGATGAGGTGATTGTCATGGATTCGATAGATTGATTTAATGTTTAGTTGCTAAATGATATGAAGTATGTGTGTTATTAAATGAGTATTGAATTAAAATTGGTTGTAAGTGATTAATTGTTGATTAGAAATAAATCTAAGTAGAAGGAGAAGAGAGTTAAGTAGAAAGGCAATATAGTCTTTTCCTTCTACTAGTTTTCCCTCAGCTGAGTCATTAAATACCAAACACAAACAACACTCACTCCCACTTTGTCACTTTGCTGAAAACAGAAATTAAAGACTAGAGAATAGAGGGAGGGAGGAGGGTTACGAGAGGTAGAGAGGAGAAAAGGGGTGAGAACTTCATCAATTGTTAGTGCATGTTCCAGTTTTCTTCATCATTCAAACCAGCTAATCTTCCTCTACATACTGATACTAGTTTCATCATCTGCTTCTCCCCCATTCTCAAAACACCATTTTCGAGTTCAAGCTCCATTTTGGAGTGAAGATGAGTTTTCTAGTTGCATATGGTTCAAATAAGAACTCTAAGGGTTGTATAAGTTGTTGTATGTCGAATTGGAGTGTTTCTAGGAAAGATTGAGGAGCTACATTCGATTGAGGAGCTGTTTGGAGAGGTTATAGTAGCTAAGTTCGAATTAAGGAAGCGGTTTGAGTTAGTTCGGGTTGATTGTGTGGAGTTTGGCCTTCGTTTGTTTTTGTTGTTGCGATTTTCATCGCAAGAGGTGAGTTCTACTCACCTTAGGGTTTTTCTTTCATGTCAAAGATTCCATGTGACTAAAAATGTGATTTCATTTCTCATTTCGTTAAAAACCATATTTGCGAAAATGTAGAAGTTGTGTTTTGTGTGAAATGAATTCATGAATGTCAAGTGATTCTTGATTGTTTTGATTGATGTTGGATTGAAAATGTTTGTTGTATAATGCTGAAACAATGCAGGTTTAAGTTGGGTATCGATCGGAATAAGTTTCGGAATCGATCGGAATGGAAAGTTCACATGAAAACAGGATTTTTTGTAATGCTGATAAGTTAGCACGACCTGTGCTGACCTTTCTGTGCAAAATTTATAAAACATGTTCAAATCCACTCTAATCGACTCCAAACCTTTTCTAATCTCATCCCCAACCCTATGTATTGATGAATAAGCCGTAATTCGTGGAAAACACGTGGGTATGATTGATGTGATGTGGATTGCCCAAGTTATGTTATTGAACGAGGTTATGATTATGTGAAGACTCATGTCATTGAAAATGAAAGATGTTTTACGTTATGAATTATCAAGTGAGAATGTAATTATGGATATAATAAAACACTATGGGGATGACGATCCCGTTATGGTAAGTAGCGTATTTGGAATGGGAGGTCATGTCTTCTGAGTTCAAGGCCCTTTATGGTTCACCCGGATTGAGTTGTGGCTCTTTATGGTTATTTGGGTTGGGTTCTCCGCTGTGGTTGATATTGTTCAATCACTTTTGGATTACGTTACGACAAGTGAAAAGATAAAGAAAAATGACGATGAGAGGAAATGTGAGGGGCCGCGAAAGAGCTCACTAAGATAATGTTTATCTCACCCTTCATATTTGTGGATTTTTACAGAGAAACAGGCAAAGGCGATGAGGAATGGCTACGGTGCAACCTGAAGGAGATGTTGAAACTTTAGTTTTAAATGCTTATGTTATTTTCTCTTGTCAGCTTTGTATTTTCGATTGTACGACTTATACTTGTTAAAAGTTGTAAATCGCTTCCGCCACTTTCGTTCTTGATATTGAACACTAGGATATGAGAAGTTTGTAAGGCACGTAATCCAGGTATTTAAGTAAATTATGTTAAGTTATGCAAATGAAGTGACACTTGTTGATTATTCATCGAAGATTTTAGTTTGTGTTCAATATCTGAGACAGGAAGTTATCTCTGATGTGACACTTGTTCCAGTTTTCTTCATCATTCAAACCAGCTAATCTTCCTCTACATATTGATACTAGTTTCATCATCTACTTCTCCCCCATTCTCAAAACACCATTTTCGAGTTCAAGCTCCATTTTGGAGTGAAGATGAGTTTTCTAATTGCATATGGTTCAAATAAGAACTCTAAGGGTTGTATAAGTTGCTGTATGTCGAATTGGAGTGTTGCTAGGCAAGATTGAGGAGCTGTTTGAAGAGGTTATAGTAGCTGAGTTCGAATTAAGGAAGCGGTTTGAGTTCGGGTTGATTGAGTGGAGTTTGGACTTCGTTTGTTGTTGTTGTTGCGATTTTCATCGCAAGAAGTGAGTTCTACTCACCTTAGGGTTTTTGTTTCATGTCAAAGATTTCATGTGACTGAAAATTTGTTTTCGTTTCTCATTTCGTTAAATTTCGTTAAAATGTGTTTTCGTTTCTCATTTTGTGTGAAATGAATTCATGAATGTCAAGTGATTGTTGATTGTTATGATTGATGTTGGACTGGAAATGTTTGTTGTATAATGCTAAAACAATGCAGGTTTAAGTTGGGTCTTGATCGGAATAAGTTTCGGAATCGATCGGAATGGGAAGTTCACACGAAAACAGGATTTTTAGTAATGCTGATAAGTCAGCACGACCCGTGCTGAGCTTTCTGTCCAAAATTTATAAAACATGTTCAAATCCATTCTAATCGACTCCAAACCTTTTCTAATCCCTTCCCAACCCTATGTATTGATGAATAAACCGTAATTTGTGGAAAACACGTGGGTATGATTGATGTGATGTGGATTGCCCAAGTTATGTTATTGAACGAGGTTATGATTATGTGAAGACTCATGTCATTGAAAATGAAAGATGTTTTATGTTATAAATTATCGAGTGAGAATGTAATTATGGATATAATAAAACACTATGGGGATGACGATCCCGTTATGGTAAGTAGCGTACTTGGAATGGGAGGTCATGTCTCCTGAGTTCAAGGCCCTTTATGGTTCACTCGGATTGAGTTGGGGCTCTTTATGGTTATTCAGGTTGGGTTCTCCGCTGTGGTTGATATTGTTCAATCACTTTTGGATTACGTTATGACAAGTGAAAAGATAAAGAAAAATGACGATGAGAGGAAATGTGAGGGGTCGTGAAAGAGCTCACTGAGATAATGTTTATCTCACCCTTCATATTTGTGTATTTTTAAAGAGAAACAGGCAAAGGCGATGAGGCCTGGCTACGGTGCAACCGGAAGGAGGTGTTGAAGCTTTAGTTTTAAATGCTTATTTTATTTTCTCTTGTCATCTTTGTATTTTCGATTGTACGACTTATACTTGTTAAAAGTTGTAAATCGCTTCCGCCACTTTCGTTCTTGATATTGAACACTAGGACATGAGAAGTTTGTAAGGCACGTAATCCAAGTATTTAAGTAAATTATTTTAATTTATGCAAATGAAGTGACCGTTGATGATTATACATCGAAGACTTTAGTTTGTGTTCAATATCTGAGACAGGAAGTTATCTCTGATGCATGTGATGGGCCGCAAGTGCACGGTTCTATCGCGTAGTAAAAATCATCGATCCCACAGAGAGACTTGTGATTACCGACTTCCTTTTCGGTGATGATTAGCTAAGATGGATGATAAATGTTTTGGGTTTTGAAATCAAAATAAAAGAGTCGTAGGATTGTGGTTTTATCGCATTGATAGAACATTCACAATTCTTTGTCCATTCCCTATTTTCTTAGTCGAGGTTTTATTTCTTCAGACAGGGTATTCAATGGTAACTCAAGTCTCCTCTCGGAGTACAAGAGTGTGTCTCAAAACAATAATCAAGCCTATTCTCATGGTTGATTATTGCCAAGACCCCTTAAGTACAAACCCTATTGTCCCTAGGCTCTCTAGACTATTCTCATGTTTTGAGCACCTTGTTTAACCGCATAGTTCTAATATCAAGCTTCTCCTTTCGGTGCTTCGCTTGATATTTGAAATAAAACTTTGAAAACAATGCGGTTCAATTAGAAACAAAACTTTGATAGAAAATAGAGTCTAGACTTGGAACTGTTTAGGGATCTATCATTGGATTATTCCCACAGTCCCAAGGCTAGAAGGTTCTACTCACTCATGCTCATTGTAGACAAAGATTTAGAAAGAGTAGAAGAAGAAGAAGAAGACATGAAAGTAAATGGCAAGAAGTAAAAGAAAGCGCTAAATGGTGGAAACATAAAGTGCGGGAAACGTAAATAGGAAGAAATTAAATGACTTGGAAAAGTAAATTGTGGAAAAGTAAATTGCGGAAAAGTAAATTGCAAGGAATTTAAAGTGCAAGAATTTAAAGAGCAAGGAAAGTAAATAGCAAGAATTTAAAGTGCAAAAATTATAAAGAGCATGAAGAGTAAATGGCAAGAAGATTAAAGAGCATAAAGAGTAAATTGCATAGAATTTAGAAGTGAAATTTGAGAGTGTATTTACAAGTGGTCCAAGATCAGTTTTGGAAGATCATAGAAACTCCTATGATCAATGAATGATCTATGATACATGGATGGGTTTTTGTTCAGCCAAGGGTCTTATTTATAGGCAAGAATGGAAAACAAGGTCCTTGAATTCGGATTGGAAAGGAGGAAAAAACAAGAGAAATGGA
Source organism: Astragalus membranaceus (assembly GCA_039519185.1). Taxonomy (NCBI): domain Eukaryota; kingdom Viridiplantae; phylum Streptophyta; class Magnoliopsida; order Fabales; family Fabaceae; genus Astragalus; species Astragalus membranaceus. Next base: position 54,860,625 of record CM076851.1, read on the forward strand.
GTCAGATGAGGGCGCACGATCCGTGCTGTATGGCGCACGGGTCGTGCGTGTCGCTTTTGAAAGTGACCATGTCTGCCACAGGAGGCGCACGGGTCGTGCGTGGCTTGCGCATGATAGAGATGTTGTCTGCCAATACGGGACGCACGAGTCGTGCCTATAGGCGCACGGTCCGTGCGTCTGGCTCTAACTTTCAACACCAGTTATTTTGTTTTTGTCCTTTTTGTTGTGAAATCTTGGCCCTTGATCTTTAATCATCCAAAAATCCTTTTTTTGCTAAAAATTAGACTTGAAAATAAAAATAAGCACTTTGTAGTAAAATAGCTGACAAATATAATTAAAATTGCATAAAATCTCTTTAAATTAATTAACTAAAAAGCACTAAAAATAAGACTTATCAAACTCCCCCATGCTTAAACCTTTGCTTGTCCTCAAGCAAAAACGGTGAAAATAGTAGCAGTATATATATTAGCAAACGATTTGATATAAAAATTTCTTTTCCAAGGGCTTTGTTTTCAAGATACATTTGTCATACTTCTCTATGCTTTTCATGAAAATTTCAACCCAGAAACCGTCCTGAGTGAGTGTGTGTACTCGCAAGTCTAGTCTAGTTACCAGGACAAATAAAAATCGCTTTATCTTACTCAAAAGCAGCCTTCCTAAATATCGCTTCACTTTGATTTTGTCATTTTTGAAGGTCCAGGCAAACAACTATTTTATTTTATTTTATTTTATTTTATATATATATATATATATATATATATATATATATATATATATATATTATTTGGCTTTTACAGACTAACTGCTTCTCTTCGACCAAAGCTGTGAACTGTCACCCCGAACGCGTCCTTCCTACTTAGCAATTAGCCTTGAAATATGTGCATTTTTCTATTTGTCATGACTACTTCAGAAAACAACTTTTTGACTTTGTTATTATTTTCCTCTTGTTGTATCAAGTTTGCAAAAAAAAAAAATTCAGTCGGCTTATTTAAACTTAACTTAGCTTCCTTTTAGCTTCTTGATTCCTTTCCTAGACTTTGAGTATCGAGTGTTGAGAAAGCTGCGAGTTTAGAAAGCATTTCAAAGCATAGCGTCGTATTTGAATGTAGTATAAAACTCGGCCCTTATTTTGTTTTTCAAAACGTCCACTAATATTAGCTGCAATAATAATTTTGCGAAGAAAAGAGCGGCAAAAATTAAGCGTAGGAGAAAAATCTAGTCTCAAAGCGAATCTATAAAACTAACGATAAAACTAACGCTTAAAACTAAAGGCTAAATTATAGTTTTGGTCCCCCTATTTTCAAAAATTCAGACATTTGGTCCCACTATTTTAAAACTCAGACATTTGGTCCCCCAATTTTAAAAAATCAAAGACATTTAGTCCCAAGAGGAATTTTAAGTTTTTTATGGCTAATAATCAAAGACATTTGGTCCCCCAATTTTAAAAAATCAAAGACATTTGGTCCCCCAATTTTAAAAAATCAAAGACATTTGGTTCCTCTTTGGACTAAATGTATTTGATTTTTTAAAATTGGGGGACCAAATGTCTGAGTTTTAAAATAAAGGGACCAAATGTCTGAATTTTTGAAAATAGGAGGACCAAAACTATAATTTAGCCAAAACTAAATAACGCTACCATAGTAAACAACGAAAATAAGGGTTTTTTTTACCCCCATCATCTCCCTAGTTACCCCCATCGACCCTCCAAAAAGACGCAATTGCCCTTAACAAAATTTAAAAATCCCGAACGTATCCTGATTTCAATTTTTTTTTTGGAAATCGGATTTATGTAAATTGGGCAGGGGTATTTTCGGATTTCACTTTTATGTGGGGTAGATAGAGAGATGATGGGGGTACAAAAAAAAAACCCCCGAAAATAAAGTAATGTTAGACAACCAAAAATATCCAAATAACAAGATGGGTCAAACACTCATGCTTGAAATAAACATTGTCCTCAAATGTGTCAATAAATGAAAGCATGGTAAAAAGAGTAAAAGGAGGTCACAATGCTCACTGGCCGTCCGGTGGAGGTGCCTGGTGGAGGTTGAAGTGGTGCATGAGGGTCTGGAGCATGTCGGTCATGTGCTCCATTTGTTTACTGTGATGCAATTGGTCTTCTCTTATCAATTGTAGCTCTGCTCCCTGCCTCGGCTGCTCACCTTCAATTCTTACACACCATGCTTCCATATTAAAGTTAGGGTCATTTTGCACTTCCCGGTCACCCATCTCCTCGTCTCTCTCTTGGACCGGCACTTCATGGGGTATATCTCCAGGAGCATCTAGGTACCGCCAGTTCTGGTGGTTGTTTGTGTCTGTTCTAGCCGGGTCTGGCAATAGGATGGACTTTTCCTTGTCAATTAACAGATGAAACTTTGTTCTTGCTCTATTCACTGCCCTGACCAAAAACATGCTGCTGCATATATCCAGATCAATGCTTCTGCTTCCTTCCAGTGTTGTTAATTTGACCAACCTGTCACTCAGCCCCAATTTTTCAGCTATGTAAGTCACCAGCCCTCCAACCACAATGCCACCCTTAACTAGCTCTACAACACGAGTCGGATTGCTAATGATATAGTGACAGGTATTTACTGGCTCTCATTTACCATTGCCCACAGAAGGAAAAGTTCACTAGTCCTAATGCCACCCATTTCACCCATGCCAAATACTAGCAATATACCGGAAGACCAGATTATGAATCGAACTTGCTTTTGCGGTCCTTGCCTCATAGTGACCCTCACTAGTAATTTGGGTCCAAAAAACTTGAGGGTGATACCCTTCTGGCCTGACGACTGGGTCTTTTGAATCATGTATCAACCCCGCATTAGCAAACCCTAGTTTCTCACAGAATTCATCAAATGACATTTCATAATTCTCATTGAAAAGCCTAAAGGACAACATATGACTCAGGTTGGTGTCACTACACCTGTCTTCAGTAAAGCGCAAAGAACTTAAGATATCAAGAGTTAGACCAATATAAGTGGCCTGAGGGGTGACAAAAAATCCAACCAACCAAGATTGTTTAATAACAGTCGCACATTGTTCTCTATTCCTAGAGTTGACAGAGTAAGATAAAAGTCAGGGTACCTTGTCGCGATTACTGTCCTTCCATTAAGAGTCGCAAACCGGTCCGTTTGAGCTTTGTCCCTAAAAATGATCCCGTGCTCATTACTTTCACTCAAACCAGCCCTCTTTTTGCCTCTTCCAGTAGAAGTACCGGAAACATCAACAGTTTTTGCCTTCTTGGGTGCTATGGTTCGTCCTCACAAATTGGGGTTTTAGCTTTTTTTTATGGAAAATTTGGGGTTTTGGGGAAATGGTAGGTGCAATATGTGTTTTTGGTTGTGGGTTTCGAATTTGGTGAAGAATTTTGGTGTTTGGGTGGTGTTTTGTGGTTGTTTATGGAAGTTTTGGTTATGGGTATGGTGGAACTCGAATTTGGGATTTTTATGGAGAGTGGATTGTTGGTGATTTTGATGGTTGGGTTTTGTAGAGGAGGTTGTGGGTAGTTGTTTTGATATAAAATTTGTGAGATTTGGTGGAGATTTGAGTGTTTTTGAGTGGGAAGAAGCTTTGGGTATGGAAGTTTTCAATGGGAGTTTGAAGTGAGGAAGAAGATGAACAATGAAAGTGAGGGAGAGGGTTAAGGTCTCGTGGGATTGTGAGGGTTATAGGGCACGAATGGTCCGTGCACCCCATACGCACGGGTCGTGAGTTTCGCTCGAAACTGCAGGACCTTTTTATTTAATCACGCACGGATCGGCTGGATGTGCGCACAGATCGTGCGTTACGTTCGCATCTGCATGCCTTCTGTGCACGGACCGTGCGCTATTAAGCACGGGTCGTGCGCTCTTTTCTGGTTGCTAGCTTCAAAAAAAATTCTTATTACGCACGGGTCGTGTGCCTAATAAAACTCAGAAATCACTTTTCTATGTTCCTCTGCTGAATAAGTACGAACCATGCCCTTGTTCCCTTAAAGCAATTTGAATCTTTTGTGATGAGCTCCTCAGTTCAGTCCCTTTTTCTTGGTTGTCCTACAAAAACAAAAACAAAAGAAATAGCATCAACTCGTGGGTTGCCTCCCACGCAGCCCTCTTTTAACGTCACTAGCTTGAGGTTGAAACATTTATCATTTTTTTTCAATTTGGATCTTTTAAAACCAAAATTGTTCCTTGGTCAATTTTATCACCAGTCAGATAATTTTTCAATTTTTGCCCATTAACTTTAAATGACCCGGTCTTTTCGCTCCAAATTTCCACAGCTCAGAAAGGATAAACCTGACGGATTTGGAATGGACTAGACCATCGTGACCTTAATTTTCCAGGAAACAATTTTAACCTTGAGTTAAAGAGTAACACAAGATCTCCTGTTTTAAACTCCCTGCGGATGATACGCTTAACATGCCAATATTTTGTTCTTTCCTTATAAAATTTGGCATTTTCATAAGCACCCATCCTTAGTTCCTCCAACTCGTTCAGTTGAAGTTTCCTCTCATTTCCTGCCAGAGTCATATCCAATTTGAGGGTTTTAATTGCCCAATAAGCTTTGTGCTCTAGCTCGACCGGAAGATGACAAGACTTCCCATAAATTAATTTGAAAGGAGTCATTCCTATGGGAGTCTTGTATGCTGTCCGATAGGCCCAGAGAGCATCATCAAGCTTTATTGACCAATCTTTTCTAGAAGTTGAAACAATTTTTTCTAAAATGTTTTTAATTTCTCTGTTAGAAACCTCAACTTGGCCACTAGTTTGGGGGTGGTAAGGTGTTGCAATTTTGTGCCACACCCCAAACTTTTGTAAGAGTTTTCCAAATTGATTGGAGATGAAATGGGATCCTCCATCACTAATGACCTCTCTTGGCACCCCAAATCTTGAAAAAATTATTCTTTTAAAAAGTTTTATCACAATCTTTGCATCATTTGTAGGGGAAGCGATGGCTTCAATCCATTTTGAGACGTAGTCAACCGCAACTAGAATATATTGGTTCCCGAAATAAGATGGAAATCGACCCATGAAATCAATGCCCCAGACGTCGAAAATTTCGACTTCGAGAATATTGTTTAATGGCATTTCATTTATTTTTGAGATATTCCCAGTGTGTTGACATTGATCACATTTGGAAACAAATTTATGCACATCTTTAAAAAGTGATGGCCAAAAAAAACCAGATTGAAGAATTCTTAAAGCAGTCTTTTTAGAACTGGCATGGCCACCATAAGCAGAAGAATGACAGTGGATACGAATGTTACTTACCTCATCTTTTGGGATGCACCTTCTGAATATTCCGTCTGGTCCCCTTTTGAAAAGGAGAGGTTCATCGCAGTAGCAATGTTTGACATCAGGGAATTTTTTTTCTCTGTTGATAATTTAGTTCTGGAGGCAGTATACCAGCTGCAAGGTAGTTCACAAAATCGGCATACCACGGTGCTTCAGTTTGGACGAAAGACAATAGCTGATCATCTGGAAAGGAATCATCAAGCGGCTGCTTATTCTCATTGTTTTCTAGTAACCGTGACAAGTGATCAGTCACAACATTTTTTGTTCCTTTTTTGTCTCTTATTTCCAAGTCAAATTCTTGGAGGAGCAAAATCCATCCAATCAACCTCGGTTTAGCATCTGTTTTTTTTAATAAATAATTTATTGCCGAGTGATCCGTGTAGATGATGATTTTTGATCCTACCAAGTATGACCTGAATTTATCAACGACAAAAACTACCGCTAATAGTTCCTTTTTTGTTGTGGCATAGTTTACTTGGGCCTCATCCAGGGTTCTACTTGCGTAGTAGATGACATGCATTCTCTTATCCTTTCTTTGACCTAGAACCGCTCCAACTGCATAGTCACTGCATCACACATGATCTCGAATGGAAGATTCCAATTCGGTGGTTGCATGATTGGTGCAGTGGTCAAAGCTTTCTTCAACCTACAAAACGCTTCATAACAAAGTTCATCAAAAGCAAAAGCTGCATCCTTGAGGAGCAAGCTTGTCAGTGGCTTAGTGATTTTTGAAAAATCTTTAATTAACCTACGAAAAAACCCGCATGGCCTAGGAAACTTCTCACTTCTCTGACCGAGGTAGGAGGTGACAATTTTTCAATAATTTCAATTTTTTCTTTGTCCACCTCAATACCTCTTTCAGAGACAAAATGTCCAAGCACAATCCCTTCTCTTACCATAAAATGACACTTCTCCTAGTTTAAGACAAGATTCACTTTCTCACACCTTTCAAGTACTTTTTCCAGGTTGGCTAAATAGTCATCAAAACTTGAGCCGTATACCGAAAAATCGTCCATAAAAACTTCCATGATATTTTCAATAAAATCAGAAAAAATGGACATCATAAAGCGTTGAAAGGTGGCAGGAGCATTACATAGACCAAAAGGCATCCTTCTCTAGGCATAAGTGCCATAAGGACAGGTAAAAGTTGTTTTCTCTTGGTCGCTAGGATGAATAGGTATTTGGAAGAATCCAGAATACCCATCCAAGTAGCAGAAATGTGAATGCTTAGCCAATCTTTCTAACATTTGGTCAATGAAAGGGAGTGGAAAGTGATCTTTACGGGTTGCTTTATTTAGCTTCCGGTAATCAATGCACATTCTTCATCCCGTTACAGCTCTAGTGGCAATGGCTTCATTTTTTTTCATTTTTTATGACTGTTAGGCTTCCCTTTTTAGGTACCACTTGAACGAGACTTACCCACTTACTGTCTTAAATCAGATATATAACCCTAACATCAAGGAGTTTAAGTACTTCCTTCCTAACAACTTCCTTCATGTTAGGATTTAATCTTCTTTGATGCTCAATGGAGGGTTTATAATCCTCTTCAAATAGTATCCGATGCATACACAATGAGGGGTTTATTCCCTTAATATCTTCAATAGTATATCCTATTGCTTTAGGATATTTCTTGAGGATATTAAGTAATTTCCTTGTTTCTTCCTCATTCAAGTTTGCATTGACAATAACGGGGAGAGTCGAGTTTAAGCCAAGAAATTCATACCTGAGAGATTATTGGAGAGCTTTTAGTTCCACCTTTGGAACTTCTTTTGAAAAATGATCAGATTTTTCCTCAACTAATTCTTCAACACCCAAGTCTTGTACAGGAGGATTTTCATCCAACAAATTGGCATAGAGTTGGGCTTCTTTGGTCATTTCTTTATTTGTGCTTGCTATCAGGCATGTTTCTAGGCCATCGTGTGAAGATGATGCTAAAGAGCAGTCTTCCACGCAATGGTCTATAACATCTATCCTGCAACAAGAATCCTTAATGGAAGGACTCTTCATAAGGTTAGCAAACTCAAATTCAATGTTCTCTTCTCCCACATTAAATGCCAACCTACCATGTTTGACATCTATTATGGCCCCTGCAGGGGCAAGGAAGGGTCTTCCCAACAAGATTGGAACTTGGGAGTCTTCCTCGATCTCCATCACTACAAAATCAACTGGTATAAAAATTTGGCCTACCTTAATAGGCACATCCTCTAAAATTCCGAGTGGGTATGTGATGGAACGGTCAGCCAACTGCAATGTCATTTTTGTGGGTTTTAATTCTCCTAGGTCCAGCCTTGTAAAAAGAGAAAACGGCATTAGGCTCACACTGGCTCCTAGATCACACATAGCCTTGCTTATGGTTTCACTTCCTATCCCAACTGGTATGGAAAAACTCCCAGGGTCTTTAAGCTTTGGTGGCAGTTTATTTTGGATTATGGCACTACATTCTTCCGTTAGCGCCACTGTCTCATTGTCATCAATTTTTCTCTTTTTAGATAAAATTTCTTTTAAAAACTTTGCATAGGATGGCATTTGAGACAGTGCATCTGTGAAGGGAATATTTATGTAGAGCTTACTTAAAAGATCAACAAATTTCTTAACCGTTCATCTAGTTTTGTGTTCGCAAACCTTTGTGGGAAGGGAATAGTGGGCTTATATGGTGGTGGTGGAACATATTGTGGTTCTTTTTCTGTTTCTTTCTTTTCCTCTTCTTTCTCACTCTGTGGATTCTTTCTCTCACTCTCATTTTTCTCATTTACATCTTTAGGTCCTTCTAGTTATTTTCCACTTCTTAAGGTGACAGCATTAATATGGGCTTTAGGGTTTGGCTCAGGCTGTCCAGGAAATGTTCCAGAAGTTTTAGAGGATGAAGCGACTTGTTGAGCAACTTGAGAAATTTGAGTTTCCAGCATTTTGTTGTGAGTGGTGATAGAATCCACTTTTGATGTTAACTTTATAAGGGTGTCATTCAAAAACGAGTTTTGGTTCTTGAATTCTTCATTCTGCTTGGTTTGAGTTAACACAAAATTTTCCAGCAAAGTTTCCAAATTTGATTTTTGAGGTGGATTTTGAAAATTTTGATTTTGAAAGCCTTGATTCTGATTTTAAAAATTTGGATTTTGGAATTTTGGATTTTGAAAACCGGGGGGGGGGGGGGGGGGTCTAGCTGGTGGTTGAAAAGAGGGATTGGATGGAGGATTTTTGTAAGAAAAGTTTGGATGATCCCTCCATCTGGGATTGTATGAGTTTGAAAAAGGGTCCCTTTTTTGGAAATAATTTGCTTGTTCGGGACCACTAGTAGATACCCCTAGTTGGCATTCATTAGCTATGTGGCCAACAACACCACATATTTCACAATGAGGAGAGGTAGTGGGAGAAGAGGGTGAAACAGCATTAACAGTAAAATTTTCAAATTTTTGGAATAGAGCATCTACCTTTGAGGCTAGGTGATCAAAAGAAGAGACTTCATACTTACCCGGCTCTTTTTTGGGCGGAATTGAAGCAGTTATGGCTCGCTCATTTTTCCATTGGTAATGGTTTTGGGCCATATCTTCAATCAGGGCATAAGCTTCTTCTATGTTTTTGTTCATTAAAGCTCCACCTGCAGCTGCATCTACAGTCATTTTTGTGGCATAAAGCAATCTGTTATAAAAAGTGTGTATTATTAACCATTTCTCTAGTCCATGATGGGGACATAGTCTTAGCATTTCTTTGAAACGCTCCCACGCATCATAAAGAGATTCCCCTTCATTTTGAGTGAATCTTGTGATTTGATTCCTCATTTGTGCTATTTAACTTGGGGGAAAGTATCTAGAAAGGAATGCTTGTCTTAGTTGTTGCCACGTGGTTACAGATTCATTTGGTAATGAATAAACCAAGCTCTAGCTCTATCCCGTAGTGAGAAATGGAAAAGCTTGAGCCTTATGGCCTCTGCGGTTACTCCATTCAATTTTAAAGTTCCACAATATTCCAAAAAAATTGAAAGATGAAGATTTGGGTCATCAATAGCTGAACCGGAAAGTTGGTTCTACTGGACCATAGAAAGAAGAGATGGTTTTATTTCAAAATTATTTGCGTCAACATTCGGGTGCGCGATAACCGTATGTGGCTCTGCCGTAGAAGGCGTAGCATATTCTTTTAGAGCACGATTAGCAGCCATATCTTGGTTATTACACACTTCTCTTCTTCTTCTATGTAAGAATCTCTCAATCTCAGGAATTGGTTGAACAATTTCTCCAAGACTTCGGATTCTTCGCATTCAAAGAAGAAATAGAAAATTTTTGACACAAAAGAAAATGAAAAAGGTTTTTTACAACAGAAAAAGTTTTTTACAAAGTATTTTAGTCTAATCGATACCAAAAATTCAATCAATATCACAAAAGTCTCCTCGACAACGGCGCCAAAAACTTGATAGGCCGCAAGTGCACGGTTTTATCGCGTAGTAAAAATTATCGATCCCACAGAAAGACTTGTGATTACCGACTTCGTTTTCGGTGATGATTAGCTAAAACGGTTGATAAAATGTTTTGGGTTCTGAAATAAAAAAAAAGAGTCTTAGGATTGTGGTTTTATCGCAATGATAGAACATTCACAATTCTTTGTCCATTCCCTATTTTCTTAGTCAAGGTTTTATTTCAACGGACAGGATATTCAATGCTAACTCAAGTCTCCTCTCGGAGTACAAGAGTGTGTCTCGAAACAATAATCAAGTCTATTATCATGGTTGATTATTGCCAAGACCCCTTAAGTACAAACTCTATTATCCCAAGGCTCTCTAGACTATTCTCATGTTTTGAGCACATTGTTTAACCGCATAGTTCGAATATCAAGCTTCTCCTTTCGGTGCTTCGCTTGATATTTGAAATATAACTTTGAAAACAATGCGGTTAAATTAGAAACAAAACTTTGATAGAAAATAGAGTCTAGACTTGGAATTGTTTAGGGATCTATCATTGGATTAATCCCACAATCGAGAAGAAGAAGAAGAAGAAGAAGAAGAAGGAGGAGGAGGAGGAGGAGGAGGAGGAGGAGGAGGAGGAGGAGGAGGAGGAGGAGGAGGAGGAGGAGGAGGAGGAGGAGGAGGAGGAGCAGAAGCAGGAGGAGGAGGAGGAGGAGGAGGAGGAGGAGGAGGAGGAGCAGAAGACATGAAAGTAAATGGCAAGAAGTAAAAGAAAGCGGTAAATGGCGGAAACGTAAAGTGCGAGAAACGTAAATAGCAAGAAATTAAATGACTTGGAAAATAAAATTGCAAGAAAAGTAAATTGCGGAAAAGTAAATTGCAAGGAAAGTAAATAGCAAGAATTTAAAGTGCAAAAATTATAAAAGCTTGAAGAGTAAATGGCAAGATCAGTTTTGGAAGATTAAATTTAACTCCTATGATGAATGAATGATCTATGATACATGGATGGGTTTTTGGTTCCGCCAAGGGTCTTATTTATAGGCAAGAATGGAAATTAAGGTCCTTGAATTCGGATTGGAAAGGAGGAAAAAACAAGAGAAATGGGGTCAGATGGGGGCGCACGATCCGTGCTGTATGGCGCACGGGTCGTGCGTGTTGCTTTTGAAAGTGACCCTGTCTACCACAGGAGGCGCACGGGTCGTGCGTGGCTTGCGCACGGGTCGTGCGTGGCTTGTGCATGATAGAGATGTTGTCTGCCAATACGGGACGCACGGGTCATGCCTATAGGCGCACGGTCCGTGCGTCTGGCTCTGACTTTCAACACCAATTATTTTGTTTTTGTCCTTTTTGTTGTGAAATCTTGGCCCTTGATCTTTAATCATCCAAAAATCCTTTTTTGCTAAAAATTAGACCTGAAAATAGAAACAAACACTTTGTAGTAAAATAGCTCACAAATATAATTAAAGTTGCATAAAATCTATTTAAATCAATTACCTAAAAAGCACTAAAAATAAGACTTATCAGTATGCTATGCTGTATATCTTGGTATTTTCTATGTAAGAAATATCGGGGTATTACAGCGACCATGTATTTTTGAGGGTTTCACCTACCATTGGTACCGGTAGAGCTTTGCAGGCTAAGAAACTCGATCCTCGGTATATTCGACCTTTCCAAATTATCGAGTTGATTGGGCCAGAAGCATCTTGTATTGCTTTGCCTCCAGCCTTATCCAACTTGCACGATGTGTTTCATGTGTCTCAGCTGAGGAAATACATCCCTGATCCTAGTCAGCCGTCGAGCTTTGAGACGGTTGATCTTCGATTAAATCTTTCACCGAGCAACATGATTGATTTGTATATTTATATGTTTAGATAATATTGATATTAAATTAGTGGAATGTATATGTCAAATTTTGAGAAATATAGTAAAATTCGATAAAATTAGAGAGTTTTTTTTCTTTTAATTACTTAACACCATATTTTTAATGGATATTGTTATATATCCTGACTAAACTTTTCATTAGCCTATAAGCTTCTCATGGATCGGGTGTTAGACACCGATCATCTTCAAGTCGAAGGAAATTGGTGTGCTCTTTTGCAGGGACCAAAATGAATAATTTTAAATTTTACAAGCATTATTTTAAGAAAAAAAAAACTTTTTACTAGGATTAAAATGAATACATTTAAATTTTGCAAGGCCCAAAATGATATTTAAGCCTTAAAGTTATAATATTCCTAAACACGATCCACTTTTTCTATCGGCTATCAGTAGTGTGTAAAAGAAGTAATTGTAGATTTCATATAAAAAGGCTTAATTATAGTTTTGGTCCCCCTATTTTCAACAACTCACGATTTTAGTCCCCCAAGAATTTTTTTCATAAATTTAGTCCTCTTATTTTCACTAACTCACGATTTTAGTCACCCAATAATTTTTTTTCACGAATTTAGTACCCCTAATTTCCAAATTTGTCAAATCAAAGTCCCCGTCTAATTTGGTCAAAATTGGCACTGAGTTGTTAGTCACTTATCCTATGTGGCTGACACACAAGCTTGCCTTGTTGGAATTTAAACATAAAAATTATTATTATTACAAAAATTGTTTTTTAATTATATCATTTAATAAATAAAATTTCCATCTTCTTCATTCGATACTTCCCCTCTCTTTGCGAACCCAAACCCAACATCGTTCCTTCAAAAGCAAACCATATAAACATCAGTATTGCCTCTAAGGATGTTTGATTATAGATTTTAAGAATAGTTTTGTGTTTTTGTCCCAAAAAAAAAAGAATAGTTTTGTGTTTATAAATGTTGATAAATTTCTGTCACTACAAGAAATTTGACCTTTACCCACGGACAAAAACCGTCACTAAATGTCAAACGTCCGTGGGTAAAAGTCACTTTAACCTCTCCCCACGGCCACTTTTCCCGTAGAGAACGTAAGACATCTAACCACGGTTTTTCGTCTGTGGGTAAAGATTTTTCCTACGCCCAAATACATTTACCTACGGTTTCTGACTGTCACTATATCCTCCACCAGTATATCTAATTCTAACTTCTACCTACGGTTCTGACCGTCACTAAAAGTGATTTTTTTGATTTTTTTTTTGAAATAAAAGTGGCTTATTTTTGCTGAATAATTTTTTTATTTATTAGAGAAATTGAAAAACAAGAAAAGTAAAATTGTATCTGAAAAACAAGAAAAGTAAAAGTACCCTTGAGCTTTAAAGTAAAATTGATAGATATAAATTTGGCTGGGCCATATGTACTCAACAAAGCCAGGGAGACATACATAATAAGCAAAGTTGTATCTAAATCTGAATCTTTCAAAAAAAAAGCTATATGTGTCCATCATCACATTCCACAAAGCCAGGGAGGCATACATTAAAACTTTGGCTAAATTTCACCTAAAACAGTACGAACAAAAGTTATAGGGACCCTAGGATGTTTCACATTCCACAAAAGCTCAATAATAATGTTCAAAATATGTTGTTTGCTGCTGTCGGTTGCTGCTGTCGGGGCCCCAGGTCACTTAATTGGAATCAGTAGTCAAATCGGTTGCTGCTGTCGAGGCCGGAGCAGGTGTAGATACCTAGAAAGACAAAATCAGAAACTTGACTATGGATCCTTAAACATGCTTAATAAATCAATTACCTAACACTCACATGTGCATCTGTATATTGATTCTAATATTTTACAGCCTTTTTTCCTAACTTTTAAGCTTTAACTTTTAAGCTTCAAAACACACACCGGCAATGTCTTCTTCATGAGTCATATGTAGAATTATTAATTATGTTGTGGAAAGTTAAGCCAACCTATCCTTCCTACATTGTTAATTATGCACAACTCAGTTTATTCATCATGCATACGTTGTGGAAGCTTACCAAGACAGCGTACACGTCCTCTTCTTTCGCGGCCCTTCACTTTTGAATAGATGTCATTCTTCCAATTTGTACATTCTTGAGTGGCTAGAGCATTTCCAGAACTTGCTTCCAATTCCATGTGCTTCTTAAGTTCATCCTACATGAAATAATATAAATTAGTCAAAACTTATTAACAAATATAGACAAACTGTTAATAAACATAGACAAACTAATCAAAACTTATTTGAAAAATATCAGGTTATTTGGCAGGGAAAGGACCAACATGCTATTGAGAAATATCAGGTTCAGACTCTTTTATGTTGAGCAGATGCCATACAGTTGGATCTAAGTTTATTTGATAGTTTGAGTGTTTGTCTATCCAACCATTGTTTGCTCTATTGCATATAACAAAGAGGTCTTTTCTTGTTTTCTTATAATGTGAAGTTGTCATCAATTTAGACATAAGTATGATGAATTGTACACAATAGCACCAATAGCAGATAAGACAATGATTTTTCCTAATAATTGCTATTTTTTTTGTATTCAGCATGGAAGATTTCAATTAAGTGTCTCTTTCTGTGCGGGAAGACACAAATGCAATTAGAAAAGAAATTCAAGATCTGAGGACAAATGCAAGAATTTTTCAGCTTAGCAAGTGTACGACACAGTATTAATCTGGACAAATTCAACTTTATCATTTTCCATATTTAATTCTAGATAAAGTTGAAGACGAAAAAACAATCAATTTCAAACTATAAGCAGAATGAAGACAATCAGATTAGAGTTCATGGATTGCAATATCTAACCTCTATATCTGGACCATGAAATCAATTTCTGAATCTGAAATTGAAGAAGAAGATCAGATTCAAACTACGAAGCTTTAAGATCTTTAGCATTTGAGATCTCTATAAGCTTTTTCATAAAAAGAAAACGAAAAATATAGCAAAACTATGGAAGACAAATTAGGGTTCACCTTCACAATAAGAAGAGCAAGCCATAAGAGAAAAGAGAGAGAAGGAGAACCTAGAGAGCGAGCAGAGAACAAAACCCAAAACGAAGAAATGAGCGTGACCTGAACGAAGGAAGAGAGGCCTCAGAGAGCGAGAACGAAACCGAGAACGGAGGAACGAGAGCCTGGAGAATGAGCGTGAGCTTTTTTTTTTTGACAAACTGAATAGCGTGTTATTTTAAAAATTATATAAAATAAAATGTTTCTTTTGACTTTCACCGACGGACAATTAGAAAAAATCGCACTGTAGCTACAAACGGCCGTGGCTATATGGCATTTTTTTTGTAGTGTGTCAAAAAAAAAGTTAATAAAGAACAATATTCTTGTGAATATGGAGTTCAAATTTTATTCATTAGATATACTTGACTATCGAAGTGAGTTTTGAATCTCTGAAAAAGACATTTTCATACACATGACAGGACCAAATTCACGACAACGTGCTTAAGAAACTAAGCTATCTGCTCGTTATTATACCTATACCGACCACTATTCGTGGTTGGTATAGGTTTAATTTTTTTGATTTCTTTCATTAATATTTAAATCTTTGTAATCAATATGAAATATAATATGACAATGATAAATAATTAGTTGAAAAGTTATACTAATTATTGAGATTTTTAAAATTATAATTTTTATTTTTATTTATTTTAATATCATTAAAACAGTTTTCTACTAATTAAATTATTTTTTAAATTTAATAAAAATAAATTTTACTCATATTTTACTATCAATTATCGCTAGAAGTGTAAATTTTACTCATGTTTTTTGGAATTAATTTTTTTTTGGTTCGGACCATCACTGGCTACCCACGCAGTGTCTCAACGCTGTCAACGAAGGACTAATCTGCGCTCGCTACTTGCGGCAATGATTTCGCTAGCCACGTACAGGACTCGAGCCCGTCTTCCCGAGAGCGACTTTGGAACTTTGGAGCTACTCGGAAATATGGCCTCTTGGAGAAAGAGTCCGCCCTAAAGCCAATCGCCCTTACTTACAGAATAAGGTTATCCAAAGAGGGAACCGCCTTGCAGGCCTCGCCACACACTGGGACGACCCATAGGAAAGAATGTGTCCACAGTTTCAACGAGTCAGAATAAGGTTTGAAGAGCTTGAAGTCCTGATGACCTTTAATACTCAAATGCTCCAACCTAGTCCTGTTACTGTTGGCTTCAGGATGTCTACCCAGTTCGAAAATCTTGAAGAAAAGGTAGCGAGAACACTCACGCCCAATTACCCTCAATAATTTCTCAAACACCTTGACAAACGCCCAAGTATTAGGGTGCAGCTGAGACGGGGCGACCCCCGGGTAGCGCAAGACCTGACGCTGAAAAAAAGTGAAAGGGGGGTGAATTCTCACATCACGAAGGACATTCGTATACATGATAAATTTAAATGTCGAAGGGACGACGGCCGCGTGTTCGGTTTGAGCAGCACCTTCAACCCTCCACTGTTGCCCGGGATCGCCCACCATCCTCTCGTAATAACAGAGCAACTCGTCCCCTGGCTTGATTATTGAGGGCACCATTGCAACAACGGGCTCGACCGGTATCTCGTTCGTTTGGTCAGCTGCGACAACGGGCTCGACCGGTATCTCGTTCGTTTGGTCAACGCCCTGATTTTGAGCGGTTACGTTGTTAGTCGGAGTGACGCCGTTCCCAGATACTGGGGAGACCGACTGAAGTAACTGGGTCGGCCTCGAGCGGCCCAATAGTGAATCAGCGCTACACAACCTAGATTCACAGATCAACGGCGGAGATTAAGTCATATGCGATCCGACGGTCGCCCGCAGAGACTCTGACGCTATATATAGGGGTCTGACCTCAGCTAAAAGGTACGCACAGAAACATATCGTTACTCTGCTCGAAATTCACTCCACTGACTTTGGCGTTGGAGTGCCATTGCAGGTACACCCCGCAGGAGCTCCCAACGCGACCAACCACAACTCGAGGCAGGCTACAACGCCTCTCGCACCTGAGTCAAAAAGCCAACATCAGCAAAGTGACGTACTCATCTAATCAAAGGAACTAATCGCCCCTCGTAGGATCCAGTTCACTATGTGACCCTTACTACTACATAGAAGTGAAAACAAAATCTTTAATCATTCGGTAACTAATTTGGGGTACTAAGAAAGTCTAACAAGTCTGTGACATGCCATCTTTCTCTACTGTCTGACATTTGCTATCCAGACTTCAAAGAGATCATTATGTCCTTTGATGGTCAGAGCATGTGCTTAGGTGATTCGTGAAGTGAACTTCACTTGAAGGTTTTAATTTCAAATTGGTCCATTTTGTTGATGCAAAAATTGTTAGCATTTTCAGTTGCTGTTTAGACTGGCCATAAATACTTCACCACCTCAATATTTATGTTAAACCAATTGGTAAATCCCTGTAGTTTTTGAAAATTTTGAAACAAGTCCCTATAGTTTAAAATTTATAGTCCCTGTAGTTTCAAAAAAATTAAATGTTGCCCCAAATCTATCTTTAAAGCATTATAGGGAGTCAATTTGACTTTTTATTACAAATTATCATTAAGGACCTATTTGAAAATTTCCAAAATGTATTATGGCCTTCAAATTGAGTTAACAGATTTATTTGCTCAATTGTGGTGCAGTAATATATTACTTGTGAAATTGTTTGTATCATTCAAAGTCATTAAAAATTGTAGTATTGGATCTGTAAATAGTGAAATGAGGAATTTCCACATCCAAATGGTTTGTATCATTGAAAGTCATTGGAAATTGTACAAGTAGTCAATAGCGGCGCTATAGCGCGCTATAGCAGAGCGGAAACTAACCTGGTGCTATGCGATTGTGAGTGCGGGGCAGATTTCCTATAGCGGCCGCGAAAGGCGGCGTGAAAAGCGGCGTGAGCGTGAAAAGCGAACGCGTTTTCTATTTTTACCTAATTTTTTGATGATTCAGTTCTTCTGTTATTGCGATTTTCTTACTCGGTAATATCTGATTTGTTTCCTATCCACGCGTTTTGCGACTGGAATTTATGATTTTGTGAAGCGGTGCAACTATTCCCTATTTTTTGTTTCAGTTCCACATCTTTCTCATTCATTCCCTCGCTTCTTTTATTTGTTTTTTTACCTCCTCTCTCTTTTTCCCTTTTATTCGTTACTTTCATTTGTTTATTATTTAGTTTTGGGATCGGCCGCTCCGCTCTGCTTTCTGGGATTGACTAAGAGGAAGAGGAGGAGTAGAGTGGAGAGAAGGAGGAAAAGAGTGCGAGAAGAGGTGACGTCAAAGTATTTTTTTTTAGGAAAAAAAAGGGTGGTGTGGTTAGAAAAGGGGTATTTTTGGAATGGGGGTTGAGTTAAAGAAAAAAAAGTTCGTGTATTTATCAGGCTCTTTTAACTGTAAATAGTGAGGTCAGAGTTATTTTAGAGTATTTTGTAAAAAAAAGAGATATTTTTGCAGAAAGGGGGGTGTAGTTAGAAAAAAAGTTTTTTTTATCAGACTAGTTATTTTTTTACAGTAGTTTTGGGCCAAGCCCATTATACAAACCCTAGTTTTGTAAGACCAGTTTTCGTTCAGTCTTCTTCTTCCTCTCGCCGTTTTATCTTCAATCTTCCTCCTGCCATTCTGTCTTCCTCTTCCTCAGGCATTCTATCTTCTTCTTCAATGTCGAAAAAGCAGATCTGCCCGGAAAAGCAAAGATGTGGCCGGGATCACCGATATCCACCGCGAAATCGCCGTGAAGTCCGCGACACTGAACCTGCTCTGCACACCAGATCGCAGCGCGCCATGGTGAAATCCGCTCCGCGATTCCGCGTTTCGCCGCTAAAGCGGCGCTATTGACTACATATTCTCCTAATCAAAAAAGCAACAGTTGTACGTTTTGCAAGTTTTGCTGCATTTTCTCTTGTGTCTTGGGTCTATCTTTACTACAGACAGCATCATAGGAGCAAACACAAAAGTGATGTGTTTGTTGATGTTTTAGGTAAATATTTGGTTTTTTCTGTCAAAGAATAGCAAGATAATGCCGAGTAGGAAATGACTTCTGTTTTGTAAAAAAATTTCCATATACTTAGCTTGCACTAGCTTTAGGGTTTCATAATTCATTTGCCTCCTTATATGGATCATTTAAGAGCTTCAGAGTAACTTATATTCTGTACATTCTATGTACAGCTTGTAGTTGTATCACATTATAACCTAATCCCATTCTGATTCTGTTGTGCTCTCTATTACCTACTCAAGGGTTATTGTAATGGCGGCGCAGACACATGGAAATTTTTTACGGGAGCCCAGAAACAAATTTTATAAGATTAAAGAGATAAATGTGCCCAATGAAATGTTCAATTACCTTAATGAAAAAGGTGGCAAGAACTTCAAAAGACTACAATCTCTTTCTCAAGCTCAACTACAATTTATTCCTGATGCTCATCCTAATGGTCTAACTTGGACGCTGGAGCTTATGGGTACTACTGCGGAAGTGGTCGCTGCTGAGGAACTTATTAAAGAAGTTTTTGATAAGGTTTGCAAGTCATATACCTTTATCGTGTGGTTTTTATGTTGATTTTTATTTATGCAAAATCTATATGTCTATTTATAGGAGCATCTATTGCTTTCTATGCTTATATTTATATACCTTGGTGATTCACCCGTTTTCTTTTTTGTGTGGTTTTGCAATGTTTCCTCTTTTCAGGGTGAACTAACAAACTCCGGTCATCAGCAATGGGTCCAATCCCACCCACTATCTAACTGGGCTATCCACACTAATCGCGTGCAGCAGCCTTCTGGATCATACTCTGGTCCATTACCCTATTTTAGCATCCATAACTTGCGTCAGCCACCAAATGCGGGTTATCCTCCCCAGCAACCTAGATATTCTGCAAATTGGAACCAACACTACACTGCACAACAACAGCAAAATAGCCGACCAAGATGGGGTTATGGTCAGCCACCATCTTATGGCCAGCAGCAAGCTTATGGCTCAGTGCAGCCTGGATCATACTCTGGTCCATTGCCCCAATATAACACATCTCAGCCGAGTTATCCCCCCCGGCAACCTGGTGGATATTCTACCAATTACACTGCACAACAACAGCAAAATAGCCAACCGGGAATCTATTATAGGTATCATGCACCACGACAATCAGGGTATGGTCAGCCACCATCTTATGGCCAACCACTACAACAGATTTAAGGATTCCCAGCGTTTTTTTGGGCATTGGTAGCGTTTTAAAACGCTAGAAAAGCTGTCGCTACAAATGCGCATCCCCCATTAGTAGCGTTTTAGAAACGCTAGGGATTGTCATAAATGCGTAGCGTTTTAAAATAAAACGCTACGGATTCTCCTTAGCGTGTTTTGGACATGCGTAGCGCTTTCAGAGAAAACGCTACACATTGTTAAGGAAATTAGTAGCGTTTTTAGCATAAAACGCTACCCATTTGAAAAAGGTGCTAAGCAAATGCGTAGCGCTTTTAAAGAAAACGCTAGTAATGCTAGTAATTTTATTTCACTTTTGTAGCGTTTTTTCTATAAAACGCTAGGTATTGAATGATTTTTTTAATTTCATTTGTAGCGTTTTCTCTATAAAACGCTACGTATTGACTGGTTTTTTTTAATTTCATTTGTAGCGTTTTTTCTTTAAAACGCTACCTATTGACTGATTTTTTTTTTAAATATTCTTTTTATTTTTGTTTCTTCTCCCTTTTAATTACAAGCTTATAAATCCATTCCCTGCCAACAAAATTCATCCAATATCATTCCAACAAAATTCAGCCAATATCATTCCAATCCAATATAGATACACACATACATAAACTTACAAGCTTATAAATCCATTCCCTGCCAACAAAATTCATCCAACAAAATTCATCCAATATCATTCCAACAAAATTCAGCCAATATCATTCCAATCCAATATAGATACACACATACATAAACTAACAAGTACGTACAACATAATATATATCCAAATCATACAACATAATAACTAACTAACATTATCAAACTCAAAAGTTGCTACAAAAAGCTAGAAACATAACGGCACCACTCCCCCCTGACTTCTGTAAGTTGTTCATCAGAGTAATGCTTGAGGTGATGACATTCAGGAAAATACTGAAAATAAAATGAAATAAAATTAGAATTAAAATGGTTATTAAATGTGAGTAAGTATTATAATATCAATATAAAAAAGAAATCTAAGTAGTTACCTTGATTGGAATTACTAATTTGTCGTGAGTGATAATCTCTCTCATATTTCTCATAGTATAGTACCCACAATCATTGCCATTTGGCTGTTTAGGACACTACAAAGCAAAAGATAGTTAATTGTCACATTTTTATGACTCAAAATTTCAATTAAATTTATAAGAATATTGATAAAAAATTTACAGGTATCGGTACCCATTTTGTTTTACTCACAGAGTATCCCCAATATTCTCTCAAAGCACTGAAACGACATACATATATATAACTAAGTTAAACAAAATACATATTTTAAATTATAAAAAATGAGAGGGTTACAAATACACACCTGTCAACTATCTCTACGAAGTGTCGGTAGACTTTGTAATGACCTTGAAGTGGATCTAGATAGTACACAATATTTCTCTTAGGGTTTATTGCAAACAGTACCCAATGTTGCCTGCAAGTAAATGAATCACGAATGACTACACATTTACACTATAATACAATCCTCAAAATAAATAACCAAGTGATTGAAGACTAAATTTCTCACCCTATATTGATTGGTGCAAAAAATAAAGATTCATGATCAAAATGCTGGGCAACCCTGAAGCGTGAAAGGACATAACTTTCAATTTGACTCTTCTTAGTCATAATATCCTCTGCATCTGGTTTAGTTTGATCAGTGTCCCACACACAACCATACTCTGGGCACAAGAACAAAAACTTTTGTGTCCGTTGCGAAGGGACCAACATCTCATTGTACAAGTACCTATAAATAATATATATACAACTTTCAGATCCTCATATATACTCTAATATATACTCTAATATATACAACTATTGTGTACAAATAATTTAATACATACATACCTCATATATACTCTAATAACACTCGCAGTGGCCCATTCCATGTCATATATATACAGCTTTCAGATCCTCAACACCGAGAATTACAATCTGTTCCACTCCCACAATTTCATCAGTCGGTAAGTTAATAAGGTTACGACCGGGCCTTATTTTTCTATTCGCGTAGACCTTTACATAAGTGATGAACTCCTCGAATTCATCATTGGGAGATTTAACACGATGTTTGACTAAGTTTATTTCCTTTCCTTTAATAGAAGGAGATGGTCGAGACATTTTGGTATTGTCGGTGGAAGGGGAAGGTCGAGATCTGGCCTTGCTAACACTATTTTCCTTAGATATTCCTTTTTGGGGTAACTGTATATAATAAAAAAATGATTAGTTAGTTAGCACACATTATATATAACAATGAGTCATTAACTTATTAACAAAAATATTGTCACTTACAACGACAAGTTGTGCTGGCCATGCCACAAAAGTACTAAGTGCTTGACCCACAGTAAATATATCTGCACTAACAACTGGAACAGGCAATGGTGCAGACCCCTCAATTGAATAGTCTACTCTAACTCTCAAATGGTTTTCAGGCATGGGTAAATTGTGCATTGTGGCACTCAATTGGTTACATAACATGCCCACTGCAACCTTTCGATGTGGGTTTGCAATATATAGCTCACATTCAGCGTTATCCTAAATCAATTATAAAGAAAAATATATATACATGATAATTTGATCAAATACATATGTACAAAACAGGTCGAGTAATAATAAATACCTGTGTTGATGCCATGGTGCAGCTATCCTGTGCGCTATCTTGGGCAAGTGAGGGTGCAACAGGTGAGGGTGCAGCAGGGGGTGGTGCAGCAAGGTATGGTGCAGCAGGGGATGGTGCAGCAAGGGATGGTGCAAAGAGCTGCTTATACACCAGTCTCTCTTCCATTAATACATCAACTTTCGTGATCGTCCCTAGAGATCCTATTCATCTAATTCGAGGTTAGGGGAGCTCTTTCTTTCCATCAAATAGAATTCTATGATAGGTCTTAATCTAGGTTGTTGGACTAGATCCTTGATGGATACCTATTCTTGATGTTCTTGATATGTTGATGTAGTTCTTGACGTTCTTGATATGTTGATGTAGTTCTTGACGTTCTTGATATGTTGATGTCGTTCTTGACGATCTTGATATGTTGTTGTTGTTGTGCGAATTGATGTGTTTCCCTTATAGGTTGTGGATGTTGATCTTTACATGTATATATATATATATATATATATATATATATATATATATATATATATATATATATATACGAATTGAGGTGTTCTTGATAGGTTGTTGATGTCGATCTTTACATATATCTATATATATATATATATATATATATATATATATATATATATATATATATATATATATATGCGAATTGATGCATGCCAAGAATTATTGATGTGTTCTTGATGTTCTTTAATGTTCTTGAATGTTTTTGGGTTGCCTATGATGATGATCTTCGTATATACATATATGTGTGCCATATGCGAATTGTTTTAGTGTTTTAACCTTGGGATAATACGAACTATGTATGTGTTTTGATGATGTTGGTATTTGCGAGTTCATGGAATTTATGGATTGGTATGTTGGGGAGCTTGATGCTTCGCATTTTGGGTGTGGGTGTGCAAGGGCGCCTAGGGCGCCAAAGTGATGATGATTTTAGTGCTCCAAAAGAATCTTGTTGATTGATTTAAATTAAGAGTCATTTTGAGTGTTGAAAATTATAGGATTTTGATGAGTTAAATTGCAAAAAAATCAGTCTTTAGTGTTTTGGAAAATTGTGGGAAAAATGGTGATTTTTGGTGTTTAGTGTTGAAGAGTTGTTGGAAAATTCTGGGTTTGTTGTTGCTGTTTTCTGGGCGCCAAGTGCCTGTGCTGGGCGCCTGTGGCCTGTGTGTGTTGCTGTGTGTTGCCAGAATTCCTGTGTGGCTAGGAGCTGGGCGCTGGGTGCCAGCGCTGGGCGCTGGGCGCCCATGCGCGTGTGTGTGTGTTGCGCCAAGGCGGTGGGCGCTGAGCGCCCTTGTGTGTTGCGTGTGCGTGTTGCGCCTTGCTGGGCGCCAGGTGCCTGGGCGCTGGGCGCCCATGGCGCCAGTTTCAGGATGTTCCCAAATGTTTTCGAAAACTGTTTTCGCTATAACTTTTGACTCGGGTGTCCGTTTTGAACGATTCAAAAAGCGTTGTGAAGCATTTTCAGTTGTCTACCTATGTGTCCCATTTTTAAAAATAAAAACTCATAATTTCTGAATGTTGCTGGGCGCCCAAGTGGTTGTTCCCGGTGGTCACTGCGGTGACATTGAAAGGATGTTTTGGTGTCTTTGAAAATCTCCTTTGAGCATAACTAACTGTTTTTAACGTTTTAGTGTCAAAAAGGGTGAATAATGACTGTTTTGCCCTTAGTGGCTATTATTACTCATTATGACGTGCAAAGACTGTTTTGCCCTTAGTGGCTATTATTACTCATTATGACGTGCAAAGACTGTTTTGCCCTTAGTGGCTATTATTACTCATTATGACGTGTAAATGACTGTTTTGCCCTTAGTGGCTATTTATTATTAGATATGACGTGTAAAAGACTGTTTTGCCCCTAGTGGCCAAAGTTGTAGATAATGATGTGTAAATGACGAGGATGCCCTTAGTGGTTAGTCAAATGACGTTTTTGCCCTCAGTGGTTATAGTTTGATTTGATTGATGTTTATGTGTGAGTGTCGATGAAAAACCAGTGACGTTTGGGGGCCCGAAGGGCTAAGTGATGTTAAGGTCTAAATGGCCTAGTGACGTTGTGTGATGATTATGAATTTGACAGGTGCTGTGCTCCGTGCGAGCAAACTGGTAAGTGACGGGTCACATTGTTGACTATGATCTGAGTAATTGTGTGATTGTGTGTTGTAAGTGGTGCATGTCATAGTGTCTCATGCCCATATGCATAAAACCAGCGACGTTTTGAGGCCTGAGTGGCTAAGTGATGATTAGGCCTGAGTGGCTAAGCGACGTTTTTGTGAAAAGGTACCTTCATGCATATGCCCGCGAGTGGGTTGCATTTCATAAGCCTACGTGACACGAGATGAGTTATTGTACGTGATGTGAATGATGACTGTGATGTGGATATTTAGTGTTTTGGATGCTGATTTGTTCTAGTGTGTAGCCTATGTTTAGTACTTGTCATGTTTTCTATTATATGGATTGAATGATGCTCACCCTTTCCTGTTTGAATGTTGCCCCCATGTTGGTAACGTGCAGGTGATTCCCAGTGAAGGCCTTTAGCTTCACTAGCTGAGTCGGGTCGTCTGCTCTGATATGTAACACTAGGGAGGGGAATTGAATGTTGTTTAAGTCATTTATGACTGTTGTGGTTATTGGATTTTTAGTATTGTAAGCCTGGCATAGTGGTAATGCCTTTTATGATTAAACTGTCGGATTTCCGATGTGAAATTGTATTTTAATTGATCATGACGTTTTGAAGTTATTATAAGACTGTTTTCGAAAAGCTAGTTATTTGAAGTGTGACGTTTTAGCGAAGTAAGTGTGACATCCCTTGTGGTGTAAATAAATTTTGAAAACTCTGATATTTTTATTAAACAAATTACCGGGTAGAAAAGGGGTGTTACAATAGTGGTATCAGAGCAATGGTTGGTCTGTCCGGCCGAGTCGTCGAGTCGTTGTGTCAGATAGTGACCAACTGTTGTCTTTTCAGTGCTGACCGTTGTTTGTGTTGCAGGTACACCGGAAAGTTTCTATTGGTAAGTGAACTAGTGGGGGAGATTTCCCTACTAGTGCTGTGTGCCCTATTGTGTATTCAGTGTGAGAACTGTGTTTTGCTGTTGTGATCCTTATTGTTGACCTTATTGCTGTGTGCTTCTAAATGAATTGTCATGTTGTTTAAATGTTCACATGTGTTTTGGTTGATATTGAGCTCTGTGTGTTTTACATAAAAATGTCAAAAATTAATCGCTGTTGCTGTGGATTGCTAAGTCGCATGTACTTTTTTATGTTGATGTGTCCGAACTATTTTAAGAGGTCGACGCTGAGCTTTTACGAAAAATCCTGTGAATACGTGTGATGTTTTGAAAAACCGGGTGCGTTGTGAAAATATTATTTTTGTGAGCTATCTCAAGTTATTGCTGCACTAATAACTATCGTAGCGTTTTAATCAATACAAACAAAAAAAAAAAAATATCTTCATTGAGTGCTATAATTTTGACCGCAACTCCTTTTGGAAAAGACCGCAATTTGGTGTAACAATTTTAGCTGAGGACTACCGTCTCATGTGACTGCTATTTTGACTTGCCTAATTTTCCTCAAGGTGGAGTCTTGTATGCTTGAGTTTTATGACAAAATCTTTTGGTCGTTACTTATTGAATTGCGCTATAGAGTTTTATGATCCGAAGAATAGTGGAAGTTCCGAAATTGTTTTTGAACATCCATTAAACACTTTTACGGCTGGATACCGAGATTAGCATTGAAAATCACTTTTATAAACGATTCGGATTTTGTTTTAGCAGTTGCACTCTTGCGATATGCGTTACGTGGTTTTAAAAATCTTAAGAATTAAAAACGTGCATTTTGGACGCTTTTGCACTTGGGCCGAATTAACTAATTGCAGTAAAAGTTAATGTAACTATTCTTTTGGGCTGACTAGCTGTAATAAGGTTTTAAATGTTAACCGTTTTTCCTGTGTACTTAGTTGATAATGCTTCGTGGATTATCCTGAGCTATTTGCTATTGCTGTTTGAATGATAAATGCCATGCTGTTTTAAAAAGTCGAATGCTACTGCTGTTTGTTTAAACTGCTGTTGCTGTTTTATTTAAATAATTGTTGCTGCTTCTGAAAAATGATCATTGCTGTTTTCAGAAAATAACGTTGTTGTTTTATTCGGATAATTGTTATGGTTTTCTGCAAAATGACTATTGCTGAAAATGAATGTTGCTACCTTTTAAAAGTTGTTGTTGCTGCTTCCTAAGGCCGCTGTCAGTGCTTTCAAGAATAACTGTTACTGTCCCTACTTTTGTACACTGCTGCTATTTTGCGAGTTGTGCCTGTTTTTGGGTTGTTGACTGTCTCTATTGTTATGGGTTGTGCCTAATTCGATTGTTAACCGTTGCCGGTGCCTTAGTGCCCGATTGTGTGACTGAGTTGTTAATATTGTTGTCGTTGATGATGTTGCTCTGTTGTTGATTTTTAGTTGTTGGTGTCGCCTGAGTGGCAATCGTAGTTGTTGATGTCGCCTGAGTGGCAATTGTAGTTGTTGATGTCGCCTGAGTGGCAGTTGTAATTGTTGATGTCGCCTGAGTGGCAATTGTAGTTGTTGATGTCGCCTGAGTGGCAGTTGTAATTGTTGATGTCGCCTGAGTGGCAGAGTTGTTTGTGGATGTTGTTGTCGCGTTACTAAAATTATGAGACTTGTTGTACGACTGTTATGCACCCTGTGAATTTCGTTGTGATGTTATGATGATTGAAGTAGTTTGTTATCCTTATGGGTAGATGAGTGGGGTAGGATGCGAGCTAGTTTATCAGAGTAGCGCAGCGGAGTAGAGAGTGAGTCTGATTATTACTGCTTGAAGTTACCTGGCTGAACAAGTAGGAGGGACGGCCGCCCAAGCACTTACCGCCGGTAATCAAAGCAATAGTAATCAGCATGATTGATAGAACTAGTTGTCTAGGTGGCCTTAGAGGGAGAGTGTTGGCGTTGACAGATGAATTTCGAGGACGAAATATTCTAAGTGGGGGAGAGTTGTAACACCCTAAAATATTTAATTAATTTATTTAATTAAGTATTTAGGAATTTAAATTAATTAAGTGGATATAATTTAATTATTAGGAATTATATTAAAATGTGTAGAGGGTATTAGAAGATGGAGGTGCCAAATTAGATGGACTTGGGCTTAAGTGAGAAGCCCAAGCCCATGAGTCAAGTCATATGCGAAGTGGAGCCTAGGGGTTAGGGTTCATTGGGGATCATTTGCGAAAAATGGAGAATTGAGAGGAGGAGAGAAAGAAGTGCGCCGTAGGGAGGAGGAGAAGAGGAGAGCAAGTCGCAAGCTCCAAGGAGAAAGGAGAAGGTGTGATCCGGTTTCCATGGTTCAGTTCGTGATCGTCCCTAGAGATCCTATTCATCTAATTCGAGGTTAGGGGAGCTCTTTCTTTCCATCAAATAGAATTCTATGATAGGTCTTAATCTAGGTTGTTGGACTAGATCCTTGATGGATACCTATTCTTGATGTTCTTGATATGTTGATGTAGTTCTTGACGTTCTTGATATGTTGATGTAGTTCTTGACGTTCTTGATATGTTGATGTCGTTCTTGACGATCTTGATATGTTGTTGTTGTTGTGCGAATTGATGTGTTTCCCTTATAGGTTGTGGATGTTGATCTTTACATGTATATATATATATAAATATATATATATATATATATATATATATATATATATATATATATATATATATATATATATATATATATATATATATATATATATATATATATATATATATATATATATACGAATTGAGGTGTTCTTGATAGGTTGTTGATGTCGATCTTTACATATATCTATATATATATATATATATATATGCGAATTGATGCATGCCAAGAATTATTGATGTGTTCTTGATGTTCTTTAATGTTCTTGAATGTTTTTGGGTTGCCTATGATGATGATCTTCGTATATACATATATGTGTGCCATATGCGAATTGTTTTAGTGTTTTAACCTTGGGATAATACGAACTATGTATGTGTTTTGATGATGTTGGTATTTGCGAGTTCATGGAATTTATGGATTGGTATGTTGGGGAGCTTGATGCTTCGCATTTTGGGTGTGGGTGTGCAAGGGCGCCTAGGGCGCCAAAGTGATGATGATTTTAGTGCTCCAAAAGAATCTTGTTGATTGATTTAAATTAAGAGTCATTTTGAGTGTTGAAAATTATAGGATTTTGATGAGTTAAATTGCAAAAAAATCAGTCTTTAGTGTTTTGGAAAATTGTGGGAAAAATGGTGATTTTTGGTGTTTAGTGTTGAAGAGTTGTTGGAAAATTCTGGGTTTGTTGTTGCTGTTTTCTGGGCGCCAAGTGCCTGTGCTGGGCGCCTGTGGCCTGTGTGTGTTGCTGTGTGTTGCCAGAATTCCTGTGTGGCTAGGAGCTGGGCGCTGGGTGCCAGCGCTGGGCGCTGGGCGCCCATGCGCGTGTGTGTGTGTTGCGCCAAGGCGGTGGGCGCTGAGCGCCCTTGTGTGTTGCGTGTGCGTGTTGCGCCTTGCTGGGCGCCAGGTGCCTGGGCGCTGGGCGCCCATGGCGCCAGTTTCAGGATGTTCCCAAATGTTTTCGAAAACTGTTTTCGCTATAACTTTTGACTCGGGTGTCCGTTTTGAACGATTCAAAAAGCGTTGTGAAGCATTTTCAGTTGTCTACCTATGTGTCCCATTTTTAAAAATAAAAACTCATAATTTCTGAATGTTGCTGGGCGCCCAAGTGGTTGTTCCCGGTGGTCACTGCGGTGACATTGAAAGGATGTTTTGGTGTCTTTGAAAATCTCCTTTGAGCATAACTAACTGTTTTTAACGTTTTAGTGTCAAAAAGGGTGAATAATGACTGTTTTGCCCTTAGTGGCTATTATTACTCATTATGACGTGCAAAGACTGTTTTGCCCTTAGTGGCTATTATTACTCATTATGACGTGCAAAGACTGTTTTGCCCTTAGTGGCTATTATTACTCATTATGACGTGTAAATGACTGTTTTGCCCTTAGTGGCTATTTATTATTAGATATGACGTGTAAAAGACTGTTTTGCCCCTAGTGGCCAAAGTTGTAGATAATGATGTGTAAATGACGAGGATGCCCTTAGTGGTTAGTCAAATGACGTTTTTGCCCTCAGTGGTTATAGTTTGATTTGATTGATGTTTATGTGTGAGTGTCGATGAAAAACCAGTGACGTTTGGGGGCCCGAAGGGCTAAGTGATGTTAAGGTCTAAATGGCCTAGTGACGTTGTGTGATGATTATGAATTTGACAGGTGCTGTGCTCCGTGCGAGCAAACTGGTAAGTGACGGGTCACATTGTTGACTATGATCTGAGTAATTGTGTGATTGTGTGTTGTAAGTGGTGCATGTCATAGTGTCTCATGCCCATATGCATAAAACCAGCGACGTTTTGAGGCCTGAGTGGCTAAGTGATGATTAGGCCTGAGTGGCTAAGCGACGTTTTTGTGAAAAGGTACCTTCATGCATATGCCCGCGAGTGGGTTGCATTTCATAAGCCTACGTGACACGAGATGAGTTATTGTACGTGATGTGAATGATGACTGTGATGTGGATATTTAGTGTTTTGGATGCTGATTTGTTCTAGTGTGTAGCCTATGTTTAGTACTTGTCATGTTTTCTATTATATGGATTGAATGATGCTCACCCTTTCCTGTTTGAATGTTGCCCCCATGTTGGTAACGTGCAGGTGATTCCCAGTGAAGGCCTTTAGCTTCACTAGCTGAGTCGGGTCGTCTGCTCTGATATGTAACACTAGGGAGGGGAATTGAATGTTGTTTAAGTCATTTATGACTGTTGTGGTTATTGGATTTTTAGTATTGTAAGCCTGGCATAGTGGTAATGCCTTTTATGATTAAACTGTCGGATTTCCGATGTGAAATTGTATTTTAATTGATCATGACGTTTTGAAGTTATTATAAGACTGTTTTCGAAAAGCTAGTTATTTGAAGTGTGACGTTTTAGCGAAGTAAGTGTGACATCCCTTGTGGTGTAAATAAATTTTGAAAACTCTGATATTTTTATTAAACAAATTACCGGGTAGAAAAGGGGTGTTACACTATGGCTCTTTGGCCCAAACACAGTGGTAGGAGGAATGCCATATCCATAACCTCTTGTACGACCCATATACTCTTCCCTTCCCAAGGCACGGGCAAGGATATCTTGTTCACCAGAGCAATCTGTTAACTCTCCTTGTGATACAGATTGTGATATGCTTTCCTGATGCACAAACATAAGTATATAATAAGAAATGATGATCATATGGATGTCATAAAAATTACAATATTTGAATTTTGGAAATACTTACAATTCTGTCCTTGACCTCCTTAGTTTTGAGATCCACAACGTCACCATCTTTGTTTAGTCGGCCCTCTAACCACAAAGTACAACGATCAAGAGATTCTTGTGTTGGATCTTTCCCCTCTTTCACTAACTATTTAAGTTTAATAATTGTTAATCAACTGTAAATTAAAAGATTCATTAAATCATAATAAATTAAAATAATTGTGTGTTACCACTCTTTCTTCGATAACTTGATATCCACTAGAACCTCCTCTATAAGGGTACTCGGGATTAGAAGCTCTTTCTTTATTCGCTTTGCTCTTTTTCTATTTAAAATGATAAGTATACATTAATGAATGATATCTAGTTGTCATATATATATATATATATATATATATATATATATATATATATAACTTAAATAAGTAATATACTAACCAAGAAAGTCGGATCTGTAGTGCGTATTTGTACAAATAAACTCCAAGCCTCCTTAGTTATAATTCCAGAATACAATGGTGGAGGCCCCTGTCTGATGGTCCCATCAGGATGTTTCAGATACTTTTTTCCTACTTCACTTCTAAAACTCCGATGCAACCTTCCGGCTTCCTTGAGTATCCAATCTTTTCGGCTATCATCCACATCAAAGTGTTTCTGCTTATACATAAAAATGGATTAAATAAATATAACTAAAAAATCACTAAATAACATTATTAAAGAGGTCTAAAATTATATACCTGTATTAAGGACCAGAAATCATCTTTCAGTT
This sequence comes from Astragalus membranaceus, assembly GCA_039519185.1. Classification (NCBI taxonomy): domain Eukaryota; kingdom Viridiplantae; phylum Streptophyta; class Magnoliopsida; order Fabales; family Fabaceae; genus Astragalus; species Astragalus membranaceus. The sequence continues at coordinate 54,892,007 of CM076851.1, forward strand.
TAGGCAAAACTTTATTATCTTTCTCATTCCAACTTTTAATCGAAATTGGAAACATTTGCTTGACCTTAGTACCAATAAAAGTTATCAAATTTGTGCCGTTCTCTCCAATTGGCAAACCTTTAACACTCCATCTGACCTGCATTAAATCATTAAATAATTAGATAACAATGAAAGTCCAATTATGACAACATTAATATTGTGGAAGAGTAAGATGCTTTCTGCTTAATAACTTACTGAATATTTATCGTGTCCTTTACTTATCCGATGGATGATATTCTTTTTCGATGTCATTCCACGGGGAGTGAACTTCTTTGTGTTTCTATGACCACCCCCATCACCACCCTCATGACTACTGCCATGACCACTCTCATGATCACTAAGTGATGCCATCTGACCTGCAATATAACATAATCCATGTTATTGTTAAATTTACAAAAACAATATAATTATGTATTACTAAAAGGGTTAAATATGTTTTTGGTCCCTATAAAATTTGGGTTTTCGTTTTTAGTCCCTACATTAACGAAATAGGCGTTTTGGTCCCTACATTTTTTTCCCGTTTTCATTAATAGTCCCTGTCGTTAAATCCATCCGATCAGTCAACAGAAATGTGACGTGGCTGTTAAAAAGATAGGGACCAAAACACCTATTTCGTTAATGTAGGGACTAAACTTAGAATGACCCAATTTTGTAGGGACCAAAAACATATTTTACCCTAAATAAAAAAGTCTAATTAGATGGATTTAACGACAGGGACTATTAATGAAAACGGAAAAAAAATGTAGGGACCAAAATGCCTATTTCGTTAATGTAGGGACTAAACTTAGAAGGAGCCGATTTTGTAGGGACTAAAAACATATTTAACCCTTACTAAAAAATAATCAGATATCATTAAGTCTATATTACCTTTTCCTTTTCCTAGATAAAATTTTGTTTGCAATTCGCGTCTTGGTATTTTTTTCCCGACGAATAGTAATTCCATCATTATGATCTTTTCTAAAATATACAACATCCTCTATAGAAGTATTTTCCCCTTTTATTGGTTCTGATGTTCTGAAGAAAGGGTCGTCCTCAACATCATCGGGTGCTTCATCATCATCATTGTTATACACAAATTTTTTGTCAGTCAATAGAACAATAGACCAATTGATATTAACTGGATCAGTGACATAAAACACTTGTTGAGCTTGCGATGCTAAAATAAAAGGTTCATCTTTATACCCTAACTTGTTGAAATTCACCCGCATCAACCCTGATTCATCAATCTGTAAACCAGTATTATTGTCAACCCATTCACATTTGAACACAGGCTCCTGAAACATATTGTAATCTAACTCCCATATGTGTTCAATGACGCCAAAGTATGACATATTCGCATATATGGGATTTCTGTCTTTGGCACTGGATGCATGTATAGAATGAGCTACAAGAGTCACTCCACTATTTTGCATTTTACTCTGATCATCTTGTTCTTTTGTATAGAAAGTGCACTCGTTCATTAGATAGTTGTTGTAAGAGAAGACATGTATATTTGGACATTTTGCTAACCATCTCAATCTTTTTGAAATCGAAGTAGGATTCGAAACATACTCAGCATCAATGTGATCTTTTAGCCACACTATGAAACTCCTATTGTGTTCTTTTGCTAACCAAACTTGCTTCTTTCCCGGGAATTGACTCTTAAGAATCTTCTTGTGCTTGGCAACATATGAATCAACCTCACTATCATTGTGAAGAACATACAAGTGTGCTTGCTCTAGTTCTTTCCTTGATACCATCACTAACTTAGTTCCTGTCATCCCTTTACTAATCATTCCTACATGATGAGACCTTGGCAATCCCACAGAATATTCAAGACTAGATAGATAGCCCGTGCAAAACTCAATAGCTTCTTCAACTATGTAGCGCTCAACAATACAAACCTCAGGTCGTGATCGGTTTTTCACATATCCTTTTAATATCTTCATGTAACGCTCAAACGGATACATCCATCTCATGTAACATGGGCCACACAATTGTGTCTCCCTAACCAGATGAACTATTAGATGAATCATTATGTCAAAAAAGGAAGGTGGGAAATACATCTCAAGCTCACACAAAGTGACAGTAATTTCTCTTTGCAATGTTGGTAACTTTCCAGGGTCAATTACTCTACTACAAATCGCCTTAAAGAAGAAACAAAGTTTGGTTAAGGTCTGACGCACTTTCTTAGGCAAAATGGATCGTATACCAATGGGTAGCAAATGCTCCATGAGAACATGACAATCGTGGGACTTTAGAGACTTTAACTTGAGGTCTTTCATCGATACAAGAGTACTCCCCACATTTGAAGAGTATCCCTCTGGAACTTTAACTCCATGGAGAAACTCACAAAAGACAGTCTTCTCCTTTCTAGATAGAGTATGAGCTGCCGGAGGTAGATATGTACGTGTACCCTTCTTTACCGGACCCAATTCAGGTCTCAAACCCATACTAACCAAATCCAACCTTGAGTTGATGGTATCTTTAGTCTTACCCGGCATATTGAGTAACGTACCAATGACACTTTCGAAGACATTCTTTTCAACATGCATCACATCAATGAAATGCCTTGCATATAAAGACTTCCAGTATGGTAACTCAAAGAAAATTGACTTTTACTTCCACCCTCGTTTGGCAAGTTCTCCTGCAAAAGGCTTCCCAAATTTATTGTTCAAATCTTCCACCTTTTCAAATACCTGTTCGCCCGTCAAAGGCGGGGGAGCTCTACGGGTTTCTGTATTCCCATCAAATGCTTTTCTCCACAATCGATAGTGATGAGTTGATGGCAAAAATCTACGATGACCAAGATAGATATTCTTCTTACCATGTTCCAACCACATCCAATCTGTGTTATCTTCACATATAGGGCATGCACACTTCCCTTTGTTACTGTACCCAGATAGATTGCCGTATGCTGGAAAGTCGTTAATTGTGCCAAAGATCATAGCCCTCAGGGTGAAACTTTCTTCTCTGAACCCATCATACACTTCTACCCCAGTCTCCCACATTTGCTTCAAGTCTTCAATTAAAGGAGCCAAGTATACATCAATATCATTTCCTGGTTGTTTGGGCCCAGAAATTAACAAAGACAACATCATATATTTGCGTTTCATGCAAAGGCACGACGGTAAGTTATAAATCGCCAAAATCACGGGCCATGTACTGTGGGAGCTACTCTGGATACCGTGCGGGTTAAATCCATCAGCAGACAATGCAAGGCGTAGGTTTCTCCGGTCATCTCCGAAATCAGGATACTCAATTTTTCCATTGTGGAGAATCTGCCGGGTGTCGTAGCATACCATCTTTAATCCTTTCATCCTCATGCCATGTCAAGTGTTTTGCATCTTCTAAACTACGATACATGCGCCTAAATCGAGGAATTATAGGAAAATACCACAACACCTTTTCTGGAGCAGACTCTTTCTTATACCGCGGTGCATTACATTTAGGACACGACTTTAACAACGCATGTTCATTCCGAAATAAAATGCAATCATTCGGACAAGCGTGTATCTTCTCATAGTTCAAGCCAATAGACCCCAACATTTGCTTTGCATCATACGTCCGAGAAGGGAGCACATTATCATTCGGCAACATTTCTTTCAGAAGTGTGAGTAAATCGGTAAAGCTCTTATCCGTCCATCCGTGGCAAGTTTTCAAGTTATACAACTTAATCACAGCCAATAATTTTGTGAATTCAGTACAACCCGCATACAACGGTGTCTCTGCATCAGTTATCAACTTCTCAAACATTTCAGGACAATCATTAAGATCCTCTTCAACCACCTTTGCCATCTCTTCAAATTCGTCCCCATCAAATGTATGTGTTCCGGTGTCAACCGACGGCACACATCTCTCAGTACTATTATTCATATTTGAAGATTCACCTTTTTTCTCACCATGCATTGTCCAACAAGTGTAACTTTGATCAATTCCATTCGCCTTTAAATGTCGTGCCAACTCCTCTGCAGTAACTGATTTTACATAACAACAAATTAAACAAGGACATTTCATACCACTAGAAGTCCCTAAACGTTCAACAGCACAGCTCACAAAATAATCCACTCCAGCGGCATACTCCTTGGACAGACGATTCGCAGACATCTAATTTCTATCCATAATTTCCAAATATTTATAATAAAATCCTGAGAAGAGAACTTTAACATATGACCCATCAAGCAATTCGAATATAATGAAGAATCATTTCATATAAAAAAACAAACAAAATTTCCTCTTTTAAAAGTTTTTCAATTCCACTCCTTATTTTCCCAAGCTATATCTATTACCTATTCTATTTCTATTCTCGGTCCTTTGGTCAAGCCAAAGGAACCATATTCTAGTCTTCCAAATAATGAACTTTATGCGTAACAAGAAGAGGAGAACAATGAAACCAACCTGAAAAAGAAGTACTAGTAGGATCCAATAACGTGAAAGTGGTCGTTGGAGAAGATGAGCCAGTCCAATAGAGATGACTAGTAGGCGAACAACGAAACCAACCTGAAGAAGAAGAAGAAATATCTTCTTAATAAGTATAAAGTATACTTCAAACTATTATGACAGGAACCTCAACTCCCAGGAAAACAACTCTAGGAAAATCAAACAAGTACCTCTCAACAAAAACAAGTAGCTTTCAGCAAGTACCTCTCAACAAGGACCTCAAGCAAGCACCAATCAACCAATTACCTCTCTGAAATTCCAAAGAACAAAAATCAAATTAAGGTGCATGTTATCAGTACCAATCAAATTAAGGTGCATGTTATCAGTACCAAGAATAAAATGCAAAGTAAGGTTGTCCATAATGAGGAAAGGGAATATTAGAAATTTCTTACTCTCTTTGATCAGCTTCACAGTCTCTAAGAGTGGTTTTTCATTGAGCTCTTTCACTGTTAACACAACATATGTAGCCACAGAAGCATTCCCATAATATCCTTCAGGTAAATGTGGGTCCATTAACTGTCTCACACCAACTGCTAAACCAAACAAAGTAGGAAGGGAAGAAGAAAACGAAAAACCAAAAAAACATTCATCAGAATCAGAATCAGTAGGAAGGGAAGAAGAAGAAAACGAAAAACCAAAAAAACAAACCTGAAGCAAACAAAAGCACCTCAGGCCAACCTCCCAAACGCTCCACCACGACCTCCGGCGAGAAAACAACACACCACCGTCGTGTATCTCAGTCCCACCGTATCTCAGTCCGTCGCGAGGGTTTGAGAGAGATGAACAGAACGGTGAGTTGCAGAACTTAGGGTTTATGGTCACGAGGGTTACGGAAGAGAGATGAACAGGGTTTATGGTCACAATGGTTAGTTGCAGAACTTAGGGATTTGAGAACGACGCGAGAACGAGAGACGAGAACTTAGGGATGGAACGTTGAGAACGAGAGAGACGACGCGAGAACGAGAGAGGGAGCGCTTAATTGAAAAAAGAAAAATAAAACTAATTAAATTGTATAATGATCGTGAGTAGCGCTTTCTCCACAAAACGCTAGGGATCCTCTAGCGCCTTTTGAAATGTGTAGCGTTTTCTCTAAAACGCTAGGGATCCTCTAGCGCCTTTTGAAATGCGTAGCGTTTTCCCTAAAACGCTAGGGATCTCTAGCGCATTTTGTCCATAAGTAGCGTTTTCCCTAAAACGCTAGGGATCCTCTAGGGCGTTTTGACTTCAGTTGCCTTTTTATGCAAAGCCTACTCATCTTATTGCGTGTTTTTGCATAATTAGTAGCGTCTTTTGTCGGTTTGGATCCTCTCCGGTTACTCGACAGTTCCAGTAGGAGAGAGAAAGATGCATCAAATAAAATAATAAATAATAATATTTTATAAATAATATTTTATTTGTTGTGTCTTTCTCTCTCCTACGGGAACTGTCCAGTAAATAGACTGGTTTATAATCCTCTTTTATGTGAAATGAGTACTCCTCAAGGCGCCTCTCCATCATTATGCTTCATATTCGTGATCCCTTGAAGCCTGGCTGAAGGTGCATTTTGTTCACCGCTATCATGAAGCTAATACTTGTGTTTCGATGCATTAATAATGGAGTTTCTATTTCTAGAGTTGTCCCGGTGTAATATCTTTTTTGGGCTTTTAATGCCCTCTTTAATTCCAAAAAGAATTAAAAATTGAATAGTTTTTTTTATCAAGACACTCGGTATCGGCCAAATGAAGAGATGAACAAGTTGAAACTTAACTAACCAATAAAGAGATGTTGCAGCGAATGAAACTCTAATTTAGTGTGATAAACCCTAATTCTAACCAGCGAATGCGATATCACTGCGATTTGGTGAGATGTCAGCAAATGCGATTTCGTCCGATTAGGGTTTTTTGTAGAAAAAGGAATACGATTAGAGATTTGAGGGAGAAAAGTGAAGATCTATAACTTAGGATCCGGAATACTATTAGGGTTTAGCTTGGGTTTTCCATAAGCTCTTTCGTGCTCTTCAGAGAAAATCACGTAGGGAAGAGAAATCACGCGAGGAAGGGAAAATATCTTTGTGCATGAGTGGTAAGCGCTGACAGTTATCTTCAAAAATTGGTGTAGTGTAGCGGTTGTGGGGTTTTGTGAATGAAGTGTTGAGGAATTGAGTGTTGTGGTGATGGAGTGAGAGTGGTGATGGAGTGAGAGTGAGAGGAAGCGTGTACTGAAAGTGAGAGTTAGGGACTTAGGGTTAAGTGAAATTATAAAAAAAAATCGAGAGTGAGTGGGAGGGAAGCAAAAAAATTAAAACCGGGATTGCATAATTTTTTTAAAGAATCAAATGGGTAGCGTTTAGTTAAAAAACGCTACTAAACAACCTGGGTGTTTATAAATGGGTAGCGTTTTAGAAAAAATGCTACGTATCAAGCTACGAGTGTTTCCAAATGCGTAGCGTTTTGTGATAAAGCGCTACTGATCACCTTGATCGTGTTACCACATACGTAGCGTTTTGTACAAAACGCTATGTATCAAGCTGTGCGTGTAATTTCCAAATGGCTAGCGTTTTCTACAAAGCGCTACTGATCACCTTGACCGTGTTACCACATAGGTAGCGTTTTGTATGAAACGCTACGTATCTGTGTAGCGTGTTACCTATTGGGTAGCGTTTTCCTTTAAAACGCTAGTAATGGTGTAGCGTGTTATTAAAATGGGTAGCGTTTTTTTATAAACGCTACTAAAGGTGGCGTTCTCTTTTTACAATTGTGGCGTAGTGAACAGCAAGGTTATGGCTCAGCGTAGCCTGGATCATACTCTGGTCCATTTCCCCAATATAACACATCTCAGCCGGGTTATCCTCCCCAGCAACCTGGTGGATATTCTGCCAATTACACTGCACAACAGCAGAAAAATAGCCAACCACAACAACAATCAGGGTATGGTCAGCCACCAACTTATGTCCAGCAGCAAGGTTATAACACATCTCAACCGGGTTATCCTCCCCAGCAAGTTTATGCTACCAACCAACAACCAGGCTCAAACATTGCCAATTATCCACCTCAAGGAACTACTCAGCCAGGTTATGGCGTATGGTAGGTACCCAGAATGAGTTTCAGAATTCTAGGTACTACATTCAATCTCTTCATTAGTTGATGGCTATTTATTTCTTAATGTTCATCTTTATTCATGTTTTTGTTTTGAACTGGGTAACATTATGGCTGAAGTGCTTAAACAAGTTAATATTCTCAGCTTCCTTCCCACGGGAGAATATGCCTAAACTATCTCCACACTAATGTAATTTCTCATATTTTGAAGACACCAATTTCCATCTTCCCGAGAGATCCATGTCACTGTGGGCCTGAGCAATATCAAGATAAGATAAGCTAGGGTATTCAGTATTCTATTGACCATATCACTAGATCTCCTAAAATCACTACAATCCAGTACACATTTATACTTGAGGGACAAGTTGTAGTGTGGCTTGATGGTCATGTGGAAGGTTGCATCAAATGTTTATTGTTATATAGTTTTCCTAATGTTGATTGTCAAAAAAAATAGTTTTCCTAATGTTATCTCTTTTTATTTCTATGCATCACTTGGCAAATAGTTGCCTAGATCCTCCTTTGCAATTTGCATGCTGCAAATGAAGGGACACAACTAATTTTTTTCTTCTTCTATAACTTTTTTTTTGCAGCTACTTTAGTGTCAGCCTCTACCTGCTCTATAGATCTGTGTCGTATTGGGTGCATTGATGAGGATAAATACCCAGGGAGACTTGGCATGTGCAGGCCTTCCATTCTATTAATTCCAATTCCCTGAAAGGATATCCAAAGGTGCAAAGGGATGTTATTAGAAGGACCTGATTTGTGGAAAGAATGTAATGAATAATGATAGACAAGAGCATCCATTCTACATTTTGCATATGTCAAGGCAGTGATTATTTGTGATGTAATTCTAGCCAAGTTTTGTAACCCGTTGGAACTGATGTTTTTTTTTATTAGTTTTTTTTTTGCATTTTTTGAATATTAGTTTAATTTGTTCACTGATTTTTAGGGATGTTATGCTTTAGATGAAGTGTATAGATGAAGTGCCAGTATAATAAATAGACAAAAGAACAGATACAAGTACAACGGATAAGAAATAAGAATTCACCTCAGCAGAAGCTACCAATGTCAAAAATTCCCCACGTTGCATTCCAGTGAATACCCTGGCAGTAGTAACAGTAGCTTTTCCTTGAGTTAGAGTGCCCGTTTTATCAAATATAACATACTTCACCATCTGAGCCGTTTCAAAGGCATCTCCTCCTTTAATTAATATTCCATTGTTAGCCCCAACGGTATTGAGAACATTAAGGCAAAAACAAAGTAATTTGCATTTTCTGGCAGCCATTCCTTTGGATAATAAGCTCCAGCAGATCCAACAATATACCTACAGATAACAAACCCAAACAGATAACAAACCCAAACTTACAGAGAAAGGGAATCTTTCAAGATATTTTCTTTTGTTTGATTTTTAATTGAAAGGAGTGAAAAAGGGAATCTTTGGTGGAACCCACTTAAAATTGTTTTCTCTCCAAAATAGCAAAATCGAAAAACATAGAAATGTAGCAAATCAATATGAAATGAAAATCGTGTCCTTATTTTTATTAAATATTAGATGCATCCTATTTCTATACTTTGGTAGTTATGTCATTTAGCACATGGATCTCTTTCTTTTCTCCCCTTTTTTTCTTTGACTTTCACCTATTCCAAACAACTTGACAATCACCTCATTTTCTCTTCTTTTTTCCTTCCTTTCTTTTCTCTTCCTTTATCCTATGATTCTTTGATGAACCAAACATACCCTTTCTCTTCCTCTATATATAACCTCACCTCCACCAACACTGTTTTTGAACTGAGGTGCTTGACCTTGACACGGGCTCGAGAAGTCGAGTCCTAAGTCCGAATGTATGAACTGATTGGGTGAACGATATATGGTCGTGCTCAGAGTCCTGCTCGGGTGGTGGTACCTACAATGACACTCTGACGCCCAAGTCAGTGGAATAAGAGTGTGAACAAGTAATAATGTGGGTAAAATTTGTGTCTCTGTTAGTGGGAACAATTCCTCTTTATATAGGGTCAGAGGGGCAGCGCCGGCCATTGGATCATCATGGTCGATCTCGACCGTTGATCATGCGAGACTCAGTGAGGGTTGCTCTGAGCCGTTGATCTTAATGGATTTGGGTCATTCCTTTCTGTCTCACTATTGGGCTGGTCTTGCGTCAGATTGGGCCGAAGGCCCAGTCTAGAACAGTTGCCCCCAAGCCGAAGTCGTCCAGAGGAGTGGGTTCAGGCTTGAGAACGTTTGTCCCCAGCGGAGCGGCCTAGCCGATGCGCAGTCACCGACACTGAGACGACTTGCTGTGCTTTCTCATGTCTGCGCGACGTGTCCCTTCTTTTGGTGATGTGGCAGTCAATCTTTAACTGATATGACGTTTCGCCTTTCGATGCCATAGACGTGACGTTTTGCGTTTTTCGATGGGTCGCTTGGGTCGTCCAAGTATGCTTGACGCGTTTTTCGATGTGTCGTGTTTTTTGATGGGTCGCTTGGGTCGTCCAATCACGAAGGACAATCGTATACATGGTAAATTTAAATGTCGAAGGGACGACGGCCGCGTGTCGACAGGAAAAGATGTATAGCTGCTTCAATTCTTATGACCATGACAAAAGATAAGAACTTTATTCCTGAAGTTCTAAAGCCTATTAAAGAAAAGGAAAATACTTGGCGAATCATCAAAGGGGAAGGAAAAAGGTAGTGGTAGTAGTGCGAGTTTACGGAGATGACGTGGTAGTTGAGTGCCAACGTGACAAATGTCAGGCACCGAATTGAGACACCAATTACTAAAGTTTTGCAGTAATTGGACCCCACTTAATTTCATAATATCTTCTTTTTTTGGTAAATCATAATATCATTTTTGTTTTCTCACAACTTTAGCAATGGAAGAAATGGAAATAATAAGAAAATGAGAGGATCTTGATCCCTTGCAACTCTCGTAACTATAAACTCAAACCCTTCAAAATCTCAACGATCACAATCACCACATAGAACCACCAACGAAGAACTTACTCTTCCCCATTATGGAGTCATCGTGAATCTGCGTCTCTCCATAGTATAATGAGAAAATTGAGGGCAGGAGAGAATGAGATTGTTGTATGGGAGTGGCAGGGTCGAATACTTATGAGACCGCAATTCGAGAAACCTAGAGAGAGACAGAGACGTTAGATCCAACCTTCATACATTAGCATAGTGAGAGAGGGTAGAGAGTATGGGAGAAGTAAGGAGCGGGGATGGAGAAAGAATATGGGATCTAGCGGATAGACCTAGGATTAGATTCAACTAGCCGCATTACCCGTGCAATGCACGGTAAGCGCTAGTATTAACAAATGTAAATATATTAAATTGATATTTGTTAATATATAACCATATTGACCCAAATCATTAAACTGAACCTATTCTAGTAGTGCATTTGGTTTGAAAGAAAAAGAAAAGAAAAGATGTAAAGAAAAACAAAAACCAAAGAAAAAAGTATGCATAAGGGGGTCAGTGAGGAGGGCAATACATGCTACAAGCCTTGAAAAATAAGTGTCAAATACAGCTGCACTCAAGTGCTTCTGCACCGTTACAAAAAGTTAGTGCTTTTGCACTTCACAAAAACATTCAGTGCATCTGCACTAACGGTGCTTCTGCACCAACAAAAAGAACCACAAAAAATAAAGTATAGTGCATAGACTCAAACAGTTTTGAAATGCTCAATCAAAGTCCTTAGTTGTACTTAAATCCCCCCAAGTCTTGAAGATGTTGTTAGTCTAGTCTATATTTTGAAACATCTTTTGTTTTGACCAAACATGATCTAAAATTTTCCAAAAGCTAAGGAAAAACTTTTCACTTAGTTTTGGAACTGATTGGATCTCAGTGGGGCACACACTCACACAAAGGAGTTTTAATAAACTTTGGATGTTTAGGGAATTCAAGGGCACAAAAAGTTCTGAAAAATGAAGTTCATCAAATGCAAAATCATTCTTTCAAAAGATATAAGCTGATCTGTTCTTCTTTAAATTAAAAATCCTACTTGTATTTTCTTTTTGTCATTACTTGAGGAGAAGCAATGGTTTAAGTTTGGGGGTGTGATAACTCTCATTTATACTTCTAAACATAACAAATTGCTTGAAACCCAAGTACAAAGTGTGTTAAATATAGTGGTATTAGTAAAATAACAACATTCTAGGAATTAAGTGATGAATAAAGCATTTTATATATATATATATATATATATATATATATATATATATATATATTGGTATGTTTGATGTGTTTGTTCAGTTTTCCTACAGATGATGCTTCTGCACCACGATGCTTCTGCACCATGATGCTTCTGCACTTAGTGCTTCTGCACCATCCTGCGCTGAAGATTTATAACCCCACAATGGAAGCACCTCAATTCATACCTCTGCTCCAAAACTTCTATGACATCATGCTTTGTCACAATTCACATGGAGCACATGCCCACATGCATAAGGAGGCGCCCACCATAAACATCATCATGAAAGGCTACTCACCTAAAGACATATGGCCTTACACAATTGGACCTCTCCTTCTGGAAATGTGCTGAACTCAATCTCCTTATCTAAAAATCAGAATAGCAACCACGGTTAAGCCTCCTTAGGTTAACTTGATTTTCAAGCAAACCCTCAACCAAAAGAAATCTCCAAGGCTATAAAAAGGGCTCCCACTTCTCACTTGAAGAGCATCGCATATCTCACTTGATAATATGTAGATCATACACTTTACTTATATTTTTAGTAGTTTCATTTCTTATAGTTTTTATAGTAGATAGTTGGCAAGAAGGTGAGGAAGGAATCGACAACTTCTTCCTTCATTTCTTCATCAATAAATAGAGTTATATTCACAGACATGGTTTATAATTAGAAATCAAGACTAATAAGGGTGAGTGTTTTAATAAAGGCTTTGTTAACTTGTTTAATAAAGAAACTCTGTTAAAACCATGTTAAGTCCTAGACATAGGATAACATAGTTCTTAGGGTGAAACAGTGGGTACTTCAAAGGCATGAGTGAACTTTTTTAGCAAGCCCAGACATGGGAAGCTTGTAACGAAACTCTGAAGAAAGTAGCTAAAAAGCACACACTTATGCAACTGCACTCAATGCAACTGCACCTTTATGCTTCTGCATCTTGGTGCTTCTGCAACTTATACTGGGGATTGGAAATGCTAGGCCTACAACAGTAACACTTCAACTTGCTGACAGATCAATAGCTTATCCAGAAGGAATCATTGAAGATATTCTGGTTAAGGTTGACAAATTTGTATTTCCTGTAGATTTTGTTATTCTTGATTTTGATGCAGATAAATAAGTCCCAGTCATTCTTGGGATACCATTCCTAGCAACTGGGAAGGCACTAATTGATGTGCAAAAGGGAGAACTAACCATGAGAGTAAATGATCAAGAGGTGAAATTCAATGTGATGAATGCTCTGAAGTATCTTGCTGAGGAGAGTGAAGAATGTTCAGCAATCACCACCCTTGACCATTTGGTGCAGAAGCAGTATGATTATCTCACCAGTGCACTAGCACCAGATGCTTCTGCACCACCTGAAGGAGAAATCTTTGAAAAAGACATTTTCTCAAGAAAAGCACCAACACAAAAGGTATGGTCTAGAACTTTTGAATCTCTTAATTTAGAAGACCCTAACCTTAAAAAGAATTTACCCTCAATTGAACAACCTCCTAAGCTAGAATTGAAAGAACTGCCCAAACATTTGAAGTATGCTTTCTTAGGGGAAGATGATGCACTTCCAGTGATCATTGCCTCTGACTTAACAATAGGGCATGAGCATGATCTCATTTGTACCTTAAGAAAGCATACAAAAGCTATAGGCTGGCAAATGGCGGACATAAAAGGAATTAGCCCTTCTATATGCATGCATAGGATAAATTTAGAAGATAGTTCTAAAAATTATATAGAAGGGCAAAGAAGGCTGAATCCTATAATGAAAGAGGTTGTAAGGAAAGAAATCATTAAGTGGCTAGATGCTGGAATCATATACCCCATATCTGATAGTGCATGGATAAGCCCTATACAATGTGTTCCAAAGAAAGGGGGTATGACAGTAATAGCCAATGAAAGAAATGAATTGATACCAACAAGAACTGTTACAGGTTGGAGGATTTGTATGGATTATAGAAAACTCAATAAAGCCACAAAGAAAGATCACTTCCCTTTACCCTTCATTGACCAAATGTTAGATAGGTTAGCAGGTAAGGAGTTTTATTGTTTCTTAGATGGTTATTCAGGGTATAACCAGATTGCAATAGAACCTGAGGACCAACAAAAAACTACCTTTACATGCCCCTATGGAACATTTGCATTTAGAAGAATGCCTTTTGGACTCTGTAATGCACCTGCAACATTCCAAAGGTGCATAATGTCCATTTTCTCTGATTTCATTGAGCAATCAATGGAGGTATTCATGGATGACTTCTCAGTCTTTGGAAACACATTTCAAACATGTTTATCAAATTTAGAGAAAATTCTCCAAAGATTTGAGGAAACAAACTTAGTACTTAATTGGGAGAAATTCCATTTCATGGTACAAGAAGGCATTGTATTAGGTCATAAAGTATCAAAGAAAGGTCTGGAAGTAGATCAAGCAAAGATTGAGGTCATTGAAAAACTACCACCTCCAACAACTGTCAAAGGAATCAGAAGCTTCTTAGGCCATGCAGGCTTCTACAGAATATTTATCAAAGATTTTTCAAGGACAACCAAGCCATTATGTACACTCTTGAAAATTGATGCACCTTTTAACTTTGATGAACCATGTATGGAAGCATTCCAAAAACTCAAAAATGCATTAGTGACTGCACCAGTGATTGTTACACCAGATTGGAGCAGACCCTTTGAATTAATGTGTGATGCTAGTGACTTTGCTGTGGGAGCTGTCTTAGGGAAAAGGTATGACAAAATCTTTCACTCTATTTATTATGCTAGCAAGACATTAATTGAAGCACAAATGAATTATACTGTAATAGAAAAGGAATTGTTAGCAGTGGTTTTTGCATTTGATAAATTTAGATCTTACTTGGTTGGCACCAAAATTATTGTCTATACTGATCATGCTGCCATCAAATATTTAATTTCCAAAAAAGATGCAAAACCAAGGTTAATAAGATGGATTCTCCTCCTTCAAGAAATTGATCTTGAAATCAGAGACAAAAAGGGGGTGAAGAATCAGGTTGCTGACCATTTATCTAGACTTGAAGGTGAAAGAACAGGTACACAAAAGGGAGAGATCAAGGAAAGCTTTCCTGATGAAAAACTGCTAGCCATAACTCTAACAGCATCCAGTGCTTCTGCACCAAGTACTTCTGCACCCAGTGCTTCTGCACCTTGGTTTGCTGACATTTGTAACTTTCTTGTAAGTAAAGTGGTACCAGTGGATATGACTTACCAACAAAGAATGAGATTTTTTCACATAATCAAGGAGTATCGCTGGGATGAACCATTTCTCTACAAAATGTGTCCAGATCAATTAATGAGGAAATGCATTCCCCAAGAAGAACAACAAGCAGTGCTTCTGCACTGCCATGCTGCACCATATGGAGGTCACTTTGGATGCAACGGAACAACAGCTAAGGTACTACAGTCTGGTTATTATTGGCCAACTTTATTTAAAGATGCATATTTAATAGTCAAAACTTGTGACAAATGTCAAAGAGCAGGTAATATTTCCGAAAAACATGAAATGCCTAGAACCAATATATTAGAAATTGAACTTTTTGATGTATGGGCCATGGATTTCATGGGTCCATTTCCACCTTCTTTTGGCAAACAATATATCATGGTAGCTGTTGATTATGTGTCCAAATGGGTAGAGGCAGTAGCATTTCCTAATAATGATGCCAAATCTGTTAGCATGCAAATTCCTTTTGAAAAACATTTTTACAAGGTTTGGCACCCCAAGGGCAATTATCAATAATGAAGGATCACATTTTTACAATAAACTCATTGAAAATCTTCTTGCATAAGATTGCTACAGCCTACCACCCACAAACAACTGGGCAAGCTGAACTATCAAATAGGGAAATTAAAAGAATGCTTGAAAAAATGGTTGGACCATCTAGAAAAGATTGGTCCTTACATTTAGATGAGGCATTATGGGCATACAGAACAACATTTAAAACACCATTAGGTATGCCCCCTTATAGATTAGTCTATGGCAAGGCATGCCATCTGCCTGTTGAGTTGGAAAACAAATCTTATTGGGCTATGAAAAAGCTAAATTATGATCTCCACAAAGCAGGAGCACAAAGGTTTTTAGAGTTGAATGAATTAGATGAATTTAGGCAGTTCTCTTATGAGAATGCAGAAATTTACAAAACAAAACCAAGGCTTGGCATGACAAGAAAATCCAAAGAAGAGAGCTTAGAGAAGGAGGAATGGTCTTGCTATACAATTCCAGGTTGAAGTTATTTCCTGGAAAACTAAGATCAAGATGGTCAGGGCCATTCAAGCTAATCAAAATTACCCCCCATGGTGCAGTTAATCTGTATGATGCAACCACAAATACCACTTTCAAACTAAATGGCCAGAGTCAAAATGTACTATGGTGAACATGTGGTGAGAGATAAACTCACCACCCATTTTCAAAATCTCTAAGAAAAGGAGATAGTCAGGCTGAAAGACTCTTAAAACAAGCGCTTATGGGAGGCAACCCATGTTATTAAATATTTAGTTTTGCAATTTTGTTCAATTTAATGTTTTTCAAGTGTTTTGTAGGAACACAGGTTTTTAGTGCTTCTGCACTTAGGTGCATCTGCACCTAGCAGTTCCTCAGTGCTACTGCACCACAATTTCAAATTCAAAAATACACTTGGGTGAAAAAAATTTCAAAAACTGCCAGCATAACAAAATAGCAGTTGTGATCTGTGACATAGACTTCGTGTGGTGTCACCTAGCCCCCCCACGTGTCCTCACGCATGCAGTTACACTCGCACCCTAACAGCTACTACCAAGCATTAAAGACACGCAACTTCCCCAAGGTTACCGTTTTTCTTCACCACTAATCACTCTATCACTCGCAGAAACCACAAATCACCAATTCCCCTTCTCTGTCAAAGAAAATCTCCAAATTCTGAAAACACTAACTCCATCCTCTTGCGGAAATTCCAAAGTTCCTTGCCAACAATCAACAATGGTTCGCAAACAAAGCGCAAACAAGACCTCAGGCAAGAGCAAGTCCAGCACAGTAACCTCATCACAACAACATCCAAAGAAGCAATCCAGTGCTACTGCACCTGCTTCAAGCACTGTGGACCCTAAATTTTCACATTTCTGGGAAAGAAAATTTCTCCCTAAACGAGGCTACAGTCTGATGAAAGCTCACCCTTATTTTATGGTAACAGTCTCAAGTCTCAATTGGGATCTGTTTATACAACACAGAGCCTTCTATCTGGAGCAGGTGGTCAGAGAATTCTACTCTGGGATTCAAGGCAACAAACAAGGTAACATGCATGATCATTCTGTGATAAGAGGTAGAAAAGTTTATTTTAGTGCTGATAGAATCAATACTCACTATAACTTAGTCTATTCTGGGTCTGATTTCAAAGAAAAAAGTAGAAAACTATGGAAAGAAGGAAATGGAAAGAGTCAAATATAGGATTGCTGTGAAAAACTCTAAATGGGATAAGATGACCAACACTGAATTCAAATTGATAAACAGATATTTAATCCCTGAGTTAGGAAATTGGTATCTGTTCATTGATTGTTCTATTTTTCTTACATCCCACACATACACACTGTCAAAAGATAGATTGATCCTATTGGATGCAATCTTAGCAAACAAAAATGTGGATATAGGGAAAATTATCAATAAACAGATTCTGGATTGTGCAGCAAGGAAAGAGGGATTTCTATTTTTTCCATGCTTAATCACTGAACTATGTATGAAGCAAGGGGTAGATATTAGTCATGAGGAACATAAGCAAAGAAAATATCCTCCAGGCCCACTGTCTGCTGAGATGAAAGAAAGAACAAAAATTAAAACTGAAGAAACTAGCCTGGTGCAGGAGCACTTAGTGCAGAAGCACCAGGCAGTTTGGAAATTTCAACAGGAACAGCATGAGTGGCTACAACTCAGGTTAATGGAGATATCTCAGGTACCAACTCAGATAGAAACCCCAGTGTTTCCAACATGGGTCTTTCAGAATCCAGAAGAAGAAGAAGAAGAGGAGGAAAAAGAGGAAGAGAAAGAAGAAAAAGAGAGGGAAGAGAGTGAAGAGAAAAAGGAAAAAGTAAAGAAAAAAAGAAGGAGACTAGAAGGAAGCAGAAAGGGAAGAAGAAGAAAATTGAGGTAGAAGAGGAAGAGCTGCTAAGTGAAGGGCTAGCTGAGACTAATGAAGATGAGACATTAACAAGAATGGTGAAGGAAATGGAGAAAAATGAAGATGAGGAGGATGAAGATACCACTGAGAGTGAAGACAAGAGTGGAGAGGAAGAAGAACAGAATATGAGCATGGAGGAAATTGTAAGAAAAAAATATGAGGCTGGAGCCGAAACAGAACAACTCCTAACCCAAGTTACTCCACCAACCCACCCACAACCAGAAAACATATCAACATCACCATCCACTGGAAAAACACCTACTCCACCAAATTCTAAATCACCATCACCCATCTCACAATCATCATCACCACCACCCATAAACCAAGAAGGTCCATTTGAAACAGAACCAACTGAGCAACCAGCAACCAGTCCTTATCATAAGCAAACCCCACCCCAAACCAGTGACCCAATAATTGAAGTACTAACATTCTGCTTGAGAACAAACTTTGCAGGTGATTCAAGAAGAAACAATAGAAGAAGAAGAAGCCAGCCCTGAAGAAAAAGATCAACCAGCAACTGATGCTTCTGCACCTTGTGCAGATGCATCTCAAGGAGTTCCAGTTGTGATAGTCATACCAAAGAACAAAGAAGATACTGTCAAACTGGCACTACAAGAGCTGGCACAGAAGAAAAGAGAAGAACTGGGCAACACCCAGAAATTCTTCAAGAAAGCTGTTGAAACTAGTGTGAAGGAAACTCCAGGACTGGAAGGTGCGGGACAAAGCAAGGCACTAGGAGAAGATTCTGAAAAAGAGGAGAACCCACAAAAGGAGAAAGAACAACCCAAAGAAGCTGAGGTCACAGTTGAAAAGCAACAACCAGAACAGCAAACAAAAGAAACAAATACAGCTGAACAGGTCAGTGCAGAAGCACCTGGTGCATCTGCACCTACAAAACCAGCAACAGAGGAGGTTGGTGCAGCTGCACCTGGTGCAGATGCACCAAAGGATGAAGAGGCAAAGAAGAAGAAACGGAAAGTCAAACACATGCCTAGCAGAGCCAGCTCCAGAATCAAAATTGGTGCCAAGAAAGAGTAAACTCTTTCATGTTGTTATTTTATAAGTACTTTTTATGTTCTATTTGTATCCCACATGTATTAACCCCCCTCCCCATTTTGGAACAAAAATTACTTTTTCTAACTCAACTTAGAGCAGTGAGGACACTGCTCAACTTTAAGTTGGGGGTAGAAAAACACTTTTAAACTACTATATGCATGTGCTGATATGTTTCTAGTAAGTATGCATGTCTCAGTTTTGTTATTTCCTTATATGTGCAAAATATAGTATAGTTAATTTCAAATTTTGTGATGCAATCAACAAAGTTTCTTTTGAAATTTTTTCAGAAAATTGTTTTACAAAAACATCAATTACACAAACCTTTGTTGAAGTGCATCAAATTGTTTTTATGTTCAAAGTAAGATTTGAGAGTTTTTGAAGCATGATCAGCTTGAAATCTTTTTTACAAAACTTGGCTAAATGCATTCTTTGAACTAAGTTTTAATGATGAAAGAAAGAAAAAGAAAAGAAAGCCTTGTTTTCCTCAAAATAAATTTTTTTTATTATTACCTTGACACATCAAAACTGAGTTTTGAAAAGAACCTTGCTATATGAAAAACTATCTGATACAAGAAGAATTTTTAGAAAACCAACGTCAAAAACAAATTTTTACTAAAAATATAGAAGAGCATAAAGAACTAAGTTTGGGGGAATTTCCATGAATACTAAGGCTGAGTATAAGAAGCTTAGAGGAGTCAATGCAAAAGGTTACCAAAAATACACTACAAAAAAAGGCAAAATGTTATGAGCTAGCCATATTGACCCAAATCATTAAACTGAACCTGTTCTAGTAGTGCATTTGGTTTGAAAGAAAAAGAAAAGAAGTAAAGAAAAACAAAAACCAAAGAAAAAAGTATGCATAAGGAGGTCAGTGAGGAGGGCAATACATGCTACAAGCCTTGAAAAATAAGTGTCAAATGCAGCTGCACTCAAGTGCTTCTGCACCATTACAAAATTTAGTGCTTATGCACTTCACAAAAACATTCAGTGCATCTGCACTAATGGTGCTTCTGCACCAACAAAAAGAACCACAAAAAATAAAGTATAGTGCATAGACTCAAACAGTTTTGAAATGCTCAATCAAAGTCCTTAGTTGTACTTAAATCCCCCCAAGTCTTGAAGATGTTGTTAGTCTAGTCTATATTTTGAAACATCTTTTGTTTTGACCAAACATGATCTAAAATTTTCCAAAAGCTAAGGAAAAACTTTTCACTTAGTTTTGGAACTGATTGGATCTCAGTGGGGCACACACTCACACAAAGGAGTTTTAATAAACTTTGGATGTTTAGGGAATTCAAGGGCACAAAAAGTTCTGAAAAATGAAGTTCATCAAATGCAAAATCATTCTTTCAAAAGATATAAGCTGATCTGTTCTTCTTTAAATTAAAAATCCTACTTGTATTTTCTTTTTGTCATTACTTGAGAACAAGCAATGGTTTAAGTTTGGGGGTGTGATAACTCTCATTTATATAGAGTTATTTATACTTCTAAACATAACAAATTGCTTGAAACCCAAGTACAAAGTGTGTTAAATATAGTGGTATTAGTAAAATAACAACATTCTAGGAATTAAGTGATGAATAAATAATTTTATATATATATATATATATTGGTATGTTTGATGTGTTTGTTCAGTTTTCCTACAGATGATGCTTCTGCACCACGATGCTTCTGCACTTAGTGCTTCTGCACCATCCTGCGCTGAAGATTTATAACCCCACAATGGAAGCACCTCAATTCATACCTCTGCTCCAAAACTTCTATGACATCATGCTTTGTCACAATTCACATGGAGCACATACCCACATGCATAAGGAGGCGCCCACCATAAACATCATCATGAAAGGCTACTCACCTAAAGACATATGGCCTTACACAATTGGACCTCTCCTTATGGAAATGTGTTGAACTCAATCTCCTTATCTAAAAATCAGAAAAGCAACCATGGTTAAGCCTCCTTAGGTGAACTTGGTTTTCAAGCAAACCCTCAAGCAAAGGAAATCTCCTAGGCTATAAAAAGGGCTCCCACTTCTCACTTGAAGAGCATCGCATATCTCAATTGATAATATGTAGATCATACACTTTGCTTATATTTTTAGTAGTTTCATTTCTTATAGTTTTTATAGTAGATAGTTGGCAAGAAGGTGAGGAAGGAATCGACAACTTCTTCCTTCACTTCTTCATCAACTTAGTTAGGTGCAACTGCACCAGGAAGTCAGTGCTTCTGCACTGCAGGGCAATTACATGCAAGAGTGCTTCAATCAGTGTAATCTCTACCTTATTGATATCTCTTGTATTTTCATCTATATTAATATGTTTCATTTCATCTATCATTGCCTTGCAATGCTTATTATGAGCTAAATCTTTTTGGTTGAGATGTGCTAACTTTATAATGAACTTTTGAGTAAGTTATTGTGTTTTTTAGTGTTGCAAGCATTTTGGGTCTTGTGTTATACTACATCCATCTTATTTTAAGGTTGATCTCTTACAATAAGTAGAGTTATATTCACAGACCTGGTTCATAATTAGAAATCAAGACTAATAAGGGTGAGTGTTTTAATAAAAGCTTTGTTAACTTGTTTAATAAAGAAACTGTGTTAAAACCATGTTAAGTCCTAGACATAGGATAACATAGTCCTTAGGGTGAAACAGTGGGTACTTCAAAGGCATGAGTGAACTTATTTAGCAAGCCCAGACATGGGAAGCTTGTAACGAAACTCTGAAGAAAGTAGCTGAAAAGCACACACTTATGCAACTGCACTCAAATGCAACTGCACCTTGGTGCTTCTGCACCTTTGATGCTTTTGCATCTTGGTGCTTCTGCATCACTAAAAGCATAGAAACTCTCAAAAGAACATTATTTAGTGAAAACATCTCTACCATCTTTCTCAACTGATTTCCTTCATACTCTTTTATCTATTTGCATTCTATTTTCACTCAACTTAAAAACCCCAAAATTTGTGAGTAAAATAGTAGTACTAATTTATATGCTTTCTAAACACACATAAAGTTAATTCAATCTCTGTGGGTTCGACCTTTCTTATCATTGTATTACTTGTTGTGACTGTGTATACTTGCACATCTTTTCACACACCAAAGAGTTATAGAAATTAGGTGAACATTTTAAAAGTCATAAATATTAGGAAAGCACAATAAGAAGTTATAGTATTGTTAATCATAATAAGGCACAACTCAATAATCCAAGTTAACAACAATTGGATTCTCTAGGGTTGCTCCAATAAATTCATTTTCGGGATGCTGAATCTCAAGAGATGGATCTTGTGCATGATTTAGCAATATTGCTTGGTGGAGAATTCTATTTCAGAATAGAAGAACTTGGGAAAGAAACAAAGGTTGGTATTAAGACTCGTCATTTGTCATTTTCCGATTTCAATGATCCCGTCTCTGAAAACTTAGAAATTTTTAGTAGAGCAAAATGTTTGAGGACATTTTTGTTAATGAAGTCAAGAGATGCATTCAACAATGAAGAGGCGCCACACATGATTTTGTCGAATTTGTAGTACTTGAGGGTTTTGTCATTTCAAAACTTTCCGTATCTTGATGCATTACCTGATTTGATAGGTGAACTGATCCATTTGCGTTATTTGGATCTCTCTTTCACAGATATAAAGACCTTCCTAGAGTTATTGTGTAACTTGCATAATCTACAAACACTGAAGTTGGCCAATTGTAATCAATTGAGATCTTCCTACCACAATATTACTAGTCTGAATCTATATCGTTGCTCGAATTGTTGTATCCTTCCACCACTTGGACAGTTACGCTCTCTGAAGCACTTGGCAATTGGTCAAATGAATATGGTGGGGGTAATTAGATTAGAATTTTTCAAGAATGGTGATTCCATTTCAGGGACACCCTTTCCTTCTCTTGAACATTTGTAGTTTGATGACATGTCATGTTGGGAGGCGTGGAATCATTCCCTTGAGTCAGATGTTTGTTTTCCTATGCTAAATTACCTTATGATTAATGATTGTCCCAAATTACGAGGAGATTTGCTAACACAACTTCCCGCTTTAGAAACAATTGAGATTAAAGGATGTAACCATCTTGCTTCTTCTCTCCCAAGCGTTCTTGCCATGAGGAAGTTAGTGATAGATGACAGTAATAAAGTAGCCTTGCGGGAGCTACCCATTTCGTTGGAAGTTTTAGAAATTTCAAGAAGACAGGTGATAGAATATGTATTTGAATATGTTCGAGATCCAACTTTGGTTAGAGATAATGGGCCTAGGAGCCCAATTGTAAGCAAGCCCAGTCGTACCACTATATATACCACTCCACACTCTAAAATATGGTATGCTCTCTCCACTCCTCTCATATGCCCCATCTTTATTTTGGACTGACTTGGGCGTCGGAATGCTTGCAGGTGGCGGCCTCCCCAAGCTTCACATCGGAGCTGATACCATCTCAGACCTCGGCCATGTCATCTCGGATTCCGGACTTCCATTTCAGCATCATCACCGTGAGCTAGGATTTTCTCTCAGTGAGTTTCGTTCGGAACAAAATCCATCGCCATCACCCCACAAACTTCTCTTCGAAAGTTGTAGATCAAAAATTGTTCATCTGCCTTATCATTCCCAGGAGATTGTTTACCTGAATCCTTGGAGAATTTGTCCATTGAGAATTGTAGAAATCTGGATTTCCCAAAACAAAACCATCAGCATGAGTCACTTCAGTATTGTATATAGATAAGATAGGAGTTGTGATCGTCTCACAACCCTCCCACTGGAGACCTTTCTAAACTTGGGTCGTCTCAGAATCTACAACTGTGAAAATCTAGAATGTTTTTCAGTGTTCATATATAATTGCCCAGAAGTTGAGACATTTCCTGAAGGGGGTATGCCGCCTAGCTTGAGATGTCTTGATACCAATTGCGAGAAATTGCTGAGGATGACGTGCGAGAAATTCCCACGTCAGAGGCATTAGGGTTAAGTACAGATGGATTTTTTAAAGCTTGAACATGGATATTCTACTGGTAATTCCTCTCCTTACCCTGCCTCAGGTTAATGCCATCGATAATTCTTGAGGATAGTGAGAGTATTACTTTTTTGTAGTTGTACTGGTTTCGCTTGGGGTTTAATCCCTTTTTTTCTCAACAAAAAAGAAATAATAATGTAGAATTGGCCCAAGTAGCAGCCAAAGCTTTGATTAGTGTCTGTAATGCTTGTATGTTAATTGATAGTTTTAGGAGACAACATGAGATGAGGATAATTCAAATTATATCCTTCATTATAATGAGGATAACAGAGTATTACAATGTCAACTTGTATGTGACAGTATCACATAACAAGTTGCTAAAATATCAACATCAACTTTGGCATTTACATGGTCTCAATAAAATTCCTAGGACATTCCTTAGGAAGTGTTTGGATGGGGTAATTCAAATTTTTAGGGAATTTGAAATTCTAGGATATTCAACTGCTTCAATTGAATTGTCTTCATTTGTGAAATTCTTTGTTTGGATAGAACTTTTAAAATTTTACGTTCATAAAATTCCTTGTTTGGATAGAGTAATTAAAGTTCTTCATCTTTTTATATTTTTTAAAATTCTTCACTTTACCCGAGAGTCAAATGACATTCGAGTTCAGCAACCGACGGGGCCGGCCCACCAAATGTCGGGCCCGACAAACTGGGAGTGGATCGATCCCGACCTGCTAAGTTAGAGGTGACAAAGTAGGCTACCCGGCCCACATAGGATAGTAAAAAATTCAATATAATTTTGTTATAGTAAAAATTCTCTCTCTCTCTCTCTCTCTCTCTCTCTCTCTCTAGAATTTATGTCAAAAGGTCAATTTTAATTTACCAAGTGGAAAACTATCAATTTTATATATATATATATATATATATATATATATATATATATATATATATATATATATATATATTATTTTCTTTGAAGAATATAATTGTGCAAAAAATAATATTTTTTTAAAGAGTATTTTTAACAAGAAAGGAATTTCAAATCCTTCACTTTTAGGTGGTATTTCAAATTCTCTACAATTAGTCTTAACAAAATACCTCATAAAATTCATTCATTTTGAAAATTCTCCATATTTATTATCCAAACAAGTTAATTTAGTTTGAAGCATTTGAATTATCCTCTTAAATTACATTACCCTAAAAAACTGGCTCATCCAAACACACTTAGATTTCAAGCTATTGCCTTATCCTTTGGTTCTTTTTTTCGATAAGCTTATCTTTGGTTCTACTCATATTACGAGAACCTAATAGGGCTCATACAATTTCGGT
Organism: Astragalus membranaceus; assembly: GCA_039519185.1. Taxonomy (NCBI): domain Eukaryota; kingdom Viridiplantae; phylum Streptophyta; class Magnoliopsida; order Fabales; family Fabaceae; genus Astragalus; species Astragalus membranaceus. The sequence continues at coordinate 54,917,196 of CM076851.1, forward strand.
TATAGTCCCGTTATCAAACAGTGATCACTCATTCACTTCTGGTTCTGCTTGTGCTTGATCAGTTGGGTCTAATTCATATTCTGTTGAGACATAATAAAAGAAACAAATGGAAATTGATGTTTTCTTCATGGCCATCATGCCAATGTTTCCTTCATGACAATAAGCAACAGGTTTTCCTGTTTGGTGAGGGAATTAGCGAGGGAATTAGCAAGGGAATTTTTAGTCTCTCACTAATTTAGTCATTAGCGACGGAATTTTGTGTCCCTTGCTAATTTGCAACGGAATTTTCAGTCTCTCGCTAATTCCCTCGCTAATTTCTAACAGTTTTCAGATCATAGGGCTCCGTGCCGATGATTAGTGACGGAATTTTCAGTCCCTCGCTAATTTTTTTGACTTTTTAGCTTATTTATCCTCTCACACACACTCTTCTCTCCTACTCTCCTCACACTCTTCATTCTTCACTCTTCACTCTTCACTCTTCTCTCTTCTTCTCTCCCACCTTCCCAAAACTTCCACCACCACCACATTTCGTTTCTCTCTCTCTCTCTCTCTCTTTCTCTCTCTCTCCCTTTCTCCCTTACTCTTCTCCTTCTCTCTCTCCCCTAATACCCTTCACCAACACCACCACCACCACCACCACCACCACATTTCGTCTCTCTCTCTCTCTCTCTCTCTCTCTCTCTCTCTCTTTTTCTCCCTTACTCTTCTCCTTCTCTCTCTACCCTAATACCCTTCACCACCACCACCACCAATTTTCGTTTCTCTCTCTCTCTCTCTCTCTCTCTCTCTCTCTCTCTCTCTCTCTCTCTCTCTCTCTCTCTTTCTCCCTTACTCTTCTCCTTCTCTCTCTACCCTAATACCCTTCACCACCACGACCACCACACCACCACCACCACCACATAATAATAATAATAATAATAATAATAATAATAATAATAATAACTATATAAAAAAAGCAGATTTAAGAAAATAAAAATAGTACTTAGCGACAGAATTTGAATCTCTCGCTAACTAGCGAGGGAATTAGCCACGGAATATTCCTTTGCTAATTAGCGAGCGAGGAGCAATTTAGCGAGGGACTGATTCCCTCGCTAATGGGCATTAGCGACGGATTTGGGGCATTTGGCGAGGGAAAAATCCGTCGCTAATGAGCAAGTTTTTTGTAGTGTAGAAAGTTTTGAATTTTTGCTTCGTATGTGGTTATTTGGTATGATATTTTACTTGCTTTGAAATAAGTTATTTTTTGTGTGTTTTATTTAAATATTTTCAAATTAAAAAATAGTTATGTGAGGAGGGAATTTTCCCACAGTTGGCCTAGGCCCATAAAATGTCAGGAAAGGGACTGCGTACGCTATGTAAGTTTTCGTACAAAAGCTTTTATATGAAATTGCATTGCTGGAAGGAGGAATATCCATAGTTGCTGGAAGGAGGAATATCCATAGTTAAAGTTAAGGATGACTATGGATGAAATTCTTCTTGAAATATTTTGTCTCTAAAGTTGGTAACCAAAAATAAAGACATTTTTTGTAAATCAGTGTATCCTCAATGGCGACTATGTAGACTAATCTTTCGAGGTATGTAGATTCATTTAAGGGGTTCACCTCTCCTAACAAATGTTTTTCCACACGCACTGCCTGGAGATCGAACCCAAGACCAAATGGTTAAAGGACCCAAGAATCTACCACTTATGCCACTTGTTCCAAAAAATAAAGATATTTTGTCACTATTTAAAAATTCAAACTATTTATTGCCCAATGCTTACTTAAAGAATATGAATTGCATTTGTATATAACGGAAACACCTTATCTTAAAGCCTACTTTGGAACTAAATTTTTAAATAATCAACTAGTAGCAGTCCAATGCCTAACTTAATATACCAACAAACATAGACACACACAATATCAACCATTTTTCCATCTTGTCCTGCTTTTGCAAATTCAGTGAGAAACAAAAGTTTTGTTTTAGAAAACAGAAGGAAGAACAAGACTATTTGTTTCTCATGAGAAGTGAAATATTTCTTCTCGGATTTGAAATTGGAAAATGATTTTGTGAACCATAGCCTAGTTTCCATTATAATGAATTAAAATTAGATTGCGGTTATTTAAAGGAACTTTAATTAATTAACTGAAGAGTGATGTGTGATCTGCTACTCATATGCTATGTTGTTACCACTTTTATCATAAAAAAATATGGAGACGCCAGCACATTAAAATAGCCACATGAGCAATGCCACATCAGTTACACTATTGAAACAAACAACAAGGACCAAAAATGCTAACAAAAAATAATGCAGGGACCAAAAGTGCCCAAAAAATTTTAGAGGGACTAAAAGCAAAATTTATTATATCTATAGGGACTAAAAACATATTTAACCCTATATAATATTAAAAATATGAATAATATAAGAATTATTTTTACTAAATAAACATAAGACATTTTTTATGACAAAATAATCATATGATTTTGTACTTATAAAATACTCCCTCCGGTCCACAATATAAGAGAAAAAACACATTACACAAACCAAGGAATGACATTGAAATCCACTATTATAATTTAATAAGGCTAAAAGTTTATATTCTTTCTTAGATTGCCCTTTTCATTTAATGATGATTTACACTCCTAATTAATGACAACATTATTAACTACACCACCTAAATAGGGGTAAATTTGGAATTGATCATTTAATACATCTTAAAAATTATGTTTATTTCTTATATTCTGGACCACCAAAACTCACATTTTTTTCTTTTATATTGTGGACCAGGGGAGTATTAGAGTAAAATTTTTGTAAAAAACTTTTTGGATATATATATATATATATATATATATATATATATATATATATATATATATATATATATATTAATGTGCATATCAAAAATTTTTGCAGGGGCTTAAACCAAAACACCCTATATTTGCAGGGGCCTAAAACATATTTAAGCCTTAAGTTTAGTATAGTAATCTCACATGAGTTTTTTGGGACAGGCCGTAGCACTCTTGCACCCAAAAATTTGTACTGATGTTTTGTGTATATGTTTATATTTAATTTAAAGAGATATTCTTGATATTTTATCATTAAAAAAGTTATGTTTTCTTTTTACGTAAATAATGATGTTATGTTTAGGAATTAGCATTCGGACAAAAAAAATCATTAACAAATCAAGTGTTAATTTTATGTTTTTGCAACTAAAGATCAACATAAAATTTGTCAATTTATTTTACATTTAATTTAAAGAGATATTGTGTTTGTCAAAAAGTTTTAAGAAGACATGGTCAATATACTGCTACAAAAAATTAATTTCAATTTGATTTATTTATCATGTTAGATTGGTTGGTTGTAGTTTTTGGGAAGTGAGTTTTATTATGAATGTATGTTTGTTGGAGTCTACCCACTCATTCAACGAGTTTGGTATGAACATTGGTTGGTTGTAATTTTTGGGAAGTGAGTTTTCTTATTAATCTATGTTTGTTGGAGTCTACCTACTCATGCAACGAGTTTGGTATCAACATTTGGTTTATAAACATGATGGCAAATACTCTTTCCCTCCAAGCAGAAAACCCGTTCTTAATGGGAGAATATTCTTTTAAAAAAAAATGAGAGGAACGATTATTTTATTGCTACTTATAAGTTTGTTTACTAAAACGGGGCACAACAACCCCCATCTTTGATTTTTACAAATTTGTTTTACAATGGCCACCGGCTTATTGTGAGCACCATCATTGTATTCCACATGTGCCACCGCAAAGATTCACAATACATGGGCTTTGGCCCTCTATTAGAGCGGTACAAAACCCAATCTATTGCGGTCACACATATGTTGTTTATCCGGTGGTGAGTCTATTTAGTAATAATAATATAACTATTTATCCTTAGTGTATGTATATTGATTTTTTTTTTCTTATTCTTTTCAAGGTCCCACAATGGGTTTGGACTAAACTTGAGTACAGCTGGTCCGACCTAAACGGACAAAATAATGACTTTTGGTAGTGACAATGGGATAAACGCGGGATGTGTTCGTCATTCTACAAGTCTCTTATCAAATATTTTCTTTATGCACTTTTTATTAAGGAGAGGATGGGCCATTTAGAAGATATATCGGATGGAAGCAACATTACTCCAACTCCAAATAAGTATTATCTGCTCAGCGACATTCAAAGAGTTATATCGAATCATATTGAGGGTATAACCCAATCATTACTTGCTATGGTAATCGCTTAGCAAAAATAACTGTTTGTCTAAATGCTGGTGCCAGTTATATTAGCTGTCCCGTTTATTCTTCTAATTGTCCTCAAAAGATATTTTAAATTTCCTAAAATTAGAAGGATAGGTTGGTCTAGTCTCTATGTTTTTTTCTCTCTGTTATAAATAAAATTTAGGGAGTACTCTTTTTCCTTCTCGATGACTTTTTCCCTAATGAGGGTTTTGCATCAGAAGGTTTTAACGAGGCTCCATATCTTTTTTGTGCTTTAAAAATGTATCTCTTTCTTTTCCTAATATACTATCTATCGTCTCTTTGTCTCATATGTACGCTAGATAGTGTGCATGCGATGACGAGTTATACTTAAACAAGCGTGCAACAAAATGTGGTTGACTTGGTTGGAGATGATGTTCAAGAGGTAGATGGAGCGGTAGCAGTTGAGTGCTGGACGTTGGTTGCGGGGCCTCGCACCCGTGGTCGCCTCTATGGAATAGCAGGTTTATCTGTGAACGCCCGATCTGGGTCCAAGTCGCTTATCCAAGAGTCCCAGAATCCTTCTAGTTTCATGTTTGGGATATATTTGGAAGCAGAGAGGGAAGCTAGACTTAGAGCTGAGATGATTGCTCAAGATGCAGTAGCCTAGGCTCAAGAGGCGAATGAGTGTTCTCAGAAGGTACAAAATGATTTAGATGAGATGAGAAAATTATTTGTAGATCGCCTGGATGCTTTGGAGCGTGGATCATGTGGTGGTAGCTCTCATTCACATCCTCATTATGATGAAGATTTGGATGAAGAGTCACTTAATGGCGAGGATTGATCTTGTTATGGTTACTTTTATGTATTTGTAGGATGACAAAACATTTGATATTTTGTAGTTTCAAAACTATTATATTTTGTAGTTTCAAGAATGTTTTGTTTTATGGTATTTGGTATTAAGCCTTTTGATATGGCATGCTGTTTCATGATTTTGTTAAAAATGCTTTAGGAGCAGTGGTAGTAAAGGGACAAAGTAGGAGCAGTAGGACAATTATTTTAAAAAAAAAACTTTAGTTAGCGTCGGCCACACCGACGCTACCAAACTAGTTGACTGGTTGACTTTAGCGTCGGCTTGGCGGACGCTAGTTAATTCGTTGACTCTTTTTTGTTGACTATATAGCATGGGCTTGGCTGACGCTAATAATTTCGTTGACTATGTAGCGTCGGTCCCAATATTAGTGTCCGTTTTAGTGTTGGCTTAGCTGACTCTAAGTTAGCATCGGCTATGATTTATGGAATGCTAGATTTAACTTCGAACATTTTAGCCTCAACACATGGCCGACGCTAAAAGACGGTTAGCGTCCGCTTTTGGCCTATTAGCGTGGGCTTTTGGCCGATGCTAAAAACTGTTTTTCTAGTAGTGAAACCTGACTCTTATTTTGTTTTCAAAACAACTACTAATATGAGCTGCAATGATCATTTGCGAAGAAAACATCGGCAAAAATCAATCACGGGAGAAAAATCTAGTCTTAACGTCAAACAATAAAACTAAACAAAATCACAATAATCCCAATAATAAACATCGGAAATTAAAAATGTTAGACAAAAACCAAAAAGGGTAAAACACTCCCCGATGCTTGGAATAAACATTGTCCTCAATGTAGCAATATAAAAGCATGGTAAAAAGAGTAAAAAGAGCTCACAATGCTCACTGATCATCTGGAGGAGGTGCCTGGTGGAGGTTGAAGTGGTGCATGAGGGTCTGCAGCATGTCAGTCATGTGCCCTATGTAACACCCCTTTTCTACCCGGAAAATTTTTGACAAAAATCAGAGTTTTCAAAACGTTTTCAATACACCCACAAGGGATGCCACATTTACACCAATAACACCACACGCCAAATAATTAAATTCACTATTACAGCAGTACGATACATAGCACGTCATAATTAACTTTGTCACCACGCAGCGGAATAAGAATAAAGTTCAAACGAACAGTTATAACATCACTATAAAACTTCAACAACCAAAATAATAATGATAATTAGTAAAACTAGCGTTCATCCCCCCGAGTGCTACGTATCAGAGCGACGACATGGACTCAACTAGCGAAGGAAGACTTGCCTTCACTCGCAATCACCTGCACGTTACCAACATAGGGGTAACATTCAAACAGAAGGGGTGAGATATCTAACATTATAATAGCATATGTAATAAGCAATATGCTAGAGTTACGACAACCATATCTACCGCTTCACTACAACACCAATTAATAAATCACCAAGAATCATCATTAACATCATGAGTAAGTATATGAGATGCAACCCACACCAAAGGGCATATGCATGTGGTACCAATCATCACCAATAAAGTAGCCACTAAGGGCATCATCACCTGTATGAGCATCACCATCATCACCTATAGCTCCAAGGCCGAAGCCGTCATTACCAAAATAATGCATATGGAATGCATGCGACACCATGCACAACACATCAAAACAATCAACAACAATGGTCATCTATGTGACACACAACAACACCAATATTAATAAATGGTCATAGACCCATCACCTGTCACCTTAGCCCATAAAAATAGGCACATCACCTGTTATATCATCACCAATAATCACCAATCATCACCAATGACACCAACACCTAATCAATAATCATCCATCGACACCAGAGACACCAATTTACACAACAGCAACATGACAGGAACTGGCGCCCAGCAGCAGGGCGCCAACAACAGAAACAGCCACCACAGAAACTGGCGCCCAGCAACAGGGCGCCAACAGCAGAAACAGCCACAGCAGAAACTGGCACCCAGCAACAGGGCGCCACAGCAGGCAACAACGTCGCAGAAAACTGGCGCCAGCAACAGGGCGCCACAAGCAACAACAACAACAACACAGAGTGTGGCGCCCAGCAACAGGGCGCCAACAGCGACACAGAATCTGGCGCCCAGCAACAGGGCGCCACAGACAACAGCAACAGCACTGAAACTGGCGCCCAGCAACAGGGCGCCACAAACAACACCAGCAACACAGGATCTGGCGCCCAACAACAGGGCGCCTTAGACAGCAACAACAAAAACAGAAACTGGCGCCCAGCAACAGGGCGCCTTGGACAACAGCAACAACATCAGACTTGGCGCCCAGGAGCAGGGCGCCTAGCACAACAGCAACTCCAACTGACATGGCGCCCAAGAGCAGGGCGTCTAGCACTCCAGCAGCAACATCAGACATGGCGCCCAAGAGCAGGGCGCCTAGCATCACAGCAACAGAGACAGATTTGGCGCCCAGGAGCAGGGCGCCTAGCACGGCAGTGGCAACAACAGACTTGGCGCCCAGGAGCAGGGCGCCTGGTACAACATCAGCAACAACAGTCTTGGCGCCCAGGGACAGGGCGCCTAGCAACAATACAGAAACTGGCGCCCAGGAGCAGGGCGCCTAAATCAGCAACATGCACAGAAATTATTGGGCGCCTAGGGCGCCCTTCACAGCAACACAGACACGCACCAATCACCACTGGGCGCCTAGGGCGCCATTTCCTGCAACTCAGAAACACACCGGGCGCCTAGGGCGCCAACTCCAGCAACCAATACAGCATCACTGGGCGCCTAGGGTGCCACTTTCAGCAACCAGAATACACCTTGGGCGCCTAGGGCGCCACTTCCTGCAACAAACAAAAACGGAACCATGACTGGGCATGGCGCCCAGCAGCAGGGCTCCAATTCCAGCAACATCACAACAACAACCACCTACAGACACGCACAGGACATGGCGCCCAGCAACAGGGTGCCTTTTTCAGCAACTAAGACAACACCAAAATTGCACCAAACACCAAACACCAATTTTCACCATGATCATTCACCCAAACATCAAATCGAAATCATCATAATATATTCAAACATCACTAAAACAACATCAACAAGATCAAAGAGGCAACATGGTCCTATCTCCCACATAGTCCCCATCACATACCCTATTATAAGGATAGATGTAACACCCCTTTTCTACCCGGTAATTATTTAATAAAATCAGAGTTACAAAAATTTTTCACACACCGAAAAGATATGTCACACATCATCGTTAAATAAAACGTCTCATACGATGTAATAACTTTGTCAAAAATACATCACCACGCAGCAGAAATACAAATAAGATTCAAAACACATGAAATCATAACGTCCTGAATGGACTCCAACAAATAAAATATAACAACCAAAGTTTAGCGTTTATCCCCCCCTTGAGTGTTACACATCAAAGCAAAGGACACCGACGACACCGACTCAGAATGGCGAAGGTACCTAAGCCTTCACTCGCAATCACCTGCACGTTACCGCATAGGGGTAACATTCAAACAGAAGGGGTGAGATATCTTCAATATAATAGCGTAAAATGATAGGAAATATGCTAGAATATGATACTATATCTACCACTCCACTACACACATCAAATTATAAACATACATCCAATTATAAACATTACATCAAATTATACACATTACAACCAGTCACCAAATGTCATGACGATGCATGAATGCAACCCACACCAACGGGCATATGCATGTGGTACCAAATCACCAAAAATTTTACCCGTAAATAGGGGCGTCACCAAAATTGAGAGCTTTCACACCAGGCTCACCAATTCACCAAAAATCGAGCTTTCACACCAGGCTCACCAGTTTTAGAAAAATTTGAGCTTTCACACCTAGCTCCAAGACCAAAGGTCTTCACCAAAATAAATGTATATGTTGTATGCGACACCATGAATGCACACAGACAATCACCAAACTAGTCACAATGTGACACACCAACAACAATCACCAAATATCACCAAAGTTGGGCTTTCACACCTAGCCGCAACGACACCGAAACACCAAACTACCCGAGACAACGGAACACCAAGACTTGGAACCTTCACACCTAGTTCCAACAACACCAAGGTTTGAGCCTTCACACCTAGCTCAAACAGCACCAAGACACCAAGATTGACAACAATTTTCCAACACAGCACCAAGACACCAAGATGACGACCATTTTCCAAAACAGCACCAATGCACCAAGATGACAACAGTTTTTTCCAAAAACATTTGAGACACGAGGATTTTTCACAACACCGGAGACAAACGACAATTTTCCAAAGTATTTGAGACACGACAACTTTATTTTTAAAACATCACCATTTAACAACTACACCAACGGTAAACAACTTTTCCAGAAAAATGGGCCACTTTGCCTCAAATTAGAATATTCAGTTAGGCCTCTGAATAAAACATTTTGAAACGTCTAAATCGGACTCCCGAGTCAAAAGATATGCCAGAAACAAAACCGGGGAAAAACTGGGACACAGTAAATTCGACAGCTTCTGTCTCACCGACTTCGACAGCTTCTGTCTCAACAAATTCGACAGCTTTTGTCTCAGCGACTTCGACAGCTTCTGTCTCAACAAATTCGACAGCTTCTGTCTCAGTAGCTTCGACAGCTTCTGTCTCAGCAACTTCGACAGACTTGGCGCCCAGCAACAGGGCTCCAAAAACAGCAACTAGGACAATGGCGCCCATGGCGCCCTAGGGACCCAAAATTTCAGAATTTCACCACATTAAATCACCAATTCGATTTAGTCACCAATCTAGTTCACCAATCCTTAAACCCCAATGCCAATTATCATAAATTGTAAATCACAACACCAAACAACAATTTAATCGAGCACCTAGCATGCGCTTAATAATAACAACAATGAACACCAAGTTCTAGAGCTACAACAATCACCAAATCAAGCCAACATTTCAATTAACATAATCATGATATAACTATCATCAACTCAACATCAAAATCGAACCTTAGGCATCATAGGACCTATTCCCACATAACCCCATCATAAAACCCCATTATAAGGAAGAACCCCACCCTTACCTTATAGTAGGAGAGCACCAATTCTCTTGATCGAGTCACCAACAGAACCTCAGCAACACAGCTCCTCTCTGCTTCCTTGGATTTCGCGAATTCCTCATCCTCCTCTTCTCCCTTAGGTGCACCGAACTCTTTCTCTCTTCTCCTCTCTCTATTTCGCACTTTTCTTTCTTTCTTTCTCCAAGCAATTCGCAAATGAGCCAAAACACTAGCCTAGGTGCTTCACCTATGCGCCTAGCTAGTGGGCTCATGGATCACGGGCCTTCCTCCAGCTTAAGCCCGATCACTAACACCATCCCCTAATATTCAATTATACACCTCTTAGTCCAACGTTAATATAATTACACCAACTAAAATAAATAAATAAATAATTGAATACCTAAATATTTAATTAAATAATTTAATTAAATATTTGGGCGTTACAATAGAACCCACCCTTACCTTAGGTTTGCCGAATACGAGATCTCCTTGCACGAAGACTTCAAAGAACCACCGCAACAAAGTTCCTCTCCTCTTCCTCCTTGGTGCGCCGTCCCTCTTCCTTTCTCTCTTCTCCTCTTCGCAACTTTCTTTCTTTTCTCTTCTCAAAAATGCGCTATGCTCCAAAACCCTAACTAATGCTCTCCTTCATGCGCCTAGGCCCTTGGGCCCTTGGATCACGGGCCCCCATCTACTACTCAGCTAATTACTAAACACCACTCCCTAATTTAAATAAAACATCATTTTATTAATTAATATAACTATACTAATAAAACACCTAAATAATTTAATTAAATAAATAATTAAATTATTTGGGCGTTACAACTCTCCCCCACTTAGAATATTTCGTCCTCGAAATTTTACCTGATTCAAACAGCTCGGGATAGGATTCCCGCATCTTGCTCTCCAGCTCCCACGTCATGCTCTCTCCGACAGCTCCTAGCCAGACTACTTTCACCAACGCAATCTCCTTGCCTCTTAAAACTTTCACTTCATGGCCTTCGATCCGTACAGGCATCGTCTCCACCGTGAGATTATCCCGTACCTCCACATCATCCATGCGGATAACATGAGATGAATCCGAAATATACTTCCGAAGTTGCGACACATGAAACACGTCATGCAAATTCGAAAGGTTAGGAGGTAAAGCCACTCTATATGCAACATTCCCGACTCTCTCTGAAATCTGATAAGGACCAATAAAACGAGGAGTGAGCTTCCTCGACTTCAAAGCACGTCCAACACCGGTCACTGGAGTGACTCTCAAAAATATATGCTCACCCGCTTGAAACTCTAAATCTTTCCTCTGCTTGTCGTGATGACTCTTCTGTCGGCTCTGCGAAGCCTTCATCTTCTCTCGAATCAACTTCACCTTTTCAGTTGTCTCTCGAACAATCTCCGGTCCAAGCACCACACTCTCTCCAGACTCATACCAACACAGCGGGGTTCTACACTTCCGACCATATAATGCTTCAAAAGGTGCCATCCCAATACTAGAATGGTAATTGTTGTTATATGTGAACTCTATCAGTGGAAGGTAGGAATCCCACGAACCTCCTTGTTCCAAAACACAAGCCCTCAACAAATCTTCTAATGATTGAATTGTCCTTTCTGACTGACCATCTGTCTGAGGATGATATGCCGAACTCAACCTCAACTTAGATCCCAACTTCTCTTGTAAACTCTTCCAGAAATCTGAAGTGAACCTCGGATCTCTATCCGAAACAATACTCTTAGGAACTCCATGAAGCTTCACAATCTCCCGGATATAAATCTCCGCCGACTTCGACACCGGATACGTGATGCTGATAGGAACAAAATGAGACGATTTCGTTAACCTGTCAACAATCACCCAAATTGCATCATACCCTTTCGCAGTATTAGGCAATCCCGTCACAAAGTCCATCGAGATGCTATCCCATTTCCACTCTGGAATTTCTAACGGTTGCATCAACCCAGCAGGCTTCTAATGCTTGACCTTTGACTTCTGGAAAGTCAAACATGCATAAACGAACTGCGCCACATCTCGCTTCATACCAGGCCACCAAAACAACTTCTTCAGGTCTTGATACATCTTCGTAGCTCCCGGATGAATACTTAAGTTACTTCTGTGACTCTCTTCAAGAATGGCTCTCTTCATGTCTACATCATCAGGAACGCAAATCCTACCACGGAACCTCAACACACCTTGGGAATCCAATTTGAAATCCTCATTCTCAGATCGATCACTCCCGACCGTCAAGTCTACCAGCTTAACATCTGATTTCTGGGCTTCTCTGATGCTGTTCAGAAACTCATTACCAATCTTCAACATTCCTAACTTAACACTCTGAGGTGTCACTTCACAAAGCAGGCTCATATCTCTGAACTCCTCAATCAGTTCTAACTCCTTAACCATCATTGCCGACATATGCAAAGTCTTCCGGCTCAAAGCATCAGCCACGACCTTAGCTTTGCCTGGGTGATAGTTCAAACCGAAATCATAGACCTTCAACAACTCCAACCATCGCCGCTGCCTCATATTCAACTCCTTCTGGTCAAACAAATATTTCAAGCTCTTATGGTCACTAAACACCTCAAATCTAGAACCATAGAGATAGTGCCTCCAAACCTTCAGCACGAAGACCACCGCAGCTAATTCTAAGTCATGCGTAGGATAATTCTTCTCATGAACTCTTAACTGCCTCGACGCATACGCGGTAACCTTCCCATCTTGCATAAGCACACCACCTAAACCCATTTTTGAAGCATCACAATACACCACAAACGACCCTTCCGGATTGGGCAACGTCAGGACAGGAGACGTTGTCAATCTCTTCTTCAATTCCACAAAGCTTTCTTCACAACGGGCATCCCAAACAAAAGCTTTTCCTTTGCAGGTTAACTGAGTTAACGGAAGTGCTAACTTAGAGAAACCTTCAATGAATCTTCTATAATAGCCGGCCAATCCTAAAAAGCTTCTAATTTCAGTTGCCGACTTCGGAGCCTCCCAATTCAACACTGCTTCTACCTTCGACGGATCCACCGCAATACCATTACCAGAAATGACATGACCGAGAAAACTCACTTCCTTCAACCAGAACTCACACTTCGACAACTTCATATACAGCTTCTTTTCCTTCAATACCTCCAATACTAACCTCAGATGCTCTGCATGCTCTTCCTCCGATTTAGAGTAAATCAGAATGTCGTCAATGAACACCACCACAAACCGATCTAAGTAAGTATGAAATATACGATTCATGTATTCCATAAATACTCCTGGTGCGTTGGTAACACCGAACGGCATCACCGAATACTCAGAATGACCATAACGGGTTCTGAAAGCCGTCTTCTGAATATCTTCGTCCTTCACCTTGATCTGATGATAACCCGACCTCAAATAAATCTTACTGAATACTTGAGCACCCACCAACTGATCCATCAAATCGTCTATCCTCGAAAGTGGATACTTGTTCTTAATTGTCACTTTATTCAACTGCCGATAATCCACGCAGAGTCTCATACTACCATCCTTCTTCTTCACTAATAACACAGGAGCTCCCCACGGCGATACACTCGGCCTCATAAACTTCTTTTCGAGCAGATCCTCAAGTTGCTTCTTCAACTCAGACAATTCGGATGCGGACATCCTGTACGGTACCATAGAAACAGGTTTGGTACCATGTACAAGATCAATAGAGAATTCTACTTCCCTCTCTGGCGGTACACTTGGAATCTCATCAGGGAAAACGTCAGGAAATTTGCGCACCACCTGCAACTCTTCAATGATAGCTTGATTCTCAACAGACAACGATGCCATCAGCGAGAATAACTGAACTCCTTCCTTCATCAACTTCCGCAACTGATTAGCGGATATCAAGCCAGACTCCTCTCCTCCAAAACTCACCGACTTGCTACGACAATTAATATGGACATGGTTATGCTCTAACCAGTTCATACCCAAGATTACATCCAATCCGCTCAACGGCAAACAAACAAAATCCACAACAAAGTCTCTGTCGAAGATCGGCAAGGGACGCTGAGAACACACTAGAGAGGTAGTTACCGACCCCTTAGCTGGAGTGTCGACAACCATCTCTCCATTCATGGCAGACAATGCAAGATTCAACCTCTTACAACAATCAGCAGCATCGTTCCTTCCAGCCATCTCAACTAATCACTACAATCATAAGCAACAGTTAGAACTAATTGACAATACTTGATCGTCAATGACACAATAACTTGACAACTTGGCCGGACAGACCGAAACTGCTCTGATACCACTAATGTAACACCCCTTTTCTACCCGGAAAATTTTTGACAAAAATCAGAGTTTTCAAAACGTTTTCAATACACCCACAAGGGATGCCACATTTACACCAATAACACCACACGCCAAATAATTAAATTCACTATTACAGCAGTATGATACATAGTACGTCATAATTAACTTTGTCACCACGCAGCGGAATAAGAATAAAGTTCAAACGAACAGTTATAACATCACCATAAAACTTCAACAACCAAAATAATAATGATAATTAGTAAAACTAGCGTTCATCCCCCCGAGTGCTACGTATCAGAGCGACGACGTCGACTCAACTAGCGAAGGAAGACTTGCCTTCACTCGCAATCACCTGCACGTTACCAACATAGGGGTAACATTCAAACAGAAGGGGTGAGATATCTAACATTATAATAGCATATGTGATAAGCAATATGCTAGAGTTACGACAACCATATCTACCGCTTCACTACATCATGAGTAAGTATATGAGATGCAACCCACACCAACGGGCATATGCATGTGGTACCAATCATCACCAATAAAGTAGCCACTAAGGGCATCATCACCTGTATGAGCATCACCATCATCACCTATAGCTCCAAGGCCGAAGCCGTCATCACCAAAATAATGCATATGGAATGCATGCGACACCATGCACAACACATCAAAACAATCAACAACAATGGTCATCTATGTGACACACAACAACACCAATATTAATAAATGGTCATAGACCCATCACCTGTCACCTTAGCCCATAAAAATAGGCACATCACCTGTTATATCATCACCTGTTATATCATCACCAATAATCACCAATCATCACCAATGACACCAACACCTAATCAATAATCATCCACCGACACCAGAGACACCAATTTACACAACAGCAACATGACCGGAACTGGCGCCCAGCAGCAGGGCGCCAACAACAGAAACAGCCACCACAGAAACTGGCGCCCAGCAACAGGGCGCCAACAGCAGAAACAGCCACAGCAGAAACTGGCGCCCGGCAACAGGGCGCCACAGCAGGCAACAACGTCGCAGAAAACTGGCGCCCAGCAACAGGGCGCCAACAGCAGGCAACAGCGACACAGAATCTGGCGCCCAACAACAGGGCGCCACAGACAACAGCAACAGCACTGAAACTGGCGCCCAGCAACAGGGCGCCACAGACAACACCAGCAACATAGGATCTGGCGCCCAACAACAGGGCGCCTTAGATAGCAACAACAGAAACAGAAACTGGCGCCCAGCAATAGGGCGCCTTGGACAACAGCAACAACATCAGACTTGGCGCGCAGGAGCAGGGCGCCTAGAACAACAGCAACTCCAACTGACATGGCGCCCAGGAGCAGGGCGCCTAGCACACCAGCAGCAACATCAGACATGGCGCCCAAGCGCAGGGCGCCTAGCATCACAGCAACAGAGACAGATTTGGCGCCCAGGAGCAGGGCGCCTAGCACGACAGTGGCAACAACAGACTTGGCGCCCAGGAGCAGGGCGCCTGGTACAACATCAGCAACAACAGTCTTGGCGCCCAGGGACAGGGCGCCTAGCAGCAATACAGAAACTGGCGCCCAGGAGCAAGGCGCCTAAATCAGCAACATGCACAGAAATTACTGGGCGCCTAGGGCACCCTTCACAGCAACACAGACACGCACCAATCACCACTGGGCGCCTAGGGCGCCATTTCCTGCAACTCAGAAATACACTGGGCGCCTAGGGCGCCAACTCCAGCAACCAAGACAGCATCCCTGGGCGCCTAGGGCGCCACTTTCAGCAACCAGAATACACCTTGGGCGCCTAGGGCGCCACTTCCTGCAACAAACAAAAACGGAACCATGACCGGGCATGGCGCCCAGCAGCAGGGCGCCAATTCCAGCAACATCACGACAGCAACCACCTACAGACACGCACAGGACATGGCGCCCAGCAACAGGGCGCCTTTTTCAGCAACTAAGACAACACCAAAATTGCACCAAACACCAAACACCAATTTTCACCATGATCATTCACCCAAACATCAAATCAAAATCATCATAATATATTCAAACATCACTAAAACAACATCAACAAGATCAAAGAGGCAACATGGTCCTATCTCCCACATAGTCCCCATCACATACCCTATTATAAGGATAGAACCCACCCTTACCTTAGGTTTGCCGAATACGAGATCTCCTTGCACGAAGACTTCAAAGAACCACCGCAACAAAGTTCCTCTCCTCTTCCTCCTTGGTGCGCCGTCCCTCTTCCTTTCTCTCTTCTCCTCTTCGCAACTTTCTTTCTTTTCTCTTCTCAAAAATGCGCTATGCTCCAAAACCCTAACTAATGCTCTCCTTCATGCGCCTAGGCCCTTGGGCCCTTGGATCACGGGGCCCCGTCTACTACTCAGCTAATTACTAAACACCACTCCCTAATTTAAATAAAACATCATTTTATTAATTAATATAACTATACTAATAAAACACCTAAATAATTTAATTAAATAAATAATTAAATTATTTGGGCGTTACACCCTATCTGTCGACTCTGGCTCAGCTGTTCCTGGTATTGCCGGTCCTATTCTTCCCTCAGAATCTGCAACTCTGCTCCCTGTCTTATCTGTTCAGACTAGGGGTGTTCAGTGGTTTGGGTAAATCTAAACCAACCCGTGACCCAATCCAAACCGAAACGTTTGGTTTGGACAATTTTTGTAATCGGATCAAATCCGAACCAATCCAACCCGTGAACCCATTACTATATACTCGGTTAGCATTGAAGAGTTCTATTACCCTTCTTCAATGTTACAATAGTTCCTTGTGTCCACTCAATTCCCACGGTCCTTCAAAGTTTAAAGTGCACATTTCCTAGGCTGTGTTCAATGCATTAATCACATTCATCCCAAGTTCCAAATCACATTTCACAACAGAACGACTCTCGCATTATTGAGAAAGAGATAAAAGGGTAGGATGATTTTAATAAAATGAGACTTGAAATTTGACCTTTGTGGTACCTGTGCTATATCAACTTTGTAATACAAGCTTATTTAAATTGAAGAATTGAGTGTAAGATACGTTGAAAGATGAAATTCTTTAATTGAATCTATTGAAAACATTTTCTTTTTGCTAATCCAGCATTATTACTTATGTTAGGCAACCCTTTATCAAACAATTTTTATGCTAATCATGCATTCTATAATAAAAAAAAGTAGAATTTTATATTTTTAAAATTTGACACCACATGACCCGTGAGCCCAATCCAAACCAACCCATCCAATGTCGGGTTGGTTTGGTTCGGATTTTATAAAAGAAAATTCAAAATCCAAACCAACCCAAACCGATTAAATATAATTGGTTCGGGCAATAGATTTAGTCAAAATCCATCCAAACCAATCCGTGAACACCCCTAGTTCAGACTCGACCTATCACACCATTGTTGCTAATTAAAGTTTGGATCACCCTGCATTTCTTGCTCTGGCATTTCTTCATCTATATCCTGGACTGGCTCTTCTGGTTGGTTTACCCCAGCATCAGATGGGTAAAGCCAATTTTCCCGGTTTGATATATCTGTCCTGGCTTTGTTTGGCAGTCAGATTGACCTTTCTCTGGAGATCGACAAATAATACCTTGTTTCGCTTCCCCTTTTTATTGGCCTGATCATTTGCATATTAGCACACAGGACTAAGTCAATCCCCATATTGCCCTCCACAGCCTTGAGGCCAACTGTCCTGTCATCCAAACCAAACTTTCCAGCAATATATGATATCAGCCCACCTACCAGAGTTAATCCTGTACCATGCTCTGCTATACTAGCCAGATGGTTAATGAGATAGTAGCAAGTGTTAACAGGGTGACCATTCACCATTGCCCACAGAATAAACAGTTCAGCAACCCTAACCCCTCCAGCCTCTCCCCTACCAAAAATAGTACTAGCCATAACTCTATGAATGTAACGGAAAACTGGGTTATGGATAGAACTTGCCTTTGCGGCTCTAGCTTCATAATGACTCTTTCCAGTTATTTCAGCCCAAAAAGTTTTTGCACAAAATCCTTCTGGTTTGGTTGCGGGGTCTTTCGAGTCATGAATAAACCCCGCATTCTCAAAACCCAATTTTTCACAAAATTCAGTCATTGTCATCTTGAAATCAATATTAAACGGTCGAAAGGACAACTGATGAATTGGGTTTTGAATATTGGTCCTATCCTCATAAAAACATACTGAGCTTAGGAATTCAAGTGTAAGACCCTCATAAGTGTAATTCCTAATTTGAAGGAAATACATCCAGCCTAGAGTATTCAGCAAAAAATAAACATTTTCATCAATACATAGCTAGGTCCTCAAGAGTAAAGGAGCGGGATACCTGGTCGGAATAATTTTTGAGCTTTATCCTTGAAAATGATCTTGTGACGGTTCCCCGAACTCGAACTGCTCCTCTTTCGACCTTGTCCCGAGGAAGGACCAGCAGCATTTGTTATTTTTTTGCTTTTTGGGGGATATTTTCGCAACCTTCAAAAATGTGGGTTTTAGGTTTTTGGAAATTTTGAGGGATAGGTTGAAATTTTAGGTGGAGCAGGTGTTTTTGATGGTGGTTTTTGTGTTTTGGATAGTGTTTTGGTGTTTGAGTGGTGTTTTGTGGTTGTTTGTTGAGGTTTTTGGTTATCGGGTATGGAGGAATTTGAATTTGGGATTTTTGAGGAGAGTGGATTTTTGGTGATTTTGATGGTTGGGTTTTATTTTGGAGGTTGTGGGTAGTTATTTTGATATAAAATTTGTAAGGTTTGGTGGAGATTTGAGTGAGTTTGAGTGGTTTGAAGTTTTGGGTATGGAGGTTTTTGGTTGGAGAAGAAGAAGGAAAGAAGATGAAGGCTGGAAGTGAGGGAGGAGAGTGACGGGTTGTAGGTTTAGTGAAGGCTCCCTGGGGACGCACGGACCGTGCGACCCATATGCACAGACCATGCGCGGCTTGCTGTTTCTCTTCCTTATTTTGCACCCAGGTGCACCCTGTTTTGACTTGGTTGCTCCAAATTTTGCCTAGGATGCGCACGGGGCGTGCGTGTATGCGCATGGGTTGTGCGCCCTTCGAAACTTGAAAAATCATTTTCTTTTCTCTTTACTGAATAGGTATGGGTCAGGTTCTTGTCCTCTGAAATAACTTGAGTCTTTTGTGACGAGCTTCTCAATTCATTCCCTTTTTCTTGGTTGTCCTACAAAAACATAAACAAAAGAAATAGCATTATCCCGTGGGTTGCCTCACGCAGTGCTCTTTTAACGTCACTAGCTTAACGTTGACACATTTATCATTTTTCAACTGGGATCTTTTAAAACCAAAATTGTTCCTTGATAAATTTTATCACTAGTCAAATAAATTTTCAACCGTTGGCCATTAACCTTAAACGACCCAGTTTTTTTGCTCCAAATTTCCACAGCGCCGAAAGGATAAACCTGACGGACTTGAAATGGACCGGACCATCGTGATCTCAATTTTCCAGGAAACAATTTTAACCTTGAGTTAAAGAGCAACACAAGGTCTCCTGTTTTAAATTCCCTGTGAATGATACGCTTATAATGCCAATTTTTTGTTCTCTCCTTATAAATTTTGGCATTCTCATAAGCATCCATTATTAGTTCCTGTAACTCATTTAATTGAAGTTTCCTCACATCTCCTGCCAAATTCATATCCAAGTTGTGGGTTTTAATTGCCCAATAAGCCTTGTGCTCTAGCTCGACTGGAAGATGACAAGACTTCCCATAGATTAATTTGAAAGGAGTCATTCCAATGGGAGTTTTGTATGCCGTCCGATAGGCCCAAAGAGCATCGTCAAACTTTGTTGACCAATCTTTTCTAGAAGTTGAAACAGTTTTTTCTAAAATGTTTTTAATTTCTCTGTTAGAAACCTCAACTTGGCCACTAGTTTGGGGGGTGACAAGGTGTTGCAATTTTGTGCTTCACTCCAAACTTGTGTAGAAGTTTTTCAAATTGATTGGAGATGAAATGGGGTCCTCCATCACTAATGACCACTCTTGGCACCCCAAATCTTGGAAAAATTATTCTTTTACAAAGTTTGATCACAACCTTTGCATCATTTGTAGGAGAAGCGATGGCTTCAATCCATTTTGAGACGTAGTCAACCGCAACTAGAATATATTGGTTTCCGAAAGAAGATGGAAATGGACCCATGAAATCAATGCCCCAGACGTTGAAAATTTCAACTTCTAGAATATTGTTTAATGGCATTTTGTTTCTTTTTGAGATATTCCCAGTGCGTTGACATTGGTCATACTTAGAAACAAATTGATGCACATCTTTAAAAAGTGATGGCCAAAAGAAACCAGATTGAAGAATTTTAAAAGCAGTCTTTTTAGAACTGGTATGGCCACCATAAGCAGAAGAATGACAATGGACAAGAATGTTACTTACCTCATCTTTTGAGATGCACCTTCTGAATATTCCATTTGGTCCCCTTTTGAAAAGGAGAGGTTCATCCCAGTAGTAATGTTTGACATCAGAAGTTCATCCAAGTGATCAGCCACAACATTTTCTATTCCTTTTTTATCTCTTATTTCTAAGTCAAATTCTTGGAGGAGAAAAATCCATCGAACCAACCTCGGCTTAGCAACTTTTTTGTTCCATAAATATTTTATCGCCGAGTGATTCGTGTAGATAATTATTTTTTATCCTACCAAGTATGACCGGAATTTATCAACAGCAAAGACTACCGCTAATAACTCTTTTTCTGTTGTGGTGTAGTTCACTTGGGCCTCATCCAGGGTTCTACTTGGATAGTAGATGGCATGCATTTTCTAATCCTTTCTTTGACCCAGAACTGCTCCAACTGCATAGTCACTAGCATCACACATGATCTCGAATGGAAGGTTCCAATTCGGTGGTTGCATGATTGGGGCAGTGGTCAAAGCTTCCTTCAACCTACAAAACGCTTAATGACAGAATTCATCAAAAACAAAAGCTGCATCCTTGAGGAGCAAGCTTGTTAGTGGCTTAGTGATTTTTGAAAAATCTTTAATAAACCTGCGGTAAAAACCCGCATAGCCTAGGAAACTTCTCACTTCTCTGACCGAGGTAGGAGGTGACATTTTTTCAATAACTTCGATTTTTGCTTTGTCTACCTCAATACCTCTTTTAGAAATTAAATGTCCAAGCACAATCCTTTCCCTTACCATAAAATGGCACTTCTCCCGGTTCAAGACAAGATTTACCTTTTCACACCTTTCAAGTACTTTTTCCAGGTTGGCCAAAAAGTCATCAAAACTTGAGCCATGTACCGAGAAATCATC
This sequence comes from Astragalus membranaceus, assembly GCA_039519185.1. Lineage (NCBI taxonomy): Eukaryota > Viridiplantae > Streptophyta > Magnoliopsida > Fabales > Fabaceae > Astragalus > Astragalus membranaceus. The sequence continues at coordinate 54,938,812 of CM076851.1, forward strand.
CATAAAAACTTCCATAATATTTTCAACAAAATCTGAAAAAATGGACATCATACAGCGTTGAAAGGTGGCAGGAGCATTGCACAGACCAAAAGGCATCCTTCTATAGGCATAAGTGCCATAAGGACAAGTAAAAGTTGTTTTCTCTTGGTCGCTAGGATGAATAGGTATTTGAAAGAATCCAGAATACCCATCCAAATAGCAGAAATGTGAATGCTTAGCCAACCTCTCTAACATTTGATCAATGAAAGGGAGTGGGAAGTGATCTTTACGGGTTTCTTTATTTAGCTTCCTGTAGTCGATGCACATTCTCCACCCCGTTACAGTTCTGGTGGAAATGGCTTCATTTTTTTCATTTTTTATGACTGTTAGGCTTTCCTTTTTTGGTACCACTTGAACAGGACTGACCCACTTACTGTCTAAAATCGGATAATGACTCCATCATCAAGGAGTTTAAGTACTTCTTTCCTAACAACTTCCTTCATATTAGGATTTAATCTCCTTTGGTGCTCAATGGATGGTTTGTAATCTTCTTCAAGGAATATCCGATGCATACACAATGAGGGATTTATTCCCTTAATATCTTCAATAGTATATCGTATGGCTTTAGGATATTTCTTGAGGATATTAAGTAATTGCTTTGTTTCCTCCTCATTTAGGTTTGCATTGACAATAACGGGAAAAGTCGAGTTCAAGCCAAGAAATTCATACCTGAGAGCCGACGGAAAAGGCTTTAGTTCTACCTTTGGAACTTTCTTTGAAAAATGATCAGAATTCTCCTCATTTAAGTCTTCAGCGCCCAAGTCTTTTATGGAAGGATTTTCATCCAACATTTTAGCCTAGACTTGGGCTTCCTTAGTCCTTTCCTTATTTGTGTTTGCTTTCAGGCATGTTTCTAAACCATCGTGCGAAGATGATGCTAAAGAGCAGTCTTCCACGCAATGGTCAACAACATCTATCCTGCAACAAGAATCCTTAATGGAAGGACTCTTCATAAGGTTAGCAAACTCAAATTCAATTATTTCTTCACCCACATTAAATGCCAACTTACCATGTTTGACATCTATTATGGCCCTTGGGAGTCTTCCTCTATTTCCATCAAAACAAAATCGGCTGTTATAAAAATTTGGCCTACCTTAATAGCACTAGTGCAAAAATGACATTTAGCATCGGTTGTTTTGGACATTTAGCATCGGTTATCCGACGATGCTAAATCCCCCGATGCTAAATGTGGGACATTTAGCATCGGTTATTTAACCGATGCTAAAAATCACTTTTAGCATCGGGTGTTTGAAACACCCGATGCTAAATGTCCTGAAAAATGACATTTAGCATCGGGTGTTTCAAACACCCGATGTTAAATGTCTATTTTTTTTAAAAAAAATACATTTAGCATCGATTGTTTTAAACAACCGATGCTAAATGTCTATTTTTTTTTAAAAAAATAGACATTTAACATCGGTTGATTAAAATAAGGGATGCTAAATATCTATTTTTTTTAATTGGAAGCCGACAGTCTTGTCTTTGTAGCAGTATAAATAACTATTCGGCCATAAGACAACATAGAAGATCCAGGAACAATAATACAGAGAAAAATTGGTGAAAGCTAATTAAAATAAAATTAAAGAGGACAACAAAAATGAATCTCATGTTAATCACGTGTATATTCCTGCACAATTTAAACCCAATCAGTCACCTGCTAGTCAATAAAAAATGAAAACAACAAACAGGACAAAATTTCTAATTTGAACCACATGTGTAACCTCCACAACTGTGTATTCAGAGAAGCAGCTAACACACAAAAGATGATGCAAGGTTTCTCCCTTCATATCCCTAAACCTGCTGCTTCCATCCCTTGTTGCTTTTTGTGCTCTCACAATCTCTGCATCCCCCTCTTTATCCCCCTCTTTAACTTCTTCCACATACTCCCTTACACTCTCCACTACCTTGTTGTGCAGCACCCTAGACATACCATGATACCAGTATATTAAAATTTTAAACTTTAGCCCCCATGTATAACACAATATATTATCACATATTATATTTGAGTACAAAGGAGTCTGCACGAGGATTCAAGGATTTGATAATTGAATCAGATTGTGCTGTGGCTATTGATGCGTTGAATGGCAATCATGGTAGCAGAGAGAGAGACAACCCGATAGTGAAAAGCATTTTGGCAATTGGTGATGGTGAGCTGTTGGTCAAATGGTCTTGGGTGGACCGTGAAATGAATTCTGTTGCTGACAAGTTGGCCACTAGCAGTTATGAGACTGAGGACTTATGTGTAATTGTTGAAAACGTTCCTGGCTTTTTGGCCAGTTTGTATTCGTTGGACAAATTTGGGCTTGCTGGCCCTTCTGTAGTTGGCTAGTTTCTTTGGGCCTTTGGCCCTTTATTTCACCAAAAAAAAAAACAAAGGAGTCTGCACAAGCAATCTTTCAGTTACTAAATTAAAAAGACGATATTTGAAAAAAATTTAAACAACCAACAATTTTTATAATTAATATTTTTTGCACTCGTGACTCAAGGTCTTAGATCCGTCCGTGCTCAATGCCACCGCTTATGTCGCTTGTACCATGTGAATTCCCTCTGTAACATTTTTTTTTTTGACAATCTGTAACATCCAGCCTGAAAATTCTGATTAGTTAAAGTTAGTATTTTAAAAACCGAACCAATCGGAGCGGTTGATCTGGTTAAACCATGACCCGACACCTTATCCGGTTCGGTTATTTCAGTGGTTTAAAGCGATTTTATCCGGGTTTAGCAGTTTTAAACGGTTGAACCATGACTCAGAGGTCCCACCGATTCATTGTCTGGTTCGGTTTTTAAAACATTGGTTAAAGTATATCTATGGAGGCTCACTTTATGTTTTAATATTTAGCCTAGAGAAAGTGATCTTTTGGAGTGGAGCTGAATGTTCCTGCTGCGGCCGTTAATTATGTGATCTACAGCCTTCAGTGATACGTTAAGCCTTCAGTGATACCCTTACCACCGATTTGTTGCTTTCTTTACCTTTTGTATTACACACCAGCTTCCTTAACCTGTAGGGAATTCGCGAATACTCATCGTTTGTTCTTTTGCCATTAATTTTCTACATCTTCTGAGACACTAAAAAGTTGCATTTTGGTTGCATATTCACGTTTTTTGTGTATCACAACTTTGGCACTTGTTTTTCATGCACATGTTAGGCCCAAGGTTTTAAAAAACGGAACGTTAACGTGAAAACGTCCGTGACAAATCGGTATCGGCAGTCGGCGTTACCGTCTTTGACCGCAATCAAGGTGAGAATCAAAATCACACGTTATGGCCGTTACAGAACGGTGTTGCGGCCGAGACACCAGCGAAAAACGGTTCTAAAGGGTGAAATCTCCGCAACAGTCCCGCAAAATAGATGTTCTTCCATTTTCTCTCTTGACCACCATGTTTTCCTTCGATTCTGTACAAGATCACAACAAGAGATCTCGTCAGGAGAAGCCTTCAGGAAGCCAAAGCGCTTCTGGTGTATACCTTGTCAATGGTAGGTAGGTATTGTGTGAGAAGGAGAAAAAGAAGATGACTGAAAAACGTATTTTAATGGTAAAACATAAGATTTACTTTTTTGACTTCTCCAAGAAGCCAAGGCACTTCTGGAGTCTTCTTCCATTATCTTTTTACTTACAGCTAGTAATTAGGTTTCACGTGCGAAGGTTGGTGAACATTTTTTTTATAACTTTAGAAATTAGCTAGATAAATAGTTTATCATAAATATTATTGAAGTAGGAGTATATGAATAACTAATAATTAATTTCTGTAGAATATCAAAATAACGTTGAATTTTATTAGATATATTAATATTAATAAATTGCTCATTTCAACCTTTACCAATGATTTTTTGGATACAAACATGAGCTTTGTTAAGTAAATTAATGTTAGTTATAATATATACTAATTTTTTCATATTTTTATTTTTTATTTTACTTTAGACATCTTATAATAGTGGAAAAAAACATTAATTTTAGTTATTATACATTATATGATAGTACAAATAATTTTAATTAATTTTATGCATTATTGTGATAATTCACACCGCGACAGCCGCAACACACACCGCGACAGCCACAACAGCCGAAATCGCGAAAGCCTTAACGCGACCGCGATCGTGACCGCGACCGTTTTTTCGAACCTTGGTTAGGCCCACTTAGTAATTCTTTGTTGATGCAATGGGCTCGTTCCGGGTCTGGCCCAACCCATATCACATTAATTGGAATCTGTTAGTTAGTTTGTTAGAATGCAAAAACAGAATAGTTAGTCAAAGAAAAACTCTGTTTTTCCCTCTTGTATGAATATGCCATTCATGGCACATTAATCAATACAGAGCATTCTTTCTCATTTTGGCTCTAACACAGGCATGCCGACGTGGTTGCACAGTGACCCTGCGAAAGCCACAATTGATCTTACGCTGAGAATGACGTCTGTGGAAGGATAAATTACTGGAAAAATTCGGCACAAAATCTTCTTTTTGTGTATGGTACCCAAATCTATTTTTACCTAGTATAGCAAGTTATATTATGCTACAGCCAGTTGCCCAGTTAACTCTTATTTATAAATACCTCCCAAAAGTCTCTTTAAATACAATTCTAACCCATGTCCCATGTGTCTTCTGGGTCCCACTTAGTAGTACTACTTTTAGAGCTTTGATTTTTGTTTGTTGGTATACTTGGTAGGTAGTTTAATTCGTAGTTTAACATAGTAAAAGAAAGAAATGCTCTCAGCATCAAAACGAAGCAAAATTTTCAGTAAAATCTCTAGTGGATCAACTTAATATCCAATTCGCAGCAGTTTCCAAATTCATGTTTATAAATAGTACTGCTGAAACCATTGACTCACTTGGTAAGCAATACTTTCAATTTTCTCATATTGAAGCAAAGTATTTATTTGTAAAATTCATGTTTATAAATTCATGTTTATAAATAGTACTGCCTATTCTTTTCTTATATCAAATTCTTTTCTTATATTGCAAAGTATTTATTTTCTCATATTGTCTAGTGGATCAAATTCATGTTTATAAATAGTACTGCCTATTCTTTTCTTATATCAAATTCTTTTCTTATATTGAAGCAAAGTATTTTTTTTGTAAAAAGAAAGGACATCTATAAAGATAAAGATTTTAAAAACAATTATAGTGCCAACATACAATAGTTTTTCGTTGAAACTCAAAAACAAATATTTGTTTGTGTAAAACAAAGACATTTATAAAAATTATAAAATATAACTTTTATTATGTCTCCGTACTCTATTGTTTGTATTATTATTATCTTTATGTTGTCTTCAAGAATATCTTTATTTCTTCTAAATAAAACGAGTGAATAGAAGTACAATGTTTCCCTCAAAAATTGCAAAGTGTTATTCACACAAAGTGTCTAATTTTGTAAAACTCTCAGCCTATCATTTTCTTATAGCGAAGTAAAATATTTATTCGTAAAAATCAAGGACATTTATAAAGACAAGGATTTAAAAAAAAAAATTATACAACCACATACAATAGCATTTCATTGAGACTAAGAAGAAAAACATTCGTTTGTGTAAAACAGAGACATTTATAAAGAAAAAATATTATAAAATAGAACTTTTACTATATCTTTGTACTCAATTGTTTGTATAATTTTTATTTTTATTTTATATTTATGAATGTATTTTAAAAAATAATAATAATAGAAAAATAATAATTTATAAGAAAAAAAGACATTCATAAAGATAAAATAAAAATTATAATTATACAAACAAAAGAGTACAAAACATAATAAAGGTTATATTTTATATTTTTCTTTATAAATGTTTTTGTTTTACATAATCAAATATTTTTTTTTGAATCTCAATGAAAAACTATTGTATGCTGTCAGTATGATTATTTTTTCAATCTGTATATTTGTAAATGTCCTTGGTTTTTACAAATAAATATTTGCTGCACTATAAGAAAATAATTCACTTTAAGATAAAAATTATTTTTCTTATAAATTTACAAAATTAAATACTTTATGTGCTTCACCTCACAATTTTTGGGGGAAATATTGTACGTTTATTAACATACTTTTTAATTTTCACTTTTCATTTCAACTACTTTCTCTCTCTCTCTCTCACTCTTTCTCAAATTCTCTTCGTTCCTTTTTGTTTCTCATCCGTATTTATTCTCCTTTGCTCTCTTTTCATCAAAAGAGAATCATACTTAGTTAGTGCTATTTCATCCTTCAGTTTCCATTTTTTTCTCTTATTATCTAAATATTTTTTATCCCCTCACTTTTTTTTACTTTTGAAAAAGAGTAGCTCTATATTCGTGCATACCTATCGGCACTATGTTTGACTTGTAATTTTTTGGCATTACGATTTAAAAGCAAAATAATAATAATAATAATAATAATAATAATAATAATAATAATAATAATTTCTTAGAAATATAGACGGCCGTGAAGAAAATATAAAAACAATAATTATACCAACAATAAAGTACAAAGACACAATAAAGGTTATATGTTTTTGCTTTTTTCTATGCCTATGCCTAACATTTTGAAGTTTCAACATTATTATAAAAAGATAAAAATAGGACCAGTATGACATCTGAAGATAAAAACAATGTTGCTCATAGGATTTTGTAAAAAAAATGTTGCTTATAGGATACAAACAAGTGATAAAGCACAAATTGTTAAATTGTACACACTTCATGCTCCACATGAGAGTTAGGAAGACAGGACTTTGGGGAGGTAAAGAGAGAGAATTCTTTCACATAATTTGAGAGAATACTATTTTAGAGAAGGGAAAGAAAATGCTGACTAACATTTTTTAGTTTCAAGAATATTATAAAAAGATTGAACAAATTTTAAAGAATTTTCTAAGTCCTCATAAATCCTCTAAAATTATTTTTTAAGTTTACCTTATTATGAAGATGTCGTCACTCAAGATGACAAATTATCATTTTTAAGTTTGTTCCCTTCTTTTTTTTACCCAAAACACTTCCCTCTCCTCCTATCCTAAAATCCTAAGCAAAAGCCTCAGAGATACCAAAAGGGTTGAATTTGATATGGCAATACGAATTAGCAATATTAGTATACATATTACAAGAAGAAGGCGATGTCATATCCAGTATACTATTGAGGTTACAGATAGAGATGTCAACAGTATCCTCAAGCACGGATAGTATGTATTTTAAACTGACCCAATGAAAAATATGAAATAAAAGCTAGATTTATGTGAGAACCACTTATTTAGATCAAAAAGACAAAAAACAATACAAAGGAAAGATTTCAGGTCAAAAAATTGACCCAAAAGCACTAGTAGAGAGAAAGTTGAGAGAAACGACAAGTAGAATATTTAATTTCCCAAAACACACACACACACACACACACACACACACACACACATATATATATATATATATGAATCATAAATTAATCTCTTTTGAAAAGCCAACAACATTACTTATTTTTAGAAGCAAAAGAAGCATTGTATTATATATGGGAAAATAACGTGTATTCCAACTTAATACACCAAGAAAAAGAAGAGGAAGAAAGATAAAAATCCTTCCCCAAAAAAAACAGCTTTGTACGTATATTAAACTTAGCACATCAAGAAAAAGAAGAGGAAGAAAGCAGCTTTCGACGTATATTTAACTTAACACATCAAGAAAAAGAAGTGGAATTCATCTGTATAGATTAAATTTTAATTCATCTGTATCTAAGAAGCCAAGAGGAAGGAAGCAGCTTTCGACGTATATTTAACTTAACACATCTAAGAAGTGGAATTCATGTGTTAAGTTTAATATACGTACAAAGCTGCTTTCATGGTTTCGTGTTTGTGACATTACACGGTTGAAATGAATGTTTTCATAAGGGGACACCCCAAAAATATCAACACATCCAACACCCCTTATTCTTTCTATCTCTCTCTTCTTATCATGTTATCTGCCCATCATATTTATCACTCATCTCTCTTCTAACTCTTTCTTTTTTAAGGTGTATAACCGGAATAAGATATTTAAACATTTTCCCTTTTTTACTCATAGGTGGACCTTATCTTTAATAAAATAAAATAACAAAAAGCGTGCTAAACCTGTCATCCTTGTAACATCCCGTCTTTCTAAAGCAAGAAATACCTAAATATACAAATTGGTTCACATCAGAGTATAAAAAAATTTCATGCTTAGATATACATCTTTACAAGAAACAGCGGAAACTATGAAATAACAATATACAAGTTCGAGTCATAAGACCGAATACAGAGACGACGACAGGAAACATGAACAAATAGAACTGAGTCAATCTTCTCCTCGAGCGTGACAACTGAACATCCCGTTCACTTCCTCGTTCCCTGTTCTCTATAAAAACAACAACAATGATTGGGTGAGACAACTTGTCTCAGTGAGTTCTACCGTGCCCCCTCACTATCACTCGATTTGATTTAAAACCGATTACCGCATAGTTAAATATATATAACTATTTATCAACATAAATATAGCCCATTACCGACCGTGCAACCGTTCACAATTCTCGGTAATTTAAGTACTATCATTTATATTATTAAGCCTAGTCGATTACAGGGCCAAAACGTATACAGGGCCTAGGCAAGGGATCATGACTTCCCTCCCTAGTATGCTACTTGTCGGGTCGTCACCCAACGTGATACATAATAAAATATATATCGTGTCCGCATTGGACCGTCTCTTAAGTTCTAGATAATCAATATCTAATGTTGATCTATAACCCGTTTTGATGAATTCAAAGTTAGACATCCGGCATTATAATCATATCACAAATTTGACATATAGTCCAGTTGGTTTATACAAAACATGAACCCACACGCGTTCTAACTTTCGGTTTTTCGAGCAATTGTACTTCCAAAACTCTTTTCTCCAAATCAAGTTGAAAACAATCAAAATAATGAATTTATTCAGGTAATATGATTATAGTTGGTTGAGAAGAAGATTGGAAGAGGTTTAGAATCGAAAGGAGCGACGAAACGAAAGTTCGGAGTCCGGTAACAGAAGGGTGCGCACGACCCGTGCGCAGGGGTGCACGGTCTGTGCGTCATAATGCGTTTCTTGCCAACAATCAGAAGAGGGCGCACCACCCGTGCCCAGGGGCGCACGGTCCGTGCGTCCTGTACCGATGCATATTTCGTTTCGTTTATTTTCATTTCGCTTTTCCGATCGTATCCAATCCGTAATCCGATCAACATCCAGCCTCAAAACAGAATATATATATATATATATATATATATATATATATATATATATATATATATATATATATATATATATATATATATATATATATATTTACATATATATTATTTCAGTCATATTCCAGTCCCACTTCATTAAATCAAAAATCATATATAATATATATACTTTCATAAAACCGTAAAACGCTATTTTAAGGAAAAGCGGTTTGTCGACTCGATACGTGTTTCGAAATCAAGGTTTTCGCCATAGGACCGAAAATGAAACAAGTTCAGAATAGTAAAATATCCCTAATCATGAGTAAAACTCACCGGTTTGACGACTCCCCGAGAAATCACGCCGGAGCACGAATGATCGGACCGTAACCTCTCGAACAATCCCTGTAGTCACGAACTCGCATCGAACTTGGTCAGACCTCGAGACAGCAACCTCTACTACTCCAATTTAATCCCAGCAACTCTAACACTCCTATTGCTACTGACTTCCTTTCCGGTGTGCAGAATTGATGTCTCTCGCGACTTGGCAACTTGAATCCTAAATCCGACGAATAAACATTTCTAGCTCTTCTTTCTGTTTTCCAGTATCAAAGTGCGGATTTGAAACAGGATTATCTAGGTCAATCCGTGACCAAAACTCCTCAAACCAGTGCCTATAATGTAGAGCATTTCGTCTATTTTTTGATGGTTGAAGATTCACACGCATGCAACCAGTAGTTTGGGAGATATCACCGAAACAAGGGGACTGGTCCAGTACTGGGCCAGATTCAAAATCGAAACTTGTGGATACAATATTTCCCTCATTTCCTAATGGAATCCGATGGTTCTTGTTCCCATATTGAAAAATTTTATGTCTAGTTTCTAGAGGAACAAAAATCACTTTCATAGGAGTTGTGTACAGGGAGATACAATGTAAACACTGAAGATAGTTCATACGGGTTTCACCCAGAATTTGTCTTGAGTGGGTGTCTTCAACCTCAAACATCAAGAGCTGCGGAATTTGCTCCAAAACAACCCCAATCTACTAAAGTTGAACCCAGCAATTGGACTTCTTCCCAAATTATTCCAACACTCTCTTGGAATTCGAAATTAGGATCACAATACACACTATGCTTGCTCCAAATTCGCATGCAAGGCTCCCAAAGCTCAAGGCTTCACTTGGAGCTTCAAAGTTCATCCATGGCAAGTAGAGGAAGAGGATGAGTCAGATGTTGAAAGTTGGATTTCTGGAAAGAGGATGGAAAACTGAATTGAAGGGGCAAGATTTTACTTACATGCATCCAAGATAATTGAAGCTCCCCATTCTTCTCCTCCTCCCCCTCTTCACGTTTTTCTCTTCTTTCTCCCCACTCTCTCACTTTTCTAATTTCAGTTGTGCTGAAAGTGAAGAAAAGTTTTGGGTGTTTCTACACCTTAAATGATTATTGAGCTGCAGGTTCTTAAAAGGGTAAAAAGATCGAAATGCCCTTTTTCCTCTAATTCTCACATAAACTTAAATTCCAATCAATAATGCATATTCTCCTATCATTTAGCCATTTGATTAGTTAAATCACTTGGGTCGACTAACAAATATAGCCATGACCTCTTACTAAATTGATCCAATGATATTTAGTGAAATGACCATTTTACCCATGCGCTCCAATTCCCATTACAATTCACACAATTCGAATAATATTTGTGCGTATTTCATATGCTTGAGTGATTAAACATTGCTTCCACGAAATCGTCATATCCATGACCCGATTTGTAACACCCTGGTATTTTTATTTGTTAAAAACACCCAAGTGCACATTAAACATACATCAGAGATATTATTTCCTGTTCAGACACTGAATACCATTATAAATTTTTCGCTGAATTAAACAAAACAGTCTTATATACAAACAAGACCATAACCTGTCAGCAACTATGGTAGTCAGAGTCATACAAGAAAGCGGAATGAAAGATAACATAATGCTAATGCCATAGCATTGTGATACACAGACAACAGAAGGGAAATAAACTTAAACGTAAAACTAAGTCATCATCCATCACTCGGGGCCACCTACTCGTGCCTCTGAGGTTTCTTCTGTCCCTGTTTATCTGTAAAACAACAACATTTAAACAGTGAGATACAATCTCAGTGAGTTCTACCGAGACCCCTACTAACACTCTCGGTTCAGTTATTAGTTCTTTTATACTTAACACGACACCGACTGCAAAACATTGCTAACCCCGGTATGTGGTAAAATAAGCAAAGTACGGCACCGACTGCGGAACATCGCTAACCCCGGTGTATCGTACAACAAACAAAGTACGGCACCGACTGCAGAACATTGCTAACCCCGGTGTATCGTACAATAATCTTTAACATAACACCGACTGCGGAACATCGCTAACCCCGGTGAACCCCCCTACCAATAGTACATTCTCCCATTGGCATGGAGCCTAGGGAAGGGGATCATGACTGCCCCGCCTAGTATGTTACACATGGGTCGTCACCCAACTCGATATACTATATACGTATATCTACAATACTATGAACCCACGGTCCATCAAATCAGACAATCAATGAAACACTTTAGTCCACACTTTATAAAATCCAAGTTCACACTCGCACTCTAGTTGACCACATTTCGACACAATTTTCAACTTCGAAAGTATTTTATAAAACCCTTTTGAAACGTACGCAAAATCATGGCATAATAAGCCTAATATCATTATAGAAGGGTTAGGAAAGGATTAGGAGAGGATTGGAATCGAAACGGAATCGTTTAGGGCACTTTGAAAATTTTGGGCAGGACTAGGCGCACGGGTCGTGCCCCAGGACGCACGGGTCGTGCGCCCTGTTAGACAATTTTTCATCACTGAACCCGAACCAGGCGCACGGGTCGTGTGCCTGAGACGCACGGGTCGTGCGCGTTTGACAGCATTGCCAAAATGCCCTGTTTTGTGAAATTTTGCTTTCCGATCGATCCGAAACTCGCCCCGATCGATTCCTAACTCAAAAACAGACAATGCCAGACAATATACCAGTCCAATCAACATCAAACAATCAAGCAATTCAATCAAAAACTCAACGATTACGAATTTCGTTAAAACGCGATATGTTTCAAAATAACGTTTTCGACTCAAACTCTTTCGAAAACAAGTTACACAATCTATTTCAAAACGGAATCAGCCTATACGTGAGTAAAACTCACCCTTGAAGCGAGAGTCGTTGCCGAGTCGAAATCACCGATATGTCAAAATCACCGAATCGAACCCAATCAACACCGAACCGCTCCTAACTTCGTTTCGAGCTCCCAATCGCGTTCAATCCGCTCCTAGCTTTGTTCCTAAACATAACCCAACCATCAATTTCATCATTGAATCCAATTATTCAACAATTTCCTCCCTCAAAATCCCTAAAATTCGTAGGTTACAAAAGGGGGAGAAAATCGGATGGAATCTTACCTAGGTCTTGGGTTATGATGAGGAGAGTGAGATGATGAAGATGATGAATTTTGGGGCTGTGGGCTTAACTCCTCTTCTTCCTTTCTCTTCTTCTTTTCCTCTTCTTCTTTCTCTTCTTCTTTTCCTCTTCTTTTCTTCTCTGCGTGGAATCCTTCTTTCTTTCCTCTCTTTATTCTTTCTTTTAATTAACACACACACACACATATTTATTTTATTAATAAATAAGTGGTGGCGTGGTCCAATTACCATATTGACCCAAATTCCTTATTTCGATTCCAAAACTTCCTTGGTCCGTATTATTCGGTCAACGACCCTGTGACAGCCAATAATTAATTTTAGCACTCAATAATTTTACCAATTAAGTACCAAATTAATTCAGTTGGGTTTACATCCAAATAATTCGATTAATTATTTTGAGGATGTTACATTCTCCCCAACTTGAAAGAATTTTGTCCTCAAAATTAGACACAACATACCTCAAGAGAACAAATACGGATACCGAGTCCGCATATCGTCCTCCAACTCCCAAGTAGCTTCCTCGACGGAAAAACCATCCCAGACCACTTTGATAATGGGAATTGACTTTGTCCGTAGCGTCCTCTCGCCACGTTCCATGATGTAATTCGGATTAGGTTGGAAGGACAAGTCCGGTCGAAGATCAATCGTTTCAAAATCTAACGGTTGGCTTGGATCGGGAATGTACTTCCGCAACTGAGACACATGGAATACATCATGCAGATTTGACAATGGTGGAGGCAAAGCAATACGGTATGCAAGAGGCCCTATTCGCTCGATAATCTGGAAAGGTCCAATATACCGAGGACTGAGTTTCTTCACCCGTAATGCCCTACCTGTGCCAATTGTTGGTGATAATCTCAAAAACACATGATCGCCCGACTCAAATTCCAACGGCCTTCTTCTTTTATCAGCATAGCTCTTTTGCCTACTTTGAGCGGCTTTCATTCTTTCCCTGATCTGGCGGATCTTTTCAGTAGTGTCTTGAATCACCTCGGGTCCTAACAATCGGTTCTCTCCTACTTCCCACCAACACAATGGAGTCCTGCATTTCCTACCATACAAGGCCTCAAAAGGCGCCATTCCGATACTGGAATGATAACTGTTGTTATATGAGAATTCAACCAGTGGAAGATGATCCTCCCATTTCTTCCCGTTATCAAGTACCGAAGCCCTAAGCATATCCTCTAATGTCTGGATAGTTCTCTCGGTCTGCCCATCAGTCTGCGGATGATATGCGGTACTAAGAAGTACTTTAGTTCCCAATGCTTCATTCAGAGCTTTCCAAAATCGAGAAGTGAATTTCGGATCTCGATCCGACACTATACTGGTAGGAACCCCATGCAACCTTACTATGTTCTTCAAATACACCTCAGCTAACTTGGATACTTTACTGTTAGAACGAACTGGAATAAAATGGGCTGATTTGGTTAACCGATCCACAACTACCCAAATGGAGTCGTTACCGGCTTGAGACCTTGGCAATGCCATTACAAAATCCATAGAAATGTCTTCCCATTTCCACACTGGCACGTCTAGTGACCGTAGCAGACCAGCAGGCTTCTGATGTTCTATCTTAACTTTTTGACAAGTTAAGCATTGTGATACGAATTCAGCAATTTCTAACTTCATTCCCGGCCACCAATACATTTGTTTTAAATCTCTATACATCTTGGTGGATCCAGGATGTACAGAAAATAAACTTCGGTGTGCTTCTTCAAGCACTTGCTTTTTAATATCTTCATTATCAGGCACACAAATCCTACCGTTGAAACAAATAACTCCATCACTATCTTCGGTAAAGTCTGGCATCACTTTCTGTGATTGTAGTTTCACATCAACTTCCTGTGCTAAGCGAATAGAATCCCTTATGGAACTAGAGATCCTCATGTGGCTCAACACTAACCGGTTCCTTTTTGGCTTTGAATCCACATTTAAGTCCCGGAAAGACTCCAACAATTCCATTTCATGCATCATTAATCCAGCTATATGAATGGATTTCCTACTTAGTGCATCAGCCACAACATTAGCTTTTCCCGGATGATACTTCAATTCGAAGTCATAATCCTTCAGAAATTCCACCCACCTTCTTTGTCTGTTATTCAGCTCCTTCTGATCGAACAAATATTTCAAGCTTTTATGATCACTAAAGACTTCGAAGCGAGACCCGTACAGGTAATGTCTCCAAATCTTTAGTGCGTACACAATAGCTGCCAGCTCTAGATCATGAGTCGGATAATTCTCTTCATGAGTCTTCAACTGTCTGGAGGCATAAGCTACAACTTGTTGGTTCTGCATGAGAACACACCCCAAACCCTTCCCAGAAGCATCGCTGTAAATTTGAAAATCCAAAGACGGGTCTGGAAGAATTAGGATTGGAGCAGAAGTCAACCTAACCTTCAACTCTTGGAAACATTCCTCACAATCGGCATTCCATATAAACGGTTGGGCCTTGCGAGTCAACCGAGTAAGTGGAAGAACCAATTGTGAAAAACCTTGGATAAACCTCCTGTAGTAACCGGCTAGACCCAAGAAACTTCTTATTTCGGTGACAGATGTTGGTCGTTCCCAGTTCAATACCGCTTCTACTTTACTGGGATCCACCGCAACTCCCGATTGGGAAATCACGTGTCCCAAAAACTTCACTTCCGGCATCCAGAAGTCACACTTCGACGGCTTGGCATACAATTTCTTTTCTCGGAGTACGTTCAGAACAATGCGGAGATGTTGAACATGGTCCTCAATGGTTTTAGAGTACACCAAGATATCATCAATGAAAACTACTACAAACTGATCAAGGTACGTGTGAAACACTCGGTTCATGTAATCCATGAATACCGCTGGAGCATTAGTCAAACCGAAGGGCATCACTACGAACTCGTAATGTCCATACCTCGTACGGAAAGCTGTCTTCGGAATATCTAAGGCTCGTACCTTTATTTGATGATAGCCCGACCTTAGATCAATTTTTGAAAATACCACGGCACCCCGAAGTTGGTCGAGCAAATCGTCTATCCTTGGCAATGGATACTTATTCTTAATCGTCACTTTGTTGAGTTGTCGATAATCTATGCACAATCTCATGCTACTATCCTTCTTTTTGACTAGCAACACCGGAGCACCCCATGGAGAAGCACTCGGTCGGATAAACCTTTTCGATATTAATTCCTCAAGTTGAGACTTCAGTTCCTTCAACTCTAAAGGAGACATTCTATAAGGAGCAATAGAGATTGATCCTGTACCAGGAATCAATTCTATTGAGAATTCTACCTCTCGGTCAGGAGGTAAGGATGAAACTTCTTCTGGAAAGACATCTAGAAATTCATTTACCACTTGCACAGATGACAAATCTAAACCCGTTTCAGTAGATGCAGACAACATAATAAGAATAGCTTCCGCACCTTGGAATAATGACTGGCTTGCTTCGGTGTAAGACATCGTCGCTTCAGCATCTGCCTGTGTCAATCCTACGGACTCGGAGGCGAAGCTAATAGTTCGATCGGCACAGTTGATTGTTACTTGATTTTCGGCCATCCAATTCATACCCAGAACAATGTCCATGCTTCTCATAGGCAAGCAAATAAATTTCATAACAAACTGCCTGTCGCCTATGACAAGTAGGCAATTTTCACATAATGATTGGGTCTGGACACGACCCTTGGCAGCAGTTAAAATAGTTATCGGTTCGGATAGCTCAGACAATGCTAGTCCCAACCGATCCACACATGCTTGCGAGATAAAACAGTGAGTTGCACCAGAATCATATAAAATATTGACTGAATTATTAAAAAGAGATCCCGTACCCCTTAGAAGATTATCGGTAGGTGTGATGGTCCGAGCATCCAAAGTGTTGATCCGCCCCTGACCAGGAGCATTTGGTGCCCTTTGGGAATTTTTCTTTGTTGGGCACTGATTTGCATAGTGACCCTCTTCATTACAGACATAACACCGATCAGATCTTGATGGACACTCGCCACGGTGATACCTTCCGCACTTAAAACAATTCCTAAACTTCATTTGATCAGCCGTTTGCACCTGCTTTCCCTTATAATTTCCACTCTTGCCTGAGTCATGCTTGGGACCCATCTGAGAACTAGATGACCCAGTGTTCCTCTTACTCTGATGGAACGCCTTCCTGCTTGCATACAATCTGGCCAAATCACTTTCAGCAATATAAGCTTGTTGAACCATGGCTGCATAGTTGGTCCTTGGAAAAGAACTAAGACTTTGAGCAATATCCTCTCTCAACCCATATTTGTACCTGTCAGTTTTCCATTGGTCACTTGGGGCATATCCAGCTAAACCGAAGAATTGATACAACTCTTCAAATTTAGCCGTGTATTGGCCCACGGTCAAGCCTCCTTGTGTAAAAGTCAAAAACTCATTTTCCTTATCCAACCTCATAGCCGTGGGGAAGAATTGTTCTAAAAATGATGTTCGGAAATTGTCCCAAGTCGGGGGAGTTCCCATTGTCTCCATCATGGCTCTAGCATTTGTCCACCAGTTATTGGCCTCTCCCTTCAACATATGGGATGCCAACCTCAACTTGTCTTCATCGGTCACTTGCATTGTTACAAAGATCTTTTCAATGTCATCCAGCCAATGTTGTGCTCTCATGACATCCGGCCCACCTCTAAACTCGGAGGGTTTCATTTTCAGGAACTCTGTGAAAATTCTCCTTGGGTTCACTTGTGGCTCTGGAGCTTGATGCTGCTGAGCATTCTGCTGTAGGATTTGTTGCTGCTGATGCATAAGCATCATGTCTTGCATCATTTTCTGCTGGTTCTCAATTACATTCTGCATCCACTCAAAATTTGGATCAACAGGAGGAGGAACGCCTCTACCTCTTCTGGCCATGATTCTGCGAAATATGCACAAAGTATTAAGTTGATCAAGCTCAATGTCTAATAGCATACTAAGAAAATCACAACTGGAAAAAGCAAAGACCCTATAAGCTAAGTCCGACTAGGTCGAACCGCTCTGATACCAACTGTAACACCCTGGTATTTTTATTTGTTAAAAACACCCAAGTGCACATTAAACATACATCAGAGATATTATTTCCTGTTCAGACACTGAATACCATTATAAATTTTTCGCTGAATTAAACAAAACAGTCTTATATACAAACAAGACCATAACCTGTCAGCAACTATGGTAGTCAGAGTCATACAAGAAAGCGGAATGAAAGATAACATAATGCTAATGCCATAGCATTGTGATACACAGACAACAGAAGGGAAATAAACTTAAACGTAAAACTAAGTCATCATCCATCACTCGGGGCCACCTACTCGTGCCTCTGAGGTTTCTTCTGTCCCTGTTTATCTGTAAAACAACAACATTTAAACAGTGAGATACAATCTCAGTGAGTTCTACCGAGACCCCTACTAACACTCTCGGTTCAGTTATTAGTTCTTTTATACTTAACACGACACCGACTGCAAAACATTGCTAACCCCGGTATGTGGTAAAATAAGCAAAGTACGGCACCGACTGCGGAACATCGCTAACCCCGGTGTATCGTACAACAAACAAAGTACGGCACCGACTGCAGAACATTGCTAACCCCGGTGTATCGTACAATAATCTTTAACATAACACCGACTGCGGAACATCGCTAACCCCGGTGAACCCCCCTACCAATAGTACATTCTCCCATTGGCATGGAGCCTAGGGAAGGGGATCATGACTGCCCCGCCTAGTATGTTACACATGGGTCGTCACCCAACTCGATATACTATATACGTATATCTACAATACTATGAACCCACGGTCCATCAAATCAGACAATCAATGAAACACTTTAGTCCACACTTTATAAAATCCAAGTTCACACTCGCACTCTAGTTGACCACATTTCGACACAATTTTCAACTTCGAAAGTATTTTATAAAACCCTTTTGAAACGTACGCAAAATCATGGCATAATAAGCCTAATATCATTATAGAAGGGTTAGGAAAGGATTAGGAGAGGATTGGAATCGAAACGGAATCGTTTAGGGCACTTTGAAAATTTTGGGCAGGACTAGGCGCACGGGTCGTGCCCCAGGACGCACGGGTCGTGCGCCCTGTTAGACAATTTTTCATCACTGAACCCGAACCAGGCGCACGGGTCGTGTGCCTGAGACGCACGGGTCGTGCGCGTTTGACAGCATTGCCAAAATGCCCTGTTTTGTGAAATTTTGCTTTCCGATCGATCCGAAACTCGCCCCGATCGATTCCTAACTCAAAAACAGACAATGCCAGACAATATACCAGTCCAATCAACATCAAACAATCAAGCAATTCAATCAAAAACTCAACGATTACGAATTTCGTTAAAACGCGATATGTTTCAAAATAACGTTTTCGACTCAAACTCTTTCGAAAACAAGTTACACAATCTATTTCAAAACGGAATCAGCCTATACGTGAGTAAAACTCACCCTTGAAGCGAGAGTCGTTGCCGAGTCGAAATCACCGATATGTCAAAATCACCGAATCGAACCCAATCAACACCGAACCGCTCCTAACTTCGTTTCGAGCTCCCAATCGCGTTCAATCCGCTCCTAGCTTTGTTCCTAAACATAACCCAACCATCAATTTCATCATTGAATCCAATTATTCAACAATTTCCTCCCTCAAAATCCCTAAAATTCGTAGGTTACAAAAGGGGGAGAAAATCGGATGGAATCTTACCTAGGTCTTGGGTTATGATGAGGAGAGTGAGATGATGAAGATGATGAATTTTGGGGCTGTGGGCTTAACTCCTCTTCTTCCTTTCTCTTCTTCTTTTCCTCTTCTTCTTTCTCTTCTTCTTTTCCTCTTCTTTTCTTCTCTGCGTGGAATCCTTCTTTCTTTCCTCTCTTTATTCTTTCTTTTAATTAACACACACACACACACATATTTATTTTATTAATAAATAAGTGGTGGCGTGGTCCAATTACCATATTGACCCAAATTCCTTATTTCGATTCCAAAACTTCCTTGGTCCGTATTATTCGGTCAACGACCCTGTGACAGCCAATAATTAATTTTAGCACTCAATAATTTTACCAATTAAGTACCAAATTAATTCAGTTGGGTTTACATCCAAATAATTCGATTAATTATTTTGAGGATGTTACACGATTTATCATCTAATCGAATAATAAATCGTTAGTTAATTTCGTAATCCAAAATTAACAAAACTAGGGATGTTACAATCCTTCTTTGTTTAATTTTGAATTTGGCTACAATCTCGTACCCTATATATACACCTTGAATCTTTTGTGCCTCACATATTCTCCTCATTCTCTTTCCTTCAGAAAATATTTTCTCCACTAATTTCCTATATCATAAGCCATCCTAACAAAACATTTTCTATATCAAAACTTCCATTTCTACCCAGAGAAAAATGGCCTGTGAAACATGGTTGATTCTACCTCTTTTTCTATTGGTTCTGAGCTACACGCAATATTGTGTCCACGGAGAACCCCAAGTACCATGTCTTTTTATCTTTGGGGATTCTTTGTCCGACAGTGGCAACAACAATAATCTTCAAACATTTTCAAAAGTTAATTATAAGCCATACGGG
The DNA here is from genome assembly GCA_039519185.1 of Astragalus membranaceus. Lineage (NCBI taxonomy): Eukaryota > Viridiplantae > Streptophyta > Magnoliopsida > Fabales > Fabaceae > Astragalus > Astragalus membranaceus. The sequence continues at coordinate 54,959,021 of CM076851.1, forward strand.
ATCGACTTTCCAACTGGCTCATCTGGAAGATTTACCAATGGACCAACTGCAATCGACATAATAAGTAAAATTCTCTGCATTATCAAGAGCATATATTTTAATTGTTAAGTTCAAACTAACTGTTACCGTTGCAGGCCAACTATTGGGATTTGAGAATTTCACTCCACCCTTTGCAAACACTAATGGATCAGACATATTGAGAGGTGTTAACTATGCATCCGGTTCAGCTGGAATTCTCGTTGAGACCGGGAAACATGCGGTATAAAATTAAATTCATTTTATTCACCCTTGTCTTTGATTGATTTTTTTTGTACTTTAATATAATTTAACTATAGAGGATAATTTAAAAATGAATGCATTAACATTTTGCTCTTCAACACATGATCCATTTTTCCCACGTTTAGATATGGCATCTGGTGTGCAACCTATAAGGCCTGCGCCAACTACCACGTAATTTCTTGCACCAACATCATGCAAAGTCTACACCCAAAGGAAACCATTTTTACTAACCATCAAATCATAATATATAGTTGCAAATCAAATTAAAATTAGGTAATCAAATGAAGGATAAGTGTAACACCCCAATATTTCTAACGTGTAGATACATTGAAATGCACAGCTTAGCAATTATCAGAGGACACAATCCCTGCTTAAGTATTGAACGTACAAACTTTTTCCGACAATAAGCTATAATATCTCGGAGTCATCCGTCTTAAATTCCATAAAGGTTCACTGTTTTCACAACTAAAAAGGAATACAGACCCAATTGTTCAATACCATAAACAGTGAAATAATAGGGTTCATACAACTCATATCAAGTATAAGTTACATAACCAAAACAGAGACGACAAAAGAAGAACAATCGAGAACATCAAGACTACAAGTCTCTTGCGTCTCCGTAAGCACATCACCTACTCGTGTCGCCTTGTCTTTCGCTTCCCCTGTTTCTCTGTAAAAAAAACCACAATAATGATAGGGTGAGATAACATATCTCAGTGAGTTCTACCGTGCCCCCTCACTATCACTCGGTTCATTTATAAACCATTACAATATAGTTAAATTTATAAACTATTTGCTCAAGTATATCCTTAGCCATTTACCGACCGTGCAACAATCACAATCTCGGCATCTAATGCGCTAATCATTTGTTTCTAAGCCTTGTAAGTTACTATACAATTACAAGCTTAATAATCGAAACACCGACCGTGCAACAGCCACATTCTCGGCGAATCGTGTTCTTAACCTAGCAAACCATCGACTGTGCAACAGCCACAATGTCGATGAACCCACGTTAGTCCATTCCATAACGTTGTCCGGGCCTAGGGTGAGGGCTCATGACCTTCCCTTCCTAGTATGCTATTCGTTGGGTCGTCACCCAACTTGATATAATCCATATATCACACCCGCATTGGGCCGACTTCTATATTCGATATAATCTATATCTATCATTGTTCTATAACCTGTTTTGATGAATACGATACTAGACATCCGGCGTTATAATACAATACCAAGTTGGACAAGTAACCCGTTTTATTATTCAAAACATGTACTCACACGCGGTCTACTTTTTGGTTTTTCGGATGTTTATACTTTCAAAACCCTTTCTCAAAAATCAAGTTGAACACCTTCAAAACAATGATTTTATCAAAGTAATATCATCATAATTGGTTGGAAGAAGGATTAGAAGAGGTTTGGAATCGAAAGGAGCGACGAAACGAAATTTTGGCAACCGGTGGCAGAAGGTTTTGCACGACCCATGCCAGACCTTGCACGACTCGTGCTAGACTGAAATTCCACACAGAAAGTCTAGCACGACCCGTGCTAGAGGTGGCACGACCCGCGCTGCCTTTAGCAGATTCGTTATTTGTTCGTTTCGTTCAGTTTCGCTTCTCCGATCGCCTCCATATCGAAACCAAATCCAATCTCCAACAAAACAATCAACATTCCAGCAATATACCAGTACAATTATAATCCACATAACACATATATATTTTTATAAAAATCGTAATACGCGATATTTTAGAAAGACGGTTTTCGACTCGAATATCGTTTCGAAATCAGAATATCAAATATATCAAAATCATCAAGATCGAAATGTCAAAACCCTATACGTGAGTAAAACTCACCAGTTTGACGAACTCGCGAGAAATCACGTCGGAGCACGAAACGATCGGATGGTAACCTCTCGAACAATCCCCGTAATCACGAGCTCGTACCGAACTTATCAAAACACTTCCACAATCGAATCCCCAACTTCCTCAATCTCGAAACCAGCAACTGAAACACCTCAAACTCTTATCCAATCCACAATGTAGGTTCAGCTCTTCCTTACTTGGCCTTCACTTGAACATGCAAAGCTCCTATGAGCTCAAAACTCCATTAGTGGCCAAGCTTGAGCTTCAATTTCGAATTTAGTAGGAGAAGAAAGAAGAAGAATCAGCTACTGTAAATTGTGTCATTGGAAAGTGAATGGAAAATGGAGAAGAATGGTGGTCTTGATACTTACATGCAAAAGGGTTGGATGGTGGTGGAGTTCCCCTCCTCTTCTCCTCCTTCGCCCCCACTCTCCTATCTTTCTCTTCTCCTATTCTTTTCTTTTCTTTCTTTCTTGTCTTCAGTTGGAAATGAAGGTGAAGAGAGGATGAAAATGTTTTAATGGGCTGAAGGTTAAATGGTTGGAAAAGACCAAAATACCCTTGGCTCATTAATTCATTCTAATCCTTATTTTTGCCTAAGTTTTTCTCCTACTTAGCCATAACTTAACGTTTTCTCGACTAACCCGTATTCGATTCACGTATTATTATTTCACTCGTCTAAGATATTATTTATAATCCCCGTGAATCGCATTTTAAAAATTAGGGATGTTACAATAAGTTTAAGCAAGTGTCAGTAGTACCAAGAAATTAAAACTCATCAATGATATATGGATTCTATAATTGAAATACCAAAAATATTATTTATACCCCAAACAACAATTATCATTACCGATCATTAATTGATTCAATAATACTTCATATTGTTGGTATGTATGTGAAAGTTTATATTTAATAGCTATTTGTTTGAGTAAAAAAAAAGCTATATTGTAATGTACTTATGTTCATAAATTTTTTAATTATTTTTTAGTATTTTACTATATATAAATAGTTTTAGCTTCAATTATTAATATACTTACTAATAAATACCAAAAAAAAATAATAATAATATACTTACTAATATAAAATGTCAGTGAATACAAAAGTACTACTAATTTGTATGTGTGCTTATAAACAAAATATAGGTTATGCGAGATGACTTGTCTTATCACTTTTCTACTCCCTATATTTCACATTACTTGTTTTTTAGGAGGAATTTGTTTCTTTTTAGATGTCATTTTGATAGGTTTAAGTTACTTTAAATATTTGTTTTCTAATTATACCCTTAATTATTTATTATGGAGAGAGAAACAAATGTGGTGCATGGGTAATAAATAATCAAGAACATAACAGGGAAAAGAATAATAATTTTATGAAAAATAACACATTTTATTAACTTTATGTACAACAAAACAACCTTAAAAGACAACTAATATGAAACAGAGAGAGTATCTTTGTTTCTAGGTAAAAGGATAGGAATTTGAAATGTGTTTGTTTTATATCTTCTCATCTCATGACCTTTCTCCCTCATCTCTTTCTATCTCTCTCTCTCTCTCTCTCTCTCTCTCTCTCTCTCTCTCTCTCTCTCTCATTTTTCTTTATAATTTTTTAATTATATAATAATATATGTTATATAACATCATTATAAATATTATAAATATAATTATAGTAAATTTTACATTTTTTTATTTGTGATGTCTATTGTTCATAAAACAGTGTACGAGACAAAAAATTGTCCAGTACTGTATTGTCCCCGTCCATTATTATCTTTGTTAATTCAAAAATAAAATAAAATGTCAATCAAAGACAAGGGTGAACGAATAAATTGAATTTAATTTTATACCGCATGTTTTCCAGTCTCAACGCGAATTCCAGTAACACCTTTCAATATGGAAGGGTATTAAAACGGGCACTAAAGTTTCTTCCACATAGGTATGTGGAAGGGCTTGGGTACTGACACATTTTTCAAATGTGGGGATATATGGGAACGAGCACTATATATAGTGCCATAACTAGTGGGTGCTCATTGTCATCTCTACGATCAAGAAAATCCCGTCCTATTATACCAAATAATATGATCTTATAACAAACGGAAAAAAAAGCACATAAAAAAATATATGTAATATGTATTGTTGTATTTAACTCCACTTTATTTTAACAAAAAAATTGTATAAATATAATGTGTGTTTTAAGGAACACAAAAAGTTATATACATTGTCACCCTTCACACTCAAGGGAAAGGCCATAACAGAAAACAAAACTTATGTATAATGTAATACTCAAGGAAGAAACAGCAAAAAACTGAAAACAGTAAGTAGCACAAAAACAACCACCTTGGCAAGACAACCGACTTATCCCTATTGGGCAAACTATAACCACACAAAAAAGTGATCCTATCCCCCGGAAATGCATTCCAACAGGTCCTGAAGGGTTAACTTGGCAAAGTATGGCTCCACTTGTTCTAGTCAATATGAGTTTTTTTCAAGGACAAGGGGTTGGATTTGATCATATATAGTTTTCCCAATGATTTTGTTCGCCGCTGATGTAGGGTGAAATCCATCCCAAAACACATGCTGATTTCTATTCTGGCACGGGGTTTGATTAGGAATACACAACCCAATCTTTAACAATGGGCAACAACCGGCATTGGAAACTGTAAAACCTGAAATACAAGGATCGATCATGGTTGTATCGTATGACAAAATCTAAGAAATTATTCAATTGTTCCAATCAAAAATGCTAAATGAAGTATGAGAAAATTGAAAGTATTGCTTACCAAGTGGGTCAATGGTTTCAGCAGTACTATTTATAAACATGAATTTGGAATCTGCTGCGAATTGCATATTAAGTTGATCCACTAGAGATTTAAGCTTGTCATTAAAAATGAATGCATTAACATTCTGCTCTTCAACACATGATCCATTTGTCCCACGTTTAGATATGGCATATGGAGTGCAACCTAAAATGCCAGCCCCAACTACCACGTATTTTCTTGCACCAACATCATGCAAAGTCTACACCCAAAAGGAAACCATTTTTAATAACCATCAAATCAAGATATATAGTTGCAAATCAAATTAAAATTAGGTAATCAAATGAAGGATATATAAGTTTGAGCAAGTCTCAGTAGTACCAATGATATATGGATTCTATAATTGAAATACCAAAAATATTATTTATACCCGAAACAACAATTAAAGCACATAGCATAGAAAATGGTAACAGATATACCTGTGTATATAGAGATAACTGGCGAACTAGAACATCAGCATACTGTTGAGGGGTATAGATGAGACTTGTTGGGTAGAAGTTGGGAAGAAAGTAATTATTTATGTAATCATTGCTACCTATATTCACATAATACAAGCACTTGTTCAGATACTGTTGAGCTTGTTGAATACCTCCAAGCTTTTGAGCAATTACAGAAACTATGACTCTGTGATTTGCTAGTTGTAATCCCAAATTGACATTAACACCCTGCATTTAGTATCTCTAATTAATTTAGCTGCCTTTTTTAGCATTGAAACACAAATCTATCCTCTATAGTTGAATAAAATGAATTTAATTTTATACCGCATGTTTCCCGGTCTCAACGCGAATTCCAGCTGAACCGGATGCATAGTTAACACCTCTCAATATGTCTGATCCATTAGTGTTTGCAAATGGTGGAATGAAATTCTCAAATCCCAATAGTTGGCCTGCAACGGTAAAAGTTAGTTTGAGCTGAACAATTATAATATATGCTCTTGATAATGCAGAGAATTTTACTTATTATGTCGATTGAAGTTGGTCCATTGGTAAATCTTCCAGATGAGCCAGTTGGAAAGTCGATCCCGTATGGCTTATAATTAACTTTTGAAAATGTTTGAAGATTATTGTTGTTGCCACTGTCGGACAAAGAATCCCCAAAGATAAAAAGACATGGTACTTGGGGTTCTCCGTGGACACAATATTGCTTGTAGCTCAGAATCAAGAAAAGAAGAGGTAGAATCAACCATGCTTCAGAGGCCATTTTTCTCTGGGTAGAAATGGAAGTTTTGATCTAGAAAATGTTTTGTTATGATGGCTTACGATATAGGAAATTAGTGGAGAAAATATTTTCTGAAGGAAAGAGAATGAGGAGAATATATGAGGTACAGAAGATTTGAGGTGTATATATAGGTTACGAGTTTGTAGCCAAATCCAAAATTAAACAAAAAAGGATGACAGGTTTAGCATGCTTTTTGGGGAAGTATTTTTATCTTTCTTCCTCTTCTTTTTCTTGGTGAATTAAGTTGAAATACACGTTATATTCCCATATATAATACAATGCTTCTTTTGCTTCTAAAAATAAGTAATGTTGTTTGCTTTTCAAAAGAGATTAATTTTTGATTCATATATATATATATATATATGTTTTGGGAAATTAAATATTCTACTAATCGTTTCTCTCAACTTTTCTCTCTACTAGTGGTTTTGGGTCAATTTTTGGACCTGGAATCTTTCCTTTGTATTGTTTATTGTCTTTTTGATCTAGATAAGTGATTCTCACATAAATCTAGCCTTTAATTCATATTTTTCATTGGGTCAGTTTAAAATACATACTATCCGTGCTTGAGGATACCGTTGACATCTCTATCTCTAACCTCAATAGTATACTGGATATGACATCGCCTTCTTCTTGTAGTATGTACTATATGATGGGCAGATAATACGACAAGAAGAGGGAGATAGAAAGAATAAGGGGTGTTGGATGTGTTGATATTTTTGGGGTGTCCACTTATGAAAACAATCATTTCAACCGTGTAATGTCACAAACACGAAACCATGAAAGAACTTAAGGAACGGTTTTTGTTTTACTTCCTCTTCTTTTTCTTGATGTGTTAAGTTTAATATACGTACAAAGCTGCTTTCTTCCTCTTCTTTTTCTAGCTGCTTTCTTCCTCTCATTTTTCTTGTTGTGTTAAGTTTAATATACGTATAAAACTGCTTTTCTTGGGGAAGGGTTTTTGTCTTTCTTCCACTTCTTTTTCTTGATGTGTTAAGTTAAATATAAGTCGAAAGCTGCTTTCTTCCTCTTCTTTTTCTTGATGTGTTAAGTTTAATATGCGTACAAAGCTGCTTTTTTTGGGGAATGATTTTTTTCTTTCTTCATCTTCTTTTTCTTGGTGTATTAAGTTGGAATACGCGTTATATTCCCATATATAATACAATGCATCTTTTGCTTCCAAAAATAAGTATTGTTGTTTACTTTTCAAAAGAGATTAATTTATAATTCATATAAATATATATATATATATATATATATATATATATATGTTTTAGGAAATTAAATATTCTACTAATCGTTTCTCTCAACTTTCTCTCTACTAGTGGTTTTGGGTCAATTTTTTGACCTGGAATCTTTCCTTTGTATTGTTTTTTGTCTTTTTGATCTAAATAAGTGGTTCTCACATAAATCTAGCTTTTATTTCATATTTTTGATTGGGTCAGTTTAAAATACATACTATTCGTGCTTGAGGATACCGTTGACATATCTGTCTGAAAACTCAATAGTATCCTGATTATGACATAGCCTTCTTCTTGTAATATGTACTATATGATGGGCAGATAATATGATAAGAAGAGGGAGATGGAAAGAATAAGGGGTGTTGGATGTGTTGATATTTTTGGGGTGTCCACTTATGAAAACAATCATTTCAACCGTGTAATGTCACAAACACGAAACCATGAAAGAACGTAAGGAACGATTTTTGTTTTTCTTCCTCTTCTTTTTCTTGATGTGTTAAGTTTAATATACGTACAAAGCTGCTTTCTTCCTCTTCTTTTTCTAGCTGCTTTCTTCCTCTCATTTTTCTTAACGTGTTAAGTTTAATATACGTATAAAACTGCTTTTCTTGGGGAAGGGTTTTTGTCTTTCTTCCACTTCTTTTTCTTGATGTGTTAAGTTAAATATACGTCGAAAGCATCTTTCTTCCACTTCTTTTTCTTTATGTGTTAAGTTTAATATGCATACAGAGTTGCTTTTTTTGGGGAATGATTTTTATCTTTCTTTCTCTTCTTTTTCTTGGTGTATTAAGTTGAAATACGCGTTATATTCCCATATATAATACAACGCGTCTTTTGCTTCTAAAAATAAGTAACATTGTTTGATTTTCAAAAGAGATTAATTTATGATTCATATATATATATATATATATATATATATATATGTTTTGGGAAATTAAATATTCTACTAATCGTTTCTCTCAACTTTCTCTCTAGTAGTGGTTTTGGGTCAATTTTTTGACCTGGAATCTTTCCTTTGTATTGTTTTTTGTCTTTTTGATCTAAATAAGTGGTTCTCACATAAATCTAGCTTTTATTTCATATTTTTCATTGGGTCAGTTTAAAATACATACTATCCGTGCTTGAGGATACCGTTGACATCTCTATCTGAAAACTCAATAGTATCCTGATTATGACATCGCCTTCTTCTTGTAATATGTACTATAAGATGGGCATATAATATGATAAGAAGAGGGAGATAGAAAGAATAAGGGGTGTTGAATGTGTTGATATTTTTGGGGTGTCCACTTATGAAAACAATCATTTCAACCGTGTAATGTCACAAAAACGAAACAATGAAAGAACGTAAGGAACGATTTTTGTTTTTCTTCCTCTCCTTTTCTTGATGTGTTAAGTTTAATATACGTACAAAGCTGCTTTCTTCCTCTTCTTTTTCTAGATGCTTTCTTCCTCTCATTTTTCTTGATGTGTTAAGTTTAATATACGTTTAAAACTGCTTTTCTTGGGGAAGGGTTTTTGTCTTTCTTCCACTTCTTTTTCTTGATGTGTTAAGTTAAATATACGTCGAAAGCTGCTTTCTTTCTCTTCTTTTTCTTGATGTGTTAAGTTTAATATGCGTACAGAGCTGCTTTTTTTGGGGAAGGATTTTTATCTTTCTTCCTCTTCTTTTTCTTGGTGAATTAAGTTGGAATACGCGTTATATTCCCATATATAATACAATGCTTCTTTTGCCTCTAAAAATAAGTAATGTTGTTTGCTTTTCAAAAGAGATTAATTTATGATTCATATATATATATATATATATATATTGGGAAATTAAATATTCTACAAATCGTTTCTCTCAACTTTCTCTCTACTAGTGGTTTTGGGTCAATTTTTTGTCCTCGAATCTTTCCTTTGTATTGTTTTTAGTCTTTTTGATCTAAATAAGTGGTTCTCACATAAATCTTGCTTTTATTTCATATTTTTCATTGGGTCAGTTTAAAATACATACTATCCGTGCTTGAGGATACCGTTGACATCTCTATCTGTAACCTCAATAGTATCCTGATTATGACATCGCCTTCTTCTTGTAATATGTACTATATGATGGGAAGATAATATGATAAGAAGAGGGAGATAGAAAGAATAATGGGTGATGGATGTGTTGATATTTTTGGGGTGTCCACTTATGAAAACAAACATCTCAACCGTGTAATGTCAAAAACACGAAACCATGAAAGAACGTAAGGAACGGTTTTTGTTTTTCTTCCTCTTCCTTTTCTTGATGTGTTAAGTTTAATATACGTACAAAGCTGCTTTCTTCCTCTTCTTTTTCTAGCTGCTTTCTTCCTCTCATTTTTCTTGATGTGTTAAGTTTAATATACGTTTAAAACTGCTTTTCTTGGGGAAGGGTTTTTGTCTTTCTTCCACTTCTTTTTCTTGATGTGTTAAGTTAAATATACGTCGAAAGCTGCTTTCTTTCTCTTCTTTTTCTTGATGTGTTAAGTTTAATATGCGTACAGAGCTGCTTTTTTTGGGGAAGGATTTTTATCTTTCTTCCTCTTCTTTTTCTTGGTGAATTAAGTTGGAATACGCGTTATATTCCCATATATAATACAATGCTTCTTTTGCCTCTAAAAATAAGTAATGTTGTTTGCTTTTCAAAAGAGATTAATTTATGATTCATATATATATATATATATATTGGGAAATTAAATATTCTACAAATCGTTTCTCTCAACTTTCTCTCTACTAGTGGTTTTGGGTCAATTTTTTGTCCTCGAATCTTTCCTTTGTATTGTTTTTAGTCTTTTTGATCTAAATAAGTGGTTCTCACATAAATCTTGCTTTTATTTCATATTTTTCATTGGGTCAGTTTAAAATACATACTATCCGTGCTTGAGGATACCGTTGACATCTCTATCTGTAACCTCAATAGTATCCTGATTATGACATCGCCTTCTTCTTGTAATATGTACTATATGATGGGAAGATAATATGATAAGAAGAGGGAGATAGAAAGAATAATGGGTGATGGATGTGTTGATATTTTTGGGGTGTCCACTTATGAAAACAAACATCTCAACCGTGTAATGTCAAAAACACGAAACCATGAAAGAACGTAAGGAACGGTTTTTGTTTTTCTTCCTCTTCCTTTTCTTGATGTGTTAAGTTTAATATACGTACAAAGCTGCTTTCTTCCTCTTCTTTTTCTAGCTGCTTTCTTCCTCTCATTTTTCTTGATGTGTTAAGTTTAATATACGTTTAAAACTGCTTTTCTTGGGGAAGGGTTTTTGTCTTTCTTCCACTTCTTTTTCTTGATGTGTTAAGTTAAATATACGTCGAAAGCTGCTTTCTTTCTCTTCTTTTTCTTGATGTGTTAAGTTTAATATGCGTACAGAGCTGCTTTTTTTGGGGAAGGATTTTTATCTTTCTTCCTCTTCTTTTTCTTGGTGAATTAAGTTGGAATACGCGTTATATTCCCATATATAATACAATGCTTCTTTTGCCTCTAAAAATAAGTAATGTTGTTTGCTTTTCAAAAGAGATTAATTTATGATTCATATATATATATATATATATATATATATATATATATATATATATATATATATATATATATATATATATTGGGAAATTAAATATTCTACAAATCGTTTCTCTCAACTTTCTCTCTACTAGTGGTTTTGGGTCAATTTTTTGTCCTCGAATCTTTCCTTTGTATTGTTTTTAGTCTTTTTGATCTAAATAAGTGGTTCTCACATAAATCTTGCTTTTATTTCATATTTTTCATTGGGTCAGTTTAAAATACATACTATCCGTGCTTGAGGATACCGTTGACATCTCTATCTGTAACCTCAATAGTATCCTGATTATGACATCGCCTTCTTCTTGTAATATGTACTATATGATGGGAAGATAATATGATAAGAAGAGGGAGATAGAAAGAATAATGGGTGATGGATGTGTTGATATTTTTGGGGTGTCCACTTATGAAAACAAACATCTCAACCGTGTAATGTCAAAAACACGAAACCATGAAAGAACGTAAGGAACGGTTTTTGTTTTTCTCCCTCTTCCTTTTCTTGATGTGTTAAGTTTAATATACGTACAAAGCTGCTTTCTTCCTCTTCTTTTTCTAGCTGCTTTCTTCCTCTCATTTTTCTTGATGTGTTAAGTTTAATATACGTTTAAAACTGCTTTTCTTGGGGAAGGGTTTTTGTCTTTCTTCCACTTCTTTTTCTTGATGTGTTAAGTTAAATATACGTCGAAAGCTGCTTTCTTTCTCTTCTTTTTCTTGATGTGTTAAGTTTAATATGCGTACAGAGCTGCTTTTTTTGGGGAAGGATTTTTATCTTTCTTCCTCTTCTTTTTCTTGGTGAATTAAGTTGGAATACGCGTTATATTCCCATATATAATACAATGCTTCTTTTGCCTCTAAAAATAAGTAATGTTGTTTGCTTTTCAAAAGAGATTAATTTATGATTCATATATATATATATATATATATATATATATATATATATATATATATATATATATATATATATATATATTGGGAAATTAAATATTCTACAAATCGTTTCTCTCAACTTTCTCTCTACTAGTGGTTTTGGGTCAATTTTTTGACCTAGAATCTTTCCTTTGTATTGTTTTTTGTCTTTTTGATCTAAATAAGTGGTTCTCACATAAATCTAGCTTTTATTTCATATTTTTCATTGGGTCAGTTTAAATTACATACTATCTGTGCTTGAGGATACCTTTAACATCTCTTTGTGTAACCTCAATAGTATACTGGATATGACATCACCTTCTTCTTGTAATATGTACTAATATTGCAGTTCGTATTGCCATATCAAATTCAACCCTTTTGGTATCTTTGAGGCTTTTGCTTAGGATTTTAGGAGAGGAGGAGAGGGAAGGATTTTGGGAAAAAAAAGAAGGGAAGGAAGTTAAAATGATAATTTGTCATCTTGAGTGACGACATCTTCATAATAAGGAAAACTTAAAAAAATAACTTTAGAGGATTTATGAGGACTTAGAAAATTCTATAAAATTTGTTCAATCTTTTTATAATATTCTTGAAATTAAAAAATTTTAGTCGGCATTTTCTTTCCCTTTTCTAAAACAATATTTTCTCACTTGTTTGCATGAAGTCTGTACAATTTAACAATTTGTGCTTTATCACTTGTTTGCATCCTATAAGCAACATTTTTTTACAAAATCCTATGAGGAACATAGTTATTATCTTCAAATGTCATATTGGCCCTATTTCTATCTTTTTATAATATTGTTGAAACTTAAAAATGTTAGGCATAGGCATTTTCTTTCCCTTCTCTAAAAGACTACAACAATATTCTCTCAAATTAGGTGAAAAAATTCGTTCCCTTTTCTTTCCCAAATCCTGCCATCCCAACTCTCGTGTGGAGCATGAAGTGTGTGCAATTTAACAATGTGTGCTTTATTACTTGTTTTCATCCTATAAGCAACATTTTTTTTCTTACAAAATCCTATGAGCAACATAGTTATTATCTTCAGATGTCATATTGGCCATATTTCTATCTTTTTATAATATTGTTGAAACTAAAAAATGTTAGGCATAGGCATTTTCTATCCCATCTCTACAAGACTGCAACAATATCCTCTCAAATTAGGTGAAAGAACACTCTCTCTTTTCTTTCCCAAATCCTGTCATCCGAACTCTCACGTGGAGCATGAAGTGTGTGCAATTTAACAATGTGTGCTTTATTACTTGTTTTCATCCTATAAGCAACATTATTTTTTACAAAATCCTATGAGTAACATAGTTATTATCTTCAAAAGTCATATGGCCCTATTTCTATCTTTTTATAATGACATAGGCATTTTCACCTTCTTTGAAAGACTACAACAATATCCTCCAAAATTAGGTGAAAGAATTCTCTCTTTTTTCTTTCCCAAATCCTGCCATCCTAACTCTCATGTGGAGCATGAAGTGTGTGCAATTTAAAAATGTGTGCTTTATTACTTGTTTTCATTCTATAAGCAACATTTTTTTTACAAAATCTTATGAGCAACATAGTTATTATCTTCAGAAGTCATATTGGCCCTATTTCTTTTTTTTAATATGATTGAAACTTAAAAATGTTATACATAGGCATTTTGATTCCCTTCTCTACAAGACTACAACAATATTCTCTCTCTTTTCTTTCCCAAATCCTGCCATCCTAACTCTCGTGTGGAGCATGAAGGGTGTGCAATTTAACAATATGTGCTTTATTACTTGTTTTCATCCTATAAGCAACATTTTTTTTTACAAAATCCTATGAGCACCATAGTTATTATCTTCAGAAGCCATATTGGCCCTATTTCTACCTTTTTATAATATGGTTGAAACTTAAAAATGTTAGACATAGGCCTTTTCATTCCCTTCTCTACAAGACTACAACAATATTCTCTCAAATTAGGTGAAAGAATTATCTCTCTTTTCTTTCCCAAATCCTGCCATCCTAACTCTCGTGTGGAGCATGAAGGGTGTGCAATTTGACAATGTGTGCTTTATTACTTGTTTTCATCCTATAAGCAACATTTTTTTTACAAAATCCTATGAGTAACATAGTTATTATCTCAGAAGCCATATTGGCCCTATTTCTATCTTTTTATAATGACATAGGCATTTTCATTCCCTTCTCTAAAAGACTACAACAATATTCTCCCAAATTAGGTGAAAGAATTCTCTCTCTTTTCTTTCCCAAATCCTGCCATCCTAACTCTCATGTGGAGCATGAAGTGTGTGGAATTTAACAATGTGTGCTTTATTACTTGTTTTCATCCAATAAGCCACATTTTTTTTTACAAAATCCTATGAGCAACATAGTTATTATCCTTAGATGTCATATTGGCCCTATTTCTATCTTTTTATATTGTTGTTGAAATTTAAAAATGTTAGCCATAGGCATTCTTTCTCATCTCTACAAGACTACAACATATTCTCTCAAATTAGGTGAAAGAATTCTCTATCTTTTCTTTCCCAAATCATGTCATCCTAACTCTCGTGTCGAGCATGAAGTATGTGCAATTTAACAATGTGTGCTTTATTACTTGTTTTCATCCTATAAGCATCATTTTTTTACAAAATCCTATGAGCAGCATAGTTATTATCCTCAGATGTCATATTGGCCCTATTTCTCTCTTTTTATAATATTGTTGAAACTTAAAAATGTTAGGCATAGGCATTTTCTTTCCATTCTCTACAAGACTACAACAATATTCTCCCAAATTAGGTGAAAGAATTCTCTGTCTTTTCTTTCCCAAATCCTGCCATCCTAATTCTTGTGTGGAGCATGAAGTGTTTGCAATTTAACAATGTGCGCCTTATTACTTGTTTTCATCCTATAAGCAACATTGTTTTTACAAAATCCTATGAGCAACATAGTTATTATCCTCAGATGTCATATTGGCCCTATTTCTCTCTTTTTATAATATTGTTGAAACTTAAAATTGTTAGGCGTAGGCATTTTCAGTCCATTCTCTACAAGACTACAACAATATTCTCTCAAATTAGGTGAAAGAATTCTCTCTCTTTTCTTTCCCAAGTCCCGCCATCCTAACTCTTGTGTGGAGCATGAAGTGTGTGCAATTTAACAATGTGTGCTTTTTTACTTGTTTTCATCCTATAAGCCACTTTTTTTTTTACAAAATCCTATGAGCAACATAGTTATTATCCTTAGATGTCATATTGACCCTATTTCTATCTTTTTATATTGATGTTGAAATTTAAAAATGTTGGCCATAGGCATTCTTTCTCATCTCTACAAGACTACAACATATACTCTCAAATTAGGTGAAAGAATTCTCTATCTTTTCTTTCCCAAATCCTACCATCCTAATTCTCGTGTCAAGCATGAAGTGTGTGCAATTTAACAATGTGTGCTTTATTACTTGTTTTCATCCTATAAGCAACATTTTTTTACAAAATCCTATGAGCAACATAGTTATTATCCTCAGATGTCATATTGGCCCTATTTCTCTCTTTTTATAATATTGTTGAAACTTAAAAATCTTAGGCGTAGGCATTTTCTTTCCATTCTCTCACTAGTAAAAAAACAGGAAAAGAATTGGAGGTTTTAAGTCGGATGCCAAAATATCCGACTTAAAATGTGGACGCGGTGGCAATTTTGTAATAAACAAGGAAAAATATTTCAGGCGCTCAACTTTGAAGTCGGATAAAATATACATCCGTCTTTAAATGTCTATTTTTTTTGGCGTAAAAAAAGTTTGACCCAATCGCTTCTCTCTGCCAAACTAACTCTCTCACCTTCAAAATTTCTATCGCTTAAAATTTCTTTCTCTCCATAAACCCTATTGCTCTCTCTGCCAAACTCACTCTCTCAATCTGGATTTCATCTCACTCTCAACCACAAAAGTCAATCGCATCTCACTTTTGGGAAACCCAATCTCATCTCACTCTTAACAAAACCCTAAATTTCTTTCTCAATGAAGACTCTGTGTTTCTAATGGAGGAAACAAAGGGCTTGTAGCCTCTCTCTCTCTCTCTCTCTCTCTCTCTCTCTCTCTCTCTCTCTCTCTCTGTGCGTGTCTCGCTCTGCATCTACTTCGTCTTCTTCTATTTTGAGATTTTTAGGTAAGGTTCTTCATGTTTGTGTTTCTTAGGTTTTTGTAGTTTTGATATTTTGTACATCAAATGATATTGATATTGTTATTGATGCTGAAATTGTTCTATTTTGGTTTAATTAGAATGTCAGAATGTAAATGAAGCCCGCTCAACACCGTAACGGCACCGTCAAGGACCATGCGGTAGTTATTGCATTCTTTCATCTCTGAAATCTTAGTTTCATTGTTTTCCCTTTTCGGCTTTAGCCCCTTCTACTGCATTATCATCTGCATTGTAACACCCTGGTATTTTTATTTGTTAAAAACACCCAAGTGCACATTAAACATACATCAGAGATATTATTTCCTGTTCAGACACTGAATACCATTATAAATTTTTCGCTGAATAAAACAAAATAGTCTTATATACAAACAAGACCATAACCTGTCAGCAACTATGGTAGTCAGAGTCATACAAGAAAGCGGAATGAAAGATAACATAATACTAATGCCATAGTATTGTGATACACAGACAACAGAAGGGAAATAAACTTAAACGTAAAACTAAGTCATCATCCATCACTCGGGGCCACCTACTCGTGCCTCTGAGGTTTCTTCTGTCCCTGTTTATCTGTAAAACAACAACATTTAAACAGTGAGATACAATCTCAGTGAGTTCTACCGAGACCCCTACTAACTCTCTCGGTTCAATTAATAATCCTTTTTAAAACCAACACGACACCGACTGCAATAAAGTGCTAACCGCGGCGAACGTGAACAAACAAAGTGCGGCACCGACTGCAATAAAGTGCTAACCCCGGTGTATCGCACAGTACGACACCGACTGCAATAAAGTGCTAACCCCGGTGTGCGTACAACAAACTCATGACATAACACCGACTGCAAATCCAGTGCTAATCCCGGTGAACCCCCTTACCAATAGTACATTCTCCTATTGGCACGGAGCCTAGGTTGGGGGAGCATGACTGCCCCACCTAGTATGTCAAAACATGGGTTGTCACCCAACTCGATATACATATAAACATATATATCTACAGTACTATGAACCCACGGTCCATCAAATCGGACAATCCATGACACACTTTAATCCACAATTTTATAAATTCGAAGTTCACACTCGCACTCTAGTTGACCACTTTTTGACACAATTTTCAATATCAAAAACAGTTCATTTTGCCTTAAAACTAGAATATTCAGTTAGGCCTCTGAATAAGCTTTCCAACGCATCTTAGAACACCTCAATCGGGTTCCCGGATCAAAAGATATCGCGAAAACAAAAACAGTGAAAAACTGTTGAAATTCTGCCAAGCTGCGCTGAAGTCGCGCCTGGAGCGCAAGTTCAGCGCGAACTGGCAGAATGTTCTGTCATTCTGCGCTGAAGTCGCGCCTGGAGCGCAGGTGAGGCGCGAACAGGCAGAACAGGGGTCTGTTAAGACAGATTTTGCGATTTTCGCGAAATCCGCTATTCCGCTCAATTCCGATCTTTGTTCCGATCAAAAACAGATTTGACAACCAGTAAAATGAGTCCAATTCAAACCACAAAATCAATCAATCCAATCAAAAACTTAATCAAAACGAATTGTATTAAAACACGACATATTTTCAAATAACGGTTTTCGTTCCAAAATTTCTCGAAACCAATTAACGTAAAAACTAACGAGACACAAAAACATCCTAAGCGTGAGTAAAACTCACCCTTGAAGCGAGAGCCGATATCGAACCGAATTTGCCGAAACGTCGAAATCACCGAATCGAACCCAAACAACAACGAACCGCTCCTAACTTCGTTCCGAGCTTCCAATCGCGTTCAATCCGCTCCTAGCTTCGATCCTAAGCATAACCCAATCACCAACACAACCTATTAATCCTTGATTTCAACAAATTCTCCCCACAAACCTTCAATTTTCGAAGTCAAATAGAAGGGGGAAAAATGGAGGAGAGGCTTACCTAAGATATGGGTTTTGTAGAGGAGAGGGAGATGGTGATTGTGCTGAAATTTGAGGTGATGGGGTTTCCTCTTCTTCTTCCTTTCTCTTCTTCTTTCCTCTTCTTCTTTCTCCTTTCCTTCTCTTCTTTTCTTTCTCTGTTTTCTTTTCTTCTGTTCGTATCCTCCTCTTCTTTCCTTTCTTTTAATTAACACACACACACACACACATATTTATTTTATTAATAAATAAGTGGTGGCGTGGTCCAATTACCATATTGACCCAAATTCCTTATTTCGATTCCAAAACTTCCTTGGTCCGTATTATTCGGTCAACGACCCTGTGACAGCCAATAATTAATTTTAGCACTCAATAATTTTACCAATTAAGTACCAAATTAATTCAATTGGGTTTACTTCCAAATAATCTCGATTAATTATTTTGGGGATGTTACATGCATTTTCTTTTAATAATTTCCATGTATTTGTGAAACTAGTGACAATGTTTGTAGCTGTGAGTAATTGTTGGAGATTAGAGAGAGAAGATTAGAGAGAAGATTTGTGAAACTAGTGACAGTCTTAGGGTCCCTTTGTGGCGTATGACACTCTGTCACTCACTATAACTTTGAATGGGAAGTAGGGAATTTCTTTCCCATATGCGTGATTAGTAACTAGATTTGGGAAGAAAGCAATCCTGGAAGTTAAGAGTATTTTAAACTTTCTGGACATTTTAAGCCTGTCTATATAGGAATGCATCTGTAGTCAGCATCAATATTTTCCATTATAAATTCCACCCAAAAAAACAGTATTTTCTAGTTTAAACTCTTAGCTAAAGCATAAATCTATTATTTTTGCAGAGTGGCAAGTCTGCAGCAGTCTATGCTTGTGCCCAAGAGCAAGGGTTTGACATATTAGAGGTATGACTGTTTATCAACATACTTTGACTATTTGAGTATTTATTCCATAACTGATAACTTTTGTAATGATATTTATCGATCCCATGCATCCTGTAGATAGCCATATGAATTTTTGAAAAACATTGCTGATGATCAAACATATTGATTAGCAAGATTTCGATTGAGTCTGGTGTATTATTAAGTTTGCTATGTTCTCCAAACTTTGGATGTAACTTGTCTTTTGTTGCCGAATGTGAAGAATGGTAGTCTGAATGGTTGTTCTTTGTTATAGTTAAGCATTGAGAAAGTATGGTGGGAATATTTACTTGCACTGTCCAGTTACTGGTCTTGTCTCCACTAGGAATTTCTTAAAAAACAGCTGGGCACAATATATTCCCCTCAAACACCTATCAACTGCTGCTTCTTTTTTTTTTCAAAACATCTGTATTTTTTTCCTTTTGCTTTGATATGTAACAATGTTGTCTTGCAGTAAAAGAATGTTAAATTTCATCACATGGTAGGTGGACTTGTGCATTATTCACGTTTCAAGTTTTAAGGACTCTTGTGGGAGGGGCTTGTTAAAGATATAAAAACCATTCATGTTCATGTATCTTCTAACAGCTTAAGCTATAGAGATAGTTGGTCCTTCAGTCCTTGACACTTAAGATCTTCCGGGGCTGAATAATTTTAACCACCTTTAGTTGCCTTCGATACATTTTAACCACCCAGATCGAGAGGTTAGATATATTTGTCTTTGTTCTGATTTGGCTTATAGTTTGAAATTGATAGCTTCGTCTTCTTCGTGTCTTCAATTTCTGGTTGAAAGGAATAAAATCTTGAAAATCAGATTTGGAAACTGATTTTGTCTTCAATTTCATTTTGGTCCATATGTTGCTCTATCAGTTGGAGTTGCAAAGTTCTTAAAACTGTAATCAGGGTTCTATGAAACAAGCATTTTATAAAAGTCCTAGTTTTTAAAAGTCCTATGAAACAAGCATTTTATACTTGCTGCCAACTGCCACTGATGGTTGGTGATGCAGAATCAGAAGTATGCTTCAATTGATGGTGGAACTAGTTGACATAAACTTGTGAAATAGCATCCAAGTCACATGTACTGTCAAAGAAGTAGTGTTATCATTGATCTTTGTGAATGTTTTGAACAGGGGTTACTGGTGCTGGAGCAGGATTAATCTCAAAGCATAGAAAAAGTCTTGGTCTTGCTAATATTTCTGCTAACTATGCTGCTAATTTTGCTATTGTTGCTGGCTGCTATTGCGGTAACTTTTAGATTTTGTTTTCATAAGAGCCTTTGTTGTTTTAGCTTTGGAAAATTGTTGTCCTAATTGAATTTGATCATGCTGTTTGCGTATAATTAATTCTTTGTTTTTTTTTTGAATCCTGTAATTGTAGTGATTTGATACTGTTTTGTTTTATGTTGATTTGGAATCTTGGATTGGTTTTAGTTGACATTATTATGTTATGATTTAGGAGAGAAAAACACATTTCATTGTAGAGAACTGTCATTACCTATGCAATGGGTTTACCAACCCTTCAATTCATGAAGGTAGTTTATAGCCTGGTCATTCATAACACATTGCCATGCTTTTATTTCAAATTTTCCTTTTCTATTTTCAATTAGATACACATACTAGGTCACACATATTTGAACTTCCCCTGAGTTAAGTTTGTTTGAGTAACTCCTCTATTAGTAAGTGCCTCCTCTCAAGAAGTGCAAGATGTTTTGTTTGAGTAACTCTATTAGTAAGGGCCTCCTCTCAAAAAGTGAAAGATGTTACGTTGTCCTCTAGGGTGCTTCTTATATTTTCAAAGCACCCTTGCCATAAATTTTCCCATATAACTATGTTCTTGATTAGTTGCTCAGGTTTTTGATGAATATTGGAACGTGGAGAATATCATGTTAGTTTCTTAATCGGATGCGTTCAAGTGTGAGAGTTTTTATTTAATGCAATCTCCAGCGGGTTTTCTTTTAATTCTTTAATCTGCAGAAGATGTTCATAATCATTATTTTATTTGATAACCAAAAGATTATTTACTTGCTGTATAATCATATAAATTCTTCGTTGCAGCTCTATCAATTTGTTAGAAATTCTAACCCTTCATAATGTTGAAATGTGAAAGCAAGGATAAATCAAAGTGCAGCAATTCTGCTGTACTTGGTGATCGAGACACAGGCGCCAAATGCTTAGACATTGGGGCCCAGCATCAAGGCGCAATTTGTAGGAATTCTGGCGCCTGGTTGAGTGATGTACTACCTAGTACTACACAAATTCAAAAGGAGAATATTCCTTTGG